>JAUIMM010000141.1:2467500-3067500 GCA_031769625.1 Taudactylus pleione | reverse complement strand
TCAGCCTTTTGGCATGGTCTGTCCGACCGATTAAAAGATGATCTGATTACCTGTGAGCTTCCTACCAAATTAAATGATATGATCTCACTCTGCAACAAAATTGACCTACGCTTCAGAGAACGTCAGGCTGAAAAGCACAGAACTGACCGGCAAAGGTCATTTACGTCTCCCTTGCCTACCCGTCCACCCCATCCTCCTATAGATGAGGAGCCCATGCAGGTGAACCAAACCCATCTCTCCAAAGAGGAACGTCAGAGAAGGATGCTAAAAAACCTCTGTATGTACTGCAGAGATTCGGGTCACCTGGTGGCCTCCTGCTCCCGCAAGAGTGGAAATGCCCGTTCCTAACTGACCTTGGGGGACATCAAGTTAGGAGTTATTTGCCCATCCCCAAATACTAAAGATTTCAAGATTTCCTTAGCTTTGGATCTCAAGCCCAACCCTGTCTTTGTCTCTGCTCTATTAGATTCTGGAGCAGCCGGAAACTTCATGACTTCCAGCCTAGTTGATAAACTACAGATTCCTTGTTCATCTCTCAATCACGCAATTTCCCTGACTTCTGTAGATGGACATCCTCTTGCTAAAGGAGTGGTCACCAAGGAAACTCAACCAGTATTAGTTCGTGTTGGGGCACTCCACTCTAGTCTTTAAAGTTCTTAGTGATACCAGAGACTTTTCAAGAAATTATCTTGGGACTACCCTGGTTATGCCAACATAATCCCAGGATAGACTGGTGTTCAATGCAGATTCTTTCATGGGGAACTGACTGTCAGAAATCCTGTCTTCCCAAAATACGACCTGTAAGAAAGACAGCTTCGTTACCATCTCCAGCTATGCCCAAGGAGTACCAGATGTTCTCTGATGTTTTTTCCGAGCAACAGGCAAACATCTTACCTCCGCACAGGGAATGGGACTGTCCTATCGAGCTGCTGCCTGACAAGATGCCACCCCGTGGTCGCACCTATCCTCTATCCGTGCCTGAGACGCAAGCCATGTCAGAGTACATCCAGGACAACCTAGCAAAGGGATTTATTCGACCTTTCACCTCTCCCGCTGGAGCCGGCTTCTTTTTCGTTGGCAAGAAAGACGGAGGCCTAAGACCTTGTATAGATTACCGGGGCCTCAATGATATAACAATTAAGAATCGGTATCCTCTTCCCCTGATCACAGAATTGTTTGACAGAGATAAAGGGTCCATCATATTCTCAAAGCTGGATCTGAGAGAGGCTTATAATCTCATCCGAATTCGTGTTGGCGATGAATGGAAGACTGCCTTTAATACTAGAGATGGACACTTTGAATACCTTGTGATGCCCTTTGGGTTGTGCAATGCCCCTGCCGTATTTCAGGGCTTTGTTAATGAGATTTTCTGGGACCTGTTGTACGTCTTGGTTGTAGTTTACCTGGACGACATATTGATTTTTTCATCTTCTGTAACAAAACATCATGAACATGTGAAGGAAGTATTGTCCCGTCTAAAAAAGAACCACCTTTACTGCAAACTGGAGAAATGTGTCTTTGGGGTTCCCAGTGTGCCATTCCTTGGTTACGTCATCTCTGGCTCCAGTCTAGAAATGGACCCCAAGAAGGTGCAGGCGATTTTGGATTGGTCCCGTCCTCAAATGTTGAAAGCCATCCAGAGATTGCTTGGGTTTGCCAACTACTATAGACATTTTATTAAAGGATTTTCATCATTGTTGGCTCCCATTACCGCCTTGATCCAAAAAGACGCTAACCCTGCCCTATGGCCACCTGAGGCAGAGACTGCCTTCCAGCTTTTAAAACAGGCGTTTATTTCAGCTCCAGTCTTACGACAACCAGATCTGGATAGGCCATTTCTAGTGGAAGTGGAATTGTCTTCAGAGGCCGTGGGTGCAGTTCTTTCCCAGCGTTATGATGATAATCGAGTTCATCCCTGTGGGTTCTTCTCCAAGAAGTTTTTTCCCGCTGAGAGAAATTATGCCATTGGTGAACAAGAACTTTTAGCAGTAAAGTTAGCCTAGAAAGAATGGAGATACCTGCTGGAAGGGGCCAAGTTTCCCTTCACTGTCTTCATATACCATAGAAATCTACTCTTCCTCAAGAATCTTCAGTGCATGAGTCCTGGGCGATATTTTTTGCTCGGTTCCAGTTCACCCTGATCTTCCGGTCTGGAGCCCTTAATCAAAAGGCAGATGCCCTGTCCAGATCTTTCCGCTGTGATGACAAATCAGAGAATCAACAAAATACCCCTGTTTTGGAGTCAAAAGTCTTCACCACCTTACAGCTACAGCCTCCTACAGGGAAGTCCTTTGTGGCCCTGGAGTTAAGGTAGCAGCTCCTCACCTGGGCTCATTCCTCTCGCTTTGCAGGTCACTCAGGTACCCGGAAGACCCTGGAATTTCTGAAGAGAGGCTATTGGTGGCCATCCATGAAAGCAGACATGTCAGAATTTATTTCTTCGTGTTCTTCGTGTGCCCAGCATAAATCTTCATGTCAGGCACTGGCTGGTGAGTTATTGCCACTACCTATTCCATCACGTCCATGGACGCATCTCTCCATGGACTTCGTCATGGATCTGCCGAATTCTCAAGGGTTCACTACCATCTGGGTCGTAGTAGACCGATTCTCTAAAATGGTTCATTACATACCACTAAAGAAATTGCCTTCTACCCCTGACCTGGCTAACTTGTTCGTTCAACATATTTTCCGTCTCCATGGTCTTCCAGCTGAGATAGTCTCTGACCATGGTGTTCAGTTCACAGCAAAATTTTGGAGAGCCTTATGTTCTGTATTGCAAGTAAAGCTAAATTTTTCTACGGCTTATCACCCACAAAGCAATGGTTCCACTGAGAGGGTTAATCAAGGATTTTTATGACATCTTCCCAAGACAATTGGTCTGCATTGCTGCCATGGGCTGAATTTGCTCATAATGCCTCATACCACTCTTCCACGAACCAAACACCATTCCAAGTGGTCTACGGCCTTCATCCTCGGGTACCTGAATTTCAAAGCCTGCCCGTCTTTGATGTCCCAGCTGTAGAAGACACTGTACGGAAATTTGCTTCAATCTGGTATCAAGTTCGTACTGACCTGGAGAAGGCGTCCTCCCGTTACAAATTTCAAGCTGATAAGAAGCGTAGGAAAATACCACTTATGCAAGTTGGAGACCAGGTCTGGTTGTCCACCTGGAACCTACGAGTTCGAGTGCATCTATTAAATTTGCTCCACGCTTCATCGGGCCCTTCTCCATCATAGAAGTCATTAACTCCGTGGCTTATCGCCTTCAACTACCCCCTTATCTGAAAATTCCCAATTCCTTTCATGTCTCCCTGTTGAAACCCCTGGTGCTAAACAAAGTTCACAGAGTCCTGCCTGCTTCTCCCCATGTCCAGACTGAAAGGGGAATAAAGTTTGAGGTCTCCCAGGTCTTGGATTCCCGTCTCCGCAGAGGACATTTGCAGTACCTACTGGACTGGAGGGGCTACGGCCCAGAGGAACATTGTTGGACTGATGCCCGAGATGTCCATGCTCCTGCACTCATCAAGAGGTTCCATGATACCCATCCGGAGAAGCCTTTTGAGTGTCCTGAGGCCACCCATAAGGGGGGGTACTGTCAGGGCCAGGGTTTCTCGGCATGGTAGTCACCGGGTATTACCTGTGAGGTCATTATGGCGGGGGGTCTCTGGCAGCGGTGCTGGTGTTTGGCAAGGGGCATTGGCTGCATGTGGTTCTGTGCGGGCACATTGTCACTAGGCCTGGTGAGGTCTGGCGGTGTTTCCGTTCCATTGGCTTCGCCGCTGCCATCTTGCCTGTGGCCATGTGATTCTGGCTGTCCAATCCTGGTAGGTTATGTGCTCATTCCAGCCAGTCACAGCATGGCACTGAGTATTTAGGAAGATCCAGAGCCTTCCTTCCTTTGCCAGTGAAACATGTATCTCAGCTGCGGCTGAGAGAGAGTACCTGTGCCTTACCTGCCTGCCTGTCTGTTACGTTACTAGCCTGAACCTTACCTGCTCCAACCTGCTGGATTTACCCTGCACCCTTCACATACCTTTTCACCTGCCTGAGTACCTGAACCTGCTGTCTCCTTGCACCTTGCCTCCCTTCACTCCCAGCTGGACTTCATTACCTCAGCCTGCATTTGTTACAGCTCACCATACCTGCGCTCGTTACAGCTCATCATTCCTGAATTCAGTTACAGCTCATCATATCTGCATTCTGTTACAGCTCACCATATTTGTTTACTGGACTGTTCCTGCCTGTCACTATCTGCACATTTCCCCATTAACCCTCACTACAGTTATCAAGTGCACTTTAGTGCTATACCTGGACTTTTTATTTGCCATTCCCATGTCTTCTTAGTAACCTATTAAAAACTCCACTTTTTCATTTAAGTCTGCTTCTGTGTCTGCTCCTATCACCACCCCGGGTCCACAACAAATTCAGAACCTCACAACAGCTAGTTGGAAGGAAATTACTACAGAACAAAGTATGAAAATAGCTTATAACTGTAATTGTTTATCCTGAACTCAGGAAAAGTCGACTATAGCTCCGTGAGTGGACCACAGACTTACCTCCCTAGAAGGCTACACTCCGTTCACCCTTTGAGCCGGCAGCACGGATATCTGTAGATGTTGTAAACTACCAGGACTAAACTCCGAAAGCTTCACTTTTTGGAGTTCAGTACATAGGGATCAGATCTTAGGCCCTGATTCAGAGCCGGACGCTCTGACAGAGCGCTCGCTCTGAATCAGGGCCGTCCCTCCTACTATTTGGAGCGGCCTCCTGGCCGCTCGCATAGCTGTGGGTGACCACCCACAGCTATTGCGAGCGGCCAAAATGATGGTCGCGATGGTCAAGACCATCGCGACCATCGGGCATGCGACGAGACCCTTGCGGTAGGGTCTCGCTGCCGCAAGCCCTGGAGTGCTTTTGGCTCTGTCAGAGCCAAAAGCACTCCCACTGACATCACTAGTGATGTCAGTGGGGCCGGCCCTAGACGGTAGGCATTCCCATGGGGAAAAATTAATCTCTTGGACAGTAACTCCTTTTTGTGGGAAAAATCACCCCCATTCATTCGAAGCCTGGGTGTCCAGGCAGAGAACTCTAGGAGCGGCCTGTTGCTGGGGTTCCTCTGTCCATTCTGGGAAGTTGGATAGTGGGGGGCGGAGAGAGATGTGTAGGTTTTAAAAGAGCAACCCCTGAGTAGAGGGAGGGAGGTTTGAGGATCTTTCTGTGGCGTGCCCTTGGATCTGTGGAATATGGGGTGAGTGTGTTCAGCCCTTGGTTACCCTGGATTACAATTACTGTACTTTGTAGCAGAGAGGAGTACCCCACTGGAGTGTTATTACAAGCTCCTACAAGTGCCTTACCGTGGATTATAATTACTGTACACAGCAGAAGAGTACCACACTGAATTGCCATACCAAACCCCTACAAATGCATGAGGTGTAATTACACTCACCCTGGAGGCTAAAGATCCCTGCTGAGCTTGCCCCTGCAGGACCCCCTAGAGTAATCACCACCTGTACCTGTCAGCCACTTCACCCGGAGAAGACTGTTTTTGCCAGGACTTGGTGGGAGAGCCGTAGGACCCATTATGCTGTGGGCTGCCCGTAGAAGTGCCCGAAGACACGGAAGATCAGCACGGAGGACCCAAGGACAGCATGCAAGGGAAGAGACAACCCCAACGGAAAAGGCTCAAGGACCCCTGGGCTGCAGTAACTTCTCTGCCTGACAGAGCCTTGAGAAGGGGAATTTCCCCTGCAAGCATGTGTCCTGACATCTAAGGACTGCTTCTTGGAGCTCTTGTGCGGTGCTTAGCATCCCGGAGCTCCACTGGATATCGGAGGAGGCTGAGTAGCCACAGCAAGGGGTGAGATTACCTCAGATTCCCTTTCACCTTTTATAGGTCCTCAGTCTTCAACTGCCCTCCAAACTATCCTCCTGCTCTCAGTTTTTCCCCCAATAAAAGTGCAAAAGTTATTAGTCTGGACTTAGAGTTATTGGGGAATCTTCTTGACTTACTGGTAGCTCCTTATCTAACTGTTAGGGGTTCATTACTTACCTGGTAAGGTGTGGCTTGGGGGTCTGTTTAGCTCATTAGGCTAGGAGTATAGTGTTAGGTTACCCCTTTGTGACCCATTGTATAATTGATGATTATAATTTCCCTGGTGAACCTCCAACTCATGCTGGGAGGGCATGTGGTTTGTTTGTTGTGTCAGCTCAAGTCTGATGCAACCATGATGGGATGTCAACTGTTGATTTGATTTAAATGCAATGTGTATTCATTCTTGCTGATGTTTCATTAATTGATGATCTTTGTCTAGGCATTGTGCATTTTTGCAGTTAAACATTGTTCATGCTGGTTTCTTTAGTACAAGCATATTTAATCCTGCTAATGGCTCATGGAATGATTACTTCTCTCAAGAAAGTGTCATTTCTGCAAAGTGTCATTTCTGCAAAGTGTTCTTCTGCTTCTCTACAGTACTGTTTCCCGCCATAGAACTGTATTGCTTCAGCTTAGCAAAGACTGTCATACAAGTTGCCTGCTGGCGAACAAGTAAAAGTCATTTGCTATATAGCCAAAGTGTCATTCAGCAAAGTGTACCTCTGCTTCTCTACAGTACTTTCCCGCCATTGAACTGTATCGCCTCAGCTTAGCAAAGACTGTTATTCTAGACCTATTGTGGTTTTAACTATTCAAATCATCATACTATTACAGTTGATAATTGTGAATGTACTGGTTTGTCTGGCTCTCATGTAGCTGGCCATGTATGTGATAATTGTGAATGTACTGGTTTGTCTGGCTCTCATGTAGCTGGCCATATATGTTTTAGCTGTCTCTTATCAAAAATCCTGTAAACCCTTATAACCCAAATAAACGGCTCTGTTTTCGAAGAACGCGGTTTCAACCTCTGTGTCTGCAAATGGGGGTTTGTGTATACTTGCCTCTGTCACGGTGTGTTCTTGCCACAGGTGAGAAGAAGCTGCGACCACGCAAGAAAACACACTATAGAACCTGGTTACCACACCCCTCTAAGTTCATTTATCGCCCACATACTGTAGGACACAGCTGACATTCAGACAGACATCAATTTAAGGTTCCCTAATCTGCAGCTGGTTCCTGACCAGTCCCTGATCTGCCAGTTACTGTATTACAGCCGCTTATCAGCACCTCCAGCTGCTCCTCACTCCTTCATACTTCTGCAGAGGGCAAGTTATCCCCAATTTACACATCACATATTAGAATGCATTTCATCAAGATACACTACAGCCTACTCACTCTGCGCGCTCTACCTGCTATGCCCATTCCTGTCCCATTAACTCCTACTGGACCTGATTCAGAGGTACACACTAACTGCATGCAATGGGAATGTTCACATAGTTGAATTATTATTTGCTACTGTGCATGGGCAAAATATTCTGAAAACCCCTACGACGAATGTGTTATCCAGAACAGTAGCGCAGAAACCCCCCGACAGACCAAATTTTTTTTTTCAGACTAAGGCAGTGATTCCCAACCTCAGTCCTCAAGGCACACTAACAGTCCTGGTTTTAGTGATATCCACGCTAAAGCACACATGGTTTAATCAAAATAACTGAGGTACTAATTCAGTTGCCTGTGCTCAAGTATGGCTATCCTTAAAACCTGGACTGTTAGTGTGCCTTGAGGACCGTGGTTGGGAACCCCTGGACTAAGGGGTACTTTTACTAAAGTGACAGTTTTTAGAAGTGAGTTTTAGAAGAGATGTTGCCCATAGCAACCAATCAGATTCTAGCTATTATCTTCTAGAAGGTGCTAGTTAAATGTTAAGTATAGAGATGAGCGGTTCGGATTCTGTGGAATCCGAACCGCTCCGAACATTGGGGATCCGAGTCCACCCGAACCATGTTCGGGTGTTCACCGCCTGACTCGTATCCCCGTTCGGGGCCGAACGGCGGCCGCCTGATGTCGGATTCTCACTAGAGAATCCGACATCAGGTCTCCTCGCGTGTAGGGCAGAGCGCAGTGATAGCGCTCTGCCCTACACAGACACAGACACACAGCCGCCAGCGGCAGCTGTGTGTTTGTCACAGCAGCCAATGAGAGTCACACAGACTCTCATTGGCTGCTTTACGGAGGGAGCCGGCTGGAGCTCACACATGAGCTCCGTCTTCCGGCTCCCTCCGCAGCGTGTGACAGCAGAGCGGACGGCGCGGCAGCGGGGAATCAGGTAAGTTTTATTTATCTTTTTTTTTTACTTGTCAAAGGTCCGGGGGTGCTACTGGGGGGGTCTGCTACTGGGGGGCCTGCTACTGGGGGGGCCTGCTACTGGGGGGGGGGCTATACTACTGGGGGGGTCTGCTACTGGGGGGGCTATACTACTGGGGGGGTCTGCTACTGGGGGTCCATACTATTGAGGGGCCTGCTACTGGGGGGGGCTATACTACTGGGGGGGGTCTGCTACTGGGGGGGTCTGCTACTGGGCGTCCATACTACTGAGGGGCCTGCTACTGGGGGGGCTATACTACTGGGGGGGGTTTGCTACTGGGGGGGTCTGCTACTGGGGGGGCCATACTACTGAGGGGCCTGCTACTGGGGGGGCCATACTACTGGGGGGGCTTACTACTACTGGGGGGGGCATACTACTTGGGGGGCTTACTACTACTGGGGGGCTATACTACAGGGGGGGCCATACTACAGGGGGGGCTACTACTGGGGCAGCCTACTACTGAGGGGGGCCTGCTACTGGGGGCAGCCTACTACTGGGGGGGGCATACTACTGGGGGGGCCATACTACTGGGGGGGCCATACTACTGGGGGGCCATACTACTGAGGGGGCTGCTAATGGGGGGCATACTACTGGGGGGCCTGCTAAAGGGGGGCATACTACTGGGTGGCATGCTAATGGGGGGCATACTACTGGGGGGGCCTGCTAATGGGGGGCATACTACTGGGGGGCATTCTACTGGGGGCACTGCATAGGGGACCCTACTACTAAGGGGACTGCATAGGGGGCACCACTGCTGGGGGCATTGTGTAAAGAACACCGCTACTGTGGGCATTGTGTAAAAGGGGCACTACTGTGGGCATTGTGTAAAAGGGTCACTACTGTGGGCATTGTGTAAAAGGGGCACTACTGTGTGTCGTAACATAAATAAGAGACACTACTTTATGGTGTAATGTGAATCAGGCCCTACGTGCGGTGTAATGTGAATAAGATTGTGCACTGTGACTCCTTGGGCCGTAGCCCACTATGTAAACAAGTACTGTGACTCTGCTGGCCGTACCCCACTGGGTGGGTGCACTACTTTTCATTTCTGCCACTGTTGTGTGGCAATGTGTCATAGATGTACTTTATACTGTGGTGTCTGTGTCGTTGTGCCGCTGCTCTGTCGCTTAGGAACCAGTCAGCTCACTGCAACCTTTGGCCAATAATGTTGAAAACAATATTATGAGCTGTTATATGGTCTAAATTGACTGGAAATTAATATTATTGAGGTTAATAATACTCTAGGAAGAACAAAAAGACCAATTTATGTGATTTTAGCTTTTTTTGTCAATTTTTGTAAAAAAATCCAAATCCAAATCCAAATCCAAAGCCAGTCACCGCAGTTTGGCAAATCCAAATCCAAATCCAAAGCCGGACGACGAATTAGAACCAAATCCAAATCCAATTCCCGCAAAAATGGTCCGGCGCACATCCCTAGTTAAGTAGAGTCTGATTGGTTGCTATGGGCAACATCACTTCTAAAACTCACTTCTAAAAACTCTCACTTTAGTAAATTTACCCCTAAGACAGCCTTGTCTCCATATCTGCACCAGCTGTGGGCCACCCACTATAATCGGAGCTGCCAGGCCACTGCCTGTTTAGCTGTCAGTGATTACACATCAGGTGACTTTCATACCACCTGACGTGGAAGCGCTGACAGCTGAACCGGCAGGGTCCGAGCAGCGCGCCGCAATTACAGTCCTCAAAGAGGGAGCATGGAAGAGGAAGAATCACGGCTGGCACCTAGAAGGAGATCCGCAGCTAGCAGCAGAGCCCACATGTGTGTGTGTAAGTTTTATATGTGTATGTATGCTCTGTGTGTTTGTAAGTATGCTGTGTGTATGCTACAGTATGTGTATGTATGCTACAGTACCTGCAATGTTTAAAACACCCGTCCCATCCATACAGGCCCCCCAAAATACCTGACCTAGGACTTTAAATCCATTTTCCTTATTTGTTGTATGTGATTGTAAGTGATTGTATTGTTTGTTTTTTCGTTCTTTGTCTACTACCCTACTAACATTTGAATAATTCAACTCAATATACAGTAAATAAATAATTTTGATACATTGTAGATGCCAATTTTAGATGGTACAAGTTGTTTTTATAATTGTTTTCTTTCAAATTACAGATGGTGGTTTTTCTTTCAAATTATTGCAGATGGTGGTTTTTCTTTCTTTCAAATTTATTAAAGATGACGTTTTTTCTTTCTTTCAAATTATTAAAGATGGTGTTTTTTCTTTCTTTCAAATTTATTCAAGATGATGTTTTTTCTTTCTTTCGAATTATTAAAGATGGTGGTTTTTCTTTCTTTCAGATTGTTAAAGATGGTGTTTTTTCGTTCTTTCAAATTTATTAAAGATGGTGTTTTTTTTTCTTTAAAATTGTTTAAAGATGGTGGTTTTTCTTTCAGATTTATTAAAGATGGTGGTTTTTCTTTCTTTCAGATTTATTAAAGATGGTGGTTTTTCTTTCTTTCAGAATATTAAAGATGGTGTTTTCTCTTTCTTTCAAATTTATTAAAGTTGGTGGGTTTTTTTTCTTTGAGATTATTAAAGATTGTGTTTTTTCTTTCTTTCAATATATTAAAGATGGTGGTTTTTCTTTCTTTCAGATTATTAAAGAAGATGTTTTTTCTTTTGTTCAAATGTATTAAAGATGGTGTTTTTTCTTTTGTTCAAATGTATTAAAGATGGTGTTTTTTCTTTTTTTTTAATTTATTAAAGATGGTGTTTCTTCTTTTTTTCAAATGTATTAAAGATGGTGCTTTTTCTTTTTTCAAATGTATTAAAGATGGTGTTTTTTCTTTTTTCAAATGTATTAAAGATGGTATTTTTCTTTTTTTCAAATGTATTAAAGATGGTGTTTTTTCTTTTTTCAAATGTATTAAA
Organism: Taudactylus pleione; assembly: GCA_031769625.1. NCBI lineage: Eukaryota > Metazoa > Chordata > Amphibia > Anura > Myobatrachidae > Taudactylus > Taudactylus pleione. The sequence goes on along the minus strand of JAUIMM010000141.1, from coordinate 3,056,372 downwards.
GATGGAGGTTTTTCTTTCTTTTAAATTTACACCTAAAGTGACAGAATATAAAATAAGACAACTTAGCAGTCTTCCATATGTCTTTAATAGCTCATCACATTTCTTTAACTCAAACAATAATGAGAACATTAAAACCTTGGACATCTTTGAAATGTCATTTCAAATTATGCTTCAGAATTGTACATTTCTCAAACTTTTTCTATAAAATTAAATGGTAGTGTATAACAGCAGATGAAAAGATGGGAGGAATGACACATGGGAGAGTGCAAAAACATGGACAATATCATGCCCATTTGGCTCAAACTGACAAATCGTCCAATATATTGTCTATTGTGTACCCAGCTTGACTAATCTACATCCTCAGGGCACACTTACAGTTCAGGTATAGGATAGGCATGCTTTTGAGCACTGGTGGCTTAATTAGTACGTCAGTTACTGATTTAACCATCTGTGCTTATGCATGGATATCCTTAAAACCTGGACTGTTAGTGTACCATGAGGATCGAGTTTGGGAAACACTGCTTTAACTACAACAATAACAATATGTTATATAGGGTGGGTGGGTGATGGATAGAAGACCATTTTGCCACCTCACAAATGTGAATATTTGCAATGCCCCAGACTATAGCTGTAATTTTCCCAAAGATTTGTGCATGCTTAGTAGAGAAATCACCAGGACTATGGCAGGGATGCCATGCTCATGGGGACCTGTCCATGCATAGTAGCCTTTAGCATAGTGCCAGAGACTACTCCACTGGCAAGACAGGGTGGTGAGGCACACAGAGACTGCACACAGGCCCCGTCTCTTATAATCTGGGGTAAGCAGGCGTGCTGATAACCACGCCAGGCTGGGGTAAAGTGGGCATGGCCTAATTGTGGGAGGCATGACCATGCTCCCTTGGGAGAAAAAGACAAAACATTTTTTGTAGTGCCCTAAGGGGGGCTCTGTGAGCCCCTCAGCTCACTGTATAGTCAATGGGGGGCACTACCAGTGTGATCGCTCCCCCCATAGGCATAGGAGACTGCTGTGGCTGCTACTTAGCAGCCAAGAGCAATCTCCCAGTGCAGCCCAGCACAAAGCAGTGTGTGATGGGCTGCTGTGATATAAGAGTCCGGGCCCCCGCCAGGCCCTTCCAGCAAGTTCAGGTCCGGGTAATTAGTACTCGGCCCCCCCCCTTCTCGGCTCTGCTGGGAATAAGTCCCATTTTGTATTTACTACATGTATACACGATGTCTGTCATTGAAATGTACAGTATGTATTTGAATACTTTTTATTAAAGAAATATATGCTATCTTTCTAATGTCAAAAGTAAGTAACTGAGGAGTGTTCTAAGTGCTTTCTTGTTTTACTGATAAACTTTGGGGACACTCATGGCCAACCTGCCAGCATTCTCCCAATTATATGACTTTCGTATATTTCATAATTAGTATATGCTAAGCTGCATATATATATAGTGCCTCCCCACGCACACACAATTTTACTCTTTCTCTCCCTACAGACTCTACAAATCGGTACTTTGCAAGAATGAACCCTATTACATTTCCCTCAATACTGTAATATATAATGGATTATAAAGTATAATTAATTACTTACTTTGCTGACCAGCAGCAGCATAAGGACCGTAGCCACCGTAAAAATTTGTTTGGCTTCTTTCTGAAAAAAAAAAAACCCAACAACATATGTTAGTGCATGGGGCAGGGTTTTGGTTCTACACAGATGATATTAAAGTTTTTTCTATAGAACAGCAGCACTTTCCTTTGTGTGTAAGTTACTGTGTATGTGTTTCACATATAAATAGTTGATGAAGTTAATAAAGGGGACCCAGATGTGCTTGGCAGAAACTACTGTTCTGCCTGTTTTATAATATAGAGAACCTGGAATAGGAACGTTGTTGTGATCAGAGAAATCCAGCAGTGTAGCCTATGGGGAGGTGAGGGATGTACATAGGGGGCATGTGCAAAGGCTTGTAGGGCATGTGTGGAGGACTAAGTGGAATGTGGGGAGGTCTGAGTGGCATGTGGGGGATATGTAGAAGACTGAGTGGAATGTGGGGAGGTCTGAGTGGCATGTGGGGGATATGTAGAAGACTGAGTGGAATGTGGGGGTTATGTAGAGGACTAAGTGGAATGTTGGGAGGTCTGAGTGGCATGTGGGGGATATGTAGAGGACTAAGTTGAATGTGGGGAGGTCTGAGTGGCATGTGGGGGATATGTAGAAGACTAAGTGGAATGTGGGGAGGTCTGAGTGGCATGTGGGGGTTATATAGAGGACTAAGTGGAATGTGGGGAGGTCTGAGTGCTAAGTCAGTGGCATGTGGTAGAATTTTGCACCACCAATCACAACCTAATGTTTTCAGCTTCCCCTCTGGCCCCAGGATTTTCTTTAATTTAAACACAGATATGAAGAACTGGTTTCCTCTCCCTTTCCCAGTTTCTACAGGAGTGAATAATGCTACAGGGTGATATTATCTACAGGAGTGATCAATGGCTACAGGAGTGCTTAGATAATGCCACAAGGGGATAGCTTTGTCCAAATATACCCGACCTTAATTCATATAAGGTGGCTGCAGTCTTTTTGGGATTGTGAATGGTGTCATATGAAGAATTCTGTGGAAAGTATAAAAAGACAGGAGCCTAATAGTGTGGTGTAAATACAATTCAGTGAATTTAATAAAGTGGCAAAGAGAAAATGTAAATGAAGCTCATCTGTTACAGAGTGACTGTGGGGACCTTTCTTGGATGACAAGAAATATGGAGACAAGAGCAAACTACAAATAGTGTAGTGTTATACATTAAGCGTTTCAGTCTCTACATAGACTTCATCAGGGGAGATGAGGCCTATAATACACACAGGTAAGCATCCATTTATTATACTTATAATACATAATCTAACATATATTACTGCATCTATTCTTCACAGACGGTACAACAATATTTGTTGTTTCCTCTTTTCTGCCAATTTATTGGAGACCATGAAAGGTTCCTACAGGAGATCCAGGACCTACACTTTACTCTATAATTATAATCGCTGTGTTCATTTGTTATGGTGTCTCTGTGTAATCTGAAACACATTATTTATCTTTCTATCTATTGAGAGATTTGGGGGTGACCTGCAAGGGAATTGGATATTTGTACAGACTGTTAGATAGGTGATTGGATGGAGGTACAGTGATTACTGTGACTAGAGACCTACAGTACAAGTTGTTGTTCCACAATATAGCACTTTACAATGATATGCTTTGATTGGCCCTTATCCTCTACATCCAAAGTGCTATTACACATAGAGGCAAAAAAACAGAATGTGAGTTTCAAAATCACATTATACCTACAATATAGTTGTATAATATAGTTATTTTCTGTTACTCTGTGAAGTTCAATTTTGCTTGCAATGTGCTTTAATTCCAGAATTATTGTTTGGTAATTTTTATTATTTTATATTTAAATAGTGCCAACATATTACATCACACTTTACATAAAATATTAACAGCCCCTGCTCCTGTGGTACTCATAGGATAAAATATTTATCACACAAACTAGGGTCACTGTTGTCCAAAGCGAAGTAACCTAGGAGTCTATTCATCATTACATAATTATCACTTGTGATAATTATGTGTTAAACTCACTGCAAGTTTAAAACACTGTTTGGAGGCATCGTCATGCCTCACTGCCTAAAGTATCACTTCCAAAAAACTGCTCTTTTTGCGGAGTCAGCTTTCAGAAAAGTGATGCTTTTCCCCCTACACATGAGGCTAAGGAGTTCCTTAGTAGGAACAGAGATTTGTTTTCAGCACTGCCCGGCCGAACGGCCATAATAAAGCATGATATCATTACAGAGCCAGGGGTTAAGGTCCACATGAAGTCATATAGAATTCCCATAGCAGAGCATGAGGCTGTCTCTAAAGAGGTTAAGAATATGCTAGAGCTTGGTGTCATTGAGGAGTGTAATGGTGTGTGGTCCAGTCCCATAGTTCTGATTCCGAAGCCTTATTGCAGCCTATGCTTCTGGCCAGCCTAACAGCCAACTTTAAGAAATGTTGCTTAGCAATGTAAGAGGTTCAATACTTGGGGTTTACCATAGGGAAAGGCCTGACTTAAGCCCCAGTTAAACAACATTAAAGCTATACAAAACTGGCCCCATGCCATAAACAAAAAAATAAGTTAGAGCGTTTTTAGGGATCACTGGTTATTACAGATGGTTAATCCCAAATTTTGCCACCACAGCAGTGCCACTAACAGATCTCACAAAAGGGAAATAGTCTAACATGGTGAAATGGGGCCCTGAGGCTGAAAAAGCATTTCCGGCATTGAAAATGGCTTTGTGTACACAACCGGTGTTGATAACACCAGACTTTTCTAAAGAGTTTGTGGTTCAAATTGATGCCTCAGAGGTAGGGGTAGGAGCAGTGTTGTCCCAGAGTAGGGATGGGGAGGATCACCCAATTGTTTATCTAAGCAGAAAACTCAATGATAATGAAAAAAGGTACACTATTGTTGAAAAAGAGGCGTTGTCCATTAAGTGGGCATTAGACACCTTGAGGTATTACCTCTTAGGCAGACTGTTTAAACTCAAAACGGATCATGGCCCATTAAAATGGGTGTCTGTAAAGAAAGGCCAAATGCCAGGGTAATAAGGTGGTTTTTAGCACTGCAGGAATTTACATTCACTGTGGAACATAGGTCTGGGTCCCAACTAGCTAAAGCAGATGCATTGTCTCGCATATTTTGTTTAGGAGCTGCAAGTGTTTCGCCCTCTAGGTCGAAATGGGAGGGGGATGTGTGACAAGGTTACTGGTATAGTGCTGGAAGGTCGCTATACTGTATTTCCCCTAGATTCCTAACCTATGTTTTCTAAAAACCCCAGGAAAATGTCTGTGTTGTTAACAGTCTTTGGGGGCTTTTTGACAAAGCTGGTAAAGGGTTCCTCGCGTTTATGAATGGAGAGAGAGAGAGAGCGGGCTCCATTCATTAGGCCCTGTTCAGGTTTTTGGCCTCACAGGAGGCTAATTGGGGCTTTCAGCTATGTATGTTTTTTAAGGCTATCAGGCTGATCATTGTAGAGACACTACCTTGGGAAATTAGTGTCTATGGTGTCTCTATAAGAGAAAACATGCTACTGAAACAAAGTGAACTATGCCTGGTAAAACTCCTTGTATTTTTATTAGTGAGCTAGGACCATTCTGTGTTTAGTTACTGCTGGATGGCAAGATGTTTATTTTTGTTAATTTGTTTTTGCCTTATAATAAAACTGGCCAAGGTCAGTTGTACCAGACCAATGGACTTTGTGTGATCTCTCAGCTGCTGCACATTGCCATCTACCCCATGGGATGGTACCAATTTCCCAGCCCTGTTACAATATATATATATTGTGTGTGTAATATGTATATATATATATTATATATATATATATATATATATATATATATATATATATATATATATTAGAGATGTGCGGGTCCAGTTTTACTCTGATATGTTCACATTTCAAAACGGCATTATATCTGGCTCTCACGTGTTCTGGATAGCCAATAAGATAAATCCAAACTTGCTCTAATTTGGCAATAGGAACTCAATAAAACTGTACCCACACATTATAAATATGTATATATATATATATATATATATATATATTATAAACACACACTATAAATACTGATATATCTTAATGTTTATTAAATCGGTCATCCACTAATTTGTTTTTAAATGAATAGTGCTATTCTCTCAAATATATATAGCTGCTTTTATTATAGCTGCTTTTATTATAGCTGCTGTTATTATAGCTGCTGTTATTAAGCGCCTTATTGGTCTTTTCTTCATAGTACATGTATAGCACTCTGTATAGATAGATAGATAATGTGTTTTTATCTGTTGGGAGATTTTGGGGTGACAAGCAGGGGAATGGGATATTTGTATAGCCTTTTTGATAGAAGGTTGGATGGAGGTGTAATGATTACTGTGACTAGAGTCCTACAGTACAAGATATTCAACAATACAATGATATACATACTTTTTCTCTTCTTCCTCTGCCATCTTCTCCTCTTCTTCCGGTATCTCCTCCTCTTCCTCCTCCACCATCTCTTCCTTCTCCGTAACCTCTTCCTTCTCCGCCATCTCTTCCTCCACCACCATCCCTTCCTCCTCTATTATCTCCTCCACTTCCTCCTCCACCATCTCTTTTTCCTCTGCCATCTCTTCCATCTCTGCCATCTCTTCCTCCTCCGCCATCCCTTCCTCCTCCACCATCTCCTCTTCCTCCTCCAACATCTCTTCCTCCTCCGCCATCTCTTCCTTCACCATCTCCTCCTCTTCCTCCTCCACCATCTCTTTCTCCTCTGCCATCTCTTCCTCCTCTGCTATCCCTTCCTCCTCCACAATCTCCACCTCTTCCTCCTCCACCATCCCTTCCTCCTCCACCATCTCTTCCTCTTCCTCCTCCGCCATCTCTTCCTCCTCCGCTATCTCCTCCTCTTCCTCCTCTGCCATCCCTTTCTCCTCCAACATCCCTTCCTCCTCCACCATCTCTTCCTCCTCTGCCATCTCTTTCCCCTCCATCATCTCCTCCTCCTCCGCCATCCCTTCCTCCACCATCTCCTCCTCTTCCTCCTCCGCCATCCTTTCCTCCTCCACCATCTCCTCCTCTTCCTCCTCCGCCATCTCTTCCTCCTCCGCCATCTCCTCCTCTTTCTCCTCTGCCATCCCTTCCTCCTCCACCATCTCCTCCTCTTCCTCCTCCGCCATCCCTTCCTCCTCCACCATCTCCTCTTCCTCCTCCACCATCTCTTCCACCTCCACCATCTCTTCATTCTCCACCATCTCCTCCTCTTCCTCCTCCACCATCTCTTCCTCTTCCACCATTTCCTCTTCCTCCTTCGCCATCTCTTCCTCCTCCATCATCTCCTCCTCCTCCGCCATCCCTTCCTCCTCCACCATCTCCTCCTCTTCCTCCTCCGCCATCTCTTCCTCCTCCTCCATCACCTCTTCCTCCTCTTCATCTCCATTACTGTTACACACAGAGTGAAAAAAAAAATCTAAATTACATTATACCTACAAGATCTTCAAAGGTATCTACAAAGGTCTTTGTAATACAGTTATTTTCTGTTACTTTGAGTTCAGTTTTGCTGGCAATGCATGGATTCTAAAAGGTTTTAAAATGTAAGACATTCAGGTTGGTTGTAATGTATCTCTGTTGGCTGAATTATTGCTTGTTAATTTTTATTAATCTATATATAAATAGTGCTAATATATTGCACCTTATATAGAATATTAGCTCATGGACATCAGGCCATGCCCCTGTGGCACTTCGTCTAATATCTATATCAAACAAACTAGGGTCACTGTGGTCCAGCACCTACCACTATATATTTTGAACTTTAGTAGGAAAGAAGAGACCCTGTAGGTGTCCCACAAGAAGACAATTAGATCATACAAACTCCACACAGATATAGGCTGTGCCCTGGTTGGAATCAAACCCACGGCCCCACCAATGTAATGCAGCAATGTTAATTATAATGCTGGGAATCCAGGCTGTCGGGAGTGGGTAGGGCAATGTGACATAAGTCTGTGATCATTTTGGGGACCAATGATTCAACTAAACAGTAAGAAAATTATAGGATAGAGTCCTGGGTGCTAGGACAGGGGGATGAGAGACACAAATGGGAAAATAAACAGTATACTTCTTGTCAGATGTTATTATCTTATAAGTAATGGAGTATTTCTCAACACAGAAAAGACAGGCAAAACACAGAAAATAGTGTAATCCTGTAAGTGGTAAGACACTTCTTTTAAAATATAGCAACTGAGATGTAGGTGATTAGAACACAAGTATTTTATTATACAAATATGTAATTAGCTAAAATTTGAGAAACTGGTGATCCAAAAAATAAAATATACATAGTTTTTAAACAGGCTGGACTGTCGGTGCTTATGCCAGCTATCTACAAACTGGTTTCCAGTAAGGACTACACCAGACAGACAAAGTCCCAATTTACACTATGTGAAAACCAATGCTGGACATTCAGGACCTTATTCAGAGGCGGCCGTATGGTCTATGACCGCACAGCCGCCTCGACGTTTTGCCAGTGCGCATGCGCACGAGGGAGCCGGCTACCTCGTGCGCATGCGTGAGACCACTACGACCGACAGTGCCGGTCGTAGCGGGTCTCTTTCCAAAGGGGGCGAGCTGTCGATGTTGATTGACAGCTCGGCCCATTTGGAAGGCGGGCCGGGGGGTGTCAGCCCAAACGGAGGCGTTCCCATGGAAACGCCTGCCGTTTGGGGGAGGCCCCACTGACATCACTAGTGATGTCAGTGGAGAGCTTCCGGCTCTGACAGAGCCAGAAGCTCTCCGGGGCTTACGACAAGTGAGACCCTACCCTAGGGTCTCGTCGTAAGCCCCGATGGTCGCGATGGTCTTTGACCATCGCGACCATCACCCGAGCGGTCGTTAGAGCTGTGGGTGTTAACCCACAGCCTAACGACCGCAACAGAGGCGGCCGGTCAGGATGCAAGTGGCCTCCCAGTTTCTGAGCAACCGCTTGCATCCGCTGACCGCCTCTGAATGAGGGCCTCAGTTCCTACAGTATCTGGCACGGGGCCTATTTGGCCATATCTGTTGTCTCTTTCAGAATTATATACTATTGGCTATACAGGTGTGCAAATGTTTTTGGCTTTATAGCTGCATTGCATATTATATTCTGTATATTCCTATTGGGCCATAGGGGTTGGGTATGATAATCCGGCTGTCGGGATGCCACTAGTCAGAATACAAACAGCAGCATCCCGACAGGCAGATTCCCGACACCCATTGGAGTGAATAGTAAGTATTTTTCTAACCCCTACTCTAACCCTAACCCACCCTTCTCTGAGCCTAGCCCTAACCCTCCCCCCCAGTGCCTAAACCTAACCCTCCCCCTAGTGCCTATCCCTAACCCTCCCCCTAGTGCCTAACCCTAACCCCGCTATGTAACTCTTCCCTCCCCGTGCACCCCGATACTTATCTTCGGGATGCTGACGGTCGAGATACTGGTGTCGTGACCTGTCAGGATTTCAGCGCAGGTATTAGGACCATCGGCATCCCGCTACATCCTGGCCCATCGCTACCGACTACATCCCGGCCCATAGTATGGAGCCTATTTAAAACTGTATATTTTATGTTTTGGTTCACCAGTTTCTAAAGTTGGACTCAATTACGTATTTGTATAATAAAATACAATTTTTTTTTATTATATCACAGTAACTATATTTTAAATGAAGTGTTACCACTTACAGGTTTATACTGTTTTGTGTTTACACCTTTTCTATGCTGAGAAACGCTCCATTACATAGAAAAAATAATGATATGTAAAGAGATGTATACTGTTTATTTTCCCATTTGTGTCTCTCCTCCCCCTGTCCTAGTGCCCTGGGCTCTATACTATACTTTTCTTACTGTATATCTATTTATTAGGGGATTTAGGGATACACCCAGTATTTTTGGCCCAGGCTGCTGTGCAGGATCTTGAATACTTATTCTTTATCACTTGCTACTAATGATGCAAATAGTCAGGGCCACCACCATCCGATGCTGCCTGCACCTCTTCTCTGGGGTTCTCCCGAAGGAGACATTATAAGAGTTGGTATGAGCACAGGGCATGCTGTGACTGGGGGTAGCCATGACCTGATCTGCACTAATTACTTGGTATTGGGGTTATTGGTTTTGACCTTAGAGATGGACAAGAATTGATTTGGAAGGGCATGAATTGTCACTGTGCTATACTGTCAGACAGCAGCCATCCCATAAGACCATAGGATAGCTCATCACAGGGGTGGGCTGCTCACTGAGATACATTCCCTGATTATTTTGAACTTTAGCTGGGTATACACTAGATTATATGCCCGATCTGGCAGATAGCACAGCCTCTGCCATCATTCACTCGCTCCTGGCATCAGCAAATGTGTATGCAGTTGCCGATGTCGGGGCCCCTGCCGGGTCCCGTCACTGCTGATGTTGTAAACACTAGACATCGTCTAGCATCTAGTGTGTACCCGGCATTAGTATCCTGCAGGATGTAGTTAAATGGCCACGATACCACAAGTCAAAATCTCGACGGCTAATGCCCAACAGGGGATTTAAGATAGTTGTTGAAATGGCAATGCCTATCATAATCCTGGTGCCGGAACACAGAAGGACGCCAGATCGAACGAGGTAAGTTAGGGTTGTCCTTAGTGTTAGCCATGGGTGGGAGGATTAGCTTTAGGCACCCCTGGGAGGACTTAGGGATAGGCACCACCGGGGAGGGTTAGGTTAGCGGAGGGGGGTTAGGCACCACTGGGGGGAGGTTAGAGTTCGGCACCACCGAGGGTTAGGTTTAGGGTGCAGGAAGGGGGGTTAGGATTAGGCACTCCTGGGGGGATTTAGGGTTAGGCACCACCCGAGAGTTTTAGGGCTAGGGACTTCTGAGGGTTAGGGTTAGAGGGGGACAGGGGAGGGTAATAGTACTTATCGGCCCCAGTCGGGATCTTCATCCTGTCCATATCCTGGTGATGTCAGATATTGGACAGCTGTCCCTCACAATCAGGACCTTTCCAGACTACAGGGATATATGATTTTTGTTTTCTGTTGTACATATTTATGTATGCTTGTTATGCCATTCTATTGGTAGTCACAATGGGAGTGGTTATAGATGTATGAGGATAATTAGCTGTCGGTACTTGTCGTCCTTTACTAGATTGTTACCCTATGTGGCTTTGAAAATAGTGCCAGGACACTGAAATGTTGAATTATTAAGCCTGTTTAATTTCTACCATAAATAGAGCATTCTGGTCTTGTTTTATGAGCTACATTGCAGTAACCTAACATGATATATAGTTGGCACCCCTAAAATGCTAGGGGATGATGAGAAGGGGATGTTCAGCCATAAACCTAAAAATATACTTATATAAGTGTGTACGGTGCTGCCAAGAGTAGCAATGGGCCCGGGTTATGGGGGGAGAAGGTATTTCAATAGATAAGGGAGCAGCTACCCCCCTCTTACAGTATATAATACAGAGTGACTTAAGGTCTGACTATAAACTCCTAGATACATGGGATGCTGTTTGTTTGTATTACAATTGTATTACGCATTTAGCGTGGGGTGAGGTAATTGATGGAGGGGTGCTGCACTGACTAAACTGAGGTGGCGGACTTTACTGGGGGTGCTGCAGTCCCTAGGTAAAAACCACCGCTGCTTATTCCCCTTTTATTGACTGCAGAATTGAGTTGTCAGTGATAGTTAAGTATGGTCAGATGTCAAATTCGAATTGAAAAAGGTTTTATTTTTGAGATTGCTATTTGGGTTCATATTGGTGTCTCTTGCAGTTGATTTGCACTATATTTCGGCCGTGATATCAAATAGGAATAGTTAATTTCTAGGTCCTATTAATGTGTACTGCCAAATGCTGCTGAGTTGAATCGATGGTCTATTTGTCAAACACATATTATCGTCCGAGTTTCAGGTGTTCTCGACCGAGTTTTCCTATTTGAATGGAACAAACTGGGACGATTTTAGTGTGTAATAAATTGCGAATATGCATTTTCCGTGCAATTTTGCCGCATTCCGATTCATTCAATCTTGGTAAATTTACCCAATATCATTCTACATGCAGAGACACCCGCAGGCGCACTGAGAATATAGGCTGTATATCATTATACTCAGCAGAAGCTGCTTGTGCATCCTATTTACATCACTGTGTGACTAAGATGCATTTGAAGGGACAAAGGACCTCATTCAGAGTCGGTCGTAGCGGCCGCACGGTCGTACGCCACCGATGTTCGCTAAACTGCGCATGCGTAAAGTTCGCAATGCGCGTGCGCAAACTAGCTGCTACGATCAGAAATTTCTCTCTCCTTGAACACAGCCAGGTCAGTAGTTTGAGTGACAGATTGAGGCGTTTGTGGGTGGTAACAGGGGAAGGTGCTTGAAAACGTGGGGAGTGGAGATCCGAACGCAGGCGTGCCTAATTATGCGAACAGCGTTTTATGGGAGTGCATAATTAACAAAGTAGTGTCATGGCACACGTGACATGGGTGGTTTGTACACTGACCTGACTGATCGTAGTGCTTAAGAGAGGGTATGGTTAACCTTATGCTCTACGACCAGTTCCGATGGTTACCGATGGTCTCGATTAATCCTTATATGCCAGGACATGACGTGTAATGCGTACGAGAAGGGGGTGTATTTATTGTCTTACGGCCGCATCCTCCCCTTGGTCGGCCAACTAACGATCCGATCTTAAGGACGCAACTTGCGAGGGCATCATTTGCATATCCGGCCCCTTTTCCCTTACGACTTTGCGGCCGCTACGACCAACTCTGAATGAGGTCCTAAGTCTCACTAAAAGATGCTCTGTGCTACCGCATCATACAGCGCTCATGCGTTATGTGTAACGCGACTAATAGCGCACAGAGGATAAATGTACATGGTTACATCGGTATGTATAATGCTAGGAAATATATATCTTCATGGTGCATAAGTGAATAGAGCTACAGAATCATATGTGACTGATCTGTTACAGAAGTAAAAAAGTAAACATGAATATAAGTACTTATGCTGGCCATACACTATACAATTATCGGGCCGATCCTGCCGATATCCGCGGATCACCCCGATAATTGTACTGTGTGTGGGGGCGACCAATATCAAAATATCGATCGGTCTGGCATGCCGAATCGACCAGCATGTCGGACTGATGCGATATTTGCAAGTTTGTAGTCGGCCGCATCGGGCAGTGTATGCGGTCACTGCCCGAGCGACCAACTTTTCCCCCTGTTCTCTCCATGTGCATGTACTCACCTTTCTATCCCCAGCGACTGCAGAGCTGTGCGCGGAGCCGACGAACTTCCGGGTAGCCGCTGTTCACTTCCGGCGTCATAGATTATTTGAAGTCTAGGCAGTGAGTAGATGGTAAGACAGCGCTGTTCTGACATTGCAGTCCCGTGAGCCAATCAGCGGTCGCGCTGACTGTAGAGAGCCTGCTGATTGGTTCCGGCTACTGACAGTTCCCACGTGGTGTGACTCAGCCCACGTGGGAACTGTCAGTTGCCGGAGCAAATCAGCGGGCGCTCTACAGTGAGCGCTGCCGCTGATTGGCTCACGGGACTGCAATGCCCTGTGAAGAGCCGAGAGCTGCCATTCGTGAGCTATGTGTATGTGTGACAACACACATACACATAGCTGTGTTTCGTGGATCGGGTAAGGACGTTTTTTTGTTTTTAAACACCCATGGATTACTGCGGAGACCAGCGCTGGATGTAGGTGAGTATGAAATCTTTCTTTGCAGGTCCATTTTTTTTGGATATTCCTAGTGGAGAAGGGGACAGAACATCTGGTATAGGTAAGTATGTGTGAATGGGTAGGTGTATGTAATAAACTTATACTGGGCACAGTGTGTGTGTTTTGGATTTTTTTACCTATTTATTTTACAGTGAAATTACACGTGCCGCATGTCTGCTGGCACTTGTAGTTCCACAAGTGCAAAATGGCAGGCATGCTGGCACTTGTAGTTCCACTGTAAAGTACAATAGTGTTACATTATTTGGCCCCCCTATTACCCCCATACCCACCGCTCCAGGGGTATGGGGATGAGCCCCAGGCTTCAGCGTAAGCCTGTGGTGCTCGGGAGAGGGGGGACCCTTTTTTGGGGGGTCCCCGACTCACCCGAGATCACCGGCTTGCGCTGACCGACTTGGGGTGTAATGCTTTGGACCTGGAGCCCCGGTGATTGGGTCTCCGGGCTGTGGCATTACACCCCGGTCGGTTGGGTCTGGTGCTGGTCTTAAATATAGGGGGTACCCCACGTCTTTTTTGCCCCCTATATTTAAAACCAGCACTAGTCCCTGCAGCCTGGTGTTGGTTTCTAAAATACGGTGGAACCCTACACATTTTGTTCCCCGTATTTTTAGAAACCACCACTGGCTGGCAAGCCTGGGGCTGGTTTGCCTTTTGGGGGGTGACCTTATGTCATTTTTTTTGTAAATTTTTGCTACTTTTTTTTACAGGTTCAACAAAAACGGGAATTTTTGGGAAATATTCTAGGGACCCCCCTAAAGATGTGTAGACATGGGGGAACGAAGTCGTGGTTTATAATTGCCGCGGCAAGTGCATAAATGCGACTTTGAAGAAAGAGATGCAGAAGAGCATTTAGAATTCTTTTGGGGTGAAAATAACTATGCCCAGCATATTTGGGGTTCTTGAAAATGGGGTCAGCATATTTTATAGTTGCTAAAGTGCAAATTCTTTTGACCCTCCCCTGTGAGGGAACAAACATATGACAGAGCCTGGCAGATTTTTGTTTGAAAAAATCTGTTGGTTGTGTTAAAATATCTGTCAGTGTATGGGCAAGATATCTGTTGCTTTTAAATTGGTCTGTTGGTCAGACAGATATTTTTATCTGTCAGTGTATGGGCAAGATATCTGTTGCTTTTAAATTGGTCTGTCGGTCAGACAGATATTTTTATCTGACAATGTATGGCCAGCATTACTAATATTGGACTGTCTGATCACTGTTAGAAACATAAAAAGTTAAACAGAAAATGTAAAGGGTTTTCCATGGTCAGTTTGCTCTAGGTAACTTACATAACTTTCTACATCTTTTACTACATGCATTGTTTTATTCTTCTGCCTTTATTATGTACTTTTGAGTCATAGATACTAAATATATAAAAGACTGTTTGTTGGTGAATATCTTCCATAGCTCTGAAGGGGTGTGGTATGGCATGCCGATGGATGAAATCCTGGCTGACCAAATACCGACAGTTAAAGACAGAAGAGTTAAAATGCTGAACAGGGCTCGTAAGTACCCTAACCTTCTCCTTTCCCCAGCCTAACCCTAACCCTCCCTTAGTAGTGCCTAACCCTAAGACCTCTGGGGTGGTGCCTAACCCGAAGACCCCTGGGGTGGTGCCTAACCCTAAGACCCCCAGGGTGGTGCCTAACGCTAAGACTCCCAGGGTGGCGCCTAACCCTAAGACCCCCGGGGTGGTGCCTAACCCTAAGACTCCCAGGGTGGCGCCTAACCCTAAGACCCCCGGGTAGTGCCTAACCCTAAGACTCCCAGGGTGGCGCCTAACCCTAAGACCCCCGGGGTGGTGCCTAAACCTAACCCCCCTCCCTCCATGGCTAAGTGCTAGCGTTCCCCGCTAAACTGCAATCGGGATAATAGCTAGTCGGGCTTTCAGCATCTGCATTCTGTTAGGCATCGGGATTTAGACGTTAGTATTTAGACGCCTTTCGGTCTTTAGCCGTCGGTATTATGTCCGGCGGTATGGTGGCTGCTTCTCCTCTAAAGGTAAAGTTGCCAAATCTTACATATATATTTAGTATCACAAAAGTAAGCTATTATACCACATAGCGACAACACGTCAAAGCAACAGATCTTATATATAAAATGAATTGCTCTGTTTGTCTGTCTGTCCGGTCATGCTTTCAGACACCCCTGCACCGATTAGGATGAAACAAATGAGAGGTGGTTGGACCCTGGTCTGGTTTTTAGGGAGGTTAGGGTCCCAGTCGGACCTCCTGTGGGTGTATGCTCATGGCGGAGTGTGCCATGCAGAACTTTGACCCACCGAGCCTCTTCTGTGCCTTCCACTGGATGCATTTGGGCGACTTCACATAAAACGTAATACTTCAGCTACTAAATTAATTTCATTTAAATTGATATAGAGCAAGGACTGTCAAGTTTATGTGGCGTACATAGGTGGGTATGTTCACTCACCCTAGTGTTGGCAGCCTCAGGATAGTCTCTTGTTAAACATGTGCAAAATTACTTTCCTCTCCAATCCCCAATGGCTACAGTAGTGAGTGGTTATTATTACAGTGAGCTGTACAGCATTACATATATAGGTTCTATAACAGAATTGAACTATTTCAGCTAATTGTTACTGTTATATACTGAAATTAATCATACTGTAATAATATGAAATATTTGCAATAAAACTATCTGTTAAATGTCATATACTGTTATGTGTGTGTACCTTTATAGGTGTATTTATGTATGCTTGTTACACCATTTTATTGGTAGTCACAATGGAAGTGGTTTAGGTGTTATGAGGATAATTAGCTATGGGTATTTGTAATCCTACAAGGGGTTGTTACCCTGTGCCATTGAAAATAGTATCAGGTGACTGAAACATTGATTAAACTTATTTAATTTCTATCATGATTGGAGAATGCAGGTTTTTTTTACAAGCTACATTGACATTACCTAACTGTATCTTTATTTGGCACCCCCAAATTGCTAAAAGAAGATGGTGAGCATCCATCTACATATGAATATGCAAATAGGGCGCATATCACCAGGTGAGGGTTCATCTATACCTTTCTCTCAGTATGTACTCATGACCCATATCCACCACATTCTGGGAGCCCAAAAGGTCCTTGGCACCTGTATGTTGGCGATTATAGTGTGGGCATAATTATACAATGATTGCATCATTTGGCCCCACCTCCTCTTCTTAATGCATGATTCATGGCATTTTGCTGAGAGGGGATGAATAGTGAGGACCCTAATGTCCCCACTACCATCAGGTGCTACCCTGCATCTTTGCCCTGAGCTTCTCCTGGAAATGGGACTATAAGAGTTGGTAAGTATGGGTTCAGGGCATGCAGTGACTGGGGGTAGCCATGAACTAATCTGGACTGAGGGTCATTACTTGATCTTAGGGGTATGAGGCTGCATGCTGACTCTGAAAGATTTGAGGTCCCTGCAGAGGTTTCAATGGGTGTGGTGACACCCTGTGGGACACTCACATGTGTGTCCAAAGGGGGCCCCTGGTGGGGGCTTGCCCAGCTTTCTGGGAGCTGCTATGATGGCTCAAGAATAAAAAATTAGCAAAATAGGTTTTAACAATGAACCAAGAGTGAAGTTTTTTGTTAACACTTGATAAAGCACCATCTCCCAGCTGCTGCCCAGCCCCTTCTCACAGCCGCTGCCCAGCCCTGTCTCACAGCCGCTGCCCAGCCCCGTCTCACAGCCGCTGCCCAGCCCCGTCTCACAGCTGTTGCCCAGCCCCGTCTCACAGCCGCTGCCCAGCCCCGTCTCACAGCTGTTGCCCAGCCCCGTCTCACACCCGCTGCCCAGTCCCATCTCACAGCCGCTGCCCAGCCCTGTCTCACAGCCGCTGCCCAGTCCTGTCTCACAGCCGCTGCCCAGTCCCGTCTCACAGCCGCTGCCCAGCCCCATCTCACAGTTGTTGCCCAGCCCTGTATCACAGCCGCTGCTCAGCCCCGTCTCACAACCGCTGCCCAACACTGTGACTGACACACAGCCAGGAGCAGCCCCTGTATCACCGCCAGCTCACAGCTCTCAGGCACCTGCGGCCCGCCTGACAGTGACTCCAGTGCAGGTGCAGCAGTCAGTGCAGCTGCTTCTCTCCCCTCACTTCTTTGTTGCTAGTGCCACGCTCAAACCACAGCGGGGGCTGCAGGGACAGTAGTTATGCCACTGGCCAGTATCTGTATCATTCTGTAAGGAGACTTTGGGTCTGATTCAGAGATATACACAATGCTGATTTGTATGCCGATCTAGTTATAGTTTTCCATTGTGCATGAATGAAAGCCACACTGCACATGTGCATCGATTGTTTTGCAATTACACCCGCACAGAGCATCCATTTGCTTAGTGAGTGACAGGTAGTTGGCGTTTGGGGGAGGCAATGGGGGATGGCTCAGCAAACGCAGGCGTCTGACCGTTTAAATGCTGTTTCATGGGCGTGCATAAATTAGTCATATTCCCTGCTTTGCAGCATGAGAGCACACAGTGGGCCTGATTCAAATCCGCTCACAAAAAGTATGCGTTCGCTCTAAATCAGGGCGTGTGCTTTTATTTTTTGTTGCGGCCTCTTGGCCGCTCGCATAGCTGTTGGTTTCCACCCACAGCTTATGCGAGCGGCCATGATGATGGTCGCGATGGTCAAGACCATCGCGACCATCGGGCTTGCGATGAGACCTTTGCGGTAGGGTCTCAATGCCGCAAGCCCCAGTGGACTTCCTGCACTATTAGAGCAGGAAGTCCACCTACTGACATCACTAGTGATGTCATTAGTGCCGCCCACAAACGGCAGTTGTTCCTTCAGGAACGCGTCCGTTTGCTCAGCCACCCCCCGCCATGCCTACAAAATGGGGCGAGCTGTCAATCAACATCGATAGCTGCCCCTTTTGTAGTGCTTTTTGCGCTCGTTCCGGGGCTCATGCACACGCAGTGCGCACGCCACACGCAGTGCGCACGCCACGCGTGTGCACTGGGCCACCATTGACCTGCTTGCGAGCGCATAGCGCTTGTGAGCGGGTCTGAATCAGGCCCAGTGTGTCAAGAGAGTTACTTGGTCAGACTTGCTGCATGGCTGTCCGATGTACATCGATGTTACCGATGTTTATGCTGTTGTACATCGTCAGATGGATATCAGAAGCTAGCAGTGGGCGTCCCTTTGCTTGTCTCTGCCTTGTACAGTCATTAGCATATTTTAGCAGCAGCGATCCGTGAGAAACTGCAGTTGTGATTACATTAGTGCACATCTCTGAATCAAATTCTATATGTGTAATAATGGGAAATATGTATATACATTGTGCATAAGTGAATAGAGCTATAGGATTATATTTGACTAATCTGGTAGATACATAAATAAGTAAAAATAATATAGGTACTTACTCAGAACTGAAGAGTCCATTAAAGGTTTTAGTACTGTTACAAAATGAAAGTTAAACAGTAAAAGTTACAATGGTTTCCCACCTCAGTTTGCGTTAGATTACTTGCATTACATTTATGCATCTGTTACTACAAACCTTGTTTTTTTTTTTTTTTTTTTTTTGCATTTATACTGTAGTTTGAGCCATATCGTTATATTATCCGGCAGAGCTGTGTATTTTTGCTGCTCTGTGATACAAGGCAAAGCTGTGATTTGAATACAACTGTATCCAATGCACAGAGCACAGCAGAGCAGTATTGTATTCTACAGCAACATAATAAAACAACACTGCCTGGCTATACAGTATAAACACGTCAGTAATGTAATATCCTGTGAGGCACCTGTAAGATTTTATCAATTTAGGGGGAACACACCAGGGGGTATATATATATGAAGCGGTATAATTTGTAGGCTGCAGCTTCTTGGCTGACTTACAGACCATGGGCCTGATTCAGAGCCGCTTGCTAGATGCGATCGCTTGCACGGTGTGTATGCAAATTGCATAGACAGCGCTACCGCACAGCAATGCATTAGCACGCCCAGTATTTCTTAGAGAGCGATCACATAGTATATGCAGACACCCACCAGCCTGTTTTAAGACGTCCACTTGTGCACATCATGTCCAGGAATTGTATGCAACCATCGGTACATCGGATGGCACTACTTTGTTTTTTTTTGCTTTGGACTGGAGTGTACTTTGGGGGTTACAGCACCCTTTAACGGTCAAGCCAGCCGGCCCTTTACTTATGACACAGGCACACGCTTGGCACTACTTTGTTGATGCACATGCGGCTACTGCGCACACAATTCACAAACACAGAAAATATATATTTTTTTGGTTTGGACTGGAGTGTACTTTGGGGGATACAGCACCCTTTAATGGTCAAGCCAGCCTGCCCTTTACTTATGACACAGGCGCACGCTTGGCACTACTTTGTTGATGCACGTGCGGCTACTGGGCACACAATTCACAAACACAGAAAATTTTTTTTTTTTTGGTTTGGACTGGAGTGTACTTTGGGGGTTACAGCACCCTTTAACGGTCAAGCCAGCCGGCCCTTTACTTATGAAACAGGCGCACGCTTGGCACTACTTTGTTGATGCACGTGTGGCTACTGCGCACACAATTCACAAACACAGAAAATATTTTTTTTTTTGGTTTGGACTGGAGTGTACTTTGGGGGTTACAGCACCCTTTAACGGTCAAGCCAGCCGGCCCTTTACTTATGACACAGGCGCACGCTTGGCACTACTTTGTTGATGCACGTGCGGCTACTGGGCACACAATTCACAAACACAGAAATTATATATTTTTTTGGTTTGGAGTGTACTTTGGGGGTTACAGCACCCTTTAATGGTCAAGCCAGCCAGCCCTTTACTTATGACACACGCGCACGCTTGGCACTACTTTGTTGATGCACGTGCGGCTACTGCGCACACAATTCACAAACACAGAAAATATTATTATTTTTGGTTTGGACTGGAGTGTACTTTGGGGGTTACGGCACCCTTTAACGGTCAAGCCAGCTGGCCCTTTACTTATGACACAGGCGCATGCTTGGCACTACTTTGTTGATGCACGTGCGGCCACTGCGCACACAATTCACAAACACAGAAAATAATTTTTTTTTTGATTTGGACTGGAGTGTACTTTGGGGGTTACAGCACCCTTTAACGGTCAAGCCAGCCGACCCTTTACTTATGACACAGGCGCAAGCTTGGCACTACTTTGTTGATGCACGTGCGGCTACTGCGCACACAATTCACAAACACAGAAAATTTTTTTTTTTTTGGTTTGGACTGGAGTGTACTTTGGGGGTTACAGCACTCTTTAACGGTCAAGCCAGCCGGCCCTTTACTTATGACACAGGCGCACGCTTGGCACTGCTTTGTTGATGCACGTGCGGCTACTCCGCACACAATTCACAAACACAGAAAATAATTTTTTTTTTGGTTTGGACTGGAGTGTACTTTGGGGGTTACAGCACCCTTTAATGGTCAAGCCAGCCGGCCCTTTACTTATGACACAGGCGCACGCTTGGCACTACTTTGTTGATGCACGTGTGGCTACTGCGCACACAATTCACAAACACAGAAAATATTTTTTTTTTTGGTTTGGACTGGAGTGTACTTTGGGGGTTACAGCACCCTTTAACGGTCAAGCCAGCCGGCCCCTTACTTATGACACAGGTGCACGCTTGGCACTACTTTGTTGATGCACGTGCGGCTACTGCGCACACAATTCACAAACACAGAAAATATATATTTTTTTGGTTTGGACTGGAGTGTACTTTGGGGGTTACAGCACCCTTTAACGGTCAAGCCAGCCGGCCCTTTACTTATGACACAGGCGCACGCTTGGCACTACTTTGTTGATGCACGTGCGGCTACTGCGCACACAATTCACAAACACAGAAAATATATATATTTTTGGTTTGGACTGGAGTGTACTTTGGGGGTTACAGCACCCTTTAATGGTCAAGCCAGCCGGCCCTTTACTTATGACACAGGCGCACGCTTGGCACTACTTTGTTGATGCACGTGCGGCTACTGCGCACACAATTCACAAACACAGAAAATATATATTTTTTTGGTTTGGACTGGAGTGTACTTTGGGGGTTACAGCACCCTTTAACGGTCAAGCCAGCCGGCCCTTTAGTTATGACACAGGCGCACGCTTGGCACTACTTTGTTGATGCACGTGCGGCTACTGCGCACACAATTCACAAACACAGAAATTATATATTTTTTTGGTTTGGAGTGTACTTTGGGGGTTACAGCACCCTTTAACGGTCAAGCCAGCCAGCCCTTTACTTATGACACACGCGCACGCTTGGCACTACTTTGTTGATGCACGTGCGGCCACTGCGCACACAATTCACAAACACAGAAAATAATTTTTTTTTGGTTTGGACTGGAGTGTACTTTGGGGGTTACAGCACCCTTTAACGGTCAAGCCAGCCGACCCTTTACTTATGACACAGGCGCACGCTTGGCACTACTTTGTTGATGCACGTGCGGCTACTGCGCACACAATTCACAAACACAGAAAATTATTTTTTTTTTGATTTGGACTGGAGTGTACTTTGGGGGTTACAGCACTCTTTAACGGTCAAGCCAGCCGGCCCTTTACTTATGACACAGGCGCACGCTTGGCACTGCTTTGTTGATGCACGTGCGGCTACTCCGCACACAATTCACAAACACAGAAAATAATTTTTTTTTTGGTTTGGACTGGAGTGTACTTTGGGGGTTACAGCACCCTTTAACAGTCAAGCCAGCCGGCCCTTTACTTATGACACAGGCGCACGCTTGGCACTACTTTGTTGATGCACGTGCGGCCACTGCGCACACAATTCACAAACACAGAAAATAATTTTTTTTATTGGTTTGGACTGGAGTGTACATTGGGGGTTACAGCACCCTTTAACGGTCAAGCCAGCCGGCCCTTTACTTATGACACAGGCGCACGCTTGGCACTACTTTGTTGATAAACGTGCGGCTACTGCGCACACAATTCACAAACACAGAAAATAATTTTTTTTTTTGGTGTGGACTGGAGTGTACTTTGGGGGTTACAGCACTCTTTAACGGTCAAGCCAGCCGGCCCTTTACTTATGACACAGGCACACGCTTGGCACTACTTTGTTGATGCACGTGCGGCTACTGCGCACACAATTCACAAACACAGAAAATATTTTTTTTTTGGTTTGGACTGGAGTGTACTTTGGGGGTTACAGCACCCTTTAATGGTCAAGCCAGCCGGCCCTTTACTTATGACACAGGCGCACACTTGGCACTACTTTGTTGATGCACGTGCGGCTACTGCGCACACAATTCACAAACACAGAAAATATATATTTTTTTGGTTTGGAGTGTACTTTGGGGGTTACAGCACCCTTTAACGGTCAAGCCAGCCGGCCCTTTACTCATGACACAGGCGCATGCTTGGCACCACTTTGTTGATGCACGTGCGGCCACTGCGCACACAATTCACAAACACAGAAAATTATTTTTTTTATTGGTTTGGACTGGAGTGTACTTTGGGGGTCACAGCACCCTTTAATGGTCAAGCCAGCCGGCCCTTTACTTATGACACAGGCGCACGCTTGGCACTACTTTGTTGATGCACGTGCGGCTACTGCGCACACAATTCACAAACACAGAAAATAATTTTTTTTTTGGTTTGGATTGGAGTGTACTTTGGGGGTTACAGCACCCTTTAATGGTCAAGCCAGCCGGCCCTTTACTTATGAAACAGGCGCACGCTTGGCACTACTTTGTTGATGCACGTGCGGCTACTCCGCACACAATTCACAAACACAGAAAATAATTTTTTTTTGGTTTGGACTGGAGTGTACTTTGGGGCTTACAGCACCCTTTAACGGTCAAGCCAGCCGGCCCTTTACTTATGACACAGGCGCACGCTTGGCACTACTTTGTTGATGCACGTGTGGCTACTGCGCACACAATTCACAAACACAGAAAATATTTTTTTTTTTGGTTTGGACTGGAGTGTACTTTGGGGGTTACAGCACCCTTTAACGGTCAAGCCAGCCGGCCCTTTACTTATGACACAGGCGCACGCT
This sequence comes from Taudactylus pleione, assembly GCA_031769625.1. NCBI lineage: Eukaryota > Metazoa > Chordata > Amphibia > Anura > Myobatrachidae > Taudactylus > Taudactylus pleione. The sequence continues at coordinate 3,033,086 of JAUIMM010000141.1, read as the reverse complement.
TGGCACTACTTTGTTGATGCACGTGCGGCTACTGCGCACACAATTCACAAACACAGAAAATAATTTTTTTTTTGGTTTGGACTGGAGTGTACTTTGGGGGTTACAGCACCCTTTAATGGTCAAGCCAGCCGGCCCTTTACTTATGACACAGGCGCACGCTTGGCACTACTTTGTTGATGCACGTGCGGCTACTGCGCACACAATTCACAAACACAGAAAATTATTTTTTTTTTGGTTTGGACTGGAGTGTACTTTGGGGGTTACAGCACCCTTTAACGGTCAAGCCAGCCGGCCCTTTACTTATGACACAGGCGCACGCTTGGCACTACTTTGTTGATGCACGTGCGGCTACTGCGCACACAATTCACAAACACAGAAAATATATATTTTTTTGGTTTGGACTGGAGTGTACTTTGGGGGTTACAGCCCCTCTTAACGGTCAAGCCAGCCGGCCCTTTACTTATGACACAGGCGCACGCTTGGCACTACTTTGTTGATGCACGTGCGGCTACTGCGCACACAATTCACAAACACAGAAAATATTTTTTTTTTTTGGTTTGGACTGGAGTGTACTTTGGGGGTTACAGCACCCTTTAACGGTCAAGCCAGCCGACCCTTTACTTATGACACAGGCGCACGCTTGGCACTACTTTGTTGATGCACGTGCGGCTACTGCGCACACAATTCACAAACACAGAAAATTATTTTTTTTTTGGTTTGGACTGGAGTGTACTTTGGGGGTTACAGCACTCTTTAACGGTCAAGCCAGCCGGCCCTTTACTTATGACACAGGCGCACGCTTGGCACTGCTTTGTTGATGCACGTGCGGCTACTCCGCACACAATTCACAAACACAGAAAATAATTTTTTTTTTGGTTTGGACTGGAGTGTACTTTGGGGGTTACAGCACCCTTTAATGGTCAAGCCAGCCGGCCCTTTACTTATGACACAGGCGCACGCTTGGCACTACTTTGTTGATAAACGTGCGGCTACTGCGCACACAATTCACAAACACAGAAAATAATTATTTTTTTGGTTTGGATTGGAGTGTACTTTGGGGGTTACAGCACCCTTTAATGGTCAAGCCAGCCGGCCCTTTACTTATGAAACAGGCGCACGCTTGGCACTACTTTGTTGATGCACGTGCGGCTACTCCGCACACAATTCACAAACACAGAAAATAATTTTTTTTTGGTTTGGACTGGAGTGTACTTTGGGGGTTACAGCACCCTTTAACGGTCAAGCCAGCCGGCCCTTTACTTATGACACAGGCGCACGCTTGGCACTACTTTGTTGATGCACGTGTGGCTACTGCGCACACAATTCACAAACACAGAAAATATTTTTTTTTTTGGTTTGGACTGGAGTGTACTTTGGGGGTTACAGCACCCTTTAACGGTCAAGCCAACCGGCCCTTTACTTATGACACAGGCGCACGCTTGGCACTACTTTGTTGATGCACGTGCGGCTACTGCGCACACAATTCACAAACACAGAAAATAATTTTTTTTTTGGTTTGGACTGGAGTGTACTTTGGGGGTTACAGCACCCTTTAATGGTCAAGCCAGCCGGCCCTTTACTTATGACACAGGCGCACGCTTGGCACTACTTTGTTGATGCACGTGCGGCTACTGCGCACACAATTCACAAACACAGAAAATTTTTTTTTTTTTGGTTTGGACTGGAGTGTACTTTGGGGGTTACAGCACCCTTTAACGGTCAAGCCAGCCGGCCCTTTACTTATGACACAGGCGCACGCTTGGCACTACTTTGTTGATGCACGTGCGGCTACTGCGCACACAATTCACAAACACAGAAAATATATATTTTTTTGGTTTGGACTGGAGTGTACTTTGGGGGTTACAGCCCCTCTTAACGGTCAAGCCAGCCGGCCCTTTACTTATGACACAGGCGCACGCTTGGCACTACTTTGTTGATGCACGTGCGGCTTCTGCGCACACAATTCACAAACACAGAAAATATATTTTTTTTTTGGTTTGGACTGGAGTGTACTTTGGGGGTTACAGCACCCTTTAACGGTCAAGCCAGCCGACCCTTTACTTATGACACAGGCGCACGCTTGGCACTACTTTGTTGATGCACGTGCGGCTACTGCGCACACAATTCACAAACACAGAAAATATATATTTTTTTTTTGGTTTGGACTGGAGTGTACTTTGGGGGTTACAGCACTCTTTAACGGTCAAGCCAGCCGGCCCTTTACTTATGACACAGGCGCACGCTTGGCACTGCTTTGTTGATGCACGTGCGGCTACTCCGCACACAATTCACAAACACAGAAAATAATTTTTTTTTTGGTTTGGACTGGAGTGTACTTTGGGGGTTACAGCACCCTTTAATGGTCAAGCCAGCCGGCCCTTTACTTATGACACAGGCGCACGCTTGGCACTACTTTGTTGATAAACGTGCGGCTACTGCGCACACAATTCACAAACACAGAAAATAATTTTTTTTTTTGGTGTGGACTGGAGTGTACTTTGGGGGTTACAGCACTCTTTAACGGTCAAGCCAGCCGGCCCTTTACTTATGACACAGGCACACGCTTGGCACTACTTTGTTGATGCACGTGCGGCTACTGCGCACACAATTCACAAACACAGAAAATATTTTTTTTTTTGGTTTGGACTGGAGTGTACTTTGGGGGTTACAGCACCCTTTAACGGTCAAGCCAGCCGGCCCTTTACTTATGACACAGGCGCACGCTTGGCACTACTTTGTTGATGCACGTGCGGCTACTGCGCACACAATTCACAAACACAGAAAATATATATTTTTTTGGTTTGGAGTGTACTTTGGGGGTTACAGCACCCTTTAACGGTCAAGCCAGCCGGCCCTTTACTCATGACACAGGCGCATGCTTGGCACCACTTTGTTGATGCACGTGCGGCCACTGCGCACACAATTCACAAACACAGAAAATTATTTTTTTTTTGGTTTGGACTGGAGTGTACTTTGGGGGTCACAGCACCCTTTAATGGTCAAGCCAGCTGGCCCTTTACTTATGACACAGGCGCACGCTTGGCACTACTTTGTTGATGCACGTGCGGCTACTGCGCACACAATTCACAAACACAGAAAATAATTTTTTTTTTGGTTTGGATTGGAGTGTACTTTGGGGGTTACAGCACCCTTTAATGGTCAAGCCAGCCGGCCCTTTACTTATGAAACAGGCGCACGCTTGGCACTACTTTGTTGATGCACGTGCGGCTACTCCGCACACAATTCACAAACACAGAAAATAATTTTTTTTTGGTTTGGACTGGAGTGTACTTTGGGGGTTACAGCACCCTTTAACGGTCAAGCCAGCCGGCCCTTTACTTATGACACAGGCGCACGCTTGGCACTACTTTGTTGATGCACGTGTAGCTACTGCGCACACAATTCACAAACACAGAAAATATTTTTTTTTTTGGTTTGGACTGGAGTGTACTTTGGGGGTTACAGCACCCTCTAACGGTCAAGCTAGCCGGCCCTTTACTTATGACACAGGTGCACGCTTGGCACTACTTTGTTGATGCACGTGCGGCTACTGCGCACACAATTCACAAACACAGAAAATATTTTTTTTTTTGGTTTGGACTGGAGTGTACTTTGGGGGTTACAGCACCCTTTAACGGTCAAGCCAGCCGGCCCTTTACTTATGACACAGGCGCACGCTTGGCACTACTTTGTTGATGCACGTGCGGCTACTGCGCACACAATTCACAAACACAGAAAATAATTTTTTTTTTGGTTTGGACTGGAGTGTACTTTGGGGGTTACAGCACCCTTTAATGGTCAAGCCAGCCGGCCCTTTACTTATGACACAGGCGCACGCTTGGCACTACTTTGTTGATGCACGTGCGGCTACTGCGCACACAATTCACAAACACAGAAAATTATTTTTTTTTTGGTTTGGACTGGAGTGTACTTTGGGGGTTACAGCACCCTTTAACGGTCAAGCCAGCCGGCCCTTTACTTATGACACAGGCGCACGCTTGGCACTACTTTGTTGATGCACGTGCGGCTACTGCGCACACAATTCACAAACACAGAAAATATATATTTTTTTGGTTTGGACTGGAGTGTACTTTGGGGGTTACAGCCCCTCTTAACGGTCAAGCCAGCCGGCCCTTTACTTATGACACAGGCGCACGCTTGGCACTACTTTGTTGATGCACGTGCGGCTACTGCGCACACAATTCACAAACACAGAAAATATATATTTTTTTGGTTTGGACTGGAGTGTACTTTGGGGGTTACAGCACCCTTTAAGGGTCAAGCCAGCCGGCCCTTTACTTATGACACAGGCGCACGCTTGGCACTACTTTGTTGATGCACGTGTGGCTACTGCGCACACAATTCACAAACACAGAAAATATTTTTTTTTTTTGGTTTGGACTGGAGTGTACTTTGGGGGTTACAGCACCCTTTAACGGTCAAGCCAGCCGGCCCCTTACTTATGACACAGGTGCACGCTTGGCACTACTTTGTTGATGCACGTGCGGCTACTGCGCACACAATTCACAAACACAGAAAATATATTTTTTTTTGGTTTGGACTGGAGTGTACTTTGGGGGTTACAGCACCCTTTAACGGTCAAGCCAGCCGGCCCTTTACTTATGACACAGGCGCACGCTTGGCACTACTTTGTTGATGCACGTGCGGCTACTGCGCACACATTTCACAAACACAGAAAATATATATTTTTTTGGTTTGGACTGGAGTGTACTTTGGGGGTTACAGCACCCTTTAATGGTCAAGCCAGCCGGCCCTTTACTTATGACACAGGCGCACGCTTGGCACTACTTTGTTGATGCACGTGCGGCTACTGCGCACACAATTCACAAACACAGAAAATATATATTATTTTGGTTTGGACTGGAGTGTACTTTGGGGGTTACAGCACCCTTTAACGGTCAAGCCAGCCGGCCCTTTAGTTATGACACAGGCGCACGCTTGGCACTACTTTGTTGATGCACGTGCGGCTACTGCGCACACAATTCACAAACACAGAAATTATATCTTTTTTTGGTTTGGAGTGTACTTTGGGGGTTACAGCACCCTTTAACGGTCAAGCCAGCCGGCCCTTTACTCATGACACAGGCGCATGCTTGGCACCACTTTGTTGATGCACGTGCGGCCACTGCGCACACAATTCACAAACACAGAAAATAATTTTTTTTTGGTTTGGACTGGAGTGTACTTTGGGGGTTACAGCACCCTTTAACGGTCAAGCTAGCCGGCCCTTTACTTATGACACAGGCGCACGCTTGGCACTACTTTGTTGATGCACGTGTGGCTACTGCGCACACAATTCACAAACACAGAAAATATATATTTTTTTGGTTTGGACTGGAGTGTACTTTGGGGGTTACAGCACCCTCTAACGGTCAAGCTAGCCGGCCCTTTACTTATGACACAGGTGCACGCTTGGCACTACTTTGTTGATGCACGTGCGGCTACTGCGCACACAATTCACAAACACAGAAAATATTTTTTTTTTTGGTTTGGACTGGAGTGTACTTTGGGGGTTACAGCACCCTTTAACGGTCAAGCCAGCCGGCCCTTTACTTATGACACAGGCGCACGCTTGGCACTACTTTGTTGATGCACGTGCGGCTACTGCGCACACAATTCACAAACACAGAAAATAATTTTTTTTTTGGTTTGGACTGGAGTGTACTTTGGGGGTTACAGCACCCTTTAATGGTCAAGCCAGCCGGCCCTTTACTTATGACACAGGCGCACGCTTGGCACTACTTTGTTGATGCACGTGTGGCTACTGCGCACACAATTCACAAACACAGAAAATATTTTTTTTTTTGGTTTGGACTGGAGTGTACTTTGGGGGTTACAGCACCCTTTAACGGTCAAGCCAGCCGGCCCTTTACTTATGACACAGGCGCACGCTTGGCACTACTTTGTTGATGCACGTGCGGCTACTGCGCACACAATTCACAAACACAGAAAATAATTTTTTTTTTGGTTTGGACTGGAGTGTACTTTGGGGGTTACAGCACCCTTTAATGGTCAAGCCAGCCGGCCCTTTACTTATGACACAGGCGCACGCTTGGCACTACTTTGTTGATGCACGTGTGGCTACTGCGCACACAATTCACAAACACAGAAAATATTTTTTTTTTTTGGTTTGGACTGGAGTGTACTTTGGGGGTTACAGCACCCTTTAACGGTCAAGCCAGCCGGCCCCTTACTTATGACACAGGTGCACGCTTGGCACTACTTTGTTGATGCACGTGCGGCTACTGCGCACACAATTCACAAACACAGAAAATATTTATTTTTTTGGTTTGGACTGGAGTGTACTTTGGGGGTTACAGCACCCTTTAACGGTCAAGCCAGCCGGCCCTTTACTTATGACACAGGCGCACGCTTGGCACTACTTTGTTGATGCACGTGCGGCTACTGCGCACACAATTCACAAACACAGAAAATATATATTTTTTTGGTTTGGACTGGAGTGTACTTTGGGGGTTACAGCACCCTTTAATGGTCAAGCCAGCCGGCCCTTTACTTATGACACAGGCGCACGCTTGGCACTACTTTGTTGATGCACGTGCGGCTACTGCGCACACAATTCACAAACACAGAAAATATATATTATTTTGGTTTGGACTGGAGTGTACTTTGGGGGTTACAGCACCCTTTAACGGTCAAGCCAGCCGGCCCTTTAGTTATGACACAGGCGCACGCTTGGCACTACTTTGTTGATGCACGTGCGGCTACTGCGCACACAATTCACAAACACAGAAATTATATATTTTTTTGGTTTGGAGTGTACTTTGGGGGTTACAGCACCCTTTAACGGTCAAGCCAGCCGGCCCTTTACTCATGACACAGGCGCATGCTTGGCACCACTTTGTTGATGCACGTGCGGCCACTGCGCACACAATTCACAAACACAGAAAATAATTTTTTTTTGGTTTGGACTGGAGTGTACTTTGGGGGTTACAGCACCCTTTAACGGTCAAGCCAGCCGGCCCTTTACTTATGACACAGGCGCACGCTTGGCACTACTTTGTTGATGCACGTGTGGCTACTGCGCACACAATTCACAAACACAGAAAATATATTTATTTTTGGTTTGGACTGGAGTGTACTTTGGGGGTTACAGCACCCTCTAACGGTCAAGCTAGCCGGCCCTTTACTTATGACACAGGTGCACGCTTGGCACTACTTTGTTGATGCACGTGCGGCTACTGCGCACACAATTCACAAACACAGAAAATATTTTTTTTTTTGGTTTGGACTGGAGTGTACTTTGGGGGTTACAGCACCCTTTAACGGTCAAGCCAGCCGGCCCTTTACTTATGACACAGGCGCACGCTTGGCACTACTTTGTTGATGCACGTGCGGCTACTGCGCACACAATTCACAAACACAGAAAATAATTTTTTTTTTGGTTTGGACTCGAGTGTACTTTGGGGGTTACAGCACCCTTTAATGGTCAAGCCAGCCGGCCCTTTACTTATGACACAGGCGCACGCTTGGCACTACTTTGTTGATGCACGTGCGGCTACTGCGCACACAATTCACAAACACAGAAAATTATTTTTTTTTTGGTTTGGACTGGAGTGTACTTTGGGGGTTACAGCACCCTTTAACGGTCAAGCCAGCCGGCCCTTTACTTATGACACAGGCGCACGCTTGGCACTACTTTGTTGATGCACGTGCGGCTACTGCGCACACAATTCACAAACACAGAAAATATATATTTTTTTGGTTTGGACTGGAGTGTACATTGGGGGTTACAGCCCCTCTTAACGGTCAAGCCAGCTGGCCCTTTACTTATGACACAGGCGCACGCTTGGCACTACTTTGTTGATGCACGTGCGGCTACTGCGCACACAATTCACAAACACAGAAAATATATATTTTTTTGGTTTGGACTGGAGTGTACTTTGGGGGTTACAGCACCCTTTAACGGTCAAGCCAGCCGGCCCTTTACTTATGACACAGGCGCACGCTTGGCACTACTTTGTTGATGCACAAGCGGCTACTGCGCACACAATTCACAAACACAGAAATTATATATTTTTTTGGTTTGGAGTGTACTTTGGGGGTTACAGCACCCTTTAACGGTCAAGCCAGCCAGCCCTTTACTTATGACACACGCGCACGCTTGGCACTACTTTGTTGATGCACGTGAGGCTACTGCGCACACAATTCACAAACACAGAAAATATTATTATTTTTGGTTTGGACTGGAGTGTACTTTGGGGGTTACAGCACCCTTTAACGGTCAAGCCAGCTGGCCCTTTACTTATGACACTGGCGCATGCTTGGCACTACTTTGTTGATGCACGTGCGGCCACTGCGCACACAATTCACAAACACAGAAAATTATTTTTTTTTTGGTTTGGACTGGAGTGTACTTTGGGGGTTACAGCACCCTTTAACGGTCAAGCCAGCCGACCCTTTACTTATGACACAGGCGCACGCTTGGCACTACTTTGTTGATGCACGTGCGGCTACTGCGCACACAATTCACAAACACAGAAAATTTTTTTTTTTTTGGTTTGGATTGGAGTGTACTTTGGGGGTTACAGCACTCTTTAACGGTCAAGCCAGCCGGCCCTTTACTTATGACACAGGCGCACGCTTGGCACTGCTTTGTTGATGCACGTGCGGCTACTCCGCACACAATTCACAAACACAGAAAATAATTTTTTTTTTGGTTTGGACTGGAGTGTACTTTGGGGGTTACAGCACCCTTTAACAGTCAAGCCAGCCGGCCCTTTACTTATGACACAGGCGCACGCTTGGCACTACTTTGTTGATGCACGTGCGGCCACTGCGCACACAATTCACAAACACAGAAAATAATTTTTTTTTTGGTTTGGACTGGAGTGTACTTTGGGGGTTACAGCACCCTTTAACGGTCAAGCCAGCCGGCCCTTTACTTATGACACAGGCACACGCTTGGCACTACTTTGTTGATGCACGTGCGGCTACTGCGCACACAATTCACAAACACAGAAAATATTTTTTTTTTTGGTTTGGACTGGAGTGTACTTTGGGGGTTACAGCACCCTTTAACGGTCAAGCCAGCCGGCCCTTTACTTATGACACAGGCGCACGCTTGGCACTACTTTGTTGATGCACGTGCGGCTACTGCGCACACAATTCACAAACACAGAAAATATATATTTTTTTGGTTTGGAGTGTACTTTGGGGGTAACAGCACCCTTTAACGGTCAAGCCAGCTGGCCCTTTACTTATGACACAGGCGCATGCTTGGCACCACTTTGTTGATGCACGTGCGGCCACTGCGCACACAATTCACAAACACAGAAAATTATTTTTTTTTTGGTTTGGACTGGAGTGTACTTTGGGGGTCACAGCACCCTTTAATGGTCAAGCCAGCCGGCCCTTTACTTATGACACAGGCGCACGCTTGGCACTACTTTGTTGATGCACGTGCGGCTACTGCGCACACAATTCACAAACACAGAAAATAATTTTTTTTTTGGTTTGGATTGGAGTGTACTTTGGGGGTTACAGCACCCTTTAATGGTCAAGCCAGCCGGCCCTTTACTTATGACACAGGCGCACGCTTGGCACTACTTTGTTGATGCACGTGCGGCTACTCCGCACACAATTCACAAACACAGAAAATTATTTTTTTTTTGGTTTGGACTGGAGTGTACTTTGGGGGTTACAGCACCCTTTAACGGTCAAGCCAGCCGGCCCTTTACTTATGACACAGGCGCACGCTTGGCACTACTTTGTTGATGCACGTGCGGCTACTGCGCACACAATTCACAAACACACAAAAAATATTATTTTTTTAGCACTTGGGGGGAGCACCCCTGATGGACAGAGCACCCCCTGACAACACTACAGCACCCCTTTAGGACTGGGACACTGCACAGGACTTTGGAGTGGACACAGCCCCTATGGAGAACTGACTGCACAACACAGTCCAGCCAGCCCCTATGGACTTTGAAGTAGTGGACACAGCCCCTATTAACAACAGCAGCACAGCACAACACAGCCAGCCCCTATGGACTTTGAAGTAGTGGACAACAGCAGCGCAGCACAGCGCAGCACAACACTACTCTGCACTACACTACACTACACAGCCCAGCCAGCCCTAACTCCCACCCTCCCTCTTCACTGTCCATAGCCGAGTGAGAAAATGGCGCCGACGCGGGTACCTTATATAGGATCCAAAACCCGCGAGACTCGGAAGGCGGGATGATGACGTTTTGCCTCGATTTCAGATCCGAGTCAGGCGGGAAAAGTCGAGCCTGACTCGGATCGGCCTCGGATCGGGGGGGCTCGGGGGGGTTCGTATTTCAGAAATCCGAACCCGCTCACCCCTACTTATTATATGTACAGTATAATGCTAGGAAGTCTCTCTTTCTCTCTATCTAGTAGTAGATGAGTAATCAGAGCTATAGGATCATATGCGACTGATCTGTCATAAAAATAAATGAGTTAAAAAGCATGTAGGTACTTACTGGTATCTGATATACTTCATATACTCATCCATTTCAAGACTATTAGAAAAATAAACAGTTAAACAATAAAAATTAAAGGAGTTTTCACCTTCATAATGTGTTAGATGACTTGCTTTTCTTTGTGCATATATTACTATAGGTACATACATTCATTGCTTTATTTTTCTGCATTTATTCTGTCGTTTTTAGCCATATCATTATATTATCCGGCAGAGCTGTCTAGTTTTGCTGCTATACACGGCAAAGCTGTGATTGGGATATAAATGTATCCAATACACACAGCACAATAGAGCAGTATTGAGCAATGATATAAATCGCTCAGGGGGGGAATTCAATTGTTTAGCCGGCAGCTTTTTTTCTAAGATGCCCAATGGAGCAATTCAATTGTTGTTCTGTCAGCTGGTATTTCTGCTCGTACCCTCAGGAGGGGGCAAACTGAAATGTATGAGAAATCCCCTGGTTAGGGCATGCTAACCGCAGTTAGTGTGCCGTAACCAGAACGGGTTTAGCCATGTTACATCGCTAAACCCGGGACAAAGAGGGCGATAATTAATGAGCGCCCAGAACAATTGAACTGCAACACTGGGCACTTATTACTTATCATGCCTTAAAAAAACAAATGAATTGCCCCCTGAGTATACAGAATAAACCAGAGGTTCCCAGCCAGGGTCCTTAAGGCACACTAACAGTCAAGGCTTTAAGGATAGCCATAACTGAGCACAAGTATCTTAATTAGTCCCTAAGTTATTTTGATTTATCCATCTGTGCTCAAGCATGGCTATAACTAAAACCTGGACTGTTAGGGGCATATTTACTAAAGTGAGAGGTTTTAGAAGTGGCGTTGTTGCCCATAGCAACCAATCTAAAAGAAGATAGCTAGAATCTGGTTTGTTGCTATGGGAAACATCTCCACTTCTAAAAACTCTCACTTTAGTAAATATACCCCTTAGTGTGCCTTGGGGATCGAGGTTGGGAAATACTGGTATAAATAAACACATGTCGGTAAATGTAATGGGCACCTATAAGATTTTATCGATTTAGGTAAAAAACACCAGGGGGTATATTTATGAAGTGGTGGATTTTACAAGCTGCAGCTTTTTGTCTAACTTAGGCCCGTATTCAATATTGGAGCGAAAAGCCTGTGCTGGACATTTTGCTCCACATCGGTGGTCTTGCAGGGATAATGTATCGGGCGCTCACCCGCTTTATCCCCGCATTCAATTAGAAAGGAGCGTAAACGGGACCCAGCAGAAAGGTAAGTATCAGGAAAAAATAGGGATTTTTCGGGAAATCATCCGGGGGCCCCCCTAATGATGTCCTGACATGGGGGATTACTATGGGTAACCCCGTTTTAGCCTGCGGAAGGTAAGTATAGTTTTAAAATAGCAGCGGCAGGTGTTTTTTTCCGCCTGGGAAGAAGGGGTGAAGAAGAGCACTTAAGTTTTTTGTTTTACAAAAAAAACTAGGTGCATCAAATTTGGGGTACATGAAAATGGGTGCAAGCCTATTTTTAAGTCCCTAAAGTGCATTTTTAAAATTCTTGAAAAATGCATCTGCCGCTACTACCTGCATTCTTTAAAACACCTGCCGCATACATGGGGACCCCCTGAATTAATTTTGTTAGGTTAAAACTTTGTGCCCCATAATTTTTTTTTTTACTCCAAAATTGAACTTGTTTTTTGGGGTGTCCCTATTTTTTGTTTTACTTCTTTTGACATAGATCATTTTTAGGGACCATTCCCAGGTGTGCAGGCTATTTTTTTAAAGCCCGCACCCCTAAACCCCAATTCTGCACTTTTTGTCACCACCTATTCTGTGGTGAAAACTTATCCCCATTTTTTTACAAAGAATTTTGCACCGGCGAAAAGTCTTTGTAATTGAATACGGGGATAATTAAAATAGGCAGAAATGATGTCATATTCAATTTGAGGCTTTTTGCCTCAAATTGTATATGGCCCTTAGTCTGTATTCTCTTACACACTGCTGTAGGGTCACTAAGTAACCTACCACCATGGGGCCCATTTATTAAGTGATTTGGACGCATTACTAGCACCCCGTGATCGCATTGCAAGATGCGATCTTAGCGCCGGCATGTATTAAAGAGCCCCCGCAGGGACAGTGGCTCAGAAAGGGGCCGGTCCCTGCAAGATGGTCAGAGTGAAGAAACCATCTCTTCACTCCTGTGCTGGGCTCAGACCATGCACATGATGTGTAGTCCATAGGTTATAGAAGCACAGCGCCATCTTTAGTTGGCGTTAGCTGCTGGGGCCAAGCTCTGGAATACACTTGGTAAATCTGACAGCATCGCATCCCCCATAGAAACTTAGAGACCGACACAGGAGAGGGACCTTAGAGATATCTGCTGTGGTCCCTCCATAATACATTGCAGGGATACTAATTATATGGGGATATCCCCTGAAAGCGGGTGTTTTTCAGGGAATATGCCACAAATAGTTCATGATAAATGGGCCCCTATACCTTTTCAATGTGGGGAGAAAACAAGAGAACCTAGAGGAGTCCCAATGGAGAACAGTGAGATCATCCAGGTTGGAATCATACCCAAAGACCCAGCAATGTGACACAGCAATGCTAACTACTGTGCCACCCTCTACAAGCACTCATAAGACTTCATATACTACAGCACAGACCTACAATCACTGACTGTAAGAATAAAGTCATTAGAATTAAATCAAATTTCCTTTTGTCTTAAAGATATGAAATCAAATTAAAGTAAATAACACTATTAAGGAAAGTGGAGAGTTGTATAAACAGTAACTGATGGGCATTATCTTCCCCACCATTGTCTTTACAATCACAAAATGACACCCTCCCAACATGACAAATTTGGACACATTAGGCAATGCCCCCAATCCGTGCAGACATCACCCTAATCTACCTATGATGCTCCCTTTTATATAAGGCCATGGCTATGTTTGCCCACTGAAATTCAGACACAGTTGGGGGATTAGTTCTTGTCTGGCCTGGGCCATGGGGAGACCAAATATACAAATCTGGCTGTGAGAGATCCCACAGTTTATAATAAGGCCCAAAATGTGGGAACATTGGCCCTCATTCAGAGCCACTCGCAAACAGCAGTACGCTCGTTGCGTTCCGATGTTGACTAACCACGCATGCGTCGGTGTTACACTGCGCATGTGCGTACGGCAGATTGCGAGCTTTTTATCTGTCGTTCCTAAAATAGCGTACAGGAAGTGACATGTCAAATGTGATTGACAGAACAGGGCGTTTTTGGGTGTTGACGGGGGTGGAGATGGAAAAACGCAGGCGTGGCGAGGCGTTTTTGGGGCGTACATACATTAGCAGATGCGAGCGTAAAATGTGTTCGGACCGTCACATACGTCACTGGAACATCCTCTTTCCCTTCAAAATGCTCGCACAGTTTAGGGTCTGGATTACTCTACCACATTGGCGATGGCCTTCTCCTCCGTCCCGGGACTCCACGATGTTGCAGCGATTAATCGCGGGTGGTCACAAAAGCAATTAGTGTTGTATTGAAAACCGGCTTGGTATGTGTTTGGAAAGCAGTTTATTGGGATAGCACAAAACCGTACGCAGGTGGAAATCATACCTGCTAATGTCAGGATTACACAATCAATTGGCGTACATTTTTTGGGGTTTTTTTTGGCCTCAATTTGTTGTTTATGGCCTATTGTAACAATTATGTCATCATGTTTTAATTAGCTCCCCCTTTTTTTTTTTAATGTGCAATTTGCATCGTTATGTGTTTTTTTAAACGTTCCTTCAAGAGGCCTTTTTTTTAGACAAATGAAATGGTTTTTGATGTCCTTTTTTGCCTTTAGGGCCAGGATTAAATGTAACCCATTTGTCCAATAATGTCACAATACAATGTCAGATTTTTGTCATAAATTTATTGTTTAAACACAAACCAATTGGCATAATATTTTTTTTTAGTTTTTCTGCCAAAGATACTTTTTATCCAAAAAAAAAAATCAATAACTGATAACATAAACGTACAAAAATAACTTAAAAACATTTCACAAGAAAGGAGAGGGAAGTTTTGACCAGAAAGGAATATGAGCCAAGCACAGAAGGAGTGTGGGAAAAGTCGCCATTGCTGTCACCGTTTTTTCGCCCGTTTGGATGGGGGAGGGTGGGCGCCAGACCGGGTCCGGGATGCCATCGGGCTGGCCTGTCCAGAGGCAGATGTTGTGGCCTCTGGACTAGGCACAGGGCTAGGCACATTTGGAGGATTGGCTGATGTTGTGCCAGAGGTGGAGGATCCTGATGTTCCGGCAGGAAGGGAGGTCGGCTCCACCATGTGCTGGCGAACGAGCTGCTCCAGGGCATCGGCGATGCGGATGTTGGCCCTGGTATTTTCCGCCAGGGCCTGACCAATGGTCACGTTGGCCGCAGCACTTTGCTCCAGGGCCTCAGCCACCCGTAGCAGACTGGCGTCCATCCTCTGCAGAATCTCCGTATGGAAATCCGATTTGAAATTGAGTTCTGTGAGGAGGCCCACTGCCTGCGAGGGGGCACGCCCTGGACTGGCTTCTGCAGGGTCCTCAGCCGGATGTACTGGTTCCTCCCCTGCAGAGCCAGCAGAAATTCTGCGGCCAAGGCTTCCCTCTGGAGCAGACTCATCCGCCTGTGTCTCTGTTTGAAAAATGAGAAAAGAGTCACATTAGAATCTACATATTGGCACAATAGCATTTCAGAGTTGGTGACATCACAATACTTACCTGGGCCAACATGAGGAGCCGCAAAGTCTGGCATGTCCGTATCCATGTTGGACACGCCAAACACCTCCACAGGCTGCACACACCCCTGTGCCAGCTCTTCTAAATCGGTCAACTCCAATGACACAGGGGTGGGACCCCCACCTGTCCCCCTTGCATGCCTAGCCCTGTCCGCGAGTTTTTGCTTTAGGCGATATTTGAAGTCGCCCCATCTGTGGGGAAAAATGGAAGCCATTATCCTTTGGTTTAAAATGGGGTTTGTTTTTAGGGGGGGCAAGGGATTACTTACCGCCGTTTGACATCCCGGGCTAGACGGACATAATCACCCACCGTATTGACAGCAACGGCTACCTCTTCCCACATTCTCCACTTCTGGCTTAGACTCATATTCCTGTCTGCCTGTGGCAGGATGTCCACACACTTCTGGATCAAAACCTCCATCTCCTTTCTTGTGAAATGTGGCTGCCTTTTTTTTTTGGCCGCTTTGGCCGGAATACTGGGCCCAGCAGCCTCTTCCATGTCATCCTCCTCACCTATTTGTGTAAAATTACAGAATTCACAAAATCACAACTTGCCTCATCTTATGGTTCAAATTAATCGTTGATAGAAAATGCATGAAAGACTTACCGCCTGACTCTTGGGCATTTTTTCCCTGGTCTGTCGCCATGTCTGCGGTCCAAACAAGAAATACACCAGAATTTGAATGTGTTTTCGTGACGTATTTATACATGCGTCCTTATTTTGCGGCCGCATCATTGATTGTGCGGCCCTATGATCCCTCCTTAATTTGTGCGGGAAACGAAACACTATTTATGGCTTGGTGTGTCTCAAGTCGAGGTGGCGTTTTTGGATTGTTGGAGGTTATCTTGGCTGGAGTGTATTGATTGTGTAGAAAGGAGTTGGAGGTTGTTGAATCGTTTGTTGGTTAGATTTGCGTTTTTTTTCCCGTTATCTTTGTTGGTTTATATTTTTGGGACCTCGTTTGTTGATTTGGTAAGTTTTGTGAAGTTAAACTTTTGTTCAATTGTTGTTTCATTGTGTTTCGTATATTTTGTAATTTTTGGATACCTAATTTATTCTATTTTAGATTTTGTTTTTTTTCGACCCCAAAGACCTTTTGATTTTGCATCTTAGATATTTGCTCTTGGTAAGTCCATTTTTTATCTTGTATTAGCGAACTAATTAGCGCATTTTTAGTAGTTACTCTTGTGACTTGTATTAGCGAACTAATTAGCGCATTTTTAGTAGTTACTCTTGGGACTTGTATTAGCGAACTAATTAGCGCATTTTTAGTAGTTACTCTTGTGACTTGTATTAGCGAACTAATTAGCGCATTTTTAGTAGTTACTCTTGGGACTTGTATTAGCGAACTAATTAGCGCATTTTTAGTAGTTACTCTTGGGACTTGTATTAGCGAACTAATTAGCGCATTTTTAGTAGTTACTCTTGTGACTTGTATTAGCGAACTAATTAGCGCATTTTTAGTAGTTACTCTTGGGACTTGTATTAGCGAACTAATTAGCGCATTTTTAGTAGTTACTCTTGGGACTTGTATTAGCGAACTAATTAGCGCATTTTTAGTAGTTACTCTTGTGACTTGTATTAGCGAACTAATTAGCGCATTTTTAGTAGTTACTCTTGGGACTTGTATTAGCGAACTAATTAGCGCATTTTTAGTAGTTACTCTTGGGACTTGTATTAGCGAACTAATTAGCGCATTTTTAGTAGTTACTCTTGGGACTTGTATTAGCGAACTAATTAGCGCATTTTTAGTAGTTACTCTTGTGACTTGTATTAGCGAACTAATTAGCGCATTTTTAGTAGTTACTCTTGGGACTTGTATTAGCGAACTAATTAGCGCATTTTTAGTAGTTACTCTTGGGACTTGTATTAGCGAACTAATTAGCGCATTTTTAGTAGTTACTCTTGGGACTTGTATTAGCGAACTAATTAGCACATTTTAAACAGCTTAATAATCATTCTAACTTTTTGATGGTTTAGCTTTCGCATTTTTAAGCCAACATTTCGACCCGTTTTGATGTACTGTGTTAAATGTCGCTTTGCGGTTTTGCTAAATGGGTGTTTGGCATATTTGAACTTTGGTCTAGCACAAAATGTATCCACAAAAATGCACAGAGTGAAATGTGTCAAGTAATTTTGTTGTTTATTTTCAGTTTGGACGTATCATGACAATACCCCGGCATGTAAGCAGCAATGGATGCTATCATCAAGCTAAGTTGTTTTAATATAGTTTTGGGGTGGGTCAAAAGCCTTACTTTAAAATTTTGGATTTTCAGGTTGATCTGGGGAGGATTGTTCTGGCCATGCTCCCGGAAGCCAACCAACCTCAATCTCATCCCAGGCGTAGGCATCGTAGGCATGCAAGGCCCCAGATATTTCGAACACGTGTCACCCTTTTTGGAATGCCCGATGATGAGGTTTTAAGACGCTACCGTCTACCTCCCAAAATCATCATAGACACTCTCTCATTAATAGAAAGTGATCTTGAGCGGCAAATTGACAGTCCAACAGCAATACCACCACTGACGCAATTTATGGCGGTGTTACATTTCTGTGCCTCAGGATCGTTTCAAACAACGGTTGGAATAGTGGCGGGCATCTCCCAATCCTCCTTTTCCCGGATCCTGAGGGCAGTGATGGAGGCACTTTTCAAGCACCTCCATCATTTTATTCAAATGCCTTTGGATATGGGTGCCCTTAGTGTGGCCAAGGCCAATTTTTACCAAATAGCTGGCTTCCCACACATCATAGGGGTTGTGGATGGTACTCACATACCACTTCAGCCTCCAGCACGGCTGGAGGCAATATTTAGAAACAGGAAACACTATCACTCCCTGAATGTAATGGTGGTATGTGATGCCTCCCTCCAGATCCTGTCCCTGAATGCTAAGTTACCAGGAAGTGCACATGACTCCTTCGTCATCCGGCAATCAGGGATATGGCAGAAATTAACCAACCTACAAGCTGGTGATGCGTGGCTTCTGGGTAAGTGGAGACCTTTAGTACATAACAATGTTAAGCTTGATACACAGTGTTCCTGATGTTGTCTCTTATTTTTCACAGGAGACAGTGGATACCCTTGCATGTCCTGGCTGCTCACTCCTTATTTGGCTCCCACACCAGGCCCACAAAGTGAGTATAATTCCGCACTTACAGCCACCAGGCAAGTGGTGGAGCGCTGTATCGGCCTTTTAAAAGGCTGATTCAGATGCCTCCACCGCTCTGGTGGCGAGCTCATGTATTTGCCGGATATGGTGTCGAAAATTGTGGTCCTGTGTGGGATATTTCACAACATCGCCATAAGGAGTGGTGTCCCAATGCAGCCAGAGGATGCCTTACCTGAGGATGGCCCCCCCGAGGTTGGTCAGAGGTCAGTATGTGGGGGGGCCATACGCGATGATGTGGTGGCCAGATTTTTTAGGTAAGTTTGACCCAAACTACAGTGTTTATACCTAATGTGTTTGTGTTTGTTTGCGAACATCTAATTTATTTTTATTTTTTCACCATCTTCTGTTTGTTCACATAATCTTTGCCACTCCAACGCTCACTACTTCCTGCTACCCTTACCAAACCTGGATCTGGTGATTTTGGCCATATATTCTGGAACCCATATCGCAACGCCATGTTTGTGGAATCATGTTGGCATGGTCCTTCGTCAACCAGTTCTTGATTGTTTTTTTAAATTAAATATTTTATTTGTATGTGTTGGATTTGAGATTATCAGTGTTTTTTGGTTTTGGGACTGACCACTTTGATTTCTCATTTAAGTTGTGAATAAATGTTTGGAGAGTGAAATGGTCTTCCTTTTTTTGGACGTTAACAGCAAGTGTAACCAGGTTAACACACCTTACAATTGACTAAGGGGTAATCCAGTACTGACACCAGTTGATGTAAACTGAAATATGTTTGCAGGTTCCCAACCCACACCAAAAGGAAGCCTGTCCAAACCTTTGGATTTTGAAGATTGGCCTAAGCAGCTTGCACACCAACTAGGAACCTGTAAACTGGCGAAATATCTAATTGACACTACACCCAAAAAGGGAAATGACATTGTTACTGTTATGTGTTTCTTGTGGCTGTTTAACATACAAATACAAAATACAATCTAACTTTTAAAAAATGGAAATCCGTGCAGGAACAGTCTACTTATGTCAGGGAAAACTATTTGTGTTTTCGAAAAAAAGAATGAGCCAGAACGTATATTAGAACTACAAAATTTATTTACAAAACGAATCAAAAAAAAAAAAACTACTGGTGAAGGATGCCAGACAGCCGGTCAAGGCCCACAAGAAGGCCAATTACATGTTGCCGCATCTGGCCAACACAATCCTCCACCTCTTGACGACGCCTCTGTTCCTCTGTGGGTGAGAAAAGTGTGTGGATTAATAAAACAATAGGGAATCCACATTAAAAAAACAAAAACACAACGAAATCACTCCTAAACCGAAAAAAAAAAAACCAAAACAAAAAGGGGGTGCTGGCAAAAATACAAGGCCTATGTACAAATTCACACAGGTGTGATATGTGTATGTTGAAATCAGCAGGAAGAGGTAAAGGCAAACTGCTAAATCAACAAAAGTAAACCAAACAAGCACGAATAAAGGCACGACACATGATTACATACAAACAGTTTGTGGTTAAAAAAAATGAGAAAGAAAAACATACCGGGAGCCAAAACGGGAGCTCCGGAAGTCCATCCATGTTCCTCCTCGGAGGAGCCTTCATTCCCCAAAGAACGGGGAGGGGTAATGATGGACTCCGGGGAGGGGGTAATTGGAAGAGGGGTGGGTGGAGGAGAGGGGGAAGTGGGACGGAGGGGAAGGAGGCCCGACAGTTCCGGGAGAGGGTCTGGGAAGGCTGGGGAGGAGTGGGGTATAGGGGAAATATTTGGGGTGGAGTGTTGGCTGGGGGTTGGGGATAGTGGCCGGGAACGCCGTCTGGCCGGACGGTGACGGCGTAGTCTTGGCTGTCCTCCTAAAATATGTAAAACAAATTGAGGTTAGTTTCTGGGCAAATCCGGGGCCCAAATTTTAAAAAAAAAAACAGCAACAAAAAACATGCAAAAAGGAGTAGAATGAAAAAAACAGAAATAGAGGGAAAACATGCACACGCAGATATGAGGACAAATAATTAATAGGACAGACAGGAAAACATGCACACGCAGATATGAGGACAAATAATTAATAGGACAGACAGGAAAACATGCACACGCAGATATGAGGACAAATAATTAATAGGACAGACAGGAAAACATGCACACGCAGATATGAGGACAAATAATTAATAGGACAGACAGGAAAACATGCACACGCAGATATGAGGACAAATAATTAATAGGACAGACAGGAAAACATGCACACGCAGTTTGCCCCACAAACACAAACATGAAAACCACAATACATAACACTTACTTTCCAGGATCTGCATGCGAAAGCATGCCAGCAAGCGGGGCGTTCGCCGTTGCGGGTCTGACCACCTGCGCTCAAGCTGCCCGATGTTGCGGCGTGAACCCATCGACCGCAGGCGGGACCGTGCCTCCGCATACGCGGAGCGCTTCTGCCGGTTGGTGATGGGTGGAGGCTGGCTGGTGATCCGCCTATCCATCACCTCCGTAAGCACCAGCAGCTCGCGCCTGGTGAATGCGGAGGCTCTCATGATGGCAATGGAGTTTTTCATACAAAACATTTTTGATAAAGTGTGGCCCAAATTTCTGATTGGCTAATGTATTTTGGAAATTAACAGGAGCAATTTTATTGGTTAGTGTATGAGTCATGTGTTCAACAGGGCCAGAAATCTCTGGAGAGTTATGATAGGCTTGATGCAGTGACATGCGTTTGCAAATTTAAATAAAGAAATGAACCCCGGAAAATATGCGGGGATCCACAGCAATAGAACAATTGTTTAATTGTGGTTCACATGTTTTTTGAACAATAAAAGCGAATGTTCCATCCGTACGTATTCTGCGGGTAAACACAAACACGGACAAGAGTAAAGTTTCTTGCATTGTGTTGAAAAAAAAAAAAAATGAGCTAATTGATACATTGATTGGCATGATACAATTGAGGGAGGTAGGCAGAATAAAGGAGCAGGTAATCGACATCTGACAAGGCCACTTCCTGTTTCACTTGTGCGTGCGTTCCCTTCAAACCATTTCGGGGATGTACGCTCGCTATTTCGCACGCTCGTTAGTTAGAGGAGGGGTCGCCTGAGTTTAGGGAGGAATTTTAGATGCGAACGAAAATACGAGCGAGCCATTGAATTTAAATAATTTTGTACGTACGCCTAACGTACGTGCGCCCGCTTGCGAGTGGGTCTGAATGAGGGCCATTGGCACTGAGCTTACAGAGGTTATTCAAGTAAAATAATCACATAATAATATATCAGAAAAATCAGCTAGTATATATGTGCCTTATATCAATGTGGTTTTATCAGACATGGATTATACAAGTTTTAATTACCACATCTCTGGCTCAGCAAACATCATGCAGTTTTCTTGAGACATTTCTACAAGTAGAAAATATAAAATGTTATGAAATACAGACATTCACATGACATATTACATATAACCTATACGGGCGCCCTGCATTTTGTGCTATGGCTGGACACGGCTACTATGTCTTGTATGGACCGGGAGACGTGATGTCATGATTTTCTTTCGCACTTGCATTTTATTGTTCAAAGAAGGCTGGGGCTGACCGCTGACTGGACCCTGCAGTGGTCGTTGGAGTCCTGGACCTGAGGAGTCTGCTAACCATGGCAGGCACCGTATCAGGAGCAAAGTAAGTCCTGAGAGTCTAAAAATAAAAATGTGGGCGTGGAGTCTGGTCGATGAGTAGGAAATTGCGTCCTCACCCAGGCACCCCCCTAGTCCTAACTCCTCAAAAAAAAGACTAGCAGAGGCAGCATAGCGCCCAATACTTAAAAAAACTGAGTCCCTCATGGGTCCTGGCTCCAGGCCTGGTGGTCATTTATTATCAGTGTGTGTAGGCAGCACCAGCACCACACTCCCCAGAGCCTCTCTCTGTAGACTGCTGAATTTACTGTGGGTAAATACAGCCGTGCTAAAAGTTTTGAGAATGACACAAGTATTGGTTTTTTACAAATTTTGCTGCTTCAGTGTTTTTAGACTGTTTTGTCAGATGTTACTATGGTATACTGAAGTAAAATTTCAAGCATTTTATGTGTCAATATTTCGATGTTTTGTTCCCCGAGCCACTTAGTTATCACTTTTGCGTTATGGCAAGGTGCTCCATCATGCTGCATTGTTCATCACCAAACTGTTCTTGGATGGTTGGGAGAAGTTGCCATAAGGCAAAAGTGATAACTAAGTGGCTCTGGGAACAAAACATGGAAATTTTGGGTCCATGGTCAGGAAACTCCCCATACCTTAATTCCATTGAGAATTTGTGGTCAATCCTCAAGAGTTAGGTGAACAAACAAAAACCCACAAATTCTGACAAACTCCAAGCATTGATTAGGCAAGAATGGGCGGCCATCAGTCAGTATGTGGCCCAGAAGTTGATTGACAGCATGCCAGGTCTTGTAAAAGAAGGGTCACACTTCAAATATTGACTCTTTGCATAAACTTAATGTCATTGTCAATAAAAGCCTTTGACACTTATTAAATGCTTGAAATTTTACTTCAGTATACCATAGTAACATCTGACAAAAAGGTCTAAAAACACTGAATCAGCAAACTTTGTGAAAACCAATACTTGTGTCATTCTCAAAACTTTTGGCCATGACTGTACATAATATAAATATTCGCTAAGTAAACAAATGGGGCACCCTCTCACAGCGCCCCCTACACACTGAATCACGTCATCATGGCCCCCGCATTACAATACCGGTAATCTCTCTGCCACCAACAGCATGAGATGACAGCCAGAATGTTGTCAAGTATTGGTCACTGATGGCTATAGTTATTAACTACCACCCAGTTGTTTTATATGGAGGGTTGGGACAGTTATAAAGAGGTGATACCGTATTCACAGCCATGAACTCCAGTTTTATTATTTCAAGTGAAACCTGATGCTGAGACCTGACCAGGCACCATCCCATTTTTTATTGTTTTAAAAAGTCACCTGACAAAAAATAATTATACAATTACTTTGTAAATAATTATACAATTACTTTGTATGTGTAAGTATGTATATATGTGTACATAGAGTACTAATGTACAATATGTTATACAGTTGCTGTAGCCTATGCAGCTTGTGGCTCTTTACTTATCATAATAATAGATGTCCCAGAATATGATTCGATCCAAAGTTCCTTTGATTTGGGTTACAGCTAATGACTGGAAGATGGCATTTTATATACAGTACATATGTTGGTGTTTATATAGCTATGTATTTTTAATGGTGGTGTTACAGGTTGAGTCTCCCATATCCGTTATTCCAAAAACCGAAATATTCCAAAAACCGGAATATTTTAGTGCTTATGTGACGTCACGACGTCACCTGACGTCATGACATCACTAGCATCAGCGGCCAATGACTAGCGGCGTGGGCATGGTCCACATGCCAGGCCACCCCCCGCATCACCCGCCGGACCCCCAGCGGCAGCCGCCGGACCCCTCGTGACAGCCGCAGCACCCGCCGGACCCCTCGTGACAGCCGCAGCACCCGCCAGACCCTTCCGCGTTACCTGCCGGACCCTTCCGCCTCAGTCGCCGGACCCCTCACGACACCTGCCGGATCCCTGTAGCACCCGCCGGACCACTGTAGCACCCGCCGGACCACTGCAACAACCGCGCGACACCCCCGTCGGACATCTGTATCACCCAACGGACCACCGCAACACATTCCGGACCCACCTGCAGCACACGCCGGGGCCTCCCGTGTCACCTGCCGGGCCCCCACCCAGGTATTCCGAAAACCGGAATAATCCAAAATCCGAAATGCTCGTGGTCCCGAGCATTTCGGATATGGGAGACTCAACCTGTATTATCATTCCTCATTTATTTTGAAAATGATAAAAACAGCGACCGTACAAGCCCTCTGGCAGGTGAAGGCCACATCCTCAGCTCCTCAAACTGGGAGTGTAAAGCTACGCTATGACATCATAGCTGAGCGCAACACTTACAATGTAGCACTAACCTTGTGAATTGGGTGCCCGAGGTATTGAGCATGCCTGGGCACTTAGGGGGAAATGGCTGCCAGAGGTGGTACCTCTAAGCCCCATCATGGTGGTGTATTTCTATGGTGCATGCCACTGACAGAGCGGCCATTGTTGCAGCTTTGTGGGCGGTGGTGTTATTGCCACTCCTGGTCCCCAAGATATGCCTGGGCCCAGGTATTTTGTACCACCTCTCAGTGCCCCTGATTGTTATCTAGCAGATGAGAGCTTAACAGGAAGCTGCCAGCTGTTTCCTCTGGTCTCAGCTGCTGGCACTCATTCAGAGGGTACCATGGAGGCATTAGAAACATTGTATGAGAGAGATTATATTGCCTAGGTATCCTCATGGGGCACTCAAAGCAACATATGTTATGGCTGGTGAGAGCTGGCTGTAGCTGACATATGGATAGTCACAATAATGACTGACTCTGGCTTTCCAGCGGCCCTGCTTATTCTGTCAGTTCCGGGCCCCACAATTTCTGATGGCAGCTCTGAGTAAGAAGTTAATTTGTGATAAGACTATTCTTTTCTAAAATGCTCATGGTGTTACCAGGTCTGATACAGACCCAGCATTACAAATTACCCACCACAATGTAATAATCTAGATATAGAGTTGTACCCTAGATCCAGTAAATTTATTAAATCTGGATTTCCAAAATATGCTGGTGTATTACAACAACTTGCTATCAATCTCCTTTAATATAAATGGGATATTTATAAAAAGAACATAAATATAGCATAAAGTATGACTTATCTAAACATTATTATTTTCCCAGCCACAAATGAGAATATGTCATTGGCCCCCTTTACTAACGAGTTTTATCCCCAAAATGAGTGATAAACTTTACTGTGTATGATAAATGGTGCTCCAGCCAATCAGCTCCCAACTGTCATTTTTCTAACAGTTGACAGTTGGGAGTTGGTTGGCTGGAGCATCATTTATCATACATAGTGACATGTACTGTATCACTCATTTTGGTGATAAAACTCTTTAGTAATTGAGGCCCATTATTTCCAATCACTTAATCTTATAATATTTACACATAAACCAGTGAAATTGTTATTTTTATATAAAATGTGAGCACAAAAATCTTTTGGCAGAGAAATGGAGATAACAGAACATTTTCCATACTACTTCCTCCAGCAAGTCATCATTTCAAGATTGTCCTGCCTGGGATAAATAATGATGCAGCTAATTGCTTAATTTACCTATAGTTTTGCTGATATTAAAGAATTTTAAAAGGGAAATGGGATAATGTCTTTAGGAAGAGAAAGCAGAAACAGTATAGGCCCAATTGAGGATGAAATTCGGAGTTAACAGAAAAAAATAATGGACATTATTAGAGACACAAATACAACCTACCTCAGGAAAGCAACTCGTATTGAGAAGTGAGGTTACCAAGGCAGCAGCCGTGTATATCACGTGTGTGATGTCATAATGTGTATGCTAAGTGACTGTGACATCACCAACTGCCTTTACCTGCTGCAGGGGCTCAGGAGACATTCATATAATGTTGTGCTTATTTTCAGTTGGAAGATGGAGAATATGGAGTGGGCAAAAGTTAAAGGATTTATGGGGAGATGTATCAAAACTTGGAGAGTGATAAAGAAGAGAGAGATAAAGTACCAACTAATCAGCTTCTAACTGCCATTTTACAGGCTGTGTTTGAAAAATGACAGTTAGGATCTGATTGGTTAGTACTTTCTCTCTCTCCAAGGTTTGATACATATGCACCTTAAACATTAAAGTTCAATTTGAAGATCACTATTTTTCATAATCTATTGACTTTTAAATCACCTGTTTTCCAAATCAACAAAATTAGGTTGCCAGACATCCCAAAATGACAGAAATCACCAATTTCTCTGGTGAATCTGAAATCTGTGAAATATTAATATAGTTAATCTTGTAAATTAGTAATACTATTTTACTGGTCTCAGACAGTCAAATTTAGTTAGAGTATTTAGCATGTTCAAGCACAGCAATAAATGAACCCATCCATTAGTATGTTATTTCCTCAGATGTACTTATATCCCTGTTAGAAATCAAAGAGAACATTAAAATTAATAAAAAAAGGAGCCCAAGTAGCTTATCAGAACTAGCCAGATGGACTACTTACAGAGTAACACAACATTTGGAGTTAAGTGAATACTATATGACACACACTGGGCGATTTAACAAGGGGTTATGGGTTGGCAGTAGATATTGGAGACATAAGCTCCGATCTCCCTCTTTACTATTGAAAGAGTAGTCACCATAGGGTTTTTTTGAGGACTACAAAAAAGCCCAGTTTATCAAGCTCACAATAGTTTAGCTCTTTGAAGCTTGGCCCTGTGAGATAATTTTATTTTTAGCCCATTGTAGTTTATGGGCAACTGTAACTTTCTGCATTTTTATTTATAGAAGGATAGTATCGGAGCTGATGTCCCAGCGTCCTCAATTACATGGAAACATCTCGCTTTATTCAGTCCATCCCCTTCCCTGATGAACTGTAATTGGCTGCTTTTAATCACATAATTTTGATTCCTACTATTTCCTATACACCTGTGAAATGGCATTATGCCGAAAGGGGGCGGGTCCTAATGGCAAAATGTACCCAGCCATGTCCCCATCAAGAGCTGCTTCATCTTTCCTTGGATAGTGTGATATATATATATACATGTGTGTGGTATACGTTCAGAAAGCCGGCGGACGCAATGCCGACCGCCGCCTTCCATACTACTTAATCCCTGCGAGGGTTAACTGACAGGCATCTAAATCTAGACGCCTGTCATTTTACCGATGCCGGGAGACCAGCGCCCGGCATCCCGATAGAAGAGATGCCGGGTGCGTATAGACACGGTGGGTGGGTTAGGTTTAGGGCTCCCGGGGGGGACTTAGGGTTAGGCACCCCCCGGGAGGTTAGGGTCAGGCTAGGGGAAGGGGGGGTTAGGGTTAGGCACCCCCCAGGGGACTTAGGTTTAGGCTGCGGGAAAGGGGGGTTAGGTTTAGGGACTTAGAGGGGAGATTAGGGTTAGGCACACGGGGGAGGTTAGGGTTAGGCACCCTAAAGGAGGGTTAGGGGGTAAAATTAGGTTAGTTTATACTTACCTTTAGGGCGATCGGGATTTCCTCCTCTATCGGGCTGCCGCTGCTGGGATTTGAACCGCCTGCCATGCGGCCAGTGGTAAATCATACCGAATGCGTGTGTGTGTGTGCTATGTATATTTATGTGTGCTATATATCTATAACTAAACCTCCCCTTGCAAATCCTGCATTTACCCCTAGACCTATGTTTTTGTTTCTTTCTTAAACTACATAGATATTCCAAAGCTTTTCATTAAGTAGTTTATTCACTTATCATCACTTTCATTCTGCTTAATTATGAAAGCTTTTTAGTTGATGGATTTATAAGAAACTTATTTTATTAAATACTGCTTAGCTATTACAATGGTAAATCCTGTGACTTTAATTATGTGTGTGTAATAAAAAATATAATCCTACCAATGCTAAATAACATCAAATTGAATATAGAGAATTGTGTATAAAAAGAATACAATAAATAAAATAAATTATATAGACCACAGCAGCCATTGAGGTGACTGATATTTCATACACAAAGATACTAAGCAGCCCTTAGACTATACTATTACAGGATAAATGAACTGATATCATTACACTTGATTACATGAAGCTCATAAAATATAAAAACATATACATATATTTTAATAATTTATTACACAATAAAAAACATTCAGACATAATATAATAGAAACATATCATAGCTAATGCTTTCTGAAAAAGACACTTCTCAAATGTTAACAATAGTTATTTTATTTAAAGCTATATCAACCAGTGTTTGTATTGGTGACTTACTGTATATAATCCATGTATGTACTGTGATAGGATCATTGGTAAAGTGGTCTGTGGCAGGTACATTTGTCCCAGATTCCTGTCTTATGTGTTTTAAACCCCCAGGAGAAAGTCTGCAGTGTAGCAGGCTTGAGTCTCGGCTTTTTGAAAAGCCGGTTTGGGACCTGGGGGTTGTGGGTGAGAGGAGAGGGAGGGCTCCACCCATGGCCACTCCAGGTTTTGGTTCTCTTAGCCTGGTAACAGGCTTGTTAGGGTTTCCACCTGAGAGTGGCCAATATAAGCCTAGTGTGTTGAGGGCTGATTGTCTCACCTGGGAGAGCAGACAGGGAGTTTGCTCAGAGACACTTGAAAACCCAACTGTAAGTGTTGTGCTGTGCCCTTGTTGCTGGTGAGGGCATTAGGCCCTGCCAGGTTCTGGTAGCGAGGGAACTACCTGTGAAGTTAGTGCCCTGACAGGGCTAGGATTTATGTTTACGTTTTCTTTATGTTTGTTTCTGACATTGTACAATAAAGACTGGCGCCGACCAGCTTGTACTTGCATCCAGTCTGGCGTACTGTTTCCCAGCTGCTGTGTGTGAAAGGAAGGAGTCCTCTACCCAGGAGAGGGACCCCCTAACCTAACTGTGTCACAATATGGTGGAGAATGCGGGCAACCACACACACTGAAGTTGCAGCAAGAGGCAAACTTTCCGTTTAAAAATTAAAGGGACAGACACCCAATTTGTGAGTGTGGAAATAACACTGTGTCCTTGGAGTCCCATAGAGGAGGCGTCAGCCAATGCTCAGAGAGGCAAGGTTCAGCTTCCAACCTACACCCCAGGACAAAATGGAGGACATGATTAAGGCCTTGCTCCAAGCTACAGCAGCTCAGCAGGAATCTACCAGAGGTCAGCAGGAGACGAACAAACTTCAGCAGGAATCTACCTGGGCTCAGCAGGAATCCACCAGGGTACAACTGTTGGTCTTGGAGACAGCCCAGAGGCAACAACAGGTCGCTATCAAGGAAACCTGCCAGGCCATAAAAGAGGTGGTACAGCACCTGGTCGCCCGGCCCAGAGATGTTGCTACTGGTCCTCCCACCCCCACTCACTCCGTACGAGCCAATCACTACCTTCAAAAGATAACTTCGGGCGATGATGTGGAGGCCTATCTCGCCGCATTTGAAAGAACGGCCGAAAGGGAGAGTTGGCCCAAGGAGCAGTGGGCAAGTCTGGTGGCACCTTTTTTGTCTGGGGAGCCACAAAAAGCATATTTTGACTTAAGCCTGGCTGATGCCAAGGACTATAAAAAACTAAAACAGGAGATCCTAACTCGCTTGGGAGTCACCACCTTTGTTCGTGCCCAACGGGTCCACCGCTGGGAGTTCCATAGGGACAAGCCTCCATGGTCACAGATGCATGACCTCGTCCATCTGTCCTCAAAATGGCTACAGCCCGAGACACTGATGGGACCACAGATCGTGGAAAGGGTCGTGATGGACCAGTACCTGCGATCATTACCTGTGACTCTGCGCAAGTGGGTGAGCCATGCAGACCCTAAGTCCGTGGACCAGTTGGTCGAGCTGGTGGAGAGGTACGTGGCAGCTGAGGAGCTGATGAGTATGCCCCACCGAGCCCCGATGGCGCACCGGCGAACTCCCACAGACACTGGTAAGACTGTTCCAGGGGAGAAGGGTGCTGGGCGGGCGAATGTACCTAAGACTGGTGTAGAACCTGGAGACAGGCCTGCCAGGCCAGGAAGGTTCTTGCCCCATAAACGACTAGACATTAATATGACTCAGTGTTTCCGATGTGGTGGCTTCGGCCATATTGCCGCTAATTGTTCACTTACAACTGAACCTATGCAATGTGATACTGCTCATGTCTACCGCAGGGGGTCTTTCTTTGCACAGACAGCCTGTACGGCTGACCGGCAGACTGAGACTGATAAGCACATGTGTGTACTCACTGTAGATGGCAACCGAGTAGAGGCACTGTTAGACTCTGGTAGCTTGGTGACACTTATAAAAGCTGAGCTGGTGAACCCCTTGAGGCATACAGGGAAAACTGTTGGTGTGACCTGCATACATGGGGATACTCGATATTATGTTACGGCCGAGGTGAACATCGAGACACCATGTGGCTCTGCTATAGTTTCTGTGGGTTTGGTGCATGGTCTGGTGTACGATGCAATATTGGGGAGAGACTTTGCTCACTTCTGGAAGTTGTGGGAAAGCTGTTTTGTTCCAGAGGTGAACAACCCCGATCCATTTGAGAAGGTTGTCAATGTAGTGGAGGAGGGAGTTTCTTCTGAGTCAGAGTTATTCCCTTTTTCTACTATGGTTGGCGAACTAGAGAATGCGGAACGTGACGGTGGCCCGCCAACTGATGTGCCTCCCATTGAGGTGGGAAGTGTTGTTGGGCCAGGTGATCCTCTGCCTGATTTAGAGGTCAGAAGAGAGGTCTTTGCCGTGGAGCAGTTGAATGACCCTACTTTGGTAAAAGCCAGGGAGAATGTAAAAGTAGTTGATGGTAAACCCGTAGACCCTGATAGTCCTTTGTCCTATCCCCACATGGCAATGTGTCAGGATTTGTTATATCAGGTGACTAAGAAGGGGGAAGATATTGTGGAACAACTAATAGTTCCCAAAGCCTACAGAAGAACAGTGTTGGATCTGGCCCATGGTCATATAACGGCAGGCCATCTAGGGGTAGAGAAAACCACTGAGCGAATAATGCAGAGGTTTTTCTGGCCCGGGCTTCATAAAGAGGTGTCTGACTTTTGCGCATCCTGCCCTGAGTGTCAGTATCATGCTCCCAGGCCACATTTTAAGGGTCCACTAGTTCCATTGCCTATTATAGAGGTGCCGTTTGAAAGAATAGCGATGGATTTGGTTGGACCCTTAATGAAGTCTGCCAGGGGACACCAGTATATTCTGGTCATAATGGATTACGCTACCAGGTACCCGGAAGCGATCCCGTTGCGCAATACGTCAACCGAGACCATTGCCAGAGAGCTAGTTCATGTCTTTAGCAGGCTGGGTATACCCAAGGAGATACTAACTGACCAGGGTACACCGTTTATGTCAAAAGTCATGAAAGAGTTATGTCGCCTGTTCAAAATTGAACAGTTAAGAACTTCGGTTTATCACCCCCAAACCGATGGGCTGGTCGAGAGGTTTAACAAGATGTTAAAACACATGCTTAGGAAAGTGGTCGACAAGGATGGTAGGGATTGGGATTACTTATTGCCGTATTTATTGCTGGCCATAAGAGAAGTTCCCCAGTCCTCCACCGGGTTTTCACCCTTCGACTTGTATGGGAGACACCCAAAGGGGTTACTAGACATTGCCAAAGAGATATGGGAGGGGCAGTCTAGTCCTTACAAAACGGTGATTGAGTATGTTTCTCAAATGCAGGAGAGAATTGCTGCGGTAGTGCCGATAGTGAGAGAGCTCCTGGAACAGGCTCAACAGGCACAGCAGAGGGTATACAACCGCAATGCTCGGTTACGCAGCTTTGCTCCTGGGGACAGAGTGTTAGTATTGGTTCCCACTGTGGAAAATAAACTTTTGGCTAAATGGCAAGGGCCCTTTGAAATCTTAGAAAGAGTGGGGCAGGTCAATTACAAAGTTTACCAGCCGGGGAAAAGAAAGCCGGAACAGATATACCATATAAATCTGTTAAAGCCCTGGAAATATAGAACGGCACTGTCGGCCGTCCGAGCCCCTCCAGTAAATCCAGGGCCCTTAGTTCCCGAAGTGACAGTGGCAAAAACCCTGTCGGCAATTCAACAACAAGAGGTCAAGGAGTTTCTGATCAGAAATAGGGTGCTGTTCTCTGACGTACCTGGGAAAACCTCGGTCATTAAACATGACATCATCACTGACCCAGGGGTTAAAGTTAATCTAAAGCCCTATAGGTTGCCAGAAGCACAAAGAGAATCGGTGTCGAAAGAAATTAAAAATATGCTAGAGTTAGGGGTTATTGAAGAATCACATAGTGAATGGTCAAGTCCCATTGTGTTGATTCCAAAGCCCGACGGGAGTGTGCGTTTCTGCAATGACTTCCGAAAGTTGAACAGTGTTTCAAAATTCGATGCCTACCCGATGCCAAGAGTGGATGAATTGATTGAGAGACTAGGGACGGCAAGGTATTTAACCACTCTTGACCTAACCAAAGGGTATTGGCAAGTACCGTTAACTGAGAGCGCCAAACAAAAGACAGCTTTTTCAGCACCAGAGGTCTTGTTTCAGTACAAGATGTTGCCCTTCGGGCTACATGGAGCACCTGCTACCTTCCAAAGAATGATGGACAGGATTCTAAGGCCCCATAGATGGTATGCGGCTGCTTATCTGGATGACGTGGTCATTCATAGTCCTGAATGGCAGTCTCACTTACCCAGGGTACAAGCAGTTTTGGACTCCATCTATAAGGCAGGTTTGACAGCCAACCCAAAAAAGTGTTGTCTAGGCATGGAGGAAGTAAAATATCTGGGATACACCATTGGCAGAGGCCTGATAAAGCCTCAGCTCAATAAAGTTGATGCCATACAAAACTGGCCGCGGCCTCTGAATAAGAAGCAGGTGAGAGCCTTCTTGGGAATTACGGGGTACTACAGGAGATTTATACCCAACTTTGCCACCATGGCAGTCCCACTGACTGACCTGACCAAAGGCAAACAAAAAGTCATGGTAGAATGGAGTCCTGAGGCGGAGAAAGCTTTTCAGGAGTTGAAATTAGCGTTGTGTTCCCAACCAGTCCTGATGACTCCTAATTTTGACAGGGAATTCATAGTACAAACCAATGCATCAGAAGTAGGTATAGGAGCGGTCCTGTCCCAGAACAAGGAGGGTGAGGAACACCCTATTTTCTATCTAAGCAGAAAGTTGAATGTACATGAGAGAAACTATGCCACAGTGGAGAAGGAGGCGTTGGCCATAAAGTGGGCGTTAGAGGCTCTCAGGTACTACTTGGTTGGAAGAAAGTTCAAATTGATCACTGACCATGCCCCTTTGAAGTGGATGTCCGAAAATAAAGACAGTAATGCGAGAATTACGAGATGGTTCTTGGCGTTACAAACTTTTACATTTTCAGTGGAACACAGGCCAGGAAGCCAGCTGGCCAATGCTGACGCGTTGTCACGCGTTCATTGTTTGGGGGCTTCAGTTGCTCCGCCCCACAGGTCGATACAAAGGGGGGGATATGTGATAGGATCATTGGTAAAGTGGTCTGTGGCAGGTACATTTGTCCCAGATTCCTGTCTTATGTGTTTTAAACCTCCAGGAGAAAGTCTGCAGTGTAACAGGTTTGAGTCTCGGCTTTTTGAAAAGCCGGTTTGGGACCTGGGGGTTGTGGGTGAGAGGAGAGGGAGGGCTCCACCCACGGCCACTCCAGGTTTTGGTTCTCTTAGCCTGGTAACAGGCTTGTTAGGGTTTCCACCTGAGAGTGGCCAATATAAGCCTAGTGTGTTGAGGGCTGATTGTCTCACCTGGGAGAGCAGACAGGGAGTTTGCTCAGAGACACTTGAAAACCCAACTGTAAGTGTTGTGCTGTGCCCTTGTTGCTGGTGAGGGCATTAGGCCCTGCCAGGTTCTGGTAGTGAGGGAACTACCTGTGAAGTTAGTGCCCCGACAGGGCTAGGATTTATGTTTATGTTTTCTTTATGTTTGTTTCTGACATTGTACAATAAAGACTGGCGCCGACCAGCTTGTACTTGCATCCAGTCTGGCGTACTGTTTCCCAGCTGCTGTGTGTGAAAGGAAGGAGTCCTCTACCCAGGAGAGGGACCCCCTAACCTAACTGTGTCACAATACAAACAAGAGCAAAAAGTGCATGCTATATCTATTCCCTGTATATCGTTCATAGCATACAAGAGACAGACTGGGGAAATAATATATAACAATATATCATTTATATAACAATAAATCTGTAGTAGTAAAATGTTGCAGTCACAGAGAAGTAGAGTGAATCTCAAATAGAGATTTCTAAGGTTCACTTTCCATGGAGAGCACTCTGGGGTTCCCAACTTAGGATGGCCCCAAAGTTCACTCGGTGCCGTAACTAGGGATGTGTGAGCAGTGGTGGTGCACAGGGTGCAGGGCCCGGGAGGCAGCACAATCTCTGCCTCACGGCACCTGCATTTGACTTGCAGTGTGCTTGGAATGGCCTCTGTGCAGCCATTAGTACTTCTGCAGTGCCGCCCAATGCATTCAAGGGAACCTCCGGCATGCAGCCTGCAGTAAGTGCTCTACTTTCCACAGCCGGCTTCTCCACCCCGTAGGCATGACGTCATTATGTCGTAGGTTTAGGGGGCATGGGAAGCCACAGAGAACACTGCCATCCTGTTACGGTGCTGCTTCCAATCCTGTCTTCTTCAGCTGTCTGCACCCAACTTCTGATGGCTGCTGTGCTTTCATCTAGCAGGTTTTACTGGCATAGTTCCCAATGATAGAAATGTGAGGTATTGTAAAGTGGTCTTTGTGCAAATCGCCACTAGACTCTGGAGAGCAGCAGAAGTGGGTCTTTACTAGCTGAAGTAATGCTGAACAATAGATTTGGAGGCAGTTACTGTATAACAAAGTGGATGGCAATGATGTAACTGCTACCATCCACATAGAGCATACATCTACACCCCCTATTTTTCAAAATAAAGAACAATAAACAGGTTTGTGGGTGTAAGACAGTGTGACAGGTGTTGGATGCAAGGACCGTGTGCAACAAAGAACAAATGGAAACTGGGAAAAAATGGGTGATTAATAGGGGAATTCAATATGGAGCGAAAACTCAGTTTTTTGCGTTAATATCGCACCTATGACGTCATTATTGCAGGTTTTAGTTTTACACTGTATTCAATTTCAAAGACTTTTCGCAGGTTCGAAAAGTCTTTGAAAAAAAACGGGGATAACTTTTCACCACTGAATAGGTGTCGAAAAAAAGTGCAGAATTGGGGTTTAGGGGTGCAGGCTTAAAAAAAATAGCATGCACCCTTCAGAATGACCCCTTGAAACGATCTGTGTAAAAAAAAAAAAAAAAAAATCTGGACACCATTAAAAAAAAAAAATTAAAAAATATTTTGGGTTAAAAAAAAAAAATTAGGTAAAAAAATTGCCAAACTACCTAAATTATTTCTGGTGGGGTCCCCAAGTATGGGGCAGGTGTTTTATTCATTGCGCAAAGTAGCGGCAGGTGCATTTTTGCAGAATTTTTTTAAATTACCTTTAGGGACATAAAAATATGCTCTTCTGCATCACTTCTTCAATGTCGGGGAAAAAAACACCTGCGCGGCTATTTAAAAACCCTGACTTTCTTCTGCAGGCAAAAACGGAGGTACCCATAGTGATCCCCGAGGTCTGGACATCTTTAAGGGGCTCCTACAATTATTTCCAGAAAATTCAATTTTTTTTTCGGCGATCCAAGTATCGCCGGGTCCCATTTTCGATGATTTCAAATTGAATACGGGGATAAGCGGGAGCGCGCGTGATACTTTTTCGTGATACGATCTGTGTAAATAAAAAAAAAAAAAAATCTGGACACCCCAAAAAAAGCGCTTTGAATTTGGGGGCCAAGAAAAAAAATTTTGAGGGACAAAGTTAAAAAATAGCGAACTTGACTCTGGGGGGGTCCCCAAGTATGCCCCAGGTGTTTTTTTCATTGCAGCTGCTTGCGGCAGGTGGGTTTTTCACGATTTTTTCAAGTCACTTTAGCAACTAAAATATGCTGACCCCCATTTTCAAGTACCCCAAATTTGCTGGGCATAGTTATTTTTCCCCCAAAAAAATTCTAAATGCTCTTCTGCATCATTTTCTTTAAAGTCGCATTTATGCACTTGCCGCCGCTATTAGAAACCCTGACTTCCTTCAGTAGTTAAAAATGGGGGTATCCATAGTGATCCCCCATGTCTACACATCTTTAGGGAGGTCCCTAAAACGGGAATTTTTGGGAAATATTCTAGGGACCCCCCTAATGATGTCTAGACATGGGGGATCACTATGGGTACCCCCATTTTTAACTACTGAAGGAAGTCGGGGTTTCTAATAGCCGCGGCAGGAAAAAACACCTGGCAAAGCTATTTAAAAACCTGACTTTCTTTTGCAGGCAAAAACGGGGGTTACCCATAGTGATCCCCCATGTCTGAACATCTTTAGGGGGGTCCCAGGCATATTTCCCAAAAAATTCCCATTTTTTTCCTTAAATGGGGTCAACTTTCATTTTAAAAAAAACAGGGATAATTTTTCAAATCACTATAGCAAGTGAAAAAATATGCAGAATAGGGGTTTGGGGGTGTAGGCTTATAAAAAATAGCCTGTAGTTTTGGGAATGTCCCCTTAAAAGGAAATGTTAAAAAAAAAAATGTCCCCAAAAAAATCTGGATACCATTAAAAAAAAAAAAAAAAATATATTTTGGGTTAAAAAAAAAAAATTAGGTAAAAAAATTGCCAAACTACCTAAATTATTTCTGGTGGGGTCCCCAAGTATGGGGCAGGTGTTTTATTCATTGCGCAAAGTAGCGGCAGGTGCATTTTTGCAGAATTTTTTTAAATTACCTTTAGGGACATAAAAATATGCTAGTACCCATTTTCATGTACCCCAAATTTGATGGGACGACTTAAAAAAACGAAAAAATAAAACCTAAATGCTCTTCTGCATCACTTCTTCAATGTCGGGGAAAAAAACACCTGCGCGGCTATTTAAAAACCCTGACTTTCTTCTGCAGGCAAAAACGGGGGTACCCATAGTGATCCCCGAGGTCTGGACATCTTTAAGGGGCTCCTACAATTATTTCCAGAAAATTCCATTTTTTTTTCGGCGATCCAAGTATCGCCGGGTCCCATTTTCGATGATTTCAAATTGAATAC
This sequence comes from Taudactylus pleione, assembly GCA_031769625.1. NCBI lineage: Eukaryota > Metazoa > Chordata > Amphibia > Anura > Myobatrachidae > Taudactylus > Taudactylus pleione. The sequence continues at coordinate 2,996,054 of JAUIMM010000141.1, read as the reverse complement.
GGGGATAAGCGGGAGCGCGCGTGATACTTTTTCGCTGGCAAAACCTCCGATGTGCGGCGAAAACCTCGCTGGCGAGGTTAACGTTTCATATTGAATACCCCTATAAGTAACTTAATCCTGAAATTCTGGATTAGACCTGGAAATTCTCCCAGACCTGGTGATACAGAAAGGGGCTAGTGGTGTGTTCTGTACCTGAATAGGCTCAATATTGGACTTATTGTCCGTGGTGCTATGTGTTCTGACACCCTCAGTAGGTGTCAGGGGAAGTGCTCATACCAAAACACTGTCAGATTTCACCACATAGCTGTTGGGCCTATTGGGAGATCCCTGCACAGTTCTCACTCCTGACTGATGAGATGTTTTATCATTAGTGGCTTTGAGCCACAACCTGGAGTTCTGCAGAGCATCTCACACGTTGTTCTCAACTTGTGGTCTAAGGGCCTGATTCAGATAATGTACAGATTTACACTACCACACACAAGTGGCTGTGCAAATCCGACCATCTCACATGCAAATGCAGAAGGCGACGTCCGACGTCGCAGGCTGGGATCACAGTAGCGATGATTGCTCCTTTGGTCAGGCTGCAGGAGCTGAAGCTTCCCGCAGCCTGGCCGGTGCCTGGTTAAGCAAGAGCAGAAATGTATCACAGTGTGGCTGATTCAGTTGCATATGCACAATAAAGAACACACCGGTCACCACATAAATAAAAAGTCGTACACTTCAAATAAAGCTCCTATTCTTTTATCGCTATTTGTGGTGTGTATTCACTCCAACATGGATATTCCAGCATAATATTCAAAAGATCTCACAGTGTTTCTTCAGCCATTTGATGTTTTACACTTAAAAATAAAAAGTAGTGAATCAGGCCCGTTGTCCGCAATTGTGACATATTGAGATGGTTGCGGAGGGCAATTTGTCGAAACAACCTGAGTTGCTGCGAACAGGCGTCGTATTTCTGCGCGATAACGTCAGGCCACACTCAGCCAATTGCACACGTGAGTTGTTTCGGCACTACCATTGGGAGGTACTGGACCATCCTCCTTACAGCCCTGACCTGGCACCGATTGATTAGCATCTCTTTGGACCATTGAAGAAGCACCTGGGTGGAAGGCGATTCGGAAACTGACGGTGTTCTGGCTTCAGGCACCTGATACTGATTTCTTCTATGCCGGAATAGATGCCTTGGTGTACCGTTGGAACAAATGCTTAGACATGTATGAGGACTATATGGAAAACTAATCTGTACAAAGGCCATTCTATTGATTATATGTATATGTACGAGTTGAAAAAATGTACGAATGAGAGGTCTTGTTACTTTATTTAATGAACCATCCTCATTTCACTTCACTCTGAGTATATATATATGTACATATAAATGAAGTCAATCTGAGTACATGCAGTGGTGGTAGCAGAATACACGGGCGCTGAGCGGTGGTGATACAGAGTCTTTATGTGTACTCAGCACGTCCTTACTATCCAGAGGATGGCAGAGGAAGACGCGCAATAATGACTAAGGACGTGATGTGGTACACCCCGCTTCTCTTCAGTTGATTACCACGGTATGTATCTAGAAAATCACAAAGGATAGCTCTCCCGATAAGACCTGTCCATTACGATGCCCCCAGACAGAGGGACTTTCGGGTTTAACACCCAGAAGTCCCTCTGGTGTCCTTCTGAGCATGTGCAGGACGCCGGCAGTGGGGGGTGATGGTGGGGATCCAATTGGATCCCTCTCAGGGAGCATCCTGAATAGAAGCCCATAGGCTTATTTTGGGTAATGCCACCTGAAGATGGCATTACCCACCGTGACAATGCATTCCTGTGCTTTGTACATATGGGGTATGCGATGAACCTGATTGTGTTGCATAAGTGTTAAAAATTGCTGTCTGCAATGCCGCATATCACTGCAATAAGGAATATTTTTTTCATGGGCATGTATGAACTGTGCAACCCCCAGAGGTGGGAGTCAGAGCCGTAACTAGGCATTTTGGTACCCTGTGCATGAAAGGTCGTTTATGCCCCCCCCACACACACACACACAATGGAAAGGGTGAAAATGTGACTGGAGTGCCACAGTATTTTCTTGTATTATAGATAATATACAGATATATATAAATATATATATATATATATATATATATATATATCAGACATCTTGCAGACATCTATCAGATGTCTGCAAGACGTCTAATGCCGCGTATCCACAAGTAGACATGGAAACAACATCATGATTAAGACATTGTAATTGTACTGTTGTTTCCATGTCTAGTGATGTGGCTACACTGAACGTTCAGTCGTTCAGTCTAGGCACATCCATCATCCCCGCACATGCTGAACCTGACGGGATCGTCAGGTTGACCAGCATGTATGGGCGATGATAGATGTTGGAAACGACCAGCCGGCACGTGCATCACTGGTCGTTTCCGACCAAAACGACGTTGTTATCATGCAATCGCTTGGTAAAATCATTAAGTGGATACCCCCTTGACTCTGTATATCTCCCTGTCATAGTCATTCTGTTATACAGCATAACAGAGACTTCAGACAGCAGCGCCATCTTGTGTACACCAGACATTAATGTAAGTGAAAGTCCTAGTCATTAGTTGTCTATTTCACACATTGTAAAAATAATAATAATAATAATAATTATTATTAAAGTAAAAAAAAAAAAAAGATAAATACACCCCCCGCTCTGCAATGGTAGATAGCATGGGAACAAATCATAATGCAGGTGTCTGTCATTTACTGGCAGGCTGTACCAATGTGCTCAGGCTGCCAAGCCCCCCGCCAGCTGAGTGGAAATGTATATATATTGCCCACCTGTAACAGTTATTTAGACAGCACCAACATATTCTGCAGCACTTTACAGAGAATATGTAATCATTTACATCAGTCCCAGTGGACAATACATACAGTACACACATGACACAACATAAGGAGAATATGGAAACTCACATACTGTATTTCCAGTTTGGAATGTGCATTTGTCAAGTAATCCCCTGATAGGTTGTATTTTACTAGTGATAGAATGTGAACTGGATGTTCTCTCTACATAAAGCACCTGCCTGTATCTTAAAACATCATAGGTTAATGTACAGGTTAGGGTACTAGTGATTACAGTATCTTGGTACTTTCCCATTCACAGTTTACAGTGAAAAAACTAGGGCACTAATCCAGGTTTATGTTGGGAGAAGATTATATCATACTACTATGCAAATCACACCTACACTGCTGTCACTTATTGTGCAAGGTTATATAATTTCCTCTTTACATATAATTGTTAGACGCAGCTCAGTCCATGCGGCATATATAGTGAGATTTAGTAAACTGCGCATGTTCAGAAGTGACGTTCCTCATTTTTTGCAGATTTTCTAGCAATTTTGAGTCGGACTGATGCTGGCTGCATCTCGCCCTTTGTGAATGGTAAGCAAGAGATATCAGTGATGTCTCCTGCATTACCTTTATAATGAATAGCCCCGATCCTTAATTTCTACAAAAGTAGGTGAAAATGCTAATTTTCACTTATGATGAAAAGACCCCTAAATCTATTGTAAAACATATCAGCATACTGTCATGCCTCTTTTAAGTGGGTAGGTTACGGAATTGTTGGAGACAACATGGGAAATCCACTACTGAGAAACCATCTAAACTGGCTTTCACTTAGGTTGCAGATTACATAAAAAAATCATGTGAGTGTGGTTCATCTGGTTCTGTATTTTGTGTCCGGGTTCATTTTAAGAAACTGTTTTCATTTATAACCTTTTAAAAAAAAAAAAAAAAGTGTATTTATTGAGACCAAGAAAACTTGTATACATAAAAAAGGAGAGAGTGTGACTGGGGTAAACAGATACATAATTGGTAAGCGTAACCTATGCAAAAGCAGTGACATCACTATTTATGTCATGTATAACAATGGAATATGGTACAATTCCACCTTTGGAGGAACCTTACCAGTAACAGGCAATGAACAATCAATGAAATCAGAAAGAGAATTATAACAATATAACAAGTATAACTAACATGACATATATAACATGGCGAGAACCAGACAAGAGGAAGGTGACGCCAGGAAAGAGAGGGAAGAGGAGGCAGATTAAAAGGACATATAAATAAGTAGGGAGACTAGTTAATAAATGACAGGCAGGAATTTATGGAGAGATATCATGGTGTAGTACATGCTGATATGTTACGGTACAAGAACCAATTTGTATTTTCGAATATGCGCAAAATTAGCTGTAGAGTACTAGAATGTAATGATTATATGTATGGGTCCCATTTCTTATAGAAACAAATAACTCCCTTCCCTACATCAGGAAGAGCGGATTGTTGTTCAAAGTATAATGTTTTCATTAGCAGCATTTTAACCATTCCTAAAAGGGGGGGAAGACTTTGATGTCTAATGTTGCAGGATCACTTTTTTTGCAATAACTTCTACAAACGTAAGGGACGGTGCTTAATGTGGGGTTGCTGACAAAGAATCCCAGTTACTACAATTTGCACATAATAAAGCTAAAGGCTCTAAATGTATAGATGTAGATTGAGGGTGGAGTTGAGGTAATTAATCAGTTTGTTCCAAAATCTTCTAATCTTTGAGCTGTCCCAAAATTATGATAAAATAGGGATTTTGGGAGTTGCATTTAGGGCATCAACCTCATTCCTCTGATACCAAATGCATACGTTGGTCTTGGGAAATATAAGCTCTATGTATTGTGCTTCTTGAAGACTTGCTGAGGGGAGATGCTTTAACACATTTTCCATCTGTGTTAGTTTCCATAGAAGGGGCAATATCAGAAAAGTCATTAGACCACATACTGTAGAGAACAATGAGTTTCAGCGTGTAGACATGTTTGTTAGGTGTAAACATTTACCAAATGCAAATATTTAGTTTAACATGGTATCAGGGAAAGTAGCAACAGTAAAGACATCAAAGCATCCTCACCTTGGATAATTTGGATTGGGGTTTTAAAACAATGTCTATAGTGTCTTATCTGTAGGAACATGAAACCTGGGGTAACCTATAAATATTCCTTAGATCTTGAAGGACAGGAGATAGAGTTAGAATGCCCTTTTCTTTCCAGAGAGAGAATAGTGCACTGTCCAGAGCCGGGGGAGAAACGGGTTCCCACATAATGTGACACATTTAGAAGTGGTAATATCTCTAGAAAGCACTTATATATCTTAAGCCAAAATAGATAGGTGTCCCTAAAATTGACAAAATCATATAAGGCAGTAATGTTTGAGGGGTATGAAGTAGGGCACTAATGGAATAGGGGGAAATTAAAGCCTCCCTGAGGTGTAAGTTGATATAGACAGAGCAGGAGGGCAACTCGGTTATATAGTGAAAGAATATGGCATGAGAGAAGGTCTGTCAGGAACTGCTAAGCCATTATATCTTCGTTGCAGGCGCAGTTTTGACATTGCGACACAGGCTCTTTTCCCCAACCAGAGATATTTTGAAAAAAGTTGAGTACAGAAGACATCAGCATTAGATATTCTGATCGGCAACATTTAAATGGTATAGGATAATTTTGGGAAACATTATACTCTTGAGGACCACTGCTTGGCCCAGCAGTGAGAAGGGAAGATGGGTCCAACCCTCCAAAAGCCTGGAGGAGTGAAGTTAGCTATATAGAGATCTGTTAGTTTGGAGGGTATATATTCCCCAAGTATTTTAATGTAGATTTTAAGAATTTGGGAGAACTCCTGTGAACTATATTGAAAAGGGGCCCTAGAAGAAAGTGGGAGAATTTCAGATTTGTCTGAATGAATTCCATATCCAGATAATAATTCAAACAGGGATATAGTCTGCAACAATCCGGGCATGCCGCAGCATCAAAGGCGTTAGTGACATTTTTAGCCGAATTCCCATAGGCGTAAGCTTGAGAGGAAAAAGGAGAGCAAATTTATGGGTGTCCCTGCTGAGAAGGGAGCAAATCAGGGAGCACAAAGAATTTTGAATGATCCCAACGTAAAGCATGAATCCTACAAGAAACAGTCCATATTGCCTCCTTGTCTAAATAATTAATTAAGGCATCGGAATATAACGACTCTGGGTCTGATGGATGTAGATTCTGTTGAGCATTATGGTCCCAGGCTGTGGCGCGCTCTATGACCGAATCCATATACCTTACTTGCATCTGCAAAATCTCTGGGAGGTAAGTGTGCAAGAAATGAAAGAGACTGAGGGCCCGATTCAGAGTTGGGAATAGAGAGAGAGATAGCACTTAACTGTGAACCTGGACAAACCATGTTGCAATGCAGGGGGTGTAAATACATAATTTTTTTTTTGCATGTAGGGTAAATACTGGCTGATTTAGCAGGTAGCCCACAAATACTGCACAGCTTTATTATTACTCTACAATTTAGATATCAGTTTGGACACCTCCCTCCCAAATCTAAATCTCTCTGCACATTATAAATCTGCCCCACCTGCAGTGCAGCATGGTGTTACCAAGATGATCAGTTGAGAGAGAAATCTCTCTCTATTCCCAACCCTGAATCAGGCCCTAAGTCCCTTTAAGGATTCAGGCAAACCTACGATTCAAGGTTATTTTGTTTGAACCTGTTCTCTAAATCATCCAGTTTGGACCATATTTGATAATGTGATTCTTGTATCTTGGTGGTATGACATTTTATGAAGCCATATCTTAAAATATATCCCACATATTGTTCCCTATTGTTAGCAGCCTAGTAGACATTTGGAGCATGTGGCCTTTAAATCAGTAACCGCCTGTGTGAAAGCTGCAGCCTGTTCTTTAAGAAGTGGGCCCATGGTCTATTTTATGGCAAATACCACTTCAGCATAGGTAAGAGAATGAGTGGTTCCTTAAGTGCCTAAGACTGTGAGGTCCATCTCAGCTGCTGAAGAATAACCAGCAGTTGGAGCTGGAAGCTGCTGTGTCTTGGCGTCTACGTGTGCGGCAGCGATATTGGATTACGGGCGCTGGCAGTCTGCTCATGGCTTCTGCTGTTTAGAGGGCATTGCAGAGGAGAGAAACCTCTCCATGTGACAGCGGGGTACATTCCATAAGTCTCTTGTTATAACTAATTTTATTCAGTAAGCATTGTGACCTTTTGCCATATTCAATGCCATTTAATAAGTTTCTGTCTCTGTGTTCTTAAAGGATGCAGATGTCACATATGCTTGATTTTTCTAATGTTACATTTGTGCAGGAAGTTGTTTTGCTTTCAATAGCTCTGATTACTGTACATTAGGTTGGGAATGGATTTCTGAAGTCAGGGAGTAACTAAGGACTCCCAAAGAGTCTCAGTAGAATTTAGTCTTAAACAGGTAGTATGAGAATTTAATGTGTAAAGCTGCCCATCCACTAGGCGATTATACCTAGCGATGGAGTGATAACGACGGTCGTTATCGCTCCATCGTTTGGTAATCGCCCACAAATCGGGCAGTAAAAGGTTAAAAACGACCAGCGATGTGCTCGCCCGCTGGTTGTTTTTAACATCAATCATCGCCCGAACATGACGGTCAACCTGACGACCGCTGTCAGGTTGCCATGTTCGGGGATGATTGATCTGCATACACTGACCGTCTGAACGTTCAGTGTATGCAGTTCACCCCACCGGCGTCGACAGCGTCGTAATCGTGCGGTCATCCCCCGCATCGTTAAACGGATGGGCAGCATAAGTGTTCATTCAGTATGTGTGTAGTTATGTTTATGTGGGTGTGTATATGTGGGAGGTTAGCTATTTTCAGACAGACCTGGTTTTGTTTTAATTTATTCTTTGACACCAACGTGTCACACATACCATGATGGATCTTTTGTCAGGCTCTTTTATGCATTGGAAGATTTGTATTATATTACTTGGATTGAAGAATTGTCTTCTTCCAGAGAACTTCAAAGGGATGGTGTAAAGCAAGTCTCCTTATAAGTTTAGTGGCAAGACCTGGTATGCTCAATGTCTGAATTGGTGCAAAGGTTTGGAGAATGGTATTACAGTGGGTCTTTCTGGGGAGCAAGGATGGCCTCTAAAAATGTATACTCCACACCTCATTATTTTATTTCAGTAATCTCACGCCACAAAACACCATTGTACTACCAAACTCATCCCACTGATCTTCACATATTAACATTGTCATCTTGTCCGCAAAACCAAAGTACTTTCTAGGGGCAGCAGAACAAAGTGAGGTGCATAAAGAAAATGAGAGCATGGCCTTTAAATTTATAGGGAACTAGTAATTCATGAATATAGTGGAGCCTTTGTGAGTATTAATCAAGCTGTGCTTTGGTGACATCACTGATACAAAACAAATCAAGGCTGCTTACAGGTTCAGCCTTCAAAATAAATCTTACTTGCCTACACCACTGAATATTGGGGAGTTCTCCGCACTTCTGGGAGAACAGTACAGCTTCATAGATACCCCTGGGAGCTGGATGAAGGCGTTTGCTGTGAATGGTGATATTGTACAGCATGGGGTGGGTCTGCAATAATGCTATTCAGGTACAACGCCTCCTGGGCCTGGACCACATCCTCCGGGATATCCAGAAGTACGCCATTCAGATATCAGCAAGTATGAAATAGATAACTACAGTGTGTGTATGAAAAAGATACACACTGTACTGTGTAGTAACAGATACTGTAGGTGCAATAAACACAAATGTAAAGAATACTTTGGCAGCTGTAACACTGCTTCTTTGTCTGATATTCAGTGTTCTTGGCTGAGGAAAATGTATCAGTGGCAGAAAAGTAAAATAAAACTAACCCCTCTTATACCGCTTTTAAACCGAAATTCCGGGTCTGACCCGGAATTTCCCCGGCGCCGACCCAAGATATTCCAGAGTCCGCGCCATTCACACATTGACCCGGCTTTTCCAAGCGCCCAGCTTTTTCATTCACACATTGACGTCATCTCCAAGCGCCACTGGAGCCGGGCCAAGCGGCAGGCATGCCGCGCACTCCAAGTAATCATGACCCGGAGTGCGCCGTTCACACTGCAGGGTTTTACGGGTTATTCCAGTGTTAAACCCTGCAAGTTACCTGGGTTGGATTGGTGGGTCACTCCACCCGGCAATCCAACCCTTTCCCCTTTAACACCAAGGTGCTACCCGGGCTAACCCTGCAATAACCTGGGTTTTAGCTCTGGTGTAAAAGGGGTATTATAAATACTCTGTGGCTGATTCTGAGTTGGTAGCAAAGTAGAAAAAGAAAGCAACTTTTCAGCTGGAACAAATCATGTTGCAAGGGGTGCAAATACATTTATTTTCATGCAGAGTAAGTTCTGGACAATCTTGCATGTAGCCCACAAATGCTGGCAGCTTTCATTTTACACTGCAATTTTAATTTGAGTTTGGAGACGTTCCTTTCAAGTTTAAATCTCTCTGCACACTTTAAATCTCCCTCACCTGCAGTGAAACATGGTTTTTGCCCAAGTGAAAAGTTACTTGCTCTTTGTTATGTGCTGTGCTCCCAACTCAGCCTAGGGATGGCCATTGGTGAGTTAACCATCAATGGTTGCCATCAAAAGGTACCATCAGAGGTTGAAATTGATGGAATGAAACCATCAACTTGCAACCATCAATGGTTTCATCCACCGATGGTCATCCCTGCTTGGCAAATTAAGGAGTGGGGGCGGGGCTTTGTGGCTCATGTCAGGGGCGGAGCTCTGTTCTGCACTGTCGATGGCAGAGAATCATTGGATCTCAAGCATCGATGTAAAAACCTTCGATCTTGGTTAGTCATCAATGTTTGTTAAACATCGTTGGACAATGGCCATCCCTAACTCAGGCTTACCCCTTTTATATGTTCTCCTTAATGAAGAGTCTGCGTGAAGTCACATCACTGATGTCATTGAGGTTGGTGATATAAAATGTGACATACAATTCATGTGATGTCATCGGGGACATGGCTAAATGTAGTCCAACACTAAGAGCCCCAGGTTGTGTAATACAATGCAGCACAGTTTAAGATCCTGTGAACACCAGCAGTTGTGGAACTACGTGTCTCAACACCTGGAAAGCCACAGATTGCCCAAAACTTACAGGGGCATATTCACTTAGGTGCGAGAATAGCAAAAATCTTGCACCTGTGGGGCTTTACCCTAGCTGCGAGATTTTTGCTTTTCAATTAGGTATGGGGGTTTACAAATTTTGCGCAGTGGGGATTTTGTTTTCCCCCGCAGACCAGGGCATGGTCATTTTTTCCTAAAAATCACTATTTTTAAGAAAAATGTGTTGGGAATTGCCCTGGAGCCCTGGGACAAAACCCTTACTGTCTAATTACACAATTGGAAGTTTTCAATTGGTTTAAATAGTCCACTAATTACTCACCTTCTGGCAGCTCTGTTCTTCTTCTCGGCTTCCTGGCATGCCTGAAGCTGCAGTCTCTTCTCCAGAGTCTTCAACAGCTGCAGGGTAGTGTTGTGTGTGCGAGACCCCCTCTGTCACCCCTGTGACTGTGCGCGTAACCCCCGGTTAGTGTGCGTGACCCCACAAGTGGTCGGACATATTCAAATGGGGTCTGCTTGGCGGACACACAGTATCGGGCGAACAGGTGGTCAGTATGTATGCACAATATCGTTTATGCATAAACCTCACCCATCATTGAATCATTCGTCCCAGTGTGTATCCCACATAAGGAAAATTTATAACATTTACCAAACATTTGTCTCTTTAAATTAACCATGTACATCAACTGCCCCAAAACCATTCAAATGTAATAATCCAAAGGATTGTGCAGACTTTACAACTCAATTTATTTTACAATTGTTATTTTCTGAAAATAAAAATATTTCAAAGTTTGGATACAGAGTCAAAATAAAATGAATGTCCTTCACAGCTTTAATAAGCTATAATACATGTATGATGCAATATGAATCAATTGGGAGAAACAACATTGATTATTTAGTTTCAAAAGAAACAAAAAAAATTGGCGACTTTACAGTCTGTGTTTTGTATTAGTTACAGCTGCCATGATGCTCAGCCTGCCGATTGATACTGGGGACTGGTCAGGCCTTTTCTGGCTCTACAGTTCATCACATTATACCTTTTACTTTCTATGTGTCTATTTTGTTAAAGCAATGCTAGATTGGCCATAAGAGCGATTTTACAGCTCTAGATGACTTCTTTTATGTGGCCTTTTGCAACATCTTCTAAATACATGATTTTTTTTTTTTTGCTACCTTCTATGCTTTTCAGCCATGAGGCTGTTTTATTCAATATGATGCTAATCGGTTACTATACCCTTGTATCTAATGCAAAGACAATGGACGAGCTACGTAATGTGCAAAGCAATATGTGTAATAGTTATACAGTGTAGTTGACTGGCAAATAAGGAAACTCCACAGTGGACCCTTTTCATCCAGTGCAGCAAATGCTTTAACCGTACGATTTTCTCTGACGTTTGCATTTCTTATGTTGTTTCCTTAGTTTCCGAGGCTTGGGAGGATTCTCACTACAAAATCAAAAATAGAAAGATATTAACAGTGTATAAATTCCTTTCATACTATTCATCATTGCTTAAATGGCCTGTTACACATGCCGAAACGGCTAAGTGGGCGAGCCAATGGATGTGATAACACGATCGCGTCATCGTGGCCCCGCCCCCTGATACACAATGCCGGAGACTTGCCCATTCTTCCGGGCGACCGGGAGTGCCACCTGATTTTCTGGAGCCTCCTGGCAGTTCCGGGAGAGTAGGTAAGAATTGTGTGGTCCTTATAAAAATATTTATATCATATTACTTTTGCATTTTCTATTAAAACATCTTGAAACATTCAACATTGATTGTGACATTGATTTTGGCTAAGTAACGTGAATATGACTTTTGCAAGAAGAGAAAAGTGGTGCTGTAATATTTCTTCCCTGTTACATGGCCAATAACTTCTGTTACTTTCATTTAGTTCTGCTATCATACTGAGATGTATGCACTAAGCAATCCTAGTAAATAATAATAATGTCTCTGTAATGTAAGGAACTATAATGTGGGCCAATTCATTACTGCCCAACACCTTCTATGGCTATCCTTCTCATTCTGCTTTTCTTCCAATGGTGGATTGCTGTCCATTTACCCTTTGATAGTAAACACCTACAGGGCTTATTTAATAAATTGCTGTAATGTGCAACCAGCTGTTACTGTCAACACTTACTATTAAATAAGCTACATATATACATGTTAGTGCCAGGGTCGCCGAGAGGAGGGGGGAGCGGCACTTAATTACCCGGGCATGCTGGAGGAGCCCAGCGCCGGACCCTCCTTCTTACCTCACAGCAGCCCAGCACACGCATCAGTTAAAGAGAGTATACATTACACAGTAATTATTATTCTGGTTACTTTGTATCCTGTACATTCACATATCCATAAATGGGTTTGCCCCCTGCTCCCACTGCTGACTGAAATTCACCATTAATGCCAGCCGAGACATTTGGGGTCTGATTCAGAGATGCACGCTATTGCAGCCGCAACGTGTCTTGTGCCACAGTGCGCCTGCGTCTTTATGCGAATGCCACAGCCAATGGGATTTGTACAGAGAAGCCCACTGGCTGCAGCATTAACCTGCTGCTGTGCGCATTAAGACGCGACATTGGGCACACATTGGTCGCATCATCTGAGATTGCACAAGCCCTATGGAGGTGCAGAATCTCCGTCTGAAAATGGCCACTGGAATCAGGGCAACTGTGGCAAAATGCGCAGACGCTGACCTAGACATGCCCGGATCTAGCTAGCCAACCCGTTACCACCCATACAAGCCCGCTGAAAACACCTCTCCATCGAGATGCATGCCGAGACATGTGCAGAAACATCAGCCACTGGCGTACAGCGTGCACCTCTTAATCAAGCCTTTCATCACTATCAGCTAGCAGTAGGGATGGCCTTTTAAAGGTCCACCATCGATGGTGCCATTGGATCTTTCCATCGATAGCAGGAGACCATTGAAGAATTACCATTGATGAGCATCCCTGTTAGTGGTCTCAGGAAGGCATTGGGCCGATCTAGGAAGGGGGTGGCAGCTACGCTGCACAACAGGGGATGTGGCTAAGTGCCCTGCATCAGGGAGAACCATCGGATCTCCACTAGCATTGACCATCGGTGACAAATCACCGATGGTTGCTAGCAATCAGTGGTCAAGGTCCATCCCTAGCCTGAAGGTACACAAAAGGAAGAAAACATGTAACGTGATTGGATGTGAGCCGCAGCTCTCCAACCAGACTCTTTACTGTTGCGTTTTCATTCTAGAACTTACAAAGATGCAAGGATGTCCTGAACCCATTTCTGTGTGGGGTCTGCGCACACTGTGCTTGAAGTTATTTTTTTCCATTTACAGGGACGTCAAACTGTGAAACTGAAAGCAAAGAAGAAAATAAAAAGTAAACAAACACCTACAGTAGTCTCGTGTTACTACCAGCACAATCACTTAGCAGACATGTTATTATGTTGTATGTGGGCACTAGCTGTACAATGGTTAAGCGGATAAACCTTGTTACACATTTGGGGCTCTATTTATTAACATTATTTTTACAAAAATAAAGTGAAAAAGGGTGTTTTCACACCCTTTTCACATTATTTTAGTTTCACCTGTAGTTACTATAGGGCAATTGGAGTAGAATTAGTAAAATTCTACTCCAACCCCTAATTATCACTTATTTTTAGTAAAGCAGATCGCATTTCCCATAACTGTAATGGGAAATGTGATCCGACCAGAGTTACTAAAATAAATTGTAAAAAAATACCGGGGGAAGCCCTGTGATAATAACGCCACCTGGAGGTGGCGTTATCCAGGATCTCCCCCGGTTACCGGGCTCCCACTCTGCTCTAACGGGGAGAGCAGAGGCGGGAGCCGGTTCCAGCAATCAGCTATGTGGTCTAAACAGACCGCAAGCTGATTGCTGTAAAAAAAAGAAAAAAAAAAATTAAACATTTTTTTTTTAATTACCTGAATCCAGGGACCGGTGATCGGGCCTCCGGTGATGGCTCCTCTCCGGTCAGCTGGTCTCCCGCAGTGCACTGCTGCCCGGTCATCAGGTGATCGGGTCCCAGTGCAGTATGGGAGATCACCTGATCGGGAAGCCGGGAGAAGATCACCGGAGGCCAGGAGGATGCAGGTAAGTGTAACGAAGGGAGGGGGGGTCGCGGGGGGGAGGGGGGGGGTCGCGGGGGTCTGCGATCGTGGGGGGCGGGGCTTAGCGCCGGGGGGGCTTAGCGTCGGTGGGGGGTAGCAGCGACGGTGGGTCGGCGAATGCGCGGGCTCTTAGTCGCTGTATTTTTTCCGAAAATACCTCGACTAGAGTGCGGATGGGATCCGCAGGGACAGAGCTTTATCGCAAGCTCTGTCCCTGCAAGGGATTTATAGTAAATCCCTGTGATATTATCCCTCGGTAATATCACACTATAATCCGCATTCAATATGCGGATTGTAGTAAATAGAGCCCATAGTCTGGATAACACTATCAGTTGTTAAATCCATATTACATACACAGCAATCTGGCAGCACTGAGCTGAATGTTTTTATGTCAGATGTGGGCACAATTCCAGAGCATTGGAGCAAGTTTGGGAGTCTGGGGGAAGAGCAGAAGAACCTAGCACTGCCCTGGACATATATGTACATATCGGTCTCCTTATGTACTGGATAGTGTATTATTATAGAGTATTAATAATTAGCCCTATAGATGGTCTATAGCAGTGCACCCCTAACAGTGCATGTTTTCCACATCTTCTAGTTGGTGCACAAGTATATTTATTTCTGGATGACATATTTTAAAAGATCCACAGGTGGTGCTAATTATTTCATTTGTGATACTGAGAACAACATGCAGCACTAGTAACATTCTATTATATTACTATTTCTATTGTGGTCATGGTGTTGGCTGGGTAGGGGGGTTTCCAGGCAGACGGAAACCCCCCCTGCATTTGCCTATGCCCCCAGTGTCTCCCTCTACACTTGCAGTGTGACAACAGAGGTGCTAGGATGATGTTGCTCAGAAGGTCAGCTGGCACCTTTAGGGCATTTCATTCTGTAAGATACAGTGGGGCCTATTCATCATACCTAAAATGGGCCGTTAACCATGCGGAAACGCTAGTTTCTGCATATTTAAGCTAACGGCCATTCATTGGCACGGGTCCAATAGGACTACCGGATATTCAGCAACCCTCGAAAAACTGAAAGTTTTCTGAGTATGCCTGCGAGAACAAGCGCCATCTCACTGCCTCCTCAGGGGCTTTGCACATGTGTGACCTCAGGTCACATATGCAAAGAAGCCTGCGACGAGGACAGGTAAGCAACGGTGCTTCTCCTGTGGCAGCGCTACTAATCGCAGGGACAGCTGCTTTTCGGAACAGCTGTCCCCGCACAGAAGCAATGCTGATTTGCTCCGGTGATATGTATCCCCGCGTCGAGGTGGATACTTAATCATCATGGGCCATACGGCCGCCAATGATGAATAGGCCCCTATGTATCATACATTTCCTGTACACGTGTGGCAATCAGAGTATGCAATAGAGTCCTATTGGACTTATTGATAGTCTTTGTTGCAGTGGGTAGTATAGAGGCAGCACCCCACACTGAAGTATGGGAAACCTTAAACAAAACGGTGCCTGGGCTACAACAGTCTTGAGGGTGAGGCTAGAATGATAATAAAAACATACTCAGAGTTTAAAATGAAACTGCAGTAACTTATAAGCAGCAGGGTCACCAAACAGTTGTCAATATGTAAAGCATACTAATTCGGGACAGGCTTGATTCAATTTGTTTCCTCCTTTCCCTTAATGTATACTCTTTATTACTTTGCTCATGCCAGATTATAATACTCTAACTGATGTTCTTCATCAAGCGTTTGTGTTTCCTATATATATGCACTTATCACTACTCATCAGAGCTTATTACCACACACAGCTCAAGGAAATCACGGACAGGCAAACTGCATGCTGTGATTGTGCTGCTCTGTCCTGCTTATAGTATAACACCACTTATGAATACAGTAACATATACTGTATACTATATACAATAATAATATAAAATAATAATGACAAGACTATATTGGGAACTTACATCACAGCATCAATGTTACAGACCCCCCTGGATTCTTGTATGTCGAAGTCTTCAATATGTTTCAGACTTAGCTTTTTAGTAGTGTAACCAATGCAGCAATCGAACATCCCATATGCTGAAATACAAGAACACGTGATCATATTTTTACTAGTGACTTTAGAGGAAAAAAATATATATATCTTTCACACCCACGTTGGACACGTCAGTTTTTATTTTTTTTTGGGGGGGTGCTTATTTAATAACTGGCTACAATAAAGTAATGCATACTTACCTACCCTCCCGATTTCCGCGGGAGCCTCCCACTATACGCTAGGAGCTCCCACTACCCCGGAAAGTGTAAAGAACCCCCCGGTTTTCCCCTCTGCCCTGTCGAAATACGATCCGCGCATGCGCAAGTCGGCTGTGATGGGGGCGGGGCCCGGGCGCGAGGACGTCACTACGTGTGACGTCATTAGCTTAATAGGAAAGTCCGGCCACCGCGGGATAGCGGGTAGTGGTGGCCGCCTACCCCTGCCAAATCACTTACTGCCGTGACTGCTACAGGTCTGTCTGATGGCAGGTACTGGCAGCGGCAGTAGCGGCAGTGTCCTCTTCCCCTCCCTGGCAGCCGGCCCAAGCCCAACCTGCGCACCACCTTAGTAAATAAATAAATGTAAGTAGGGGGTGGACTGGGCAGGAGGGAATCTCCCCCTGCGGCTAGGTGTCAGGCAGTGGATGCTCCTGGAAACTGCAGTGCAAGCGGCCATGCAGAATGGGAGAGATCGGAGAGATATGAGGGACCACAGCAGCAGCAGAAGGATGGTGAGTAATGGGCTACCCCCATAGATCTGAGGTCTCATTTAAAATTTATTTTTATTTACCAGATTTGAGGCAGTTGGAACATGCTAGTAATTGAGGGGGGAAGGGTGGCAGGTAAGGGAAGGACACTTCTGGGACATGATGTTAATTGAGGAAGAAGTGGTTGTTTGGTCTGGAGGACAATTCTGTGATTTTAATTGGGGGAGTTGTCAGATTTGAGACTTATTTAATTATAAAGTATATTGAGGAATGAGGGGGAGATTGTGAGGACTAGGGTATGTTTCCAATTGAGGAGGGGGTTTGCGAAGTGTGGCGTATGATCATAATTGAGGTGGGGGGTTTGTCAGTAATAGTGTATGAACATAATTGAGACAGGCTGTCAAATCAGGGGTGGGTTTGATTTTAAACTAGGTAGGAAGGAGATGTAAGATCTGGGAACTTATTTTTAATGAGGAGGGGAGGGGGCGTCTATCAGATTACCACACTTGCAATCAGTTAGTGATCCATGTTTTCATATGTCCTTTGTTACTTCCCATACACAAACCTGCTCTGGCAGCATGCTTCTCATAGTACTATAGTTTTCAACTTCCAAGCAGGACAAACCTCTGAGTGGAAATAGATACGCCCATAGGTGGAGCTAAACACACCCTTTGGGCGGACCTGGCCACGCCCCCCTCGGCAGCGAGCCGCTCTATGCGCGGCTCATTCTACTGCTATTTACAATCTCCCTGAAAGTAGTTTTCAAAAGTAGGCAAGTATGAAGTAATGTGCTATCACTCATTAATTCATGTACTAATAAGGTACTGTCTAACACTCATGTTAATTGTAAGCTTGCAAGCAGGTCCGTCTTATCACTTGGTCTGTCACTACACAGTCTTGTTTTATTATTGGGTTTGTGCCCAATTGTAAAGTGGAGCGTAATAAACTGCCCATATTAAACTGTTGGGCAGCAGAAAGGCAGCAAATACTGTATATAACAAAGAACTAACTATCCAGCTAGATCAGCTAATTCGTAATGTTAAGGTGGGTACACGGGATGCAGTCAGGAAGCCGACGGTCGGAATGCCAACCACCAGCTTCCCGACTGTCTAATCCCGGTAGGGGTCTAACGATAGGCGTAGAAATCTGACGCCTATCATTATCCCTACAACGAGAGCCCGACACCCGGCATACCGAACGAAAGTAAGCTGGGCGGCGGGCGCTGACAGCCGTGGGTTTAGGTTAGGGGCTCCCGGTGGGGGGGACTTAGGGTTAGGCACCCCCTCAGGAGGGATAGGGTTAGGCATGGAGAAGGGTAGGTTTGTAGGTTTAGGGTTAGGCACCCCCCCGGGAGACTTAGGTGTAGGTGCGGGGACAGGGGGGGGGGTTTAGGTTTAGGTACTAGGGGGGGAGGTTAGGGTTAAGCACCTCTAAGGGAGGGTAGGTGAGTTTTATTTGCCTAAAACCCCTGTCGGGATCCTCACTGCTGCCGGTCTTCCGGCGTCGGGATTTGAACCCAATTTAATTAAGCTGGGCATACACATCCAGATAAAATGCCTGTCAAAATATCTGTCGGTCTATCTGGCAGCCTGCCAGCCACAGATGTCCGCGGCATACAATGTGAGATTTCTCAGTATCTTAGCCCGACATCTGCGCTCCGGCCCGGGGGGAGGAGACATTTCCCTGTTACTTCCATGGGAAGAAACACAGGAAATGTCTGTCTGTCGGCCGCAGCTGGGCATACACTACCCTATGTGACCGACAGTTTAACACAAAAATATCGCATTGGACAGGCATGCTGGACAGTCCGGCATACCCGACCGAGCAATATTTAACCCTCGGTAATCTGTACACACGCTACAATTATCGTGCGATCCAGGGATATCGGGCGGATCGCCCTAATTATTGTAGCGTGTATGGCCACCTTTAGAAAGGTTTTGGGGAAATAGATATTGTAATAAATCAACAACGAGGCACAGGATGCCATGACAAGTCAGACATATAATGTAAGGTGCTGCACATTGCTAGTCCTTATATACAAATAGTGTTCCTCACTCCTAAAGCATTCATTTATTAGAACAATACCTCACCAGCACCTGTATAACTAATGTAGCTAATATATGTGTCCAGAGGTCGCACTACCCTAGTTACAGCCCTGTATGTGTCCGCACTACAGATTGTGACTGCAGCACTAACCTTACAAGACTTTTGTGCTGATTATCACATAATCACAATTTAATAAGTGACTAAATATAGTTTTGCTAGCTGGGCTTCACAGAAGCAGATATCTACACTATATAGACATATAGGCAAAGAGAGATTGTGACAAATGTACAGGCTTGCCATACTATCCCTTTAAACCGGGAGACTCATGAATTGCACAGGTGCTGGCTGACTTGAAGCCTCCATTTCACCTGGTTTTAATCAGCCAGTAATTCATGAGTGTCCCTGTTTAAGGGATAGTATGATAAGCCAATTTACTGTATATACTGTACATGCTACAGCACCTTACCTTGTGAGACGGTAAGTACAATGAAGATGAGGGCAAGTGAAAGAGCCAGGGTCCTTATTACAGCCATTGCTCTCTCCTGGGCTGCAAGTTGTTGCATGTCTTTTCCTTTATACAGTACACTGACCAACAGGGTTTCTCCTCCCTTGTGCACTGTGGAAATTC
The DNA here is from genome assembly GCA_031769625.1 of Taudactylus pleione. Taxonomy (NCBI): domain Eukaryota; kingdom Metazoa; phylum Chordata; class Amphibia; order Anura; family Myobatrachidae; genus Taudactylus; species Taudactylus pleione. The sequence goes on along the minus strand of JAUIMM010000141.1, from coordinate 2,976,603 downwards.
CCTATTTCCAAACTTCGAACGCTCCTCATTCACTGTCAAGGTCACCTGCAGAAAAGCTAAGATGGATTTTCCCAGGCATTAATTGTTGTTTAGCAGGTTTATGAAACAATGACATTATGCACATGTTATGTACTGCAAACCTTAACAGCATTTGTTTATGGTATATACTGCTAATGAGTTATCAGAGTTTTTTCTTTATTTTACTTAAGCCGCATACACACTTAACAATATGCTCTATGAGCAGTAAGGTTAAGTGTTTACCCTGAACTCCCGGGCTCAATATTGTTCCCGATATCATTCAGTGACGTCACCTGCCACATCCCCGAACTTGCAGAACCTGACGATATTGTCAGGTTACCCTGCAATTACGGGTGATGAAAGACATTGTTAACGATCTGCGGAAGCACGCATCATTAACGATATTGTGCATACACACTGGAAAATCTGAACGCATATGAACGATAACAATATCGTTATCGTCCATATCGTTCAATTTATCGTCTAGTGTGTATGAGCCTTTAGAGGCTGGCGTGCTGCTATGCACAGTCATATTCCCCAGTGCTACTCCGTTCCTCTTATTAGGGATGGCCATCGACCATCGACGTTTTCAAAACATTGATGGTTGCTGGCTGATATCAAATACTTTTGCCATCGATGGCAGAGAATGAGCAGGAGCCAATGTTTTTGTTCCGTGGCAGGACGGAGTTTAGCCCCGCCCACAGTGCCCGCTAAGCCCTGGCCCCATTTTTGATTGGCCTGCGACCCGGCGTGCCCGCAGCAGAGGTTATCACCGAGGGTGCAAGCCATCGATGGTTCACCACAGATGGTTTGTGTGCCATCAATGGTAATCACTGATGGGACCATCGATGGTAACCATTGATGGACACCCCACGGATGGCCATCCCTACCTCTTATAGCCAGAGCTGAAAACTGCAAAGTGGGAGCTGGAGGACTGACATCAGGAGCTCTGGTCTGACCTGGGTCTTAGCTGTGAACACTGGGCACGATTTAGAGATGTACTTTGGATGCAGCTGCTGTGTGCACACAATATATGTTTATGCTACAGGTGGACGCGACATGTTAGTGACATTTTTTTCCTAGGACTAGTGTAACTTTAACAAATATAAAGGCAATAATAACACAAATAATCATACAGTCACAGTATCAAATAATACAAAACTTCTATAGGGAAAAGAAAATCAATATTAACATGATAAATGGTGTTATACATTGGACTCAAAGCAGGGGTATAGCCAGAACTTTTTTAGGCCCCATAGTAACATTTTGAAGGGCTCCCAGCACCAATGCTTCTAGAGAGTCACCTTTCTCAGTGGTTGTTTTATGTCCCATAGCAGTGCCCAAGTTAATATTTGTACCATAGCAGTGCCCTTGATAATGTTGTACACCATAGACGCACCCTAGTTCACACATCACCACTCGGTTCATATGCCACAATGTAGTGCTGCCACCACACATTATGCCACATTGTAGTTTCCTCAGTAAGCCAAACTGTTACCCCAAGTTCATATCATGCCACACTGTATTGCCTATTTTTCATACTTTGCCACATTATATTGCCCCTAGTTCATTTTATGCCTCATTACAGTGCCCCCAGTTCATATTATGCCACATTACAATACCCCCAGTTCATATTATGCCACATTACAGTGCCCCAATTCATATTGTGCCACATCATAGTATCCCCAGTTCACACTGTGCAACATTTTGGTGCCACATTACAGTCACCTCACAGTTTATATTATGTAACTTTGCAGGAGATGGATTATACCAGTATAGGCCTTTACTGTCAGAGATAGACAAAGATCACCATATACAGGTAGTGTTGACAATTCCCCATTATCAGACTGGGCAACGTACTGAAACTAATTGCGTAATAAGCAAATTTGAGAACTTGGTAGACAACTATGTCCTGGGTCTCGGGGGGGGCAATGCCTCTGTACCCCATAGCAATGGCATCCCTGCACCCACTATAGCTACCACTGCCATAACTAGAGGTGCGTGAGCGGTGCAGCCGCTCAGAGTGCTGCTCACCCATGACCCCTTCATCTGGTTAGCATCATGGTGCTCGGCGGCGTGACAGCTCCTCCTACTCCAGGACTCCCGGGAGTGCGATACTGACCTAGTAACATCATGTCATGCTCCCTGCAGCGACAAGGAGCTGTAAACTGGAGGCGACATGGGGCAGAAGCCTGGAGAGACATGAGGCTGGAGAGGACATGGGGCAGGAGGTGAGACAGGGAGCAGGAGGCTAGAGGCGAAATGGGGAAGGAAGCTGGAATGATGCAGGGATCTGGAAGTGTCACAGGGAGCAGGAGGAGCAGGAGGCTAGAGGAGACACGGGACAAAAAGCTGGAATGATGCAGGGATCTGGAGGAGACACAAGAAGCAGGAGACCGGAGGAGACATGGGACAAAAAGCTGGAATGATGCAGGGATCTGGTGGTGACACAGGGAGTAGGAAGCTGGAGGTGAAACAGGGCACAAGGCTTGAGAGACACAGGGGACATGTAGCTGAAAAGACACGAGGATGGATGGGACACAGATCATGAGGCTGGAGTGACACAGGGGCAGGAGGCTGGAGGGGACACAGGAGGCATGAGTCTGGTTGAACCTCTGTTGTATGATAATGACATTGGTTATATTCCTACACAAACAGGCATCTTCCAGACAATGGGATTTTCTACATAAATAGTGAATACCTAACCCCCCATCCCAGTGTCTCCCCCCTTCCCTCTCCCAACCAGCCCACTGCCCCATCTTACTGGCCCTCAGCAAGAACCCCCCAGCCAGTCCAGTCACAGTGTTGCCCATCATTCAGCCCAGTGTACGGCCTTCTCCAGCCTAGAGTTCCCTCCCTTCCACCACCAGCTCTATGCTTCCTTTCCATCCAACCCAGTGCGCGGTATATATCACCCACTGTCCCTCCCAGTAACCCTCTCCATGTCACCCACTTTCTTTCACCCTCTACCTGGCATCACCCACGCCCCTCCCTGGTGTCACCTACTGCTTCTCTCCATCATTCCCTTCCTGTCACCCACTGCCTCTCCCCATCATCCTCTGCCTCTCCCCTGCATCACTATCTCTCCCTCTCTCTCCTGTCACCTTCTGCCTATTCAAGGCATCACTGTCACACGCTGCTCTGGAGACCCCAGAATCAGACCCCGCCAATTACCTTTGCGGGCACTGACCCGCGCTGTCTTCCAGCTTCCGCGCCGTACTCCTCCCTCAGGGCGATCTTCTCTGTTCTCCTCTGGAGGGTCCCGCTGCTGTGCTGCTTCCTCGCCACCTCCTGCTGATCGCTGGTCCCCTCTGGTTTCTTCCTAGAAGCGCTGTGACTCCACTTCCACCAATGAGGAATCTTCTCCTTCTCTGTCAGCCTGTCAGCTCTCAGCGTCCACTACAAAAGGATCCCCAATGCTGACACAAGTTGCCAGTGCAACTACTTTCTTAGTTCTACTAAGTGAGCCTTCCCACTGTGCTCCAAAGGTGTTTCCTGCTAGTATTCACCTCCCAGCTACCAGCGTCTACCCATGGCTTTCCAGCCACTCCACGTAGCCACTCAGCTACCAACGCCTACCCACGGCTATCCAGCCACTCCAGGTAGCCACTCAGCTACCAACGTCTACCCACGGCTATTCAGCCGCTCCATGTAGCCACCCAGCTACCAACGTCTCCACACGGCTGTCCAGCCGCTCCACGTAGCCACTCAGCTACCAACGTCTACCCACGGATATCCAGCCGCTCCATGTAGCCACTCAGCTACCAACGTCTACCCACGGCTATCCAGCCGCTCCACGTAGCCATTCAGCTACCAACGTCTACCCACGGCTATCTAGCTGCTCCACGTAGCCACTCAGCTACCAACGCCTACCCATGGCTATCCAGCCGCTCCACGTAGCCACTCAGCTACCAACGTCTACCCCCGGCTATCCAGCCTCTCCATGTAGTCACTCAGCTACCAACATCTACCCACGGCTATCCAGCCGCTCCTCGTAGCCACCCAGCTACCAACGCCTACCCATGGCTATCCAGCCGCACCACGTAGCTTCCAAGTTACCACGCTACTTCTACATTCCTCAAACTCCTGTCAGTTCGCTGCACCCTCTCATTCGGAGAAACTTTATTAAGCCAAGTCTCCAGCAAGCGACTGCACCAAGTATTACAGGTCCAAGGCCCAGTCCGGGAACACAGCTTCCAAATCCCACCATTGTGACAGTTTGCACTGGCCAGATGGACTCGGCAAGTGGTCAAGGATCTGGGGTAGATCCCTCGCAGGATGTACTATCTCGTCTGGAAAGACAGGAGACCTCTCAGGCCCAGTTGATCCAGTTCATCCAAGATATGTCATCACGCTTGGACAACATTCAGTCCTTATTGGCTCATCCCGCTCCCGCTGGCTCTCAAGCCGCCTCTCCTCCTGTGGTGTCACCTGCTCCCCTGCTTCTACTCCTGCTCGTCTTCAGCTTTCCCCTCCGAGCAAGTTCGATGGCAACCCCAAATTATGCAGGGGGTTTTTAAACCAATGCGAAATCCAGTTCGAGCTACAATCCGCCAATTTTCCGACAGCAAGAACCAGGGTGGCATATATCATCTCTCTGCTCTCTGGCCAAGCACTCGACTGGGTCTCGCCCCTTTGGGAGAAATCGGATCCTCTGCTCTCCAACTATTCCGAATTCATTTCCACATTTCGCAAGATCTTTGACGAACCTGGAAGAACCACTTCCGCATCAGCTGATATTCTACGCCTCCATCAGGGTAGCAGGACCGTCGGTCAATATGTAGTCCGGTTCCAAACTCTGGCCTCAGAACTCAATTGGAACGAGGATGCTCTCATCGCTGCCTTCTGGAGTGGTCTTTCAGAAAGACTCAAAGACGACTTAGCTTCCCGTGACCTCCCAACCAACTTGGATGATTTAATTTCCCTTTGCAACAAGGTGGATCTTCGTCACAGGGAGCGTGCCTTGGAAAGAGGCAGACTAGATCGTGGAAGGCCACGTCCAGCTTCCCGTTTACCCTCTCCTCCTATGGGCGAGGAACCCATGCAGGTCAACCGCTCTCGTCTATCAGCCGAGGAACGACAGAAAAGGCAGAGACTGAACCTTTGTATGTACTGCGGATCTCCTCAACATTTAGTTAGAACCTGTCCCATCCGTCCAATTCGTCCGGGAAATGCCTCCTCCTAACTTATGACAGAGAGGTTAAGTTAGGAGTTGCCGTCGAATCACATAGGAAGTCTGATTCCACCATCCAGGCTCAGTTAAAGCTTCCTCGAGGTTCCAAAGCTGTATTAGCTCTTCTGGATTCTGGTGCAGCAGAGAACTTTGTCACTACGGACTTTGCCCAGAAACATGAAATCCCCATAGAAGCGTTGCCTCGAGTCATCACTTTAACTGCCATCGATGGTAGTCGCATTACTAGTGGAACCATCACACATCGTACAGCACCACTTAGACTTACCATTGGGGTGCTTCATACCGAACAACTGTCCTTCCTAGTGATTCCCAAAGCCTCTCATTCTTTAGTCCTCTGGCTACCCTGGCTACAGAGACATTCACCACAAATTGATTGGACCACCATGCAAATAACCTCTTGGGGTTCCAATTGTTTCAAAGGCTACCTTCAGCGGGTAGTACCTGTCCGATCTTCCGTCATACAGGATTCCATAGACCTGCCCAAAGCTTATGATGGGTTTTCGGACGTCTTCAGCAAACAGAGCGCAGATCTATTACCTCCCCATCGTGATTGGGACTGTCCCATAGATCTGATTCCCGGGAAGAATCCTCCTAGAGGCCGAACCTACCCTCTATCTCTCCCTGAGACTCAAGCTATGTCAGAGTATATTAAGGAAAATTTAAGTAAAGGCTTCATTCGACCTTCCACGTCTCCAGCCGGGGCTGGATTTTTCTTCGTAAAAAAGAAAGATGGTGGGCTGCGCCCGTGTATTGACTACCGGGGTCTTAATGAAATAACTATTAAGAGTCACTACCCTCTTCCTTTCATAACAGAGTTATTCGATAGAGTCAAGGGAGCCACAGTTTTTACCAAACTCAATCTAAGAGGGGCCTATAATTTAATTCGTATCCGTCCAGGCGATGAATGGAAAATGGCCTTCAACACCAGGGATGGGCACTACGAATATCTCGTTATGCCCTTCGGCCTCTGTAATGCTCCAGCCATCTTCCAGTTTTTCGTCAACGAAATCTTCCGGGATCTTTTGTACAAGTCCGTGGTCGTTTACTTGGACGACATTTTGATTTTTTCTCAAGACCTCTAAACTCATCGAGTCCAGGTGAAAGAAGTCCTTCTGAGGTTGCGGTCCAATCAACTTTTTTGCAAATTAGAGAAATGTCTGTTTGAAGTCTCAAGTGTACCATTCCTAGGGTACATCATCTCCGGAACAGGCCTTCAAATGGATTCTTCAAAATTACAAGCCATTCTTGATTGGTCTCTTCCTTCTTCCTTAAAATCCATACAAAGGTTCCTAGGATTTGCCAACTATTACCGCAAGTTTGTGAAAGGTTTTTCAACAATGGTAGCTCCTATTACAGCCCTTACCCGTAAGGGAGCAGATCCAACTAAATGGCCCGTCGAAGCTACCTCAGCATTTCAACTCCTTAAGCAAGCCTTCATCTCCGCTCCCATCTTAAAGCAACCGGATTCCACCCGGCCATTTATCCTGGAGGTGGACGCATCCTCCGAAGGTGTCGGTGCTGTACTCTCTCAGCGGTTTGAAGATGAAAAACTTCATCCTGTGGTTTCTTTTCCTGGAAGTTTTTGCCTGCAGAAAAGAACTACACCATCGGAGATCAAGAGTTACTCGCCATGAAACTAGCCCTTGAGGAATGGCGTTATCTTCTAGAAGGAGCTCTCTACCCCATTACCATTTTTACAGACCACAAGAACCTGCTTTATCTTAAATCTGCAAATTGCTTGAACCCTCGTCAAGCCCGGTGGGCCATGTTTTTCTCCAGATTTAACTTCAAACTCTCCTATCGTCCTTGCTCTCAAAATCTCAAAGCCGACGCACTCTCCCGTTCTATGACAAGCTACCCTGATCTACCCATGGAACAGCCCCAACCAATCCTGAATCCAGCTTTCTTCGTCTCTACCAAATTATCTTCTATACCCCCGGTTGGGAAGACTTTCGTTGCTCCAGAACTCCGCAAGAGGTTACTGCTTTGGGCCCATGCTTCCCGGTTCTCTGGTCATTTGGGTATGGATAAAACCCTTGAGTTCATACAGCGGTCCTATTGGTGGCCTTCGATGAAAAAGGACATCAAGTCTTATGTCTCGTCCTGCATCAAATGTGCCCAACACAAAATACCTCGGCGGGTTCCACACGGTCAACTCCAGCCTCTTGCAATTCCATTTAAGCCATGGACTCACCTCTCTATGGATTTCATCTCTGATCTTCCTCCATCTCGGGGCCACAACACAATTTGGGTTATCGTGGATCGCTTTTCTAAAATGGCTCATTTTGTACCTCTTACTGGGCTTCCGTCTGCACCTCTACTCGCCCAGAGTTTTATAAAAGAGATCTTCAAGCCCCACGGCCTTCCTCAAGAGATCGTCTCTGACAGGGGAGTACAGTTTGTAGCGAAGTTTTGGAGGTCACTCTGCTCAGCCCTTCAAATAGAACTCAAATTTTCTACCGCTTATCACCCCCAGACCAATGGTCAGACCGAAAGGGTCAATCAAGACCTGGAACAGTTCCTACGCACTTTTGTCTCCTCCTCCCAAGATGACTGGATTGAACTTCTTCCTTGGGCCGAATTTGCTCACAATAATCATTATCACACGTCCACCAACTCAACTCCTTTTTTCACAGTTTTTGGTCATCATCCTCGAGTGCCTGATTTCCCTCTTCTTCCAACATTAGATGTGCCCGCGGCCAAGATGTCTCTTCAACGGTTCTCCAACATCTGGGAAAAGGTTCGTTCCTCTCTGACTAAAACCTCAGCCCGGTACAAGAGATTTGCTGACCGCCAAAGACGAGCAGTTCCCAATTTCCAACCTAGGGATATGGTCTGGCTCTCTACCCGAAACCTAAGACTCCAAGTTCCCTCAATGAAATTTGCCCCGCGGTACATTGGCCCATTCCCAATCGTCAAAGTTTTGAATCCTGTGGCCTACAAGCTAAAACTTCCTCCATTTCTTCGCATTCCAAGTTCTTTCCATATTTCTCTTCTTAAACCACTGGTCTTAAACTGATTTCAGAAGGTCCTTCCCAAAGCTTCTAGTGTTCAAACACAACAAGGAGAGGAGCTCGAAGTTGACAGAATCTTAGATTCCCGTTGTTGATACAATCGTCTTCAATACCTCATCGACTGGAAAAATTACGCTCCAGGTAGCCACTCAGCTACCAACGTCTACCCACGGCTATTCAGCCGCTCCACGTAGCCACTCAGCTACCAACGTCTCCACACGGCTATCCAGCCGCTCCACGTAGCCACTCAGCTACCAACGTCTACCCCTGGCTATCCAGCCGCTCCACGTAGCCACTCAGCTACCAACGTCTACCCCCGGCTATCCAGCCGCTCCACATAGCCACTCAGCTACCAACGCCTACCCACGGCTATCCAGCCGCACCACGTAGCTTCCAAGTTACCACGCTACTTCTACATTCCTCAAACTCCTGTCAGTTCGCTGCACCCTCTCATGCGGAGAAACTTTATTAAGCCAAGTCTCCTCCAGCGAGCGACTGCACCAAGTATTACAGGTCCAAGGCCCAGTCCAGGAACACAGCTTCCAAATTCCACCATTGTGACAATCACCCTCTACATGTCACCATCACCCTCTATACATCACCCTCTGCTTTTCCCTGACACCCACTGCCTTTCCCAATCACTTACTGCCTCTCCCCATTACCCTCTCCCTGTCACACACTGACTCTCTGTCTCCTACTATCTCTCTGTCACCTCTCGCTCCTGTCACTTTCTCGCTGCCACCCACTGCCTCTTCCTGTCATCCTCTACATCACCCACTGCTTCCCCCAGGCATCACCTACTGCCTCCCCTGGTCACCCATTCCCTGGCATCACACATTGCCTCTCCAATGAGGGCCTGGTTTGTGGATGTGGCATTCCCTTTGAGGCCATGCCCCTTGTTGAAATGATCCATTAATTTCTACAGAAGTAGGTAAAAATTCAAATTTTCACCTACGTTTGTAGAAATTAAGTATCAAGGCCATACATTATAAAGGTAACACAGGAGATATCATGGATATCTCCATCTTCCCTTTAAGTTCCGATCGACCCGCTGTCCCCAAACACTAGTATGAAGACCTGCATTCTCCAAGTTTCAAAAATACTACATTTCTTCTTCAGGGTCCACAGGGCTCCACAGGGAGACCTTGGGGTGTAGATGGTGGTTGCTCCAAGGATGCAACAGTCCTTCCCCCTATACCCCGCCCCCGAGTCAGAGGCACTTCAGTTTCGTTGGTGCCCGGGCGGAGTCGGGTCACCATTATAACAGTGGGCTGTTTCAGCACCCCAAAAGCTTTTATTTTTCTGGTTTTATTTATTTTACAATTATTCTTCTGATTAGGCCCCCAGCGGTGGATTCCTATGTTACGCGTTTGATTAAAAGTGCTACATTCCCTATCCCTACAGTTTCCTCACTAAAGGACCCTACGGATAGAAAGATTGAAACTGGCCTTAAATTGGTGTACTCTCTTTCAGGCACCCCGAACATGGCTATTGCATGGGTGGCTAAAGCAATTGAGAACTGGGCAGATGCCCTTGAAGAATCTTTTCCCTCAGATGCCTCTTAGGATCAGATGTCTTATGTAGCTCACATAAGAGATGCAGCTTCATATATTGGAGAAGCGTCCTTGGATCCCAGTCTCCTAGCTTCTAGAGCTTTGGCCACGGTGATGTCTGCCTGTCGCATTCTGTGGCTGTGGTCATGGAAGGCGGATGCAGATTCTAAGAAAGCCATAGAAGCATTACCTTACAATGGGGATCTTATTTGGCCCAGACTTAGACAAGTTTGTAGCCACATTAAAAACTGCCTTTCTGCCATCAGCAGCTACTGGAAAACCTAGGACAACATCCTTTAGATCCTCCCATCTCAAAGGAAAGCCTAAGGGTCAGTCTTTTCCTAGGCAGTGGGCTTCCACTAGGACTGCTAAGCCCAGAACCAAGCAGACCTGGACCACCAGAAGTCCTGCTTCAAAATCAGAGGACAAGCCTTCAGCCTGATGGGATGGGCCTCCCCATGGGGGACCCCAGAGTAGGGGCCGACTTCTTCAGTTTGCCCAGTGCTGGTGTCAAACCACCACAGATGCTTGGGTAAGTGGTTTCCCACGGGTACGCCCTCTCATTTCTAAGATGGCCACCCCACCAATTTTTATTCACAGACCTTCCATCAGACCCAAACAGGGCCCTGCTCATCCAGAAAGCCATTCAGTCCTTGCTGCAAGCAGGGGTTACAGTTCCAGTCCCACTATCACACTGAGGGAATGGTTATTATTCTATTGTCTTTCTAGTTCAGAAGCCAAATGGTTCTCATTGGCCTATCCTCAATCTCAAATCCCTGGACAAGTTAATCAGGGTACCCAGGTTCAGGATGGAAACCCTAAGCTCTATTATTCTAGCTATGGAACCTGGGGACTTTATAGTATCTCTGGATAGTCAAGACGCTTACCTACATGTACCTATAGCACCCTCTCATCAGCAATATCTCCAGTTTGCAATACTACAGCAACACTTCCAATTTCAAGCTCTACCCTTTGGACTGTCTACAGACTCCATGGGTTTTTACCAAGATTATGGTTATCATGGTGGCCCCCCTGTGTGGTCAGGGGGTCCAGCTGCTACCATGACCTCTTGTTCTTAGCAAGCTCCCCAGAGGTCCTTCAACGCCATCTTCAGGTAACCATTGCCTTCCTACAAAAGCACGGCTGGTTAATTAACTGGAAGAAATGTTTCCTGAATCTTTCACAAAGGATGGTTCATCTGGGAGCTCTTTTGGATTCTCAGGACAAGATCTCCACACTGCAAATACATGTGCGCAGATTCCTACGCAGTCGCTGAGTGTCAGTCCACTCAGCAAAGCAAGTTCTAGGATCCATGGAATCCACCTTCGACATGGTGGAGTACACTCAGTTCCACTCCAGACCCCTGCAAAGGCTAATCCTGTCCAGGTGGAACAGGTTGCACCATCGGTTCAAGGCTCAAATGATGGTTCTCTCTCCAGAGGTTCATCTGTCCCTCTCCTGGTGGCTACAGACGTCCCATTTAACCAAAGGTCACCCCTTTTGGATCCCGGATTGGGTACTCCTTACAACGGATGCCAATCTCTGGGGCTGGGGCTCAGTGACCAGACAACACTCCTTCCAGGGGCAGTGAACATCAGCCAAGTCGACCTTGCCGATCAATGTATTGGAATCCGAGCTATCTACAAAGCCCTCAGGACATTCTTCAGGGCAAGCCTGTACAAGTGCAGTCTGACAATGCCACAGCAGTGGCCTACATCAATCACCAAGGAGGCACTCGAAGTCGGTCAGCAAGATAGAAGTGTCATGCATTCTCACATGGACCGAAGGTCACCTACCGGCCATCTCCGCAGTGTTCATTCCGGGAGTTCTAAACTGGGAAGCGGACTTCCTCAGCCATCACGACGTGCATGCTAGGGAATGGTCTCTCCACCCAGAAGTCTTTAAACTCTTAGTGGACAAATGGGGCCTACCAGAGGTGGACCTCATGGCCTCCAGACACAATCACAAACTGCCAGTGTACAGGTCCAGAACAAGGGACACAGAGACAGCCTTCGTAGATGCCTTATCAGTGAAGTGGACCCTCCATCTGGCATACCTATTCCCTCCAGTCTCCCTTCTTAATCGAGTTCTTCGGAAGATCAAACAAGACAAAGGCACTGTCCTGCTGGTGGCCCCAGCATGGCCCAGATGGCATTGGTACTCAACTTTTCAGAGCCTCTCCATAGACGCACCATTCCTGCTACCTCAGAGGCCGGACCTGTTGTCTCAGGGTCCCTGTCTTCACCCGGACTCGGGTCATCTGTCTTTGACGGCATGGCTCTTGAGACATCCCTCCTGAGGTCTAAAGGGTTTTCTCTCATCTGCGTGGTCCAGACTATGCTCAGAGCGCGTAATCCGGCCTCTGCCAGGATTTACCATAGAGTTTGGCAGACCTACATCCAATGATGTGATGTCAAAAGCTATTACCCTCATGTGTTTCGGGTCTCTAGAGCCCTGGCCTTCCTCCAAGCTGGATTGGATCTTGGACTTCACCTTACTTTGCTGAATGTACACGTCTCTGCTCTGTCCATTTGGTTCCAGCGTAGAATTGCTTCACTGCCGATGTCCACATCTTCCTTCAAGGTATCCTCTGCATACAACCTCCCTTTGTTCCTCTTTTGGTTATGGCGTCCATCTGAAGGGTATTGGATTTAGGGGCGCTCTCATGTCGCTCCCCATTTCTAATCTTCCATCAGGACAGGGCTGTTCTTCAGACTAGCCCTGGTTTCCTTCCCAAAGTGGTTACTCGTTTCCATATTAATGAGGAAATCGAAGTCCCGGCCTTCCAATCACCAGACCTCTCGGTAGGTGAGGCCTCCTTGGATGTGGTCCGTGCTCTCAGGATGTACGTGGATCGTACCAGTTCTCTGAGGCAAACAGACTCCCTATTTGTGCTCTATGGATTTCACAATAAGGGTTGGCCAGCCAATAAACGGACATTGGCTAGATTGGCTAGATTCACAGGTTTACATGCAGGCAGGCCTTCCTGGACCAGCTACTGTCACTGCTCATTCCACTCACTCTGTGGGTCCCTTGTGGGCAGCTGAACAGCTTTGTAGGGCTGCCACGTGGTCTTTTGTTCACACCTTCAATACATTTGCCTCTCAGATTGCTTTATCTGGACACCGGATTTGCCTCTCAGCTCAGGAGCATCCCCACCCTTGAATAACTGCTCTGGGACATCCCCATGGTCTCCTGTGTAGCCCTATGGACCCTGAAGAAGAAATTTAGAGTTATGGTAAAACTTTCCTTTGTTAACTCTCTTTCTTCGAAGTCCATAGGGTCCACAGGGCACCTTGATGCACCTGGCTTCTATGGGCTATGTTTTCTGGTCACCTGTTTCCCGTCTCCTTCTGTATGAGAATGTGATTCTTGTGTGTCTTCCTTCTCCATTATCCTCCTCGGGCCTTAGGTTTGTCACGAACTGAAGTGCCTCTGGCTTGGGGCAGGGTATAGGGCTGAAGGACCGTTGCATCCTGGGAGCAAAGCTTTAACTGTTTGGTGCCCAGTCCTCAACCACCACCTACACCCAAGGTCTCCCTGTGGACCCTATGAACTTCGAAGAAAGAGAGTGTTAGGATCTGTGTTTGTTGTGACCCGGGGTGGAAACAGGAGCAGACTCCGGAACAGATTTAAACTGAAAGGTGGGTTGTTTAATGTAAATACTAGTAGACAAGCACAAGAATAATACTGATTAACATCTGTGACTGAAGGAACAATAGTGATGCAACAAATTAATGTCCAGATCAGTGACATAACTAAAATAAAGTCTTGATTACTGAGGTAACTGTGGAGCTGAAGGAACAGTCCAGAAAGTCTGTGGTAATAGCAGGGAAGGGAATACTGTGATAATAGCTGGAAGGGAAATCAGGTAATGCTGAGACGATGGCTAAACAGGGTCATACAGAAATGCTGTAATAGTAGCAGAAGGGAAATCAGGAAATGCTGAGATGATGGCTAAACAGGGTTATCCAGAAATGCTGTAATAGTAGCAAAAGGGAAATCAGGTAATGCTGAGACGATGGCTAAACAGGGTAATCCAGAAATGCTGTAATAGTAGCAGAAGGGAAATCAGATAATGCTGAGATGATGGCTAAACAGGGTAATCAGGAAATGCTGTGATAATGGCTGAAGGGAAATCCAAGAATGCTTAGAGTTGACTGCACAGGGTAATCCGGAAATGCTGTAATAGTTGCTGAAAACTTAGGTGCAGGCTGGAGTTGGTAATTGGAAACAACAGGTTCAGGAAGGAATGGGTAGGTTTGGGAACTTCAGGTTCAGGAAGGAGTGGGTAAGTAGAAGAAGCAGGACTTTCTCCACATCAGAAAGCAAGGCAAGGTAGCATGGTGTAGGTTTGCAGGGAGCCAGGGACCAACCAGGAACTAGGGGAAGCACAAGACTAAGGTCAGAAGTGCAGAAACTCTCTCATAGCTGATGCTGAAACACACGGTTGCACTGGCAACTACAGGGAGCTCCAAATCCCCTTAAGTACCCAGCAGCAGAGCATGAGTGGCTGGAGAGATCACCTGACGCATCAGGATAGGCCCACTATGTCACGTGACCTGAGGTAAGATCGCCGCTCCCATGTACCTGTGATGCTGAGACACTGCTAGACTTACCTTTGGCAGGATGGCCCAGCGCTGGCAGACCCCCACACACACACAATGCCAGTTTCCACGTGCCAGCTCCCTCACTGGAAGGACCGTGCCACAGAACCCCCACCAGCAAGGACCGAAACCTCCCCGCTGCAAAACCCTGATCGTGACTGAGAGTAAACGAAGGTAAGTTTTACCATAACTCTCATTTTTAGGAGCTTGACAGTAGGAACCTTCACCATCTTCAGATGGTGCTGATTCCCGGATCCCGCTCCTTCCCTGTGTTAAGGAGTCCTGGGTTGATCCCCTGTTCAGCTCCTTCCGCTGGATGCCATGTTCTTTGTGCGCACTAACACTGCAGAGTCAGGCTCGGCAGAGCCAAGTTTCACTGCCACTAAAGTAGCAATGATAAGGATCTGATTTTCTGATCAACTGTCTCCGCACCAGAGCAACGTTGCATTGCTTCTGTGATTCTGTATGCGCCATTGCTACTCACAGCGAGTTGGATACTTAATTAACGGGGGCCATTCAGCTCCCAATAAGGAATAGGTCCCTTAGGGAGAACTGTGCCTAGTTTTGTTAACTATATATAAGATTTTGTTTTGTAGCAAGATTATTTACATAAGATAAAGGGTTTGGAGAGTACACATTGTCAGTGGTGTTCCTTGTTTTACAGAAGGGCATTTAGTAATAAGAATTTAGAAAGTTGATGTGAGCCCTCGGAACTCTAATTGGTGCTTAGCTAGAAAGATCCACCACTAATGAGCCGGTGCTTCAGAGTAAGCTGTGGCCTCCAGATTATTCTTTGCCCTTTTGGCGGGCTAATCCAACAATGCCAGTAAAGCTATCAAGGATAGCACATACAGTAATGTGATAAATCAATGGAGAGGGGCATAGAAAGCGCTTCCTGGCTCCCAACTGTGTAAATCCAAGTCTGCCACATACACTTTACAACTAATTGCACTAATTTCTGGTTTTATATACTTGACTCATATGCAGCCCAATCTCATGTACAGAACAGATTTAGACTATCAAATTAAATCACAGCTATGGTGGTCGCCAAGGTGACTGTTAAAAGTCTCAGTTGCTCTCTTGGCCTTGTGGGCCAAGAGTCTGTGAAGTCTGAGGTATAATAATCAAATCTACTGACACATTAATTGCATACAGAAGTCTACATACAGACTCGAGGAAATTCCGCACCATTGTCTCATAGTGATGAATAAAGACAGAAGTTTGTAAAGCGACGTTTCCTGCAAGACCAGCTAAACCTGAAGATTTCTCTTTTTCACATTATCATGTAGTGCCCCAGGTAATACTATATTGTATTATTGTTTTTCTAACTACTTAGATGTATAGATAGGGGAAGTGCCTGAAAGATCAATTAAAGCTGGCCAAACACTGCATGATTATTACTCCAACCAGCTAACTAGTTGGCTAAAAACTTGATTTAACCAACCCAACCATTTGGTTATCGTTACAGTGTAGAGGGAAAGTTGGAGGCTTTCCCCCTAAACTGAATGATTTTCAGCACAGAGGCCCTGATTCAGACCCGGTCGCTCTGACAGAGCGCTTGCTCTGAATCAGGGCCGGGCTTTTTTTGTTTTTGAACGGCTTCCTGGCCGCTCGCATAGCTGTGGGAGACCACCCACAGCTACAGCGAGCGGCCATGATGATGGTCACGATGGTCAAGACCATCGCGACCATCGGGCTAGCGACAAGACCTTTGTGGTAGGGTCTTATGGCCGCAAGCCCCAGAGAGCTTTCGGCTCTAACAGAGCCGGAAGCTCTCCACTGACATCACTTGTGATGTCAGTGGGGCCGCCCCCAAACGACAGGCGTTCTAATGGGATCGCCTCTGTTTGGGCAGCCACCCCCTCGGCCCGCCCACCAAAGGGGGCGAGCTGTCACTCAACATCGACAGCCCACCCCCTTTGTTGCGAGACCCGGAGCGACGGAGTTCCCGTCGCTATCTGGGTCTCGCGCATGCGCACGACGGAGGCGGCTCCATCATGCGCATGCGCTCTGGGCCACCATCGACCCGGTTGCGAGCGCTCAGCGCTTGCGACCGGGTATGAATCAGGCCCACAGTGAGCTGACACTGTGGGGTTTAACTAGCCCATGCTATTGGCACCTGGGCTGGAATTACTCTGCATGCAGGAGGGGATCGGTATGAATGACCTATGTCTGGCGGTTCAAATCCCGACGCCGGAAGACCAGCAGCAGTGCAGATCCTGACAGGTAAGTAAAGTAACTAACCTAACCCTCTCCCCCCCTAACCCTAACCCTCCCTTAGGGGTGCCTAACCCTAACTCCCTTTCCCCTAGGCTAACCCTAACCCTCCCGGGGGGGGGGTACCTAACCCTAAGTCTCCCCCGGGAGCCCCTAACCTAATCCTCCCCCCTGCGGATGTCCGCGCCCGCCGCATGGCTTACCTTCGTACGGTATGCCGGGCGTCGGGCTCCCGGCGTAGGGATAATGAGAGGCGTCGGGATTTTGTTGCCTATCCCTGTCGGGATTGCACAGTCGGGAAGCCAGCAGTCGGCATTTCGACCATCGGCTTCCAGACTGCATACCTGCAGGAGGATAGCCCAATTTTTATCTGTGCGTGTGGATGTAATTGCAGCCGACTTGCGTTCCACTCTGTATTGGATTGTTTGTATTGATTTGTGATCAGCATCTCTGCATGTAATACGGAGAAAACATCAGCAAAATAGTATCGATCTTCTTCTGAATCAATATTATTTTGCTGCATGCGCAGTTGGGAAGTCAGGGCCTGTAGTGCATGTGCAGTTGGGAAGTCAGGGCCTGTAGTGCATGCGCAGTTGGGAAGTCAGGGCCTGTAGTGCATGCGCAGTTGGGAAGTCAGGGCCTGTAGTGCATGCGCAGTTGGGAAGTCAGGGCCTGTAGTGCATGTGCAGTTGGGAAGTCAGGGCCTGTAGTGCATGCGCAGTTGGGAAGTCAGGGGCTGTACTGCATGCGCAGCTGGGAAGTCAGGGCCTGTAGTGCATGCCCAGTTGGGAAGTCAGGGGCTGTAGTGCATGCGCAGTTGGGAAGTCAGGGCCTGTACTGCATGCGCAGTTGGGAAGTCAGGGCCTGTACTGCATGCGCAGTTGGGAAGTCAGGGGCTGTAGTGCACGCGCAGTTGGGAAGTCAGGGCCTGTAGTGCATGCGCAGCTGGGAAGTCAGGGGCTGTAGCGCATGTGCAGTTGGGAAGTCAGGGGCTGTAGTGCATGCGCAGTTGGGAAGTCAGGGGCTGTAGTGCATGCGCAGTTGGGAAGTCAGGGGCTTTAATGCATGCGCAGTTGGGAAGTCAGGGGCTGTAGTGCATGCGCAGTTGGGAAGTCAGGGGCTGTAGTGCATGCGCAGTTGGGAAGTCAGGGCCTGTAGTGCATGGCAGTTGGGAAGTCAGGGGCTGTAGCGCATGCGCAGTTGGGAAGTCAGGGGCTGTAGCGCATGCACAGTTGGGATGTCAGGGGCTGTAGTGCATGTGCAGTTGGGAAGTCAGGGGCTGTAGTGCATGTGCAGTTGGGAAGTCAGGGGCTGTAGTGCATGCGCAGCTGGGAAGTCAGGGCCTGTAGTGCATGCCCAGTTGGGAAGTCAGGGCCTGTAGTGCATGCGCAGCTGGGAAGTCAGGGCCTGTAGTGCATGCCCAGTTGGGAAGTCAGGGGCTGTAGTGCATGCGCAGTTGGGAAGTCAGGGCCTATAGTGCATGCGCAGTTGGGAAGTCAGGGGCTGTAGTGCATGCGCAGTTGGGAAGGCAGGGGCTGTAGTGAATGCGCAGTTGGGAAGTTATGGGCTGTAGTGCATGCGCAGTTGGGAAGTCAGGGCCTGTAGTGCATGTGCAGTTGGGAAGTCAGGGGCTGTAGTGCATGCGCAGTTGGGAAGTCAGGGCCTGTAGTGCATGTGCAGTTGGGAAGTCAGGAGCTGTACTGCATGCGCAGTTGGGAAGTCAGGGGCTGTAGTGCATGCACAGTTGGGAAGTTAGGGCCTGTAGTGCATGTGCAGTTGGGAAGTCAGGGGCTGTAGTGCATGCGCAGTTGGGAAGTTAGGGCCTGTAGTGCATGTGCAGTTGGGAAGTCAGGGGCTGTAGTGCATGTGCAGTTGGGAAGTCAGGGGCTGTAGTGCATGTGCAGTTATAATAAAAGGTCAGTGGACGAAAAGACTCCGGGAACCAGTTGATAAAATAGCCACCAGTATCATGATTTTAGGATCGATGATGCTGATATATGAAGTCTCCAGGATTGATTTAAATAAAAAATACTGTAATATATTGCCTGTAAAGATCAACCTATTTATAAAATTTTTTATATAGATGCCCATCCCTAATTCAGTAATATTACAAGGAGCAGGCAAAGAGGCGGCAATCACAGCACTCTAAAGCCACGTATCCACTAGCAGATACCGGCACGACAGTACGATTACGACATCGTAATCGTACCATCGTTCCCCTTCTCCCTGCAGTGCCTACGCTGAACAATTGATCGTTCAGTGTAGGCACATCAATCATCTTTGAACATGGGCAATTTGTCGTTATCGGCAGATTGACCAGCATGTTCAGTAGATAATCGATGTCAGAAACGACCAGCAGGAGCACGCATCGCTGGTCGTTTCCGACATAATACTGTACGATGTCTGCAGGATTACTGCACGATTGTACGATTTCGATGTCGTAATCGTTCAATCGCACAGTAACATCGCGTAGTGAATACGTGGCTTTAGTTTGTTCATAGCCCGCGCAAAGAGATAGGACCAAGCTGTGTATAGGCACAATTAACAAAAACAGTGGCCCTCATTCAGAGCCACTCGCAAACAGCAGTACGCTCATTGCGTTCCGATGTTGAATAACCGCGCATGCGTCGGTGTAACACTGCGCATGTGCGTACGGCAGATTGCGAGCTTTTTTGGTCTCGTTCGGCAAATAGCGTACAGGAAGTGACATGTCAAATGTGATTGACAGAACAGGGCGTTTTTGGGTGTTGACGGGGGTGGAGATGGAAAAACGCAGGCGTGGCGAGGCGTTTTTGGGGCGTACATACATTAGCAGATGCAAGCGTAAAATGTGTTCGGACCGACTCATACGTCACTGGATGATCCTCTTTCCCTTCAAAATGCTCGCACAGCTTAGGGTCTGGATTACTCGACCACATTGGCGATGGCCTTCTCCTCCGTCCCGGGACTCCACGATGTTGTTGCGATTAATCGCGGGAGGGCTGAAAAGCAATTAGTGTTGGATTGAAAACCGGCTTGGTATGTGTTTTGAAATCAGTTTTTTGGGATAGCACAAAACCGTACGCAGGTGGAAATCTGAGCTGCTAATGTCAGGATGACACAATCAATTTGCGTACATTTGTGGGGGTTTATTTTGCCCTCAATTTGGTGGTTAGGGCCTATTGTAACAATAATGTCATCATGTTTTAATTTTCTCACCATTTTATTTTTGCCTCTTGAATTTGCCTCGTTATATGAATTGTTAAACGTTCCTTAAAGAGCCCTTTTTTTAAATTAATTTTTTATTTTTTTTTGGCAATTTTTTGCCTTTTGGTCCAGGATTAAATGTAACCCATTTGTACAATAATTTCACAATCCAATGTCAGATTTGTGGTGTCAATTTATTGGTCAAACAAAAATTTAATTAATTAAAAATTTGGGGACATCTTTTTTTGGCAAAGATCTGTCCCAAAATCCATCAAATTGGACCAACATAACTGTTGACATAAACATACAACAAAAAATTAAAAACATTTCACAAGAAAGGAGAGGGAAGTTTTGACCAGAAAGGAATATGAGCCAAGCACAGAAGGATTGTGGGAAAAGTCGCCATTGCTGTCACCGTTTTTTCACCCGTTTGGATGGGGGAGGGAGGGTGCCAGACCGGGTCCGGGATGTCATCGGGCTGGCCTGTCCAGAGGCAGATGTTGTGGCCTCTGCACTAGGCACAGGGCTAGGCACATTTGGAGGATTGGCTGATGTTGTGCCAGAGGTGGAGGATCCTGATGTTCCGGCAGGAAGGGAGGTCGGCTCCACCATGTGCTGGCGAACGAGCTGCTCCACGGCATTGGCGATGCAGTATTTTCCGCCAGGGCCTGACCAATGGTCACGTTGGCCGCAGCATTTTGCTCCAGGGCCTCAGCCACCCGTACCAGACTGGCGTCCGTCCTCTGCAGAATCTCCGTATGGAAATCCGATTTGAAATTGAGTTCTGTGAGGAGGGACACTGCCTGTGAGGGGGATTGCCCTGGACTGGCTTCTGCAGGGTCCTCAGCCGGATGTACTGGTTCCTCCCCTGCCGAGCCAGCAGAAATTCGGCGGCCAAGGCTCCCCTCTGGAGCAGACTCATCCGCCTGTGTCTCTGTTAGGAAAAAAGAGAAAAGACTCACATTAGAATCTACATATTGGCACAATAACATTTCAGAGTTGGTGACATCAAAAGATTTACCTGGGACAACATGAGGAGCCGCAAAGTCTGGCATGTCCGTATCCATGTTGGACACGCCAAACACCTCCACAGGCTGCACCCCCCCCCATGCCAGCTCTTCTAAATCCGTCAACTCCAATGACACAGGGGTGGGACCCCCACCTGTCCCCCTTGCATGCCTAGCCCTGTCCGCGAGTTTTTGCTTTAGGCGATATTTGAAGTCGCCCCATCTGTGGGAAAAAATTGAAGCCATTATCCTTTTGTTTAAAATGGTGTTTGTTTTTTGGGGGGGCAAGTGTTTACTTACCGCCGTTTGACATCCCGGGCTAGACGGACATAATCTCCCACCCTATTGACAGCAACGGCTACCTCTTCCCACATTCTCCCCTTCTGGCTTAGACTCATATTCCTGTCTGCCTGTGGCAGGATGTCCACACACTTCTGTATCAAAACCTCCATCTCCTTTCTTGTGAAATGTGGCTGCCTTTTTTTTTGGCAGCTTTGGCAGGAATACTTGGCCCAGCAGCCTCTTCCATGACATCCTCCTCACCTATTTGTGTAAATATTCAGATTTCACAAATTCACAACTTGCCCAATCTTATGTTTCAAATTAATCATTGATACAAAATGCATGAAAGACTTACCGCCTGACTCTTGGGCATTGTTTCCCTGGTCTGTCGCCATGTCTGTGGTCCAAACAAGAAATACACCAGAATTTTAATGTGTTTTCGTGACGTATTTATACATGCGTCCTTATTTTGCGGCCGCATCATTGATTGTGCGTTCCTATGATCCCTCCTTAATTTGTGCGGGAAACGAAACACTATTTATGGCTTGGTGTGTCTCGAGTCGAGGTGGCGTTTTTGGATTGTTGGAGGTTACCTTGGCTGGAGTTTCTTGTTTGCGGGTTAAAGGAGTTGGCGTTTGGAGTTTATTTTGTTTGCTAGATTTGGGTTTTTATTTTCCGTTCTCTTTTTTGGTTTTTATTTTTTTGGCCTCGTTTCTTGATTTGGTAAGTTTTGTGAAGTCTAACTTTTGATCAAATTGTTGTCTCATTGTGTTTCTTATTGTTTTTAATTTTTGGATCCATAATTTCATATATTTTAGCTTTTTATTAATTTCGGACCCAAAGACCTTTTGATTTGGACTCTTATATATTTGCTCTTGGTAAGTCCATTTTTTTCTTGTATTTGTGAACTAATTAGCGCATTTTTCTCAGTTTGTATAGTGACTTGTATTTGCGAACTAATCAGCGCATTTTTACTACTTACTATTGTGACTTGTATTTGCGAACTAATTAGCGCATTTTTACTACTTACTATTGTGACTTGTATTTGCGAACTAATTAGCGCATTTTTACTACTTACTATTGTGACTTGTATTTGCGAACTAATTAGCGCATTTTTACTACTTACTATTGTGACTTGTATTTGCGAACTAATTAGCGCATTTTTAAATGCTTATTAATCCTGTAAAATTATTTGTGGTTGCCCTTTCGCTTTTTTGGCAAACATTTCAACCCATTTTGATGAACTGTGTGCAATGTCATTTTGCTCTTTTGCCAAATGTGTGTTTCGCATATTTTAAGTTTTGTCTAGCACAAAATTTAGAAACAAAAATGCACAGAGTGAAATTTGTCAAATTATTTTTGTGATTAATTTCAGTTTGGACGTATCATGACAATACCCCGGCATGTAAGCAGCAATGGATGGTATCATCAAGCTAAGTTGTTTTTAATTTTCTTTTGTGCTGGGTCCAAAGCCTTACATTCCAATCTTGCCATTTCAGGTTGATCTAGGGCGGATTGTTCTGGCCATGCTCCCGGAAGCCGACCAACCTCCATCTCGTCCCAGGCATAGGCATCGTAGGCGTGCAAGGCCCCAGATATTTCGAACACGTGTCACCCTTTTTGGAATGCCTGATGATGAGGTTTTAAGACGCTACCGTCTTCCTCCCAAAATCATCATAGACACTCTCTCATTAATAGAGAGTGATCTTGAGTGGCAAATTGACAGTCCAACAGCAATACCACCACTTACGCAATTTATGGCGGTGTTACATTTCTGTGCCTCAGGATCGTTTCAAACAACGGTGGGAATAGTGGCGGGCATCTCACAATCCTCCTTTTCCCGGATCCTGAGGGCAGTGATGGAGGCACTTTTCAAGCACCTCCATCATTTTATTCAAATGCCTTTGGATATGGGTGCCCTTAGTGTGGCCAAGGCCAATTTTTACCAAATAGCTGGCTTCCCACACATCATAGGGGTTGTGGATGGTACTCACATACCACTTCAGCCTCCAGCACGGCTGGAGGCCATATTTCGAAACAGGAAACACTATCACTCCCTGAATGTAATGGTGGTATGTGATGCCTCCCTCCAGATCCTGTCCCTGAATGCAAAATTACCAGGAAGTGCACATGACTCCTTCGTCATCCGGCAATCAGGGATATGGCACAAATTAACCAACCTACAAGCTGGTGATGCGTGGCTTCTGGGTAAGTGGAGACCTTTAGTACATAACAATGTTAAGCTTGATACACAGTGATCCTGATGTTGTCTATTCTTTTTCACAGGAGACAGTGGATACCCTTGCATGCCCTGGCTGCTCACTCCTTATTTGGCTCCCACACCAGGTCCACAAAGTGAGTTTAATACCGCACTTACAGCCACCAGGCAAGTGGTGGAGCGCTGTATCGGCCTTTTAAAAGGCCGATTCAGATGCCTCCACCGCTCTGGTGGCGAGCTCATGTATTTGCCGGATATGGTTTAGAAAATTGTGGTCCTGTGTGGGATCTTTCACAACATCGCCATAAGGAGTGGTGTTCCAATGCAGCCAGAGGATGCCTTACCTGAGGATGGCCCCCCCGAGGTTGGTCGGAGGTCAGTATGTGGGGGGGCCATACGCGATGATGTGGTGGCCCGATATTTTAGGTAATTATTGATCAAACAACAGTGTGTATACCCAATGTGTTACGGTTTTTTAACGTTCATCTTTTTTGATATTAATTCTTGCACCATCTTCTGTTTGTTTGCATAATCTTTGGCACTCCCACGATGACTACTTCCTGCTACCCTTCAAAAACCTTTCTGTTGAAACTTCGGGAATATATTCTGACACCAATATTGCAACGCCATATTTTTGACATCATGTGGGCATGGACCTTCGTCAACCAGTTCTTGATTTGTTGTGTGTTTGTTTAGTGTTTTTGGTATGTGGTTTATTTCTGATTATCACTGTGTGTTTTGTTTGTGAGTGACCACTTTGTATTTTGATTTGTGTTGTGAATAAATATTTGGAGAGTGTAATTTGTTTCCTTTTTGGGCACCTTAGAAGCAAGTGTAAACAAACTCCCAAACGTTAATTTTACCTAAGGGGTAACCCAGTAATGAAGCAAGTGGAGCTAAAATGTAATATGTTTTCGGGGTACTAACCAACACAACAAGGAATCGTGTACAATCAGTTGCCTTCGTAAGATTGTCCTAAGCAGTTTGGCCACCAAATAGGAACCTGAAAAATGGTGTAAACTATCATGTTGACCACCACAAAAAAGTAAAATGACATTGGTACTGGGAGGTGTTTCTTGTGCCTGTTTGCATTCAAAATACAACACACAATCTGTAGTGAGATTCTGTGGCAAACCTTGCTTGAAGAGTCTACTTATGTCAGTGTAAAGAATCTTGGATTTACTCCAAACGCATGAGACAGAGCTTGATTTAAAACTGATTTATTAAGAAACAATTTGTAAAAAAAAAATAAATAAAACGAATTCCTAAGGAGGACCAACAGATGGTCAAGGGCCTGCATCAGCCTGGTGACCTGCTCCCGCATACGGCCCACACAATTAACGATCTCTACCCGACGCCTCTGTTCCTCTGTGGGTGACAAAAGTTTGGGGATTAATAAATCGATAATGAAGCAACATTGTAAAAAAACACAAAATAAGCAAACCAAAACTTACAAGCTTGTGGGCCAAAAAAACATTACACGGATAAAAGCCAGCACCCCAAAATGTCTAAGGGCAAAAATACAAGGGCCCTAAAAAAACGCACACAGGTGTGATATGTGTATGGTGACATCAGCAGGAACAGGTAAAGACAACCCCCAAAAATACCCTAAGGCGACAAAAAGTCTAAAAAAATGGGGAGGATACATGATTACATACAAACAGTTTGTGGTGTCCAAAATAAACTTTAAAAACATACCGTTCTCCAAAACGACAGAGCCAGAAGCCACTCCCTGGACCACCTCGGAGGTGGCTACATTCCCCAACCCGAGGGGCAAGGTGTTTTCAGGATCCTGGGAGGGGGTATTTGGAGGAGGGACGGATGGAGGAGAGGGGGAATTGGGCTGGAGGGGAAGTAGGCCGGAAATTTCGGCCACAGTGTCTGGGGAGGAGGGGGTAATAGAGGAATTGGGGGATGGAGAGAGGGGCCGGGACCGGCGTCTTGTGTGGCGATGCCGCCGTAGTGTTTGCTGTGCCCCTAAAAAATGACAAAAATATTGTGGTTAGTTTCAACAGGAAACCCCCCCCCAAAAAAAACGCAATAGGACAGACATGAAAACATGCACATGCAGATATGACTACAATGACTCAATAGGACAGACATGAAAACATGCACATGCAGATATGACTACAATGACTCAATAGGACAGACATGAAAACATGCACATGCAGATATGACTACAATGACTCAATAGGACAGACATGAAAACATGCACATGCAGATATGACTACAATGACTCAATAGGACAGACATGAAAACATGCACATGCAGATATGACTACAATGACTCAATAGGACAGACATGGAAACATGCACATGCAGATATGACTACAATGACTCAATAGGACAGACATGAAAACATGCACATGCAGATATGAATACAATGACTCAATAGGACAGACATGAAAACATGCACATGCAGATATAACTACAATGACTCAATAGGACAGACATGAAAACATGCACACGCAGTTAGGGCCCACAAGATAAACTTGAAAACCACAGTCCAGAACACTTACTTTCCGCAATCTGCATGCGAAAGCATGCCAGCAAGCGGGGCGTCCGCCGGTGCAGGTCCGACCACCTGCGCTCCAGCTGGCCAATATGTCGGCGTGAGCCGAAGGAGCGCAGCCGTCGACGTACCTCCGCATATGCGGAACGCTTGCGCCTATTGGAGATGGGTGGAGGCTGACTGGTGATCCTCCTGTCCATCACCTCCGTCAGCACCAGCAGTTCGCGCCTGGTGAATGCGGCGGATCTCATGATGGCAATGGTGTTTTTTGGACAAAATATTTTTAATAAAGCACCACAAAACAATTTGATTGGCTAATGTATTTGGGAAATTAACAGGACAAATTCTATTGGTTAGTGTATGAGTCATGTGTTCGACAGGGCCACAAATCTCTTGAGAGTTATGATAGGCTTGATGCAGTGACATGCGTAAGCTAATTTAAATAAAGAAATGAACCACAGAAAAATTGTGGGGAGACAAACAAATAGAACAATTGTTTAATTGGGGCTAACATGTCTTTTGAACAATAAAAGCGAAGGTTTCAGCCGTACGTATTCTGCGAGCAAATACAAACACGGACAAGATTAAAGTTTATTGCATTGTGTTGAAAAAAAAAATACAATTAAGCTAATTGATACATTGATTGGCATGATACGATTGAGGGAGGTAGGCCGAAAAAACGAGCAGGTAATCGGAATCTGACAGTCCCACTTCCGGTTTGTACTTGTGCGTGCGTTCCCTTCAAGCCATTTCGGGGATGTACGCTCGCTATTTGGCACGCTCGTTAGTCAGAGGAGGGGTCGCCTGAGTTTGGGGCGGATTTTTAGCTGCGTACGAAAATACGAGCGAGTGCTTGAATTTAAATATTTTTTAACGTACGCCGAACGTGCATACGCCCACTTGCGAGTGGGTCTGAATCAGGGCCAGTATTTGAGATTCAAGTTTCTTTAATAAACTATTTTAATCTATTTATAATTGCATCTAATCAGTGTCTTATTTCAAATTAAATGGTACAGTATGTCTTCAATCATTTCAAAATGTCAGTCTTCCTTTCTAATAATAGTCTCGGAAATATTCCCTTAGGTGTCAGGAAAAACCAGTTCTTTATAAACTCAGTGGTATACTCTTCCCTGCTATATAATCAGCAGATGTCACAATGGCTTAAAAACTCCAGGGAAATACCCTGAGGAAATGGATTTTATGCTAGAGCCAGGCAGTAGCAGTTGCAGAGAAGAAATAATAGGTAATTGCAGTATTTTTCCAGTACTAGTCTCTGGAATCTGCTGTAGCAAGGGATGTCATTTCTGGAATAGGGAATGTGAATGACATATATACTGTAGCTCTTCCTTCTCATCACTTATCCTAGGCCCTCATTCAGAGCCACTCGTAAGCGGCAGTACGCTCGTTCCGAGCGATGTTCGCACATCTGCGCATGCGTACGGTTTTTAGTACGCATGCGCGAACCAGTCAGTGCGGCCGAAAAACGTTTGTTCGCTATATAGCGAGGGCCTGCTATTTTGAGTGACAGAATGAGGCGTATGTGGGTGGTAACAGGGGAAGGTGCTTGAAAACGGGGAGTGGAGATCAGAACGCAGGCGTGCTTAAAGGTCAAAACGGGCATTTTAAGGGAGTGCATAATTATTACAGCAGCGTCATTGACCACGTCACTTGGTTTTTTTTAACTCAGAACTGCTCGCAAAATAGCGGTTGAAAAAACCAACCACAAGAATAGCGAGCAGTTCATACGCTGTTCGCGATGTACTCGATTAATCTAATAAATAGCGGACATGACGTATGATGCGAGCGGCCAGGGGGCATTTTTATCAAATAAGCGAGCGTATGATTGCTCGCTCGTTCAGACATGGAGGCGGCAACAGACCGCAAAGAGCGTACGGTTCATTTGAATAGCCACCCCCTTTTTCTGAACGAGCGAGCGCTAATTGCGAGTGGCTCTGAATGAGGGCCCTAGTCTCTTACAAATAGTTTAAGCATTCATATTATGTAAGAGCCATCATCATGCAATTGTGTGGGAGAATCACAAAGGGCCTGAGCTGGACGCAGTGTGTATTCCGCATGTGGTTGTCCCATGTTGTAAGTCTGGGCATGTGTCTGAGTAGCACCGTGCATTCATCCAGTGCTTAGAGACACAATACAGAATCAGATGCACGGACAGGCGGGTGGCTTAGCTGACACTAGCATGTCACAGACATGTCGCTGAAAGTGGCTGTGTCCAAAGACGCTGAACCGCTCACACAGACATCCATACCCACATGGAGAAGCTGCACCTGCCAGAGGGCTCATACAAGTTTCCATGGTATGACCGATAGTAGGACTGCGTATAAAGACACAGAGACGGAAATGCACTTTCTCAAGACGCTGCAAGTGGGCGTCTCAGTTTTGTGAAAATCGGTGACGGCATTAGCATAGGACGCAGATGAGAATATGTGCCACTCAGAACCAGGCCCAAAGATCCAGCGCCTGCCAGAAAATCCCATTTGGCATCTACGGTTACCTCCTCACCTGCTCCAACACTAGCCTTTACCCCTCTGCTGATGCTCCGCTTACTGTCCGCACACTCCATCAGATGCTTCAGGCGTTTCGGAACGGACCTCACCTCTGATTTTCAGGCTTCTGTTAAACAACTAGCTGGTGAGGTGACGAGTATTGGTAACCGCACTAACAATTGGAGAATAAAATAAAAAGAATTAGTGTCCTCTCACAACGTCCTCCTTACCTCCCTTAACTCGGTTCTAACGAACTGACGGCTGTTAGGGATAAACTTGCTGACTTAGAGGACAGATCTAGAAGAAAGAACATCAAGATCAGAGGTGTCCCGGAATCTGTGCTTAATGGTGATCTCCAGGACTTTGCTTTAAACATCTTTCAGAAATTGCTGCCCTCTGTAGAAGCCCGGTATTTGTTGATTGATCGCATTCATCACCTTCCTAAACCCCGCTCAGCTCCTGTAGGTTCTGCCCGAGATGTCCTTTTCCACATCCATTTCTTCCACATCAAGGAGGATATACTCAGAGGTACTCGTGAGGCGGAGGATATGGATGTTCTCAACAATCTTCAATTATTCCCTGACCTTTCAGTCCACACCATAAATAAATGCAGAACATTCCAACCTATTACAAAAGCACTATGGTATAACGACATCCAATATCGATCAGGTTTCCCAGTAAAGCTCTTAGTACGGAAAGATGGTTCTACGTTCGTTATATCATCTCTGGAAGCTGGTGCCAAATTGTATCGGAGTGGGATATCTCTGTCTCTATTTCATGCTCTGCCCTTTGGACTTTCTACAGATCCACGGGTCTTTACCAAAATGATGGCGGTCATGGAGGCCCACCTGCATTGTCAGGGAATCAGGCTGCTGCCATACCTAGATGACCTTTCGATTTTAGCAAGCTCCCCAGAGGTTCTTCAATGCCATCTTCAAGTAACCATTGCCTTCCTGCAAAGGCACAGCTGGTTAATCAACTGGAAGAAGTCCTCCCTGAACCCTTCACAGAGGATGGTCCATCTGGGAGCTCTTTTAGATTCTCCGGGTCAGAGAATCTTCCTGACAGCAGACAAGATCTCCACACTGCCAGTCCACTCAGCAATGCAAGTTCCAGGATCCATGGTATCCAACTTCGACATGGTGGAGTATGCTCAGTGCCACTCCAGGCCCCTGCAACTGCTAATCCTATCCAGGTGGAATGGGTTGCCCCATCGGATCAAAGCTCAGATGATGGTTCTCTCTCCAGAGGTTCAGCTGTCCCTCTCCTGGTGGCTACAGACATCCCATTTAACCAAAGGTCGCCCCTTTTGGATCCCGGAATGGGTGCTCCTTACAATGGACGCCAGTCTCTGGGGCTGAGGCGCAGTGACCGGTCAACACTCCTTACAGGGACTTTGGACATGGCCGAGATGACCTTGCTAATCAATGTATTGGAACTCCGAGCCATCTACAGAGCCCTCACTCTGGCTCAGGACATTCTTCAGGGCAAGCCTGTACAAGTGCAGTCCGACAACGCCACAGCAGTGGCCTACATCAATCACCAAGGAGGCACTTGAAGTCGGTCAGCAATGGCAGAAGTGTCACGCATTCTCACATGGGCCGAAGGTCACCTACCGGCCATCTCCACAGTGTTCATTCCGGGAGTTCTAAACTGGGAAGCGAACTTCCTCAGCCATCATGACATGTATGCCGGGGAATGGTCTCTCCACCCAGAAGTCTTTCAACTTATAGTGGACAAGTGGGGTCTACCAGATGTGGACCTCATAGCCTCCAGACACAATCACAAACTGGGAAAGATTTCTGGACTGCACAACCTAACTATATATATGATGGGAGGTGCTACCTGATGAGACTAATTGCAGGCACAGAAACAGACAAATCCCAGGTGCACAACTCCAAATTATTAATAATATATATAAATGCAATAAAATTTTGCAATCAATAGAGGTTTTTAGCATAATCATGGCCAAGGTTATGGGCCTACCCACAATATCCAGGTAACCTCTTTCGGGTAGGTCCCTAACATACCAGGGTTCAAATCCACAGCGCAGGACCCCCCAAAAACCGGCCCAGCCAAGCTGCCCCAGGGCACCTCCATAGTAAGAAAAGTACAGTGTACAATCACAAAGTGCCAGGGTACAGGTTCAGAACAAGGGACACCAAGGCAGCCTTCATAGACACCTTGTCAGTGAAGTGGACCTTCCATCTGGCATATATATTCCCTCCAGTCTCCCTAGTTTCTCGAGTCCTTCGGAAGTTCAAACTAGACAAAGGCACTGTCCTGCTGGTGGCCCCAACATGGCCCAGATGACATTGGTACTCAGATCTTTGAAGCCTCTCCATAGATGCCCTGTTCCTGCTACCTCAGCAGCCGGACCTGTTGTCTCAGGGTCGCTGTCTTTGATGGCGTGGCTCTATGTTCCAGCTTAGAATTGCTTCACTGCCGGATGTCCACACCTTCCTTCAAGGTGTCGTCTGCATACAACCTCCTTTTGTCCCTCCTGTGGCTCCGTGGGATTTGTCAGTGGTTCTTCAGGCCTTACAGGGAACTCTGTTTGAACCTTTGGAATCTGTGGATCTCAAGTGGCTCACAGCAAAGACTTTTTTCTTCTGGCTATGGCGTACGGCGGAAGGGTATCGGATTTAGGGGCACTCTCATGTCGCTCCTCATTTCTAATCTTCCATCAGGACAGGGCTGCTCTTCAGACTAGCCATGGTTTCCTTCCCAAAATGGTTACTCATTTCCATATTAATGAGGAAATGGTAGTCCCGGCCTTCCAATCACCAGACCTGTCGGTATGTGAGGCCTCCTTGGATGTGGTCCATGATCTACGTGGATCGTACCAGTTCTCTGAGGAAAGCAGACTCCCTATTTGTGCTCTATGGATTTCACAAGAAGGGATGGCTAGCCAATAAACAGACATTTGCCAGATGGCTTCGCATGACTATCTCACAGGCCTACACACAGGCAGGCCTTCCTGTACCGTCTACTGTCACTGCTCATTCCACTCGTTCTGTGGGTCCCTCGTGGGCAGCTCACCGTGGCACCTCAGCTGAACAACTTTGTAAGCCGGCCATGTGGTCTTCTGTCCATACCTTTCTAAGGTTTTATGCCTTCAATACCTTTTGTCTCTCAGGATGCTTCATTTGGATGCTGGATTTTCCTCTCAGCTCAGAAGCATCCCCACCCTTGAATACTGCTATGGGACAGCCCCAAGGTATCCCTGTGGATCCCTATGGACCCTGAAGAAGAAAATGAGAGTTAGCGTAAAACTTACCTTTGTTAACTCTCTTTTTTCAAAGTCAATAGGGTCCACAGGGTGCCCGCCTGACGCCCCTGGCTTCTCTTGGTTGGGTTTACTGGTCACCGGTTTCCTGTCTCTTTGATGTGAGAGTGTGATTCTCCTCCTCCTGCCTTGGGCTTGTTAACTAACTGATTTGCTTCAGGCACAGGGGCGGGGTATAAGGGGGAGGGACCATTGCATCCTGACAGTTAAAAGCTTAACTGTTTGGTGTCTGGTTCTTATCTACCACCTACACCACATGGTATCCCTGTGGACCCTATGGACTTCAAAGACAGAGAGTTAACAAAGGTAAGTTTTACCATAACTCTCATTATATATTCCGGGCCATCCCGTATGCTATTCCCCGTAAACTATTACATCAGATGTGACGTTTGATGCTCTCCTATGTGTGGAAACTTAAAGCCCCTAGAATGGCTTATAGTCGTATGGCCCGTTCTAAACCACAAAGAGGCTTCAGTCTCCCCGATCTATCTAGATACCATGCAGCAGCCTTGCTTTCCCAAATGTGTAACTGGTTCCTTCTTCCTCATATTAAACCTTGGGTAGACCTGGAACAGGCCCTACGTTGGAGATTTCCTCTGCCAGATCTTCTTTGGTTACCCCATCATCTTAGACCACAACTCTCACTATTTCCGAAAGTGGTCCTTGATACTTTAAAAATGTGGTATCTTAACCTCCCAACTCGCTTTGAATTTACTCTTCCCACTAGGAATGTTTCCCACAAAGCACTGGACAAAGCACTGCCCAGCCTTAATATGTTCTACTGGATGCATTTGGGTATTGAGTCCCTAGCAAATTTTTTTCCTCCTCTTCTATTTTATCATATACAGACCTCTGTGTTAAGTATCAATTAAGCCTGGTTTTACTATCTTCAACTTACACATCAGTATACCCTGATGAAGACAGGTCCCAGGGTCTTCCAGGCACTGCTGAGTAAAATTTTGAGTAAATTCTCTAACCCTTCCTCCCGTGGTGCTTTATCTTATTGGTATTCCCTATTGTCCCCTACAGATTTGACTATTAAATCCTCTGTTCATCTTCAGTGGGAAATGGACCTTCAACGTTTTTTTGCCCTCAAACAATCATTGATGTCTCCTCTTTTTCTTTATCTAGGTGTACTAACCATATTGAAATGCATGTTAAACTTTTGAATAGATTATATCTAACCCCCTTTAGGTTACATAAAATATGGCCCACAGTTTCAAAATTTTGCTGTCTGAAGGTGCTATCCTCCATATTTTTTGGGATCGCCCCATTTTAATTTTTTTTCGGATTTGCTCTCATACAAGATGTTTTAGGTCTAACACTTCCTCTAGACCCCTCCCTTGCCCTTCTACATTGGTATCCCATATCTGTCCCTAAATCTGATCGTTATGTTCTCGGTTATATTTTAATATCTGCTAAGGCTACTATAGTTCAACATTGGAAATCCCCTCCCCCCATTTGCCAAAGCTATAGCGAAAACACAATTTCATTTTGAAATGGAGACAAGAGAGGTCGCTTATTCTATGGCTGCTTCCTCCCCATTGTAAGATGGCAGCCTTGGCACCTATATGTTACAGAAGGAAAGGGTGCTCCTCTCCCACGTTCAAACTCGTGGAGTCCCTCTCCCCCTCTCAATGTAAATGAGCTCCCACAGGGGGATTCAGATGCTTAATTTATTCACCATCTCTGTATTTGCAGATGTAGTATTTGTCCGATGTCGGTAACGTAACCGGTCCAGACGTGAGTGCGCTTCATCTGGTTTTATGTTTAAGACCATGAAGATGACATTTGTCCCACTGAGAGCACCCAGATTGCTCAGTTCTGAAATGTCTCACTAAAGAACTATTTAAATACTAGAACAATTTGAACGGTCCCTGTATACTAGTAACAAGATAGCCTTAAATACACAGTGGCAAATGAATAGTCGCCTAACACTGTAATGTAAACTCTAGTGTGGAGTTGTCATGCTAACAGAATTCACGCTAGGCTAAGACAAATATTACAGTATAACAAAACCCACCCCGACAAGTAAATGTGAAATGGTTTAATGTTGTAACCTAACCACTATAGTGATCCATAGCATCGTTACTCATGTGTACTAAACTGTCTAACCAAGTGATTTACTCTGGGTCACTGTAAGCCAACCACCAATTTGTTGTATTTGGGATGTAGTCAGCATCCCGGCATCCCGGTCTAAATACCGGCGCCGAAATCCCGACAGGTCAGGATCCCAGCACCAGTATCCCGACTGTCCACATCCCGAAGGGTAAGTATCGGGGTACAGGGGGAGGGTAGTATTAGGTAGCGGGGTTAGGTTTAGGCATTAGGGGGAGGGTTAGGCACCGGCAGGGATGGTTAGGATTAGGGTGCGGGGTGGTTAGGTTTAGGCACCGGGGAGGGGGTCTTAGGTTTAGTGTGCGGGAAGGGAGAGGTTAGGTTTAGGCACTAGGAAGGGGGCTTAGGCACCGGAGAGAGGGTTAGGGTAGGGGTAGGGAAAATACTCACCATCACTTGCTATGGGTGTCAGGATTCTGGCTGTCGGGATGGCGCTGTTGGTATTGTGACTAGCGGCATCCTGGCAGCCTGGATACTGCATCATACCCATTCCGTTATCTTTCCCTCATTTTCATAGTGGGCTCTTATGCTGTGAGTAAAGCTGGGTACACACTATACGATATATCGTTCTGAAGCGGATTGGAACAATATATCGTAAACATCGTATAGTGTCCGTCCAACCCATTCATCGCATCTTCCCACCAAGGAAGACAAGGATTAAGCTATATGTTCTCTATGGGCCTGATTCTGAGTTGAACCCATATGTCTTTCTGTTCGGCCGCAGCAGCCTGCTTACTACCTGATGGTTATGCAAGTATCCCCCAGTCTATGCTAATTATCTGTCCATCTTCATGCGGCAGGCCGTGCCACCCACTATTTTTCCATTTGCAGCTACAGCCATCATCATTAGTATCAGGACTTACACTCACCCTATGCTGGATCCGTCAGAGACAGGCTTCTCTGTTCACACTTTCCAAACGAGCACAGAGGTTGGCCTACATGGCCATGACACTCCCATGGGACGGATCAGTTCTGTAAGTTTGCATTGGAACTGCCCAGAAATGTCCATTTCATGCAAAGAGCGATCCGTCAACAGAAGGACCAATCCATCTGCTCTCTCATTCTCCGCCCATGTGCGTATGCATGGTATGCGCAGTTTGCAGATATCCGTGTGATCTGTCCATATTAACTGTATTACCCGTGGCTACTACTCCACACTATTATCACTGTCCTTACCTACACCCAACAGAGGAGTGGGGACAGCGTTGAAACTATAGGAATATGCAGCAGCGCTATATGCACAGATACACTAATTACATCAGTAAGATCGCTCTAATATATGACCCCTTAAATATAGACTGGATCACTGTTCACACTAGCCGCGGTTCCTACTCCACAATATTACCACTGCCCTAATCTATACTCCACAGAGCAGTGGGGACGTAGTAGAAATTATAGGAGTGTTTAGTGGTGCCATATATATATATACACATATGTGTGTGTGTATGTATATATATATATATATATATATATATATATATGAATATATATATATATATTTATAAAAGCACATGCAGAATCATTGTTTTTTACTAGCCGTGGCTAATACTCCGGTCCACACTATTATCACTGTCCTACACTTGCACTGGACAGAGACGTGGGGACAGAGAAGAAATTATGGGAGTTGGCAGTGCTGCTATATGTATACAGACATCTGAATCAGCTTATACTGTATGTCTGAAGTGATCCTGGAATTGTCATTTTGAGGTCTAGACAGCAATGTGCTGTATATAATAAATACTGGGCCGGTCTCTGGGTGCCCTAGGCAACATTTTGCCCACCACCCCTGCTCCCTGAAATTCATAATATGCTACACATTAGTGACCCCAATTTATAATATGCCACACAGCAGTTTCCCAAATTCATAATATACTATATAGAAATATCCCAACTAATATGCCACCCCGCATAAATGTAAACTTATACTGTGCCTCATAACACTGCCCCCAATTCATAATATGCCGCACATATGTGCCACAAATTCATTATATGCCACACGGCTGTATCCCCACTTCATAATTATGCTACACATCAATGCCTCCAATACATATTATGCCACACATTTGTGCCCCCTCTACATAATCGGACACATATGTGCCCACAATACCTATGCCTCACAGCTGTGCACCAAATTTATTGTATGCCACATAGCCGTGAATTATGCCACACACCTGTACCTCAATATATGTCAGCACCCATTAACCCCCCCCATACAAACTGCAAGCACTCATTAACCCCTTCATACACTAACATTTTCAGCAATCCTTAAGATACACATACTAACCATGCCAGGGCTCATTACCCCACACACACATACACTCACTCTGCCAGCACTCATTAACACACACACACACACACACACACACACACACACACACACACACACACACACACACACACACACACACTGCCAGTTCTTATTAACCTTCACACACACTCACCCTGACAGCACTCATTAACCTCCCCCACACACACACTCACCCTGCCACCACTCATTAAGCTCTCCCCCACTCCACACACACACACTGTAAAGACAGGCTGGCAACCAGAGGAAAAGAAATGAATGGTGGACTCAGCGGCGCCATCTAGTGGCTGGCGCCCTTAGGCAGCCGGCTAAAACTGCCCTGAATAAGTAACAGCGGATCCACCCAGATATGGAACTGTAATTATTAATATTAAACTGGCACACAAATCACATCTATGCGTCCTCATAAAATTAAATAAACTGTGACAAACTTTATGGGAGCAACTGTATCTTTTACAATCAGCTACTATTAGATACATATAACAAACAGTTGCTGGAATTTTACACTTTAGCCTGAGAGACCTGTACATCCATTCCAATTCGCTGGGGACTGTCTGATATTCTTTGGATTATGAACAGAGGTTAAATCTCTATGAAGATCACATCAATATAATATAATAGACATAATTTAATCAGATCAGTAAGAAGTTGAGACATTTTTATTAGCGAATTGATTTAACCCTTTATTATTAAATCAAGTAGCAGACACTCGACAATATAAAAGAGTTTGATATTCTTTTATTTTTAATCACTTTTTTCATACTGAACACACATTTCTAACTATACTTTTAAAAACATATTTTGCCTTGCTTAGATCAACGAAATAAAGGTTATACTGTATTTTAATATCAGTGCACCATATATGGATCCCTGTCTTTTCCCTTGCCTAAACTGAGTGATTGCACCGAAGGCTTCCCCAGACGTGCCTCCAATGATAGACATCAGCAGTTACCCCTAGAGAAGTTAACTATATTACAGTTGCAGTGCCTTGTCCCTTACATTAATATAGATTTGACCCTTCTGTCCCTGTTCCAATGCTGGCTCCCTATGCAGGAAGACATCGCTGTGGCGTCTTTTATGGAATATAGAACCGCTGTCATTTTAAGGCTTACAAAAAAAGAAACTGCACTGGTATATTCATCTATGGACTAGAAATACAGATGACATTAAAATGTGACTGCATTAACTGATTATGGGCCATGATGCAGAGATTTTCGCAAAGACGATATTACGCAGATCAAGCTTTTGTTTGCCATTGTACATACGCGACAGCTGCACTGCACACGTGCAGCGATTGCATTGAGAATATGCTCATAAAGAGGAACCATTCACAAAGTAGTCAGCGTTTGGGGGTGGTAATGGGGGGTGGTTAGAAAAACGCAAGCGTGTCTGGCCATTTACATATCGTTTCACGGGCATGCATAAATTAGCCATTGCAACAGCATGAGAGCTCTCTGCGTGTCAGGAGAGCGGCAGTGTTTGCGGCTGGTCAGACTTGGCTTATATGCTGTGTGACTGCCCGATGTGTATCGGTATTACCAATGTTTATGCAGTTGGATAGATATGAGAAGGCAGCAGTGGGCGTCCCTATGCTCGGCTATGCTTTGGAATGCATTAGCATATTTTAGCAACTGCGATTCGTGAGAGAATGAAGTTGCGATTGTATTAGCATAAATATCTAAATCAGGCCCTACTGTATGTTCACCGAGATGTCACAAAATGTGGATGGTCTAAGTAATGGACACATTCAGAATTCCCAGGATGGAACAGTTTCATTGTTCTAAACCAAATAGTTATTTTGTTCATTCATTCATTCATTCACTCACTCGGTTTAATCACTGCACAAGGTTTGACTTGTAGATAATACTGGATTAGTTAATGAGGATCCATATTACATTTGGTGAAATTGGCAAGTGGCCTTTTTATTATTATTTAGTATACAGTACATAATGGTGTATTAACAGTATTTTCCAGATGAAGAATTAGCATAAAGTCTGCGGTTCATGTAAGCAAAAAAAAGAAAACCCCACAATAAATATAAATGCTCTAACAAGCAAGTAGTATAATGATGCAATATGATCAGAATAGAAAAAGAAGGATATTAAGCAGCTTCTGAAGAAACCAGAATATTGTAGCTTATTTGGGTAAACAAAAATACAAAAAAAGAACATATATTTATATAACTTCACTTTTAGGAGTGACATTGATTTTCTTAGCGGATTTTGCAGCCTTTTCCTTCTTCCTGCAAATGATAAATATGTATAATTAGTAATGTACGTGTTAGAGTGTAGGAAATATCATTGCAGTATGTGACGTAACAGCACAGGTTTCTGCCCTGACGGCTCCGGCACTGGCTGTAACACTTGGGTAGCTTTATGTGTGGGAAATACAATCTACAAGTAATAAACATGGGGTAATGTAAGAATAATGACAGGAAGCAAAAGTGAAGCTGCAATATTCTGCATAAGTACATAGGGCCTGAATCAGAGCTGGACGCTAATGCTGCTGCAGCTGCGAATTTGTATGCAAACAATGAAATGTCACAGCCACCGGGATTTGTATTGAGACGCTCACCTGCGGCATTGCAAATCCAAGCGACTGCGTACAAAGATACAGCATCGGTTGCAAATCAGTTGATTATAGTGCTTCTGAGCAGGGGCGTTTCAAGAGAGGAGGGGGCCCGTGTGCAGTCTCCGTAACGGGCCCCCTCCTCTCAGTCCGGCGGCCAGCAGCGGACTGATAGACTCTGGACACTAGCGTCTATAGCACATGCACAGGTCACCGGGAAAATGGACACAAAACTATGGGAAAATGGCCACGGTAGCCATTTTCCAGGCGTTTTTACAGCGCTGACACCGGCGCCGATGTGGGACTCGTAAGTATAATATGGGTGCAAGGTGTGCGATGCGGGGCCCCCCTAGACCCAGGGGCCCATGTGCCCCACACACCCTGCACCCATTATAAATATGCCCCTGCTTCTGAGTAACCCTATGTGAGTTGCCCTGGGCCCCCACAAAACAAAATCCGGTCCTTAAAACTAATAAATGATGAAGACAACAGGAAGCCAAAAACACACTAAGGGGCATATTTACTAATTATTGGGTTTTAGACCCAATAATTAGTATTTATCACCATTATTCGCAGTGATAAGAAATTAACATTTGCCCCAAGGTGCTAAAAATCACCTGCTGGGGCAGCGGCACTGAGAGAAGCCCATCGCTGTGATGTGTAAGACGTGAAATGATCACAAAAGCTATAATTCTACGTTGGGAGCTGGGGTTGTTCTGCGCATGCGCGGTCTGCTGATCATGTTTGTGTGGCAGCCATTGCCTCTCCCAATGTTAGCTGCAGTCTGTAGCCCATAGGCACAGCGCCATCTGAAGATGGCATTAGCTGCCAAGGGCCAAACCCTGGATGCTTAGCATTCTGGAGCTTGGTAAATCTGATGGCTTCGCAGCCCCCATGGAAAACTAGCACGAAGGCATGCACCAGCTTTTAAATGAAAGTTATCAATGTGGTGAGCCTATTTAATTTCATTATTTAAAACTCGATTAAGAAAAATTCAGAAATTCTGCGACTCTTTATTGTTATTATGTAGTTAAAAATAATTGAAATAAACTGAGGCAGTAAATGCCAGAACAAAACATCACTAGTGCAATGAACAGTCAAGTAAATCATTTTAATTCCCAGACTAGTGAGCACTTGCATCTACACGGTTAGTGAGTGACCTATACATACTTGAGCGCTTTCATGATCTTCTTGACCCATTTGACATTGGGATTTGCACAAACTCTGAATTTTTTGGTAATTAATCTGAAATAAGAAAAATAAAAGCAAATATATCACACACATTTGTCTCACTAGAACAAAACACTCTAAACTATACTAGGCCATACTTCCTAGGATCAACAAGCAAACTTGCGGATAATGGGCCTGATTCAGCAAGGGTCGCAACCTGGGAAAACAATAGCGATTACGTATGCAGTCTTACGAAGATATGCTAATCCACCACGATCGCTTTGCCGTCACAGCACAATAGTCCTTAGCAATACTGTGAAACCATCAGCAGCATCGAGTACAATCGCAGCCTCACGCACACTTGCACAAGCTTTAACCTTACTCAGAAATTGCATCGCAGTGGATAATTTATGCACGCTCCTGCAACGGCATTGAAATGCACTGGCATGCCTGCGTTTCGCCAACCGCCCCGTCACCTCCCACAATCGGCACTTCCTGTCAATCACTCTGCAATGGGTCTGCGTAGACAGTCCCGATCACAGTGGCTGGTTCGCGCACTGCGATGCATACGCATGTGCAGAACGCAACAGTCGGCCGATTGCGTGTGTAATCACATGTGCGATCCATGCTGAATCAGGCCCAATGTCATTTAAATGGCAGCTAGTTGAGGCACTGACCCGCTAACTGGGCATAGTACATTTACCTATAGGCAGTTCTGTAGTACTCATCAGTGAAACACAGGTTTTCACAGGTTATTTAAGACATTGAAGAATGAGGGAGCTTTCCAAGCTATGTTTCCTAGGGGTCTATTCATCATCACTTCCATTCTACAAAAGCAGGTGAAAATGAAAATTTTCACCTGCAATTGTATAAATGAAGTGTTCGGGCCATTCATCAAAAAGGTAAAGCAGGAGAAATCACAGATATATCTCCTGCTTACCTTTCTCTCCCGGAAAGGCCCGCTGTCCCCATACACTAGTATCACAGATATATCTCCTGCTTACCTTTCTCTCCCGGAAAGGCCCGCTGTCCCCATACACTAGTATCACAGATATATCTCCTGCTTACCTTTCTCTCCCGGAAAAGCCCGCTGTCCCCATACAC
Organism: Taudactylus pleione; assembly: GCA_031769625.1. NCBI lineage: Eukaryota > Metazoa > Chordata > Amphibia > Anura > Myobatrachidae > Taudactylus > Taudactylus pleione. The sequence goes on along the minus strand of JAUIMM010000141.1, from coordinate 2,935,738 downwards.
TAGTATCACAGATATCTCCTGCTTACCTTTCTCTCCCTGAAAGGCCCGCTGTCCCCATACACTAGTATCACAGATATCTCTCCTGCTTACCTTTCTCTCCCGGAAAGGCCCGCTGTCCCCATACACTAGTATCACAGATATATCTCCTGCTTACCTTTCTCTCCCGGAAAGGCCCGCTGTCCCCATACACTAGTATCACAGATATATCTCCTGCTTACCTTTCTCTCCCGGAAAAGCCCGCTGTCCCCATACACTAGTATCACAGATATATCTCCTGCTTACCTTTCTCTCCCGGAAAGGCCCGCTGTCCCCATACACTAGTATGGGGACAGCATTCATCAAGCTGCGAAAATACAATATTTTCGGAGCTTGACTGAGGGAGCATTCGCCATCTTCAGATCCCGGGTCGTGAAAAGGGATTCTAGGGTTCTTGTGCTCATGTGTGATCTGTAAGTCATTGCATGCACACTAGTTACACTGCTCCAAAAGGAGCAGTGACAAGTTCCGGGGAGAAAGCTGATTTTCGGATCAGCTGTCTCTCTATTTCCCGGTAATTAAAATTATGAATAGAGCCCCTAGAAACAACATGCATATAAGCCACACCAAAAGGAGAAAGGACTTCAGGGTAGGTTGTCATATTGTCATGGAACCAGTGTCCATTTGCGCATTGATTTAAAAAGAATCTGTGAAATTTTTTATAGAACAAAATATTTTTTCTTATTAAAAAACAAAAAAAACAAAAAGTGGTGTCAAATAAATATATATTTTTTTTAATTCTTGTATCTGTTCATTTGGTTATTTATTCACTCTGTCATTATTTTCTGTATCTACACCTGAATACATAGGGCCCTTGCTTTAGCTGGGGACAGTCACACAGGCTGCTGGACCTCACAGTACTGATGATAAATGTTGGACAGACTGAAAACACATCAAGCTACAACCAGGGTCCATCCAGCATTATAATATGCAGCAGATGGCTTTACAGCTGCTCATGAGCATGTACCTAAAACAATTACTTTGTTTCACAGCGTCCAACATATTTTTTTTTCCAGGGAAACAGAAAATGATCAGTCACAGAGAAAAAACACAGGAGATAAAGGGCAATTGGCTGAGTCACCGATGGCTGATTAATCGATTCCTGATGTCTGTTTCTCTGATAATTGGCAAAATCCAACATATTATAAATCCCCGACTTACCTATTCTAATAATTTTTATGTTGGAATCAAGAATTTTCAACATGTTGGATTTTGCTGAATGTTTTTAAACACTCTCCCGGCACAATGGAGCAATGTGCCAATAGAATATTGATGTATGGGCCTCATTAGTTAGACCAGATTTTAAATGTACTGTCACAGTATAACAAACTAAAGCCGGGTACACGCTATACAATAAATGAGCCGATCAGCTGATTATTGGCTTATCAGCCCGATAATTGCATAGGGTGTATGCAGGAGCATTAGCCGATAAATAGCTTTAAACGCTCCTGTAACGTCAGATCGGAAGGTCGGTGTGCTGCATACGCTATCTGGTTCCCGATCCCTTTGAAGAGATTTGAAGGAAGTAAACACTGAGCTAAAAATTGCTCAGTGTGTACGGGTGTACAATGATCTGCTAATCACTTTTTCGGGTCAAAGCGTTTATCGGATTGGCAGAAATTATCTGCAGGCGTGTACCCAGCATTAAATGTAATCTATGGGTTGAGACCCAAAACTTGCTTCACCAAGTCATTTAAAGGGCCAGATGTACTAAGCTCTGAAAAGTGATAAACTGGAGAGTGATAAACCACCAGTCAATCAGCTCCCAACTGTCATTTTTCAAACACAGCCTGTAACATGACAGTTGGGAGCTGAGTGGCTGGTGGTTCATCACTCTCCAGTTTATCACTTTTCAGAGCTTAGTACATCTCCTGCTTTCATTTAAGGTCGTCCATGATCTAATCTTTAAAAAAAATAAAACTTGTTTACTATACAAAAATTTGCTTTAATATTATTGCATTTCATTTGCAAACAGCTTATAATACTTAAAGGAAAGTACAGCACTGGTTAAAACTGGGCTGAGGGTCAAGAAAGTGAATCAGAAGCATTTTAGCTCTGCTCTGAGCTGAAACATCTACTGTACATACTTTTGGTCAAAGTACAGTATATGACTGGTTACTAGAAGCCCACATCTAACATGCTCTCCTCCACAGCCTGGAAACATCTGGTCACTTTAAGGTTCTCTTGGCCCATGGTTATCAAGTACATTGATCAGCTTTGGAGTAGTGTTAAAGTGGGATAAAGCCCATGTAATTGCACCTGAACTAAGCCTAGCAATCGGGAATTGCCACTCTATGTATTATACTGTCCAACTTGTTTATAGGAAGGGACTCAATTTAGTTTTAGGGGCCTATGTATCAAAGCTTGATGATAAATAGCATTGTGAGATATAAATCACCAACCCATCAGCTTCTAATTTACATTTTATAGGCTGTGTTTGAAAAATGACAGTTAGGAGCTGATTGGATAATACTTTTTCTCTCACAAGCTTTGATACATAGGCCCCTTAATAATATTATTATTATTATTATTATTATTATTATTAATAATAATAATCCTGTCCTCATTTTTGTACAGTTGGTACAATAATTGATCCCCACTTACATAATGGCATCAATGTCGCACACCTCTCTGGAGCTCTGGGTAATGTATTCTTTGATTGCCCGCACTGGTAAAGGCTTCTTTGTGTAAGTATAGCAGCAGTCAAATACTGAGGAGACAGTTCATAGGAAGAGGGAGAGAGAGAGAGTGAATCATTGGTAGTGTCTCTGCTTAGTTCTCTTTGCATATTGATGTATAAAAATCTGTCACTTGATTAGTCAATGAACAACCTAATAATATTTCAGCCTCTCTATCCTAAAAGAAGGTTGGAGGAATTTACTTTGCTAGTGACAGATTTGTATTTGGGTGTCTGAACTGTATAAAACGGCGATACATTTACAGTTCTCATAGGTAAAAGAACCACACATGTTAGAAATGGTAACGTATCTAAATATAAGAAAATAAGTACTTTTACAGATTTTAAGACTGTTTTTTTGTTTTGTTTGATAGCTTGATCAAGCTTGAAGCCAGTATTTGTGCTATTTTATTCTTGTTCCAGTTTTTGATCAAGGTATTTCAGATTCACTTTATCCGTTCATGCAATAAAACATGACGGAGTTGACATCATGTAATAATGAAATTAAACCCACTCACCTGCGGCACTGATCAGGGACTGGAGTCCCAACAACGCGATACACAGAACACAAAGGGAGCTGACACGAGACATGTCACAGTCATATGGTTATCTATGCAGATGACAAACACAATATAGAGGTGGTTATATACTTACTGAGTCCCTCCCACACCAGTTTATAAGCAGGGACTTCCCCATTAATTTCCTATGCTTTGGTCACAGAGAGTATAACGTTTGCTGATAATAACATAGCATGAAAGGTACAGTAGCTAGGAAATTTCTACTCTCCACAAATCCAGTCCTGTGGCCACAGTTCATAGGAGAACATAATAACATGACAGTGCAACGTCAGTTCTCCTCAGATCCACTCACTTGGTGATGACGTACCTGTAAAATCACCTAGAACTGATACTAGCACTTGCATGGATGCAAATTGGCCACAGCGTTAATGAATGACAGAAATGGGGAATTGGTTAATATTTTATCATCAGCAAACTATACAATTCCTTACTCTGTAAAATCACCCTCATAATCTATAACATGGTGCTAACTCTTGGTGCACCTTAAGCAGTGACCCTCCCACCCAGGGTATAGTGCCCCCATTCCCTCTGCTTCTCACAATGGCAGGCATACATTATAGTCAAGTGCCACCCACCTGGCCTATCACAGACATAGAGGAGCAGCAGCAGCTACATAAGAAGCTGCCGACTGCATCCATTTAACCAATAACGTTATCATCTCAGGACTTCCCTTAAATTAAATTCTCCAAAGCCATCATACACGGAGAATCCCACCCTTTTCCATACCACTGGGCTCACTTATGAAAAGCAGTAATCCGCCATACCAAGACTCTTTAGGGACTGGCAAGAAACACAGGACTCTGCGTAGCCCACCACACACTAACTGCTCTACCCACTCATTCTCAGGGGTTAATTTACTAAGATGGGAGTTCTATTTAAAAAGTGATGTTGCCCATAGCAACCAATCAGATTCTACTTCTCATTTATCTAGCACCTTCTATCAGATAATATCTGGAATCTGATTGGTTGCTATGGGCAGCATCACTTTTTAATAGAACTCCCATCTTAGTAAATTTACCCCTCAAAGTCATGAACGCCAGGGCCTGGTATAGAGTGAGCACTGCACCAATTGAGTAGCGTATCTTGCATGTGTGTCTGTGGCCAAGATGACAGCTGCGGTAGACGTGTTGGTACTGCACTAATAAGGTGTGTCAGATACATATATGCATAGTATGCAATTTACTCTTGCATACAAAATATAATGGATACGTTTAAATTAATAATCTAATAACTCCTAGCACCGGTACACTACATGGTGTTACTTACAACATAAGACATCAAACATAAATGCCCAGGGGGTGAAAAGGATTAAATTCCAATTTAGTGACACTGTTCAAGGTGTATCATTTATTCTTCCTGTGATGCTGACGTCTATCCCATAGCGAAGGAGAAGAGCCGGGACCCGGAGCTGACTGCGGCGGTCGCGTCAGGAGCGGGGATTCAGGTAAGTTGTCATTTTTTTTGTGTGTGTGTGTAAGGGGCACTGCATGGGGGGGGCCGCTACAGAGAGCACTGCATGGGGGGGTGCTACTAGGGTCAGTGCATAGGAGAACTACTACTGGGGGCACTATATAGGGGGGGACTACTACTGGGGGCACTATATAAGGGGCACTGCATAGGGGGCGACCACTACTGGGTCTGGGGGCACTATATAAGGGACACTACTGGGGGACTGTATAGGGGGACCACTACTGGGGGCATTATATAAGGGGCACTGCATAGGGGGGACCACTACTGAGTCTGGGGCACTATATAAGGACCACTACTGGGGGCATTATATAAGGGGCACTGCATAGGGAGGGACCACTACTGGGTCTGGGGCACTATATAAGGACCACTACTGGGGGCATTATATAAGGGTCACTGCATAGGGGTACCACTACTGGGGGCACTGCATAAGGGGCATTACTACAGGTGGCACTGCATTGAGGGGACTACTACAGTGGGCGCTGCATATGGGGGACCATTACTGGGGGCACTGCATAAGGGGCACTGCTACTGGGGACACTGCATAAGGGGCACTACTACAGTGGGCATTGCAAGAGGGGCATTACTACTGAGGTGAATAAAAAGGAAAAAAAAATGTTCCTAGGGTGACGAGAAAGAAGTTTGTTGCCCAGGGGCCCCTACAGACCTTAATCCGGCCCTGCAACATACTCAGGTGCACAGATGCAGCATCATTAGGAACAGGCTAAATAACAATATATCAGTAAACCAGGAATGCAAATAGTATAGAAATAAACAGATTACACTGTCAGTAATGAGAAATTCCAGGAATGCAATGTGGTAGTACAGGAATGCAATGCTGTGAGTAAAACTGTATAGGATTACCAGATAGCACAGGCAAAGCAGATAATCCAGGAGTCCAAGGACAGGAACTATGGACCTCATTCAGAGTCGGTCGAAGCGGCCGCATGGTCGTAGGGGAAAAGGGGCCGGATATTCAAATGATTCCCTCGCAAGTTGCGTCCCTAAGTTCGGATCGGTAGCTGGCCGACCAAGGGGAGGAAGCGGTCGGAATTAAAAAAAATACGCCCCCTTCTAGTACGCATTGCACATCATCTCCGGGCATATAAGGATTAATCGAGACCATCGGGAACCATCGAAACTGGTCGTAGAGCTTAAGGTTGACCATACCCTCTCTTAAGCTCTACGCTCATGTCAGTGTAAAAACCTCCCATGTCACATGTGCCATGACGCTACTTTGTTAATTATGCACTCCCATAAACCGTATGCACTCCCATAAAACACCGTTCGCATAATTAGGCATGCCTGCGTTCGGATCTCCACTCCCCCATTTTCAAGCACCTTCCCCTGTTACCACCCACAAACGCCTCATTCTGTCACTCAAACTACCGATCTGGCTGTGTTCAAGGAGAGAGAAATTTCTGATCGTAGCGGCTAGTTTGCGCATGCGCATTGCGAACTTTATGCATGCGCAGTATAGCGAACATCGGTGGCGTACGACCGTGCGGCCGCAACAACCGACTCTGAATGAGGTCCAATATGCTGTAGCAATACTGAGCTGGATTACCAGACAATGCAGGAACGGAATACTGTGAATAGTGCTATGCAGGTTTACCAGATAGCACAGGCAATGCTGAGAATCCTGGAGTCTAAGAATAGGAACTAGAAAGATCATACTTGCCTACTTTCCCAGGAGTGGTGGGAGGTTGTGGAATTTTTGGGTAACCCCGCACAACCCCGAAAGAGTAGGGAGATCTCCCGCATCCCACCAACTTCCTAGTGAAGTGGGCAGAATGGGGTGATTTTCAGATAAATTTGTGGGTCCGTAGGGAGGGGTGGGGCTAAATGATGCAAATTGTATAATCAAGCCCCACTCCCTCCTCACAGACCAGCAAATTGCAGGTTTTTACTGTAATGGGGCGGGCCTAATGACAGCTATAGTCTAGCCCCGCCCCCCAAAGCTGAGAGCAGCAGCTCCTCTCTGGCTGCTCCCGGAAAGGATCACAGAAAAGCCGGTAAGTATGAAGTAGATGCTGTAGCAATATTAAGGGCGGGATGTATTAACAGTGAAAATGCAGTAATTCCCCAATCTGTCCTGGTTTGGTGGGTACCCGATAGAAGTCTATGGGCTTCTTTTCGGGATGTTCCGCCTTGGGAGGGATCAAATCAAGTCACTCCCATCTCCACCCCAATCCCCCCCCCCCGCAGCCTCGGGTCTTCTGCCCTTGCGCAAAGGGACGCCAGATGGACTTCTGGGTGTTAAACCCAAAAGTCCCTCTGTCTGGCGGCATCACAAAGGACAGCTCTTATCGGGAGAGCTGTCCTTTGCAATATTCTTGGTACGTACTGCAGTATGTACCTGAAGACGAGGGCAATGTACCGCATCGATGCTTCGTACATCCCGCCCTGAGACAGATTAATAGACAATGCAGGAACGGAATACTGTGAATAGTGCTAAGAGGTTTACCAGATAGTTCAGGCAATGCAGCGAATCCAGGAGTTCAAGGACATGGTAGAGTAAGGCAAGAAGTAGCTAGGAATCCAGAGGATCTAGCACACAGCAGGTAAGAGATATACACAATCCATCTAAGAAGGCACAGAAATGTCAGAAGAACACAATTCCAGCACAGTAAACATTAATGACCCAGAGGTTCCTCATCAAATTGAAGTACACTCTGACCCCGCTTACATACAGTTAGAGTGTCAACGGCACAAGATTGTAAAGCAGCGTGCTACCCGCGCATATATACTGGGAGTAACAGCTGGGGAAACATAGCTGCCAGCAGCTTTTGAGATCGTCTGGTAATTGGAGCCTGGCTACGGACACACCGGCAGACGGTGAGCATATCGAACAGGCAACAGCTCCAGTGAAACACCTAAGCCTAAACAGACATCAGTAATTTCCACGTAACCTACTAATCGGGTGAGATAAGTTTATGTCCACCAATGCTATTACCTATTCATATATGCAAATTAACTTTTTTTTCTGTAATTGGATATTGAATCTTCCCTGGAAACTGTCATTTATACCTATTTTTACAGATTGGTTATGTCAAGTTTGGTTAATTAAATTAAAATTATAAAAATTTTCTTAGTAAATTATCAAGATTTAAATTTAGATTATTATTATTACTGTGTGTGTATGTACTGTGTATATATTATTAATTCTGTATACATTACTAACCAGATTTAAGGCACATTTGCCAGAAAAGACTGTTTACTAACATACAGACTAGACTGTACTGGAAATTAATCTGGGTCTTACCAAGTAAAACTGTCTAATTGGAGAGTGCTGGAATTGGATTTAGGCTGCTTTAAACACGGTGGAATTGCTAGTTTCCCATAGTTAATAAATTCTTACTCATTAGCTGTAGTGTGTAGGATAATGGCCATCGGCAGTTAAAATGCTTTTGTATTTGGGTTTTTTGTATAGATAGATGCACTGGCCGGTGTTTTTTAATGTGTATTTTATCTTACTGTGTTTGAGCATGCATAATTTAAATATATAAAATTATGCAAGTTTGTGTTATCTATTTTCCTAAATATTAAAACAAGCGGGCCTATTCATTAAATATTGATACAATGGGGGCCTATTCTATACTTAATCATCATGGCCTCCGATGATTAAGTATTGTTCTCACTGTGAGGGATACTTAAGTATCCCTCACAGTAGGGGATAGTTTACACTGCAGCAATTCATCATTGTTCCAGTGCGGGGACAGCTGCTCCGAAAAACAGCTGTCTCCTCAGTTAGTATCACAGCTACAGACAGGAGATGCTGTCTGTGATACAAAAAATGTTGGGACATTTTCAGCATTCTGCAGCTGCATGTAGGTAGATTGCAGCACCTGCAATAACAGTTTAATTTGCCCTGCCACCAGCTGAAGCAAGAGGCAGTAGCCATGGCATAGGGAGAGTATACCTTACTCTAGTTGAGAATACTTTCCATGATGTGTAAAGTGCTGAAACCCTTCGAAGTTGTCCCCTGTGAAGTGAGTTCAGACACTGCTAGCTTGAGTCAGGTGGTTCCCCTAATTAGACTTTTTGGAAAAGCAACTTGAGAAACTGAAGGAGGAGCTGAAACAAAGCAATTTTGATAAGAATGTCGGACTTGTAGATGAAGTCCTTTATTCGCTTTGCCACCATCCAAGCACTGTCAGCATCTTAAAATTGTATCAATACATTTTGGCAACCATGCTTAATCCTAGTCATATGTCATATCTTTCCAATGGACACAGATATGAAGAGATGCAAAGAGCTGTTGTCAGCTCAAGTGGCATGTGACATGGCACTGTCTCCTATTTCAGTTTCTCCAGTAACTGAGGTTGCCAGGAAAAAACTCAGCTTTCCTAAGAAACTCACTGGTGATACAGATGACTCAACACAATAGTTTGATGTCTGGTCGGGTCTAAAATAATTGCCTACAATTAGTGACACCTCTACCATGATTCCATCTGATATGGTCACCATTCAAAGAATGGTTGAGGATTATTTTAATGACAGCATCCAAATAGCCATGTCAGACAGTCTCTTTGACTACTGGGAGGAAAAAAAGGCAATTTGGAGGCCTTTGGATAAACTGGCTTTGCTTTACTTAAGATGCCCACACTCCAGTGTATATACAGAAGGAGTTTTTAGCAGAGCGGGGAACCTCGTCATTGATCGGCGTAGGACGCTGCTTCCTCAAAATGTGGAAAAGATAATGTTCATCAAAACGAACTACAAATTCAACAAGGAAGACCATTACCAGCAATTATGTCAAAGTACAGAGGCACCTGTTATGGTGGATTCCAGCTGGGACAAATTAATATTGTGTGAAGATGATGTACACACCGATGAGAGTAAGGATGATACTGGTGACTGTAGAGCCAGTCTGTACGTAGAGAGATCATTGCCAGCAATGTCAGCTGCCAGGGCCGCTCGTGGCATGTTCGACCAGTGTGGTTGAACAGGGGCACCACCCCATAGAGGGCGCACCCCTCCCAGCCATTCCTGATTTCAGCGGGACAGATCCATTTTTCAGGCACTGCCCCGCTGTTCCACCTGCAGGAAGTGGTTGGGCACCTAATCCACAGCTGTGCGGCGGAGCCGGAGCATGTGTGCGGCATCCATTCAGTGCAGGAGAAGAGCTGGGGGCAGCTCAGCTACTGATGTAGTGCTAGGCTCGCCCCCAGCCTGACTTTAACTGGAGGCATGCTATACAGGCATAACCCAAATAACTTCATGTAGGGGGCATGACCTATGGTAATTAGACTGCACCCTCCTTTTTGGTCATGTGCACTTTGCTGCGCGTGGGTAAGGGGCGATTAATTACTGTCCTGCACAGGGAGCAGCTCCCCCTGGAGCCAGCCCTGTCAGCTGCTCATTGTGGGTGCCCAAACAAACCAATCACTTCAGCCACAAGTGGAAGTCCATGTCGCTGAAATGATTGGTTTGTTAAGCTGTGCATTGGAGGGCCCAAGGATAATTCCATCTTGCACCTCTTTTCTTTGCATTATGCACTGCTTGGGGCATTGATGTCTAGTTTACAGACTTGGCATATACTAGGTCACCTGAGTCTTCTCCCCCCATGCTTGGCTCCACCCCCTCTATAGAACCCCCTCTTCTGCACCATCAAATTGATTACTGTATGTGAGCAAAACATGGGACGTGTTCAAAATCACCCAGCTGTAATGTTCTCACAATATTTGTGGCATTGTCAGAAATCACAAATCCCAAGGAGAGTTCAAGTAGGATAAGCCATTTTGCAATGACTTCCCCGAGTTTTTCTAAGAGGTTGAAACAGGTATGCCTCTTAGTGAAGCCGGTGATACACAGTGGGGCCTATTTCCGAATGAACTTGTTAGATGCTGTTGCTGCTGATGAAAATAATACACCAACCCAGTGGGCTGTCATAGTCATGTAATTTTTAGTTTGCCCTGTTCCACTTGTCCGCATATCTGTGTTTAAGTAGACAGTGAGAACAGCAGCATTTGGAGGCCACTAATTAAGTTTTTTTTAACGTCCATATATAGGTGGGGAATCTATTTTCTAGTGAATTGGAATCTAGATGTGATTTGGTAGCGTGGATACAGGACCTCCGTTAGCTGACTAAAACCCACTGCATCTGATACTAGCATAGCTGTTATAGCATCAGTGTTCCGCTGTGCAACTAGGTGACAGCTGTCATACTTGCTTCCTCTATCAAAGGATTGTTTAACAGTCAATTGTTTTTTAAAACTACTACTAGTAGTAGTCTTCTTGGTCCTCTTCTGGGATGAAGATCCACCCCCAGCAGCAGCAGGCCTAGCGCTAAAGGAATCTTCTAAGAAATCCTGGATAGGGAAGGACTCAGTTAGCCTTATCAAATTGGATGCAGGATTACTTTAGATCATGATTGAGGATATTGGTGATGCAGGTGTTGGTGGAGATTGCAGCTGCTTGGATCCAGCAGAGAGAAGAGGGCTAGCTTACACTGGGCTGCTTATTGTTACTTTTTTAGCATAAGGTTCTGATTTTGGCAAAAACGTTTTATGCACACGCTGCAAATGACGTAACAGGGAGGTTCCTAGATATTTAAAGTCCCTACCTCTACTTACCTTAGCTTTACAAACATTAGACTTAGACTCTCCTCAGGGATGTGTAACAGTTTTGAACAACACACAGTTTGTTCTACTGCCTTAGTGATTATTTTGTCACTACTGATATTCCGGTTTTAATTTTTTGACACCTTTTCTAGAGTGAGATGTTCTTGCATCGTCATGTGAGGCAGAAGCAGATATCTGAATGACAGCAATTGCAGAACCACTACAATAAAATACAAGGCCTGAGCCTTTCCTTGCCACTGTGTGTAGTGTATGGCATGTTGGCAATTTTATTAAAGTTGTTTTTTTTCTTTAGCAATGTAGTAAAACATGTTTTTTTTTAATTTTAGATGCCCTGACTGAAAACCTCTATACCCTTGAGCATTGGCTTTAATAGATGACATTGAAGCGGTATCATCATGATGACTGATGGGGGCAGCAGCTGCAGCGCTAGTGCTTTGTTGCTGTTCTATTGATGGATCGTCATGTTACATATTGATGTCTGATTATTTTATCACATAAAAAAATATAGATTTTGTTTTTTATATAAAAAAAAAAATATTGACTGCAGATTCATCTAATGCGAAGATGTGACAAATTCAATCATCATCATAAACTTGCACCCAGTTAGTGTTCAAGAAAAATGTATACAGTATCTTGGGAAAGTATTTAAGGAAATGTACAAATGTAAATAAGATACATCTCCAAGGCTTACACTTAACCTGCATCAGCACTAAATGTATTTGTAAGTCATTCATTAATCACTGATCCACCACTGAAGCACGCAGGACTGCAAGTGCAATGTGACCATATTGTGCCAAGACACATCCTCACTTTGAACATATACCCCTACATGAAACTCCAGGCCAAGAATTTACAGTGATATGTACTGAACTGTGGGTGTTACCTTTTAAAGAGCACGGCGCATTAGGGGGCAAATGTACCTGGGGCTGAAAAGTTCAAGGGCCTATACTGAGAAGCTGAGGAGGTGTGACCAGTGATGCATGGGTGTTACCCTTTTTGTGTGGGTGTGCCCAGTGCTGTGTGGGCATGTACACCCCAAAGTCTCCCTAAATATATAAAACTATATAAATTGTAATTATCCATAGGAGAGCGACCTCTGATGAAATCGTGTCTTTTAAAAATGAGTTAGGAGATTCCACTATATTTGATAACCAAAGCCATGTCTTTGGGTAGCAACATTCATCATAATAGCAAATGCTGATGGAACCCAATGTTGCTCAATACCTGGGATTATATTGTTCGTTTACATCTGTACATCAGGTAAGCTTGGCTCACTGGACATAAAAAGATGTTGGCCTTACTAAATTCACATTTGGACAACAACATATATTTTGCTAATTTTAGATATCATAAGCTACTTCAATAATAATAATGTATGATGCATTTAATACACCAGAATGCTCATACTTATACACATCTTGGTTTTACCATGATGCACAGTTACTTGCTCTTTCTTACTCCATTCTCAAATCTGAATCAGGCTTTATGGTACGTACTGATAACAGAGAACAATAAGCACTTATTAGGAAATCTGTAAAGAATAGACAAGGTAGCCTCCTATGGCAATATAATGGGAAGATATAGTGTAACACGTTCACATATAAACAGTTTTTTTTTTCATTCCTCCCTTTTATTATCCAGACTCTCAATGAATTCAGGGCCTGATTCAGAGCCGGACGCTCTGACCAGAGCGCTCGCTCTGAATCAGTGCCCTCCTACCTAAAAATGGAGCGGCCTCCTGGCCGCTCGCATAGCTGTGGGTGACCACCCACAACATATGTGAGCGGCCAAAAAGATGGTCGCGATGGTCAAGACCATCGTGACCATCGGGCTTATGACGGAGACCCTGCGGTAGGGTCTCGCTGCCGCAAGCCCTGGAGTGATTTTGGCTCTATCAGAGCCAAAATCACTCCCACTGACATCACTACTGATGTCAGTGGGGCCGGCTTCAGACGGTAGGCGTTCCCATGGGAACGCCTCCGTCTGGCAGCCACGCCCCCGGCACGCCCACCAAAGTGGGCGTGCTGTCAATCAACATCGACAGCACGCCCCCTTTGGTGCGAGACCCGGAGCGACGGAGAGACTGTCGCTAGCCGGGTCTCGCGCATGCGCACGACGGAGCTCCCTCCGTCGTGAGCATGCGCAGTAGGGCACCATCGACCCGCTTGCGAGCGTCCTGAGTTTATTATTTTTGCATAAACAAATTGGGAAGGGGGGGACAAAAACAAGAAAAATGGGATTGAGAACAGTGAAACGATTGGACAGTAGTGAGGACGATGTATAGTACATGCATTAAGCAGACATTGCAGTACAAAATTATTACGTAGTGATATGTATAATGTGTCGGGGACTTGGGATGCTGATGGCTCGCCAAACTCTATAGCTCACTGTTAGTCAGCAGCCTTGCACCGCCCCCAGCTCTGGCACTTGCATACAGTGTGCAGAGATGCTGACCAAGACTCTCCCCCGAGGAACCTCATCAGGAAGCTTTCAGGCAGCCGTGCATGCGCAAAGGAAACTGCCCAACTTTATAGATTTATAGGCAGGTGCGTTTCTAGAGAGGAGGGGCCTGTGTGCAGTCTCCGACACGGGCCCCCTCCTCTCTGTCCGGCGGCCGGCAGTGCACTGAGCTGTGCGCGGCCAGCACCGGAGTTATAGACTCTGGGCACTAGAGTGCGCTCAGAGTCTATAGAGTATGCCCAGGTCACCGGGAAAATGGCCGTGGCGGCCATTTTCCCTGTACTGTGCATACGCAAATGACGGGAAAATGGCCACGGCGGCCATTATCCAGTCATTTTTAGAGCGCCGGACCCCCGCTCCAACGTAGGACTCCGGAGAGGTAAGTAATGCCATGGGTGCAGGGTGTGTGGTGTGGGGCCCCCTGCACCCATTATAGATATGCCCCTGTTTATAGGTAAGTTTCTTTTGTGCAAATCTATGATGGTCTAAACCATTGATGGTATATAATCGCAAAGTTTTATACCATCGATAGTTCATGCCACCATCGCCATCCAAAGTAACCATCGATGGCAACTGTCTCGTTGGCCATCCCTAGTTGGAACAGCGGCCAATAGGAATCATCTTGATTCCCGTTGGCTAGTGAATGACACCTGACTGGGGAAACATGCGACCTGCTGCGGCGCAACACCCCACCGATAATTTCAACGCAGCAGCCAATAATAATCGCACTGATTGTTATTGGACGCTGCTGGTTGCATGTCCACGGTTGACCAGTTGATCGCAATCGACTGTTTGCCCACTTCTGACATAGTTGAAACAGTTCTGCACATTTCCAGCTATGAACCCACTGATATTGTAGTTTATTTCCTAAAGGTAAAGGACAAAGGTGGCTTTCCAAACTGAGTACTGCTGATAGTATAGTATAGTACAGTGTGCTGTGACAGCAGGCGAAGCTTGGTTATGAAGATGCAAGCCTGAAATGTGTGTTGTCTCATTTGATTTTTATCACCACAAAGATTTATTTTAATTTTAATAAACTGGAAACAGCTGACAGTGAATGGGTTAAGAATGTGAGTTAGTTATGGAACCACTTGGTGTGCGCGTACATTTTCAAGTTCCTATTTTATATCACGCTGGCCAATGTGTGGGAGTGAAAGTAAGATGTATGTGCAGAGATCAGTACCAGATTAAGGTGCACATGGGCCTGGAGCTGAAACTTATGAAGGGCTTATTGTGTGCCGCCACAGGGGTGTGACCAGTGTCACGGGGGTGCGACTAGTGATGTGGGTAGCATGACCATTGCTGTGGGGGTGTGGCCTGTGCTGCGGTGTGTGGGAAGCACTTAAATCAAATGGCGCAGTTCAGGAGGCAGACCGAGGTGACCTGGGTCTCTTTACTAGTGTGTGTATAGACACACTAGTGGACAAGGTCATAAGGAGGCCAGGGCTGACTTCACAGACTTTAGGCTGCTCAGCTACTCTGTCCCTTTAGGTGCTGAGACCTTATGTTGCACATGGAGAGCTTGTGAAGCCTTTGACTGTGCCGCAGTGACATTAGTATTATGCCCTGGACCAGGGACGTAACTACAACTTTGTGGGCCCCACAGCAAAATGCTAAAGGACCCCTTCCCCCAATAGCTTTTATCTCTCTGCAGGGTTCCACCGCAGTGATATGGGGGAGTGCTTACTGCTACCTATCATTTTTAATGCAAGCATAAAGCCAGACTTGTTTGAAACTGAATAATCCCATTAGTTAATATAAATATATATATATATATATATATATATATATTATATATATATATGTATAGTTTACTACAATTATAAATTCTGCCCCAAAACTCAGTATTTCTAAATGTAATTACATTATAATATTATAATAAATCACTCATACAGGGAAGTGCTAGCCCAGATCCTTGGTACCCACCAAGGCCGGGCCCGTTAGCCACAAGGATTTCTGCAGTGCTCAGTCTCTCTCTGACTCTGAGCTCTATTTCCCAATGAGACACAACCCCTTTAACACTCATTAAAGGGGTTATGTTCTCCATTCAGTACTTATCAAACAGCAGTAAGCTTACTATATATATATATATATATATACTGTATATATATATATATATATATATATATGCAGATATATATAGAGATAGATACACACACGGTCGGACTGGCCCACAGGACAGAGGGCCACACCTCCTCTTCTAATGTCAAGTTTCAGACAGTCCACTCAAATTATATATTGTTTTCTATTACAGGGTCAGTTACCTGGTAGAGCAGGAACATGGATGAACAGAGAATGCACTGTAGTATGTGGTCTGCAGGCTATGTCCTCTATAGTGGTTGCCCAAGCCTCTATGGTGGCTGGCCACAACCTTTAAGCATGGGCCCCTACCACTGCCTTCCCCCATTGGGCCCTTTATTTCCCAGTCCGACATTGGATAGATAGATAGACTTCTTGGTACCTTATGATGGATAATATCTTCAACATTATATTATGATATCACTACTGGGTTCAATCCACAGCTATTGTGCTCCTCAGTCCAGTTATCATCAAGGACGGAGCTTGTCTGAGGTTGGAGGGTAAGAGGATGGCTCAAAGCATCCCTGCCAGTGCTGCTACAGTCAGAACCACAGTCAGGATGGCAGGCCCGGGTAATGAAAATCAGTGACCAACGAAGTTTGAAATAACTGTAATTACACTTTGCGCAATGGTAGGGCTGGCCCTGCATACAGGCCACATGTGCATGACTACTCTGTACTGTTGAAGACATTTTCTCTACCTGAGATTTTTAGTGCAGTGCCGTATCTGTAATTGGTGCAGGGTGTACGGTACACACCCCTTCAATATACTTACTCTGTGCCGCTGCTAGCATGATAGAGGAATCACCAGGAAAATGGTGCCAGCCCAGTGCAAGAGTCTACCATGCACATGCGCTGGCACAAGGGGGCCACTTGGACACCACACACGGGTCCCCTCCCCTCATAAGATGTCCCTGGTCTTGAATGTATATGAGCCAGCTATGTGATTTGTACTGCACTCATATGTCTATCTTCTGTGGGTGCACCCCACTACTGCCGAGCTTCCTGGGTGATGGCATAAATATTACAATAGTATGTGATATTCTTTCCTTTTAATGAAAATCTTGAAAACCAGCCTAAATATTTTCCATTTAATGGTTCTTTGACCTTCCCAATTTTCCTTGCTTAATTTTGTCCAGCACAGAATCCATCTGTTAGAAAAGGTTTATGTTATATCTCTGTGCAGGGCAGGGCAGTAACTAAGGCTGTAGGAGCAGTGTTGCTGTTGAGGCATAGGGGGCAGCATTGTCACTCCCCTGTAGCACCAGCATTTGGCTTGCAGATTGTGTAGAACGGCAACCTGCAGCCTAGAGAAGACCAGAGTGTCCTTGCTTCTTCTTGGCCCTGGCAGCAGCCGGCACAAGTTCTGAGGAGGGGCCAGCACAAATGTTGGGGTGGGGGAGGCACAGGGCGGCATTTTGTCCTGATGCACTGTAAGGAAACATAGGTTGTTGTGTCTGCTAGACCTCTGTTATATTTTTTGTGTCTTTTCTAGACCTAGCCACACCCCTCAATTACATCATATCCTACCTCTGTAAACCACATATTGGACGGGATGTACTAAAGGAAAAATGCGGTAAAACCCCCGTTATCTCGTTTTTTACCGCATTTTCATATGTACTGCCCTATTTTCGGTGCGGAGGGTAATACCAGAAAAACCTGGTTTTACCAAATAGAAGCCTATGGGCTTCTTACCACATCATGCTCCAGATGCTTTGCCACCGCCTCGCCGCCCTGCAGTCCCCTAGTGCTGGCCCCCACTCACCTCAGTCTCCTGGTTTCCAGCCCGTGCTCCTCCTGGGTCCCCCGCCTCCTTCTCCTCCTAATCTTCTTCCGGGTTCAGGGAGGAGGAGGAGGAGGAACCAGGGACTTCCTGCACAGGTCACCAGCAGGAAACTCCCGGGGCTCGAAGGGGGCGGAGACAGCACAGCAGGTGACGGATGACTCTTTCAATTTGTAAATTGATGTGAAATGCTTCTAACTCCAAATAATGAATGCAGGTGATTGCAGGTGGAAAATTAGTGTGAAAATCAGGAGCAGAATGTTCTCTTATTGTGAAGAGGATCCTGGTTAGGGGGGAGCAGGCATGGTATACAGTGTAGTTCTCGAGATAAGCAAAGTTTTCAGAACTGTTATCTTGAGTACAGGGCGGGTTCTAGACAAAATGGAGCCCATGGGAGAAATTTCCTTTGGTGCTCCCTACTAAAAATGTACATATGTCAGTTTAATCATAACAATACGCGGCACAAGGTATAGCGCGGGTCACTTGTATCAGACCTTCAACCTTTGTCTTTTTTACCCAGATTACGTACTATTTTCTTGTATTTTGAGTCTTAATTCAATATTAGTGTAATAATTGTTGGTACAGATGTACTTATTGTAGGCTTTTCTCAACATCCATTTTCTAATATAGTTTGAAGATTTACATTACTGCAAGACAGACAGACAGACAGACAGGTGTGAGGTATCCAAAATTTCTCCCACAGGCTGCTATGCTAGTAGACCTAGGACCCACCCTGACCTGCCATTTATTCAAGCACCCTGCGGGATTTATTTGACGACAGGCACATTGTTATTTGATTTTTGTTCAAAGTGTCCCTTATATACATTGGAGCTACAGTGCTTATGCTAACATACCACCACATTTTTATTCATTTTTATTGATATTGGTTCTTATATGTAAGATTAAACCTGTATGATATTAACGCCACTATGTTTAGGTGGTCTCTAGGCACTTGCATTTGAACCCTTACCACAGCCCAAAGTTATCACGTCACTCCTGAGGTGTCAGTAATCCATGTGGGCTTCATACAAAGATTTTGTGCAATTCAGACACTCTTTTGAGTGTCAAAGAATTAATATAGTTTTTTTATTTATGTTTTTTTCCTGTCAGTCAGATACTGTTTTGTAAATGATTAATGTAACTGGGTCCTCTTGACATTTTCCTCTCAGCTCACTAATAAATTGTAAAGGAGAAAAGTGGATAAAAGCAATTACAGAGTAAGACCATATTCCTCATTCTGTAAGCTGCAGAACTATTTATCCAGTGGGTATCCTGTTAGTCGCTTTTCATTTTACCCCTGTATGTTTATATTTTCATGTATTGCTAATCGCACATTGTAACCTATGAAGTGCACCCAAGATGGCTGCCTCGCCTAGTGCTCTCTTGTGTAGAATAAACAATGCATGGTTCTGATGATTTAGCAAGGATCTCTCTTAGTATTTTTATCTGTAGTGCGCATAAAATGACTGCCTCACCTGGATCCTTTGTGGGTAGGATGAATAATCCTTGGAAATGATGACCCAAAATGGCTGCTATTTGTATTTTATTCATGGTTTCTGTTATTTATAAAATCTAAACCTCTGTATTATGTTCATAGTATCTGTAAAGCGCCTTGAGTTCTATTGGAGTAAAGTGCTATATAAATGTAATATTATTATTATTTTGTATTTTATTTATTATTGTTACTACTTATCAGGAGTTTATCACCCATATATGGTATATTTGACTTGCATTAATCTCTCACACACATAAATATAATGTTTCCCTACCAATTCTTGATCACATATTACTCAGAGGCATCGATCCATTCTCATAATTTCTCCATAAAGCTCTCCCATCTGCATTGTCACCTCAGTCTTTAGGGTCTAAGCCTGCAGATATCACACCTTTACCTGTACTCTATCTAAGCTGAGCTTTCATCCACTCAGCCTCCCCACCATCATATTACTTCCATTAGCAACTCTGCTCTCATTTACCTCGCCAGGCCTCACTGCAGCCTCTTCACCTTGTGAGAGCATTTATTAATAAAAATAAAGACAACTTCAAGCAAAATATATTTAGAAAAATAATTTAAGCTTTTATTTAAAGTAAGATGTAAACTTTTTTTTATTTACAGTATTCTGCATTATAAAATAGCGAATTCTGGACCAATATTGATCCAGAATTCTTAAGGTGCATATTATCCACTACACGAGTGTAGAACAACTGTATGATTACAACATTGTAATCATTCATCATCCTGTGCAGTAGATAATGTGCCCACATTGAGCAATATGTCATTCAGTGCAGGCACCCTCCCTCATCCTCGAACATGCACAATGTGTTGATATCGGCAGGTTGACCTGCATGTTCAGGCGATGACAGATGCCGGCAAAGACCAGCGGGAACGCACATCGCTGGTCATTGCCGGCATATTCACTGCACGATTAATGGATGATAACAATGTCATAATCGTTCAGTCGTTCAATTTTATCGTGTAGTGGATATGCACCTTTACACTCTTGTCCTATAAGAGGAACAAGATGATGGAAACCTCATGACTCACAAGGAATCATCCTTCAGCACTCAGGAGAGGAAAAACCCCCTGTGGAGGAAACCTCTGGGGACCCATGGCTGAAGGACTGCCCGTCCCTCTAGGCATTAAGAGGCTATGCAGAGTTTGTCCAAATCACCCACCCACCACTAACCGTGCATAACTCGTCATCCCATCTGTCACCTCAATCTGCTATTTTGACCTATTACCCGTCTAGTGATAAACGCATCTGCACGTCGATGGCGAGCGCATATCCACGGTGAGAGATAGAAAAGTGAGTGACAGACAGGGGAAGTGGGCATGGGAGGGGGAGAGACAAGACAGAGAGGGGTGGGAAGAAAAAACCCTAGCACCCCCTTAGTATTTAGAGCTCCATGTAAGAAAGTCATGACCCCTTTAGTACTCATTTCTGGTGCGAAAAGGGGTGATGACTGCAATGCTATATTCAGCAAACAGCTCTAACGCAGTTTTTGAAGTCCCCACAGTGTCTGAGCTCTATGCGCATACACAGATGGACATCATGTATGTACATTAGTCAGTGACCCATCGCCGGCAGCATTAGGCTGCCAGCAACACAGCAGAGGATGCAGCGGAGGAGGAGGACACCGCTGGACCTTTCTGGACAGTTAAGTGATGGTAGATACCAGAGGCATATTTGTATGCATCACAGTGACATGAAACAAAATATGCCACCGGCATTTAGTATCACTCTTACATGGAGCCCAAACTATGATCTAGATGTAACATTTACTAATGACAGTATTGTATAAAAACAAATAACTAAAGCACAGTATGCTGTAATTCTCTCACACCTCTGCACATTAATAACAATGGTCTGCCCGGTATGCCACAATACTGGCATACCGGGCTTAGGAGGCAGAGCGTAAAAGATTTCATTAGGAACAGAATAGTCCCATGCAACACCCACCTCTCAGCTGGAGCACTGTGTAACGGAATTAACTAGGGAGAGTATATTCCCATCCAGACAGTGCCACCTAACACCTATAAGAGATGTCCCAGATGCAGTCGCTTTGGGCTGTAATGACACTGTCCCACTAGGTGTGAGATTCTGTTTTTATCCTATACTGCCCTGTCCCCAAGGTCATAAATCATATTACAGTAGTCACGCTGTCTGCCGACGCATGGAGCTAAGCTGCCCTTATCTTTGTCCAGTCACTAACCTTATGCGAGTATCTCCTGCTGGTGTGTGGTGCAGTGTCAGTGACCTGGTAGTGTATGAGAGAGGCAGCAACAGCAAAGCCCTGATACAGGCAGTTACCATTATGACATCAGAGCATGACCTCACAGACTCCAACAGACAGGCCAAGACTGGCTATTTCTGGTATGAGTCCCTGGTGTCTTTTGTATGACTGACCTAAGGGAAATGTGATGTCACTCCTAAATTACTACTATTACATTCACATCAGATTATTATTATTTGTATGGCAGGGTTTCCCTATTAATCTTTGGCTATATAGGGCTTTGTATGAACCCAATTTCACTGTGGTTACATTTTTTAATGTTACAGTGTATCAGTGATCACCTCAATTAAAGATTAAGCATTGTTTATGGCACTGATCTCCCTCAAAAAAATTGTGATACTTTTATTTAAACATCATATTGGCCAGAAAACTCAACTCCCCATCCTCTCCCTTCCCCGTTAAGATCTGCAGAACAACTATGAAAAGCGCTGTAGAACTTTATTTAAAGAAAAATAATAATATATAATAAAATAAAAATAAAATATTATAATAATTAGTAACAGTTGTCAAAAGCAGTACTAGATAAAGGGGCACATGGGTCTGGAGCTGAAACTTATAAATTGCCTATTGTATGCTGCTGGGGGTGTGACCAGCGCCACGGGGGTGTAACCAGTGATGTGGTAGGCATAACCAATGCTGCTGGGGGTGTGACCAGCGCCATGGGGGTAAAACTAGTGATGACCAATGCTGTGGGGGTGTGACCAGTGCAATGGGGGTACAACTAGTGATGTGGTAGGCATAACCAATGCTGTGGGCGTGTGACCAGCGCCATGGGGGTACAACTAGTGATGACCAATGCTGTGGGGGTGTGACCAGCGCCATGGGGGTGTAACTAGTGATGACCAATGCTGTGGGGGTGTGACCAGCGCCATGGGGTTACAACTAGTGATGTGGTAGGCATAACCAATGCTGTGGGGGTGTGACCAGCGCCATGGGGGTACAACTAGTGATGACCAATGCTGTGGGGGTGTGGCCTGTGCTGCAGGGTGTGGGTATCAGATAAATGGGATGGGGCAGTGAGGAAGGCAGACTGAGGTGACCTAGGTCTCTTTACTGCTATAGACACACTAGTGGATAAGGTCATAAGGAGGCCCGGGCCGACTTCACAGACTTTAGGATGCTCCGCTACTCTGTCCCTCTGTCCCTTTAGGTGCTGGGGGGGCGCTGAGACCATATGTTGCGCATGGAGAGCTTGTGAAGCCTTTCACTGCGCTGCGGCAACATCTGTATTATGCCCCGGACCAGGGACGTAACTAGAACTTTGTGGGCCCCACGGCAAAATTTTAAAGGACCCCCTTCCCCCCACAGCTTTTATCTCTCTGCAGTATGCAACCACAGTGATATGGGGGTGTGCTTACTGCTGCCTATTATTATTAATGCAAGCATCAAGCCAGACTTGTTTGAAACTGAATAACCCCATTCATTCTAAATTCTGCCCCAAAACTCAGCATTTCTAATGTAATAATATTATAATAAATCACTCATACAGGGAAGCGCTAGCAAGATCCTTGGTACCCACCAAGGCCGGGCCCGTCTGCCACAAGGGTTTCTGCAGTGCTCAGTCTCTGTCTGACTCTGGGCTCCATTTCCCAATGAGACATAACCCCTTTAGCACTCGTTACAGGGGTTTATGTTCTCCATTTAGTATTTATCAAACAGCAGTAACTTACCTTACAGCTGTCTGTCACTGTATCACTAACGCCAACGCTGGCAATAAGGGGGAGATTTAATAAAGCTTGGAGAGAGATACAATTGTGAGAGATAAAGCAGCAGCCAATCAGATAGATAGACAGACATGAAAGTTCTCTGCATATATAGAGATTTTTTGCTGGAGTTGTTTCCATAGGCATAATAATATCTTCAACATTATATTGTAATGTCACTGCTGGGTTAAATCCACAGCCATTGTGCTCCTATAATCAGAACCTCAGTCAGGATGACAGGCCAAGGTAATGACATTCAGCAACCAGCGAAGCTTGATATAACTGTAATTACACTTTACGCCACCAGTGCTGTCACAGCATCAAATGCAGTAAGTGCCCAGCCTGTCACATACTGTGGGTTCCTTCTGCTGATAAACCGGCACTGGGAAGTGGGTAGAGAATGCAGGGAGACCCAGGAAGTTGTGTCCTGTTTGATGGCGTGACAGGGTGCAGAGAGAAAGGCGGGCCTTGGAGGCAGTGTGGACCCAGCAAGCAATAGCTACTGCACCTACGCCACGGTAGTTATACCTAGTTCTCTCAAGTGTGACGACTGGGTAGGATGGGGATATCGATAGTGGCACAACGGAGTCTCAGTGGGTGGGGCCATGAACACCACACAGCAGCTGGCAGCCTGTGGCAGGAAAAATAACAATTCCTGTCAACACTGCCAGCAGATCCTGTGGGCCTATTCCCACCCATCCCATTATTAATCTGGCCCTTATTTCATCCAACAGACAAATCAAAAGCTGTGGTGAAGGTATATACAGTAAGGGCATATTTATCAAATTCTATGTAAAATCTCAGAAAATATGCTTTACTTATTTCTGCATATCGGCATTATGAATTAATGAGATACCGGGACATGGGCTCCCATTAGAGCCCATGCAGGCGAACGCTGCAGAGTGAAGTTAGACCGGAACCGGTCGCACTACTGCACATATGAGGCAATCTGGCTGTGCATGTACAATGGGAAGTAGTTGTGATGAGCATCAGGTTCAGGCTGAGATAGATTATTGTTTATTCATTTTCTCCCAGAATGCAGTGGATCACACCAAGGTAAATAGTTACCATCCAGGTGCAGTGAAGTAATACTATATCTTGGGTGATGACATTTTGGAAAACAACTGGGGAAAATATATGATTTTTTTTCCTTTATGCAAATATGTTATTAGGGTTTCAGTGTGCAAATATTTTTTTTTCATATACGTTCCACCCACAATATTTAAACTATATTTTATTTTAATACCTACACAAGACACCACAAAAACTCTCATTCATGTACTCATCATTATATCCTGCATTGATTATGGCAATAGTCTCCTTACTGGTCTTTCTCAAAACAGACTCTCACCACTATAATCACACTCTATTTTGAATGCAGCTGCAAGGCTAATCTTCCTCACTAAACATTTGTCTGCTGCTCCGCTCTGTCAATCCCTCCATTGATTACCTGTAGTCTACCAAATTCAAATACAATGATTTTATGTACACATAAGCTATTACTCCAACTACACCAACATATAACTATTCGCTTATCTCAAAATATCTCCCAACCCGACCTCTATGCTCTGGACAAGATCTGCATCTCTCATCCACACTCATCATCTGTTCCCATTTACGGTTATAGGACTTTTTTCGGGCTACACCCAATCTGTGGAATGCCATTCCACGCACAATAGGAGTTTCCGCTAGTCTCCAAACTTTCAAGTGTTCCTTGAAAACTAACATCTTCAGACAAGCTTATCAAATTCCAGAACCACCTAGGTAACAGTCATAAGCTAGCCTATCCTATTACGTCCCCACTATACAGTCCACACATAAATTTCATATTATCTTTTTCGTCACTTTCACATCCTCCTGACCCTAGGCCAACATTCCTGTGTCAATACAATAAAAACTCTTATTCATAAGGCGCGCTCCTTCAGTCACTGATCAATAGTTGTGTGGGAGCTGCTGTACTGGTAAAGCACCACAAACCTCTTTGATTAATAAATAAAACAATACGTCTTTGACGTAGTAACAGTCAGCACCCACCCACTCAGTCTATATAAAACTCAATTCCATTAATTATATCCAATAAGAAATACTCCTCTGATTGTGTAACTATTCATGTGCAATAAGTAACCTGGGGTATGTTCCGTATTAAAATTCAATAAATACAATGAACTAAAATAGATATATACACTATACACACATACTAAATTAAAGCATATAGGTACATTTGTTAAAAATTAATGTATAAAATCAATGTATAAAAATAGCTAGCCTCTATACATAGGATTAACCCCTGTCTTGTTGATCCTATTTATAGAGGCTAGCCATTTTTATACATTGGTTTTATACATTAATTTTTAATAAATGTACCTATATGCTTTAATTTAGTATGTGTGTATAGTGATATATCTATTTTAGATAATTGTATTTATTGAATTTTAATACGGAACATACCCCAAGTTTCTTATTGCACATGAGTAGTTATACAATATTCCTGTGTGACTGGATCATACAGCCCACCAAGAACCCCTGCAATCTGGCTGGACCAATCTGCAATAGGTAGCACCTATCCTAGCGTATAAATGCCAGTATTTGGCCAACATGTGGCTCTGGAGCCACATGTGGCTGTTCCATTGTTCCGATGTGGCTCCCCTGACTGACACTGACTGCCTCCACTGATAGGCGCACAGCTGTTCAGAGGAGTCTTGTTCTTTGTCCAGCAGTCTGCTCCGTTCTAGAGGCATGTATGGGTGACGTCACGGCGCAAACAGAGCTCAACTTGTGACTGAACCTGTAGCCATGAGGACACAGTCGCAGACTCCAGAGCCTACTGACTGTATGTGACACAGACGGTCCGCAACAAAGTAAGAGCTGTGTTGTTTTTTTTTTTTCATTTTATTTGTGACATGTGGGGGGCCGGAGTAGCACATGAGGGTCTGCTGGAGTGACACATGGGGGGGCTGAAGTAACAGACGAGGGGTACAGGAGTGACACATTGAGGGCTGGAGTGACAATACATGGGGGGCTGGATTGTATTATGCAAATCTGTTTTTTTTTTTCAATTTTTTTTGTGTATGCGGCTTTTTCAGTGTATTTTATGTGTATGTGGCTTTTTCAGTGTATTTTATGTGTATGTGGCTTTTTCAGAGTATTATTTGTGGATGCGGCTTTTTCAGTGTATTTTATGTGGAGCTGTTTTTTTAAAATGTTTTTAATATTGTTCTGGCTTTTTCTTTTCCTTTAATAGTTACCTCCACAGTGATTATGTGCATACGCTTTTACATGCTCCTACAAAAATCATACCAGGGGCGTAGCCTAGCTGGCACAAGGCCGCGCCTCTTTTTGCATGCATGATCTCGGCTCTTTGACATACCTACAGATATTTTTGGGCTCTTTGCATCTGACTGGTTGGCCACCCCTGCCCTATAGAGTGTAACTTTGCGAGCAGGGCCCTCATACCTCTCTGTCTGTCTGTTACTACCCAGTCTTGTTCTATTACTTGCTCCCAATTATAAAGTGCAATAGAATATGATGGCGCTATATAGGTAACTGATAATAAATAAATAGACATGTTCCAGTACTGGGCCTGATTCAGGTATGTACGCTAATGCAAACGCATCCGCAATCCCGTAAGCAGCTGCTGTGTGAAAATATGCTAATACTGTGACCGCCAGGAAACGTATGGAGACGCCCACCGGCAGCTTCACAGATCCAAGCAACTGCGCACAAAAATGCAGCCGCCTTCGCAGATCATTTGATAACTGACCACCTGAGTAACCCTATGGTCATGCAGAATGGCCGAGGGAACTGAGACGCTGGCACCATATTTTCTGCGTATGGGATCGCAGATACACGCCCCGAAAACGGTCACAACACGTCTGCGTTTTTGCCGCCACTCCCCGTAACTGCCCCTAAATGGTCCCTGGATGTCAATTACTTTGCAATTAAATCCTTGGCACGTATGCAGTGCGTCCACGACACATGTGCAGTCATTCAAAAATCGCTCAACTGAGTAAATATCTTCATTGCATTCACCTCTAAGTCAGGCCGACTGGCCACTACTGCCCAATGGTCCTCACCGCAGCTGGCGATTCAGGTGCACACTAATTATTCTTACAGGATTTCAGAGATTTCCCAGATTCTAGTTCCTATTAATATCGTATACCTTTATATATTCTGACAGAATGTTATTGTATATAGTTATACATTTGTAAATTGGGTGGGATACATGAAGAATCCCACCGCTCTTCGCATGCATGCCGGCGTTGGTATGACGAACACTGCAAAGGACCGCTATCTCGTATGCACAGAAGGACGCATGCACCATGGGGGGGTGCTGGGCGGGATCCGTTTGAATCTCTCTCTCAGCACTCTCCCGATAGAAGCACACAGGGTTCTATAGGGTAACGACATCTGGAAGATGGCGTTACCAACTGCAAATAAACCCGGGAGGACAACGCATTCTGGAACTTGGTGAATATGAGAAATGCGGTTAAACCCGCATTTTTGTGTGTCCGCATTTCTACCTTTGCTGCATCCCACCCCTTGTCTGCACCTGTTTTATGTATGTATGTAGTTCTTGGAAATTGTGCACTAAAGGCAATTGCACACCCTAACTGCGGTACACCAGTGGGCTATGGGTGCGATGGCAGATCAGTGTTCAAAAAGCAGAACTGCTGCACCAAATTTAGGAGAGCTGGGAGGTATGTGTACTGTCTGGCACTAGGGAGGACTGTGACACCTTACAAATCAATGATGATGATAATAATAATAATAATAATAATAATAATAATAATAATAATAATAATAATAATAATAAATGTAAATGCTACCTACCACCATCCCCAAATGCAAAATTGAGAATAAGGAAGCCAAACCCTGAACCTAACATCACCCATCATCCCTTTCCCGTTACACCACGCTCTCGTAAGACTGCAGGAAATCAAGACTGTTGTGGGCTGATATTGTAACCAGCTGCCATAACATATTATAATCATCAGGTCAATTATGGGAGCCAGAACGTGGCTCCGAATTCTACAATGTTGCAAACTTCCAAATCTATAATTGTGTAATTAATAATCTATAATAATTCTTCAACTATTGAAAAACTTGATATTTATCTGATGAGCCATGGACGGTATACAGATGGACAGCTAGCCAGAATGTGACTACTAGGTAAAATACTGTATGTAATAATAGTATGGAGCCTATATGTTATGCTCCGTAATTGTGTCTCGTTAATTATCATTAATTGTTGCCACTATCTACTTTGATAACAGATGAATTAACGGGGCAATTTTTCATTAAAGCAATACCATGATGGTACACTTAATAAAAGGTTGTTCCAGCCATGTCTTCCATTATTTATGTCTCCATCTTGCTTATAACAGCATTGAAGTAGATGTCTGTACTGGACTTGTGCACCCTCCAGGCTGCCAGGTTGGGTTTTGTAAAACTGTCTCAGGCAAAGAAATTAGAAAATTTAGCCTGCCCTATAAGTTAGGCCTATTCAATTGGTGGCCCATGGGCCAAATGCAGCCAGCGAACAGCTGCACCTGGACCATGAACTGCTTCCATATTTACGCTGTGAATATGTATATTGCATTATTTCAAAGGACCTAATCTGGGAAGGCCAGGCTAGGCTGTGCCTTTGCACTGGCAACTGAGGGAAGGAGCTGCAACTGGGCCTGTCATGTGACCTCCTCCGCAAAATGCGGGGAGGTCACTCACAGTGGTTCTGGAAAACAGAGTGCGCTTCAGAGTGAGGAACCAGATGAGAAAGTGTGCTTTCCCACAGCTCCAGCAGCAAAGGGAAATGAGGATATTATAATGGGTGTCTGAAGAATTGTAATGAAATTAGAGAGGCATGTGGAGGAGTGTAATGGCATTAAAATGGCCTGTGGTGGAATCTAATGACATGTGGAGGGGCTGATCTGGAGGGTCCAAATGGCATAAGGGGCATCTGGAGCAGCCCGATGGCATATACGAGGCATCTGGAGAACTTTGATGACATAGGAGAGGCACCTGGAAGGGTCTAATGGCATATAAGAGGCACCTGGAGGGTTCTGAGGGGATGCATTCAGGAAGCCGACGGTCGAAATGCCGACCGCCGCCTTCTCGACTGTCTAATCCCAGCAGGGGTCTAATGACAGGCATCGAGATCAAAATGCCTGTCATTTTACCTACGCCGGGAGTCCGACGCCCGGCATACCAATTGAGGGGGGAGGGTTAGGATAGGGGCTCCTGGGGGGGACTTAGGCATAAGGGACATGTGGCATAGTACCCGACCGCAGACCCCATTGCGAATAATGGGGACTGCGGTATATAGATATCTTTGAGATATATTTGGTGCTTCCTGTGATCAGCCTTTGATAAATTGCAGGGATACTTAAATGACATGTAAACTGCTGTTTCTGTATGATCTAAATGGCCTATAAGCTTGGTTAACAGTTTTATCTGTATAGAACCAACATATTACACAGTGCTGTACAGTCAGAGAGTGTTTATTCATTCACATCAGTGCTTATCCCAGTGGAGCTTCTAATATAGTTTTCCTACCAGTGACTCACACTAGGGCAATTTAAGCCAGATGATAATTTATCTACCATTATAGAGGGGGACAGTCAGAGCACCCAGTAAGTAACACAAATCTAAAAATGCCACACAGATAGCACCCTGGTTAGAATAAAACACAGATCCCAATGGAACCCCAGTGCTGCTGGAGAACAATGTTAGCACTTGAGCTGCTGCGTTGCCTATTTATAGTATAAGTAACTGTAGTTTTCAAGAATAATATAATAACTGTTACTTTACTTTGCAGTGTACTGTCTGTAAGTGATCCTTGCAATAATGAACCATTTATTTTTTTATTAACAGTTTATTTATTAACCATTTATGTTATTTAGGCGCTGATGCGGAGCTCAATGTACGCCTGCTTGCAGAGCATATCTTGCTTGTTTCTTCCAAGCTTGCCTACTTTTGAATCTGCATTTCTTGGATTGTGATAGCAGGACCTATGCTGCACTGTACTATTTTCTAGCATCTTGAATGACTCCTCTAATTCTCTCCCTTCCGAATTTCCTCCCACATGTCCCACACTTGCCTACTCCCGAATCTCAGGTGGCTCTCCCGGACACCCGGAAAAGTAGTAAGTCTCCCAGAGACCCGTCGGTGCCAACCATTTCCGCCCACCCGTCGGTGCCGCCCATCATGTCAGCATGGCTTTGCTGCTCACTAAGTTGGCAAGGTATAGCTGGAGAGTGGTGACAATTATTTTGATGCACACATCCTCCTTGTTCTTCTCCCCAGTGTGCACTACTTCTGTGGGCATTGTGTATAAGGGGCACTAATTTGGGCATTGTGTAAAAGGGGCACTATTGTGTGTAATAAAAGGAATAAGGGACTATTGTGTGGCATCATTTGAATTGGGGATAATGTATTATACAGGGCATTACTGCATGCGGCATAACAGA
Source organism: Taudactylus pleione (assembly GCA_031769625.1). NCBI lineage: Eukaryota > Metazoa > Chordata > Amphibia > Anura > Myobatrachidae > Taudactylus > Taudactylus pleione. The sequence goes on along the minus strand of JAUIMM010000141.1, from coordinate 2,905,108 downwards.
AAAAGCAACCAGGTGCGCTGTCAGCCAGAAAACAACCCCTTGAATAAACAGAGCAGCTCACATGCAGGATCTGCACCTGCTAAAATGGACAATAGAAAAAAAGTGGAGTGGAGCGCTGGTTTAATCAAGTGACCACACTAATTAATGAAAATAATTTATTGCAAAAATAGAACAGTAAAATACATAAAATACATACAATTCAAGTGTCTACACTGGCACGATATTGTAATGTGGATGAGCAGGTAAAAAGTGGAATTGTTGTAACATAGGGCCACTCCAGGGTCCAATAGCTGGTAATGTCCACAAGCAAGCTCTGTGTATGTCCACTATAATAGTATGCTGTCAGCATGAACATGTAAAGCAATAATGCCAAAAGGAATCCAAATAACCGGAGAACTGTAGTCACCTGTAATGTGAAGCCGGTACTCACACCGTATAGATAGCGTCAGGCCAGTGTCTGGAGTGCACCGGGATCCGTTCCAAACAGGGACCGGGCGCACCACGCTGGCGTAGCTAGTTCTGGGTGTGATGATGGGAGCCGCTGGTAGTCTGCTAAGCAGCTGTGTGTTCTCCGCCCTGCTAAACAGGCTGGATGCTCCGTGGGTATAGGAATCCTTTCTGGCAAAGGGATAGTGAAAGTTCTCTCCACTGACTCTCCTTGCAAGTGGGTGGATGTGCAGGTGCTGGTATGAAGAGAATAAGCAACAATATCCGTGTCCAGTTAGGGAGATCCCTTTGTGCGGCATAACGTGTGATAAAGGGCATTACTGCGTGTTTAATCATGTGTTATACAGGGCATTACTGCATGTGGCTTAATGTATTATACAGGGCATTACTGTGTGTGGCTTAATGTGTTATATAGGGCATTACTGCATGTGGCTTAATGTGTTATACAGGGCATTACTGTGTGTGGCTTAATGTGTTATACAGGGCATTACTGTGTGTGGCTTAATGTGTTATACAGGGCATTACTGCATGTGGCTTAATGTGTTATACAGGGCATTACTGTGTGTGGCTTAATGTGTTATACAGGGCATTACTGCGTGCGGCATACTGTGTTATACAGGGCATTACTGCGTGTGGCATAATGTGTTATACAGGGCATTACTGCGTGTGGCATAATGTGTTATACAGGGCATTACTGCATGTGGCATAATGTGTTATGCAGTGCATTACTGCGTGTGGCATAATGTGTTATACAGGGCATTACTGCATGTGGCATAATGCGTTATACAGGGCATTACTGCGTGTGGCATAATGTGTTATAAAGGGCATTACTGCATATGGCATAATGTGTTATACAGGGCATTACTGCATGTGGCATAATGTGTTATACTGGGCATTACTGCATGTGGCTTAATGTGTTATAAAGGGCATTGCTGCGGGTGGCGTAATGAGTTATAAAGGGCATTACTGTGTGTGACATAATGTGTTATAAAGGGCATTACTGCATGTGACATAATGTGTTATAAAGGGCATTACTGTGTGTGACATAATGTGTTATAAAGGGCATTACTGCATGTGACATAATGTGTTATAAAGGGCATTACTGTGTGTGACATAATGTGTTATAAAGGGCATTACTGCATGTGACATAATGTGTTATAAAGGGCATTACTGTGTGTGACATAATGTGTTATAAAGGGCATTACTGCATGTGACATAATGTGTTATAAAGGGCATTACTGCATGTGACATAATGTGTTATAAAGGGCATTACTACGTGTGACATAATGTGTTATAAAGGGCATTACTGCATATGGCATAATGTGTTATACAGAGAATTACTGCTTGTGGCATAATGTGTTATACAGGGCATTACTGCGTGTGGCATAATGTGTAAGGCGCATTACTGCGTACGGCAATTATTCACTGTAAGGAGAGAACTTGGGGGCCAAACAGAGGACGGGATGTACATAGGGCAGTAAACATAAGCATTTCTCATATGTACTAAGCACCGGAATGCAATGCATTTTTTAGTTGGTGTTACTTAATAGAAGCCTATGGGCTTCTTTTCGGGACGCCCCCTGGGAGGGATCCAGTCGGATCCTTCCCAGCTCCCCCACAGCACACGCGTCCTTCTGTGCATGCGCAGAAGGACGCCAGAGGGACTTGTGGATTCTAAACCCAGAAGTCCCTCTATCACAGAGGATATCTCTTACCAAGAGAGCTGTCCTTTGCGATTTTCTTGGTACATACCGACGATTATTGCTCTTTTAACAAAATGTAACAATCTTTAAATAATATAGTATTTCCCCTACAAGAGAATTACCAGTGATATCTGCCTCCTTATTCAGTAAATAATGACTGCCCTCAGTATGGGGCTTATCTTGAGTCGAGTGGTGCAGCGTCCGCGTGCGTATCTTTTGCTTGTATTGCTTTTGGGACTTTATGCAAATGCTGCCGCAAGCTCTTCCCTGGTGTACTACAATGTGTCTGAATTTGCAGGGACTGAGACGCCCACTTTGCATGTCTGTGGAAGCAATAATCCTACTTGGTGCGCCTTTAGATGCAACCATCAGTCGTATCATCATGAATTAGCAGACTGTAGCTGGAAGTGCAGGCAATACTGCAGGCAGCAGACAGCACACAGGCATATAGGATGAGCACTGATTACAGCAGGGAGAGCAGATGATGGTTCTTTGCTCCAGAATGGAGAGTGCTGGACCCAGGCTGAATCAATTGTAGGAATAGGAGCACTCAGGATAACACCGGAGAGGAATTGGCACAAATGCAGGGAGCTTAGGAACAGAGAACCCCTTCCGACAATGGAGACCGTCACCAGAAGTACCTAGAAGACTAGTTGTACTGGCAATGAGCAGGCGGTTTAAATCGGGAGCTCTAATGCAGGATTGGTCATTAAAGTCATGTGCAGATTAGAGACTCTGTGAATGGCTGTAACAATCTCAGCTGACCACGGCCAAGATGGCATTGCCCATGCCACAGCAGCAGGAGAATCCTGAGATGACCTCGACAAGATGGTGGAACCCAAGCCACAGCAACAGGAGAATCCTGAGATGACTGGCCAGCGGACACATGCCAGCAAGTGAATCGGCAGTGCAGAGTGTGGTAAGATTTGTGATACGGTTTGGTTCCAAATGAAGTATGACCACCAAGGTTTCTTCAGTTTAAACTTCACAGTTTTTCAATCACAACTACAACTTATATTTGGTACACAAAACATTATCCTCTAGACCAGCCCAGTGTACAGAAGTGCCCTGCTATGACACTGGGTGCAGTCCAGCAAAAGTGAGTGACTTTAGTGTATCTACTTTTATTACATTTTACTGATAGAAATACTAATGTAGGGACAAAAACAGCTCAATATGACACAATTTTACCTATTTTTGGCCATTTTAATGAAAACCAAAACACAAGATGGTTTTGCCATAACCACTGGGCTCCACATGCATCTCTGCTATTGATTTGCATGATTTAAGATCAATGTGGTTTGTATTTTTAAAAAAAAATTGGATTCAATTGTAGTATTTTTATATGTTTTTCCTAATCAGCACTCTTCAATTTCAGGTTAGCAGTAACCTCAGTTTTAAAGCAACAAGTGTTGATCAATTGTTTTTTTATTATTGGAGTCAACTGGATCCTATTGTTTCTCATTGCTTTTATATTCTATTTCTTGTGTTAGTAATGTTGCCAGTGTTATGTTCTTTATAGTCACAGAGACCAAACCCTAACACCCGCCAATTTTTTAAATCCGGTTGCATTCAGTGTTGCTGTTTAACTTGTAGAATTCCACCAAAAAACGGAGTATGGGGCCCACAAATGTGATCCTCTCATTAATGGTTAGAGCTCAGGCATTTAATGCTGTTTTATTTTTAGAAGAATATTTTTTATTATAAGGTATTGCATTATCAATTGAATTTATCTTCATCATGGCACTATCTAGTATATTGTATGTGCTTATGTTTTGCAGACATTGACCTAGATATTCTATCTGTGGTATCACTACATGGAAATGTAATGTCATTTCTCTGTATTTATAATGTGTGTGGTTGTGGTTGCGTTCTTAAAATACCATGACACTGCAAACATAAGGGTTTAAAAAAATATATATTTTTTTTATAAGAGGATATTGTTTTGCTTTTAAAACATTAACATTTACATTTCTTGTTGATGTGTTGTTTTTTTTTTTTAAACTCTGTTTGATAAAGCCAAGCAAACATTCTCCTTCATTGCATAATAATATCACCACTGGAAAGCACTAGATTCTATGTATGGCACCAATCTCATGTCAACATAAACAAACATGCCGAGAAATAAGCATTTTCTGTAGAGCGATATGTACCTAAATACAGTTGGTTACTGAACAGCTTTAAAAAAACAAAATCAAGGGGTTCCCTAATTATTGAACAGGTACATATTGCCTTAAAGCTATGCTACCACCTAGTTAGGAGCTCAGCCCACTCCCTATAACCTCAGGCTGCTCTGTGAAGCTGATATCTCTATAGCTCCTTTTCCAACAAAATCCCAGGTCTGTCCCAGGATTTTTTACCCAGCATTTTGCCGGGTCGTACCTGGCTTAGACCCCATTTCCACTGCACCCTCGTCCCAGGTTTTTCCTTGGTCACCTCCATTTCCACTGAACCCGGGTAAGCCTAGAAAACCTGTGGAAGTCATTAAAAATGGCCTTTATTCAGGCCATTTTTAATGACTTCCACATTTAATTACATTTTTAATGACATCCTTTATTATTTATTATTATTATTATTATTATTTTCGTTTTTTATTCTTTATTTAATTTAATTCTTATTATTTATTTAATTTATTATTTATTTAATTTATTATTAATTATTTATTGGGTGATTACATCAGCAGCCTGCACCCTGGAAAGACCAATCAGCAGCTTTTGCAATTACCTGGGTCACAAAACCCAGGTATTACCCCTTTTCCACTGCTTAAAAAACACAGGTAATGGCCATGTCTACCCGAGACTCTGCTCAGTGGAAACAGCTCCAAGGAAAGAATCTCGGGGCTACTGACCCAGGATTTCTTCCCGGATATCGAGCAGGGTTTTTAGCAGGTAAAACCTGGTAACACTGGAGTGGAAACAGCTCTTACCCAGGTTTTTTGACCCCGGTAATTGCAAAAGCCACTGATTGATCATTCCAGGTTGCTGGCTGCTGAGGTAATCACCCAGAGGAGATGCCTGAATAAAGGATGTCATAAAAAATGTAAATTAAATTAAATAAATAATAATAATTAAATAAATAGAATTATTATTATTAATAATAATAATAATTAAATAAATAATAAAAACATAAATAATAATGATAAATAATAAAGGATGTCATTAAAAATTTCATTAAATGTGGATGTCATTAAAAATGGCCTGAATAAATGCCATTTTTGATGACATACACAGGTTTTGCTGGGCTTACCTGGGTTCAGTGGAAATGGGAGGCAACCCGGTTAAAACCCAAGACGAGGGTGCAGTGGAAAAGGGGTTTAAGCCTGGTAAAAAATCCCAGGACCCGGCATTTTGGTGGAAAAGGAGTATTAGAGCTATTTCCACTGCAATGTTACCGGGTTTTACCAGCTAAAAACTCTACTTAATACCCAGGAAGAAATCCTGGGTTAGTAGACCTGGGATTTTTTCCTTGGAGCCGTTTCCACTGAGCAGAGTCCCAGGTAGACACGGCAATTACTTGGATTTTTTAGGCAGTGGAAAAGGGGTAATACCCAGGTTTTGTGACCCAGGTAATTGCAAAAGCTGCTGATTGGTCATTCCAGGGTGCTGGCTGCTGATGTAATCACCCAAAGACCAGAGGAGATGCCTGAATAAAGGATGTCATTAAAAATCTCATTAAATTAAATAAATAATAATTAATTAAATAAAGAATAAAAACCTAAATTAATAATATTAATAATAATAATAATAATAATAAATAATAGGATATCATTGGAAATTGATTTTTTTCCTTGGAGCCGTTTCCACTGACCTGAGTCCCAGGTAGACACGGCAATTACCCAGGTTTTTTAGGCAGTGGAAAAGGGGTACATGGGGTCTATTCATTAATTTCTACAAAAACAGGTGCAAATTAAATTAGGTTTTGTGGCCATTCATCAAAAAGGCAAAGTAGGAGACATCACAGATATGTCCTGCTTACCTGTCTCTCACGATGCGGCCCGCTGTACCCATACACTAGTATGGGGACCTAAATTTATAAAGCTCCAAAAATAAAATATTTTCGGAGCTTGACTGCTGGAGCATTCGTCATCTTCAGATGGCATTTGCTCCCGCACTCAGCACTCACCCCGCTCCTTCCCTATGGAAAGAAGTCCAGGGTTGCGAAGAGGGAAACTTTCAAATCCCTCCGCCCCTATCCAGCTCCTTCCACTGGATACCGGGGCTTCGTTCACGCAAGCGCACTAGTTCACACAGGCGCACTAGCACTGCCTAGTCAGACTCGGCAGTGCTAATTTTCACTGCTCCGAAAGGTCCGCTCAGACCCCGATAATTAACATAATGAATAGAACCCTAAAGCTCAATGAAGCAAAAGGTTGTGGCAATCAAAGGTAGCAATGGGTGAATGTGATGTTGGAAAGTTTGAAACAATTTGGATTTATAAATGTTATTGTAACTAAAGGTAGACTTGACCAGGGGTGTAAGGGGTGACATGTGCCATCACTGCCCCACTGCACCTGTATGTGGTTTGCAGGGTGCATGGAATTATGTCTTTGGTTTAGGGGGTGGGGCCAGCAGAGGTCACACTGCTGACCTGTTATGTCGCTAGACTTGGCAGCACAGTGCTCTGACATCAGTTTGATGGGAGCTGTTCAGTAAGTCCCTATTCTTACCTTTATCTAACACTCAGTATGTGGCTACATGCTTACTTCCATTACTCTACTCATAACACGAAACTGGAGATGTATCAAACCTTGGAGAGAGATAAAGTGGAGAGACATAAAGTACCAACAAATCAGCGGCTAACTAGCATTTTACAGGCTGTGTTTGAAAAATTACAGTTAGAAGCTGATTGGTTGGCAGAATAAAATTTACCACCAGCCCAATGGCCGCACATGCACATTATTTATGTTGGGTACGAAACCCGGAAGTATATACTTCACCGGGGCAGCTTGATATTGGAGGAGCTGTTCCAGCATTTACTAATTAATACTGTTGGAGGTCAGCAGTCCAGTCATAATGATACAGTGAACTGTTTGCAATTTTATTTGTCCTAGGTGAGCAAAAACTAGAAAGCTCAGTGGTGGCTAGTTATATGACTATCTAACTATTAATCAACAAGGCAATAATAACTTGCTGTAAGAAAACGGTATGCTATATACACTATATAGTCTCTCCAGCAACAAGACTGTGCCTGTCAGCTCTGTTTTATAGAAACTTCATTTGTGATGGCCTACAAGTGCTGATTTGGTTTTCAACCAAACTGAACTGACCAAGTGTTTGTTTCGGTCAAAATCTGTTTGGAAAGCATGAAAAATCAGGTTTATACTCAAATGACCTTCCCCTCAAATCTCTTATTTCACCTCCTTCCATGAGCTATTGGTAACACCCATGAATGCACTTGGAAAATTAGAAACCATATTTGCCACCTTGTGTTTGATAGTTTGGTATTGGAAATACCCTGAACCTCCCGCTTTCAGCCTTTATTAATAAGGTACTGTATTGGTGTTATACAATCTGGACCACATTAGCAGAATCCTTTATTAACACCCTCACCTATTTTAGGATGTTTGAAGTTACTGGATTGCCGATTTTGTGACACGACAAATCCTATATATGACCCCCTCTCATCTATCCCATGGTCCCAGATAGGAGGCGGAGGAGAGGTTCCTCTCCTCCCCCTCCTATCCATTACTGACTTCCCCCATTGGTAGTCTTCCACAAGAATTATTACTTTGCCCTCCTAATGGTACACAGGTGTCACAAGGTGACGATGTTGGATAATTAAGGACAGAACCAATATAATAAACAGTAGGTGAAAGTTCTTCAGATGATTGCTGGCGATGTACTGGCCAGGTCTGGACAAAAAGGCAGAGCAGAGCCCTGAGCCAGCATCCATACTCAGCCTGTGTCAGATAGGACACAGGCTTCATGTATAAAGAAAATAGGTTTTTAGAATAGAAAATACCTCAAGCTGTGTGGTCAGCTTCAGGTATTGTCAGCCAAGATGTTAGTTGCAGCTCAACTGATCACACAGCTTCAGCTGATCGGTTTAAAGGAGCAGATCACCAATCAGAGATCCCTGTATGTAGGTAAGCTTTGCTTTATTTATTTTCTATTCTTCATGCTCAGTCTGCACCTGAGACCAGTTGTCCGCTGACCACCTGAGGCTACCTAAGCTTTTCCACTGGGACCTTGCACTGTCAGGAGGCACAATCCTGCCAGTGTCCTGAGCCCCCAAAACCACCACAGTCCAGAGCTGGAGAAGGGTTGAAATAAAGATGTCAGTCAGGGATAGGATCAATGTTGTGAGATCGCTGTCTGTAATCAGTTCTTGGCTTTGCGATATGATGTGTTGGCTGTGGGGTGCTTCCCTCCTGCAGTGTGGCATGCTTCTATATGGTCTGCGGCCCTTTCATGTGCTCACTGCTGGTTCTCTGTAGGGTCTCAGTTGTCACTCCCTGGTCAAGACAGGGATGTAGTAGAAAGTGCTGCTACTCTGTGGGATCCCTGCTGCAGGAAGGCTGTTGTGCTTAGTTATGAGATCTCAGACACCTGTGAGATGTCTAAATTTACACTGTGGACTTTCTGGTTTTGAATTATATGCAAAAAACCCAATAGCACATTGATATGATGCAAGGTAAGTTATTATTTACACTTAACGGTCGATGCTTTCTAAATAAAGCCCATAGGAGGCAGTAGGACTATGAAACTTTTGAAAGTTAGGTGTTAAACCACAACTGTCTGAGGTTACTTTGTAGATAGTCAAAAGTATGATTACACATAGTGATTGGTGGGAAAAAAATAGTCAATTTGCTGTTTATGTTCACTTGCACTCTTTTCTAACAACGAGCAGCCACACAACACCCAAAGGCTCATGTGTCTACGATAAAAAACTTTTATTAGTGAAAGTAGTGATATTAATGAGACCCCACAGAGCCCAAGGGGCTTATTTATCAAACCTAACTCCAGCAAAAAAAAAAAGCCAAGAAAAGAAAAACAAAAAGTCAGTCGTTTTCACCAGAGATAGGGTCATTTTAAGATTGGGGCTGATTTCGCAACATTTACAGAGTTAATGGCAGATGGCGTTGGCTACAGTTTCGCATTGGTAGAGCCCCAGTGCAGTGAGCATTTGCAAATGTGAAGTCTTTTGGCGCTGTGTTAGCTAGGTGAGAAAGACTTTGCCGACACAGTCTCTTTTGTGGAAGCATTGTCCCAGCAATCAATCATTGTGATTGTGACAATTTCATATCCTGAAACCATCAACAGTGCTCCCCCTTTGTGTTTGCACCTACTTTGTGAACTTTCAAATAGGCATCAAGAATAAGTGCTGCAGTGGGTTCAGTATATTATGTGGAAGGTGACCATGTCGACAAAATGTTGACATGGTGATATTGTCGACAGACATAATGTCGTTAATCAGTATGTTGATATATACAGTATATATCTCAACTGTGACAAAATCAGTGGGGAGGTTGTCAAAGGGAGATATATATGCCCAAGCTTCTGTCTGCTGGACAGCCAATTAGCAACCCAGATTGCCGGATCACCTGTGAGAGGCTGATAAAAGGTGGGTCATTTTCTCTAGTCTGTCTCTCGCTGCCTGGGGAGTAGGTTGAAAATAAGATTTTTTTAACTGTTCTGGGACAAAAATACTCTTTTCTCACTTCAAGATTAGGCATACCGTCAACTGGCTGAACAACATTTCCTACTTCAGAAGATGTACATCACTTGGCACTCCACCACTGCTCTCATCATTTTCTTAATCATGATTGGAAAAGGGAAAACATCAGACTTGGGGAACATTCCCACTGCCACTGTGTCATTAACATTATCAAACAGGTCTGGGATGTTTACTAACTGTAACCAATTGAGTTTCCCAATCTCTCTCCAATATAGAAACTAATCAAATAAGGAACAAATATCAAATAAGGAACTAATCTCACAGTGACTACCGTGGGACCACATTGTTATGTTTCTATAATTACTAGGGATGTGCGCCGGACCATTTTTGACGGATTTGGTTCTAATTCATCGGCCGGCTTTGGATTTGGATTTGCCAAACTGCGGTGACTGGCTTTGGATTTGGATTTGGAATTTTTACAAAAATTGGCAAAAGAAGCTAAAATCACATAAATTGGGCTTTTTTTCTTCCTAGAGTGTTACTAACGTCAATAACATTAATTTCCAGTCATTTACAGTCAATTTAGATCACCTCAAGCTTAAATTATAGTTTTCACTATTATTGGCCAAGGGTTGCAGTGAGCTGACTGGTGACCAAGCGTCAGAGCAGCGGCGCAGTGGCACAGACACCACAGTTTAAAGCACATCTATGAAACATTGCCACACAGCAGTGGCAGAAATGAAAGGTAGTGCAAGATGGAATTGTCCTTGGGCCCTCCCACCCACCCTTCTGTTGGATCTTAAATAGGACATGCACACTTTAACAAACCAAGCATTTCAGTGACAGGTGCTTGGCTTGTTTGGGCCCCCACAATAAAATCTACCAATCTACTAAAGGCAACAGGTCTACAGTGGCAAGATGTCACCATCATTGCCATCCTCACCCTCATCAGTGTGTACATCATCCGATTCCTCACACAATATTAAATCATCCCGGCTGGAATCCACCATTACAGAAGTATCTGTACTGTGATGTGATTGGCGGGAAAGGTTTTCCTTGTGAAATTTCAAGTTAATTTTAATGAACATCATTCTTTCTACATTTTGTGGAAGTAGAATCCTACGCCGTTCGCTCACAAGTTTCCCGGCTGTACTGAAAACTCTCTCCGAGTACACACTGGAGGGTGGACAGCTTAAGTAATGCAAAGCCAGTTTATACAAGGGTCTCTAAATTGCCTTTCTTTTCTTCCAATATTCGAAGGGACTCCATGACATGTCTACTTGTACGGTGTCCTGAAAATAATCCTCCACCATTCTTTGGATGGTAATCGTATTAGATCGAGTTACGGTAGAGGTGTCACTGGTGTTGGGCAATTCTTTTAGACCCAACCAGATGTCAAAATGTTGATTTGACTTATTTGCATCACCACTGGGTCTTTTGGAAAAGGTGAATTTTTTTCTGGCTGCTGCTGGAGAAACTGAAGGAGGAGACGTCATCGTAGAGCCATGTGTCACTTCAGCTGCCAACTTGCTCACCAGGAGTGCTTTGGTTCTTTTAAGATCTGGGTCAGTTGTAAAGAAAGACACAGCATATGACTTGAACCTAGGATCAAGCATGGTTGCTAAAATATAATGATCAGATTTCAAGATCTTGGCCACCCGTGGATCCTGGAGAAGCGAACAAAGGACTTGATCTATCAGTCCAGCATACTTTGCGGAATCACTTTGTTTAATCTCATCCTTCAATTTCTCCAGCTGCTTTTCCAAAAGTGAAATCAGGGGAATCACCTTACTCAAGCTAGCAGTGTCAGCACTCACTTCACATGTGGTATCTTCAAAAGGTTGTATACGCACAGTGGGCTATGCCCTGTCATGGAGCATGTATAAACACACAGTGGGATATGCCCTGTCACGGAGCTTGTATAATACACTCAGTGGGCTATGCCCTTTAACAGAGCTTGTATACACTAAGTGGGCTTATGCCCTTTCACGGAGCTTGTATACACTCAGTGGTCTTATGCCCTGTCACGGAGCTTGATTAATACACACAGTGGGCTATACCCTGTCAAGGAGCTTGCATACACACAGTGGGCTATGCCCTGTCACAGAGCTTGTATAATACACACAGTGGGCTATGCCCTCTGACGGAGCTTGTATACACTCAGCGGGCTTATGTCCTTTCACGGAGCTTGCATACACTCAGTGGGCTTATGTCCTGTCATGGAGCTAGTATAATACACACAGTGGGCTATGCCCTGTCACAGAGCTTGTACAATATACACAGTGGGCTTAAGCCCTGTCATGGAGCTGGTATAATACACTCAGTGGGCTTATGCCCTTTCACGGAGCTTGTATACACACAGTGGGCTATGCCCTGTCACAAAGCTTGAATGCACACAGTGGGCTATGCCCTTTCACGGAGCTTGTATAATACAGACAGTGGGCTATACCCTGTCACGGAGCTTGTATAATACACACAGTGGGCTTATGCTATGTCATGGAGCTTCTGTAACACACACAGTGGGCTTATGCCCTTTCACAGAGCTTGTATAATACACACAATGGGCTATGCCCTATCACGGAGCTTGTATACACTCAGCGGGCTTATGTCCTTTCACGGAGCTTGCATACACTCAGTGGGCTTATGTCCTGTCATGGAGCTTGTATAATACACACAGTGGGCTATGCCCTGTCACAGAGCTTGTACAATATACACAGTGGGCTTAAACCCTGTCATGGAGCTTGTATAATACACACAGTGGGCTTATGCCCTTTCACGGAGCTTGTATACATACAGTGAGCTTATGCCCTGTCACGGAGCTTGTATACACTCAGTGGGCTTATGCCCTGTCACGGAGCTTGTATAATACACACAGTGGGCTATGCCCTGTCACAGAGATTGTATTATACACACAGTGGGCTATGCCATGTCACGGAGCTTGTATAATACACTCAGTGGGCTATGCCCTGTCACAGAGCTTGTATACACACAGTGGGCTATGCCCTGTCATGTAGCTTGTATAATACACACAGTGGGCTATGCCCTTTCACGGAACTTGTAAACACTCAGTGGGCTTATGCCCTTTCATGGAGCTTGTATACACTCAGTGGTCTTATGCCCTGTCAAGGAGGTTGTATAATACACACAGTGGGCTATGCCCTCTTACAGAGCTTGTATAATACACTCAGTGGGCTTATGCCCTTTCACGGAGCTTGTATACAAACAGTGGGCTATGCCCTGTCACGGAGCTTGTATAATACACACAGTGGGCTATGCCCTGTCACGGAGCTTGTATAATACACACAGTGGGCTTATGTCTTGTCAAGGAGCTTGTATACACACAGTGGGCTATGCCCTGTCATGGAGCTTGTATTCACACAGTGGGCTATGCCCTTTCACGGAGCTTGTATAATATACTCAGTGGGCTATGCCCTGTCACAGAGCTTGTATACACACAGTGGGCTATGCCCTTTCATTGAGCTTGTATAATACACACAGTGGGCTTATGCCCTTTCACGGAGCTTGTATACACTCAGTGGGCTTATGCCCTGTCACGGAGCTTGTATAATACACACAGTGGGCTATGCCCTATTACGGAGATTGTATTATACACACAGTGGGCTATGCCATGTCACGGAGCTTGCATAAAACACTCAGTGGGCTATGCCCTGTCACAGAGCTTGTATACACACAGTGGGCTATGCCCTGTCATGTAGCTTGTATAATAGACACAGTGGGCTATGCCCTTTCACGGAGCTTGTATACACTCAGTGGGCTTATGCCCTTTCATGGAGCTTGTATACACTCAGTGGTCTTATGCCCTGTCACGGAGGTTGTATAATACACACAGTAGGCTTAAGCCCTGTCACGGAGCTTGTATAATACACACAGTGGGCTATGCCCTGTCATGGAGCTTGTATAATACACTCAGTGGGCTTATGCCCTTTCACGGAGCTTGTATACACACAGTGGGCTATGCCCTGTCACGGAACTTGTATAATACACACAGTGGGCTATGCCCTGTCATGGAGCTTGTATAATAGACACAGTGGGCTATGCCCTGTCACGGAGCTTGTATAATACACACAATGGGCTAGGGACTTTCACGGAGCTTGTATACACTCAGTTGGCTTATGCCCTTTCACGGAGCTTGAATACACACAGTGGGCTATGCCCTGTCATGGAGCTTGTATTCACACAGTGGGCTATGCCCTTTCACGGAGCTTGTATAATATACTCAGTGGGCTATGCCCTGTCACAGAGCTTGTATACACACAGTGGGCTATGCCCTTTCATTGAGCTTGTATAATACACACAGTGGGCTTATGCCCTTTCACGGAGCTTGTATACACTCAGTGGGCTTATGCCCTGTCACGGAGCTTGTATAATACACACAGTGGGCTATGCCCTATTACGGAGATTGTATTATACACACAGTGGGCTATGCCATGTCACGGAGCTTGCATAAAACACTCAGTGGGCTATGCCCTGTCACAGAGCTTGTATACACACAGTGGGCTATGCCCTGTCATGTAGCTTGTATAATAGACACAGTGGGCTATGCCCTTTCACGGAGCTTGTATACACTCAGTGGGCTTATGCCCTTTCATGGAGCTTGTATACACTCAGTGGTCTTATGCCCTGTCACGGAGGTTGTATAATACACACAGTGGGCTTAAGCCCTGTCACGGAGCTTGTATAATACACACAGTGGGCTATGCCCTGTCATGGAGCTTGTATAATACACTCAGTGGGCTTATGCCCTTTCACGGAGCTTGTATACACACAGTGGGCTATGCCCTGTCACGGAACTTGTATAATACACACAGTGGGCTATGCCCTGTCATGGAGCTTGTATAATAGACACAGTGGGCTATGCCCTGTCACGGAGCTTGTATAATACACACAATGGGCTATGCACTTTCACGGAGCTTGTATACACTCAGTTGGCTTATGCCCTTTCACGGAGCTTGAATACACACAGTGGGTTATGCCCTGTCACGGAGCTTGTATAATACACTCAATGGCCTATGCCCTGTCACGGAGCTTGTATAATACACACACTGGGCTTATGTCTTGTCAAGGAGCTTGTATACACACAGTGGGCTATGCCCTGTCATGGAGCTTGTATACACACAGTGGGTATGCCCTTTCACGGAGCCTGTATAATACACCCAGTGGGCTATGCCCTGTCACAGAGCTTGTCTACAAACAGTGGGCTCTGCCCTGTCAAGGAGCTTGTATAAAACATACAATGGGCTATGCACTTTCACGGAGCTTGTATAATACACACAGTGGGCTGTGAGCTTGTATACACACAGTGGGCTATGCCCTTTCACGGAGCTTGTATAATACAGTCAGTGGGCTTATGCCCTTTCACGGAGATTGTATACACACAGTGGACATATGCCCTTTCATGGAGCTTGTATAATACACACAGTGGGCGATGCCCTGTCACAGAGCTTGTATACACATACACAAAGTGGGTATGTCCTTTCATGGAGCTTGTATAATACACACAGTGGGCTATGCCCTGTCATGGAGTTTGTATAATTCACACAGTGGGCTATGCCCTTTCATGGAGCTTGTATAATACACACAGTGGGCTATGCCCTGTCACGGAGCTTGTATAATACACACAGTGGGCTATGGCCTGTCATGGAGCTTGTATAATACACACAGTGGGCTATGTCCTGTCACGGAGCTTGTATACACTCAGTGGGCTTATGCCCTTTCACAGAGCTTGTATAATATACACAGTGGGCTTATGCCCTTTCACAGAGCTTGTATAATACACACAGTGGGCTTATGCCCTGTCACGGAGCTTGTATACACTCAGTGGGCTTATGCCCTTTCACAGAGCTTGTATAATATACACAGTGGGCTTATGCCCTTTCACAGAGCTTGTATAATACACACAGTGGGCTTATGCCCTGTCACGGAGCATGTATACACACAGTGGGCTAAGCCCTCTGACGGAGCTTGTATACACACTGTGGGCTTATGCCCTTTCACGGAGCTTGCATAATACACACAGTGGGCTATGCCCTTTCACGGAGCTTGCATAATACACACTGTGGGCTTGTTCGCTTTCACGGAGCTTGTATACACTCAGTGGGCTTATTCACAGTAAGGGAGCTTGTATAATACACACAGTGGGCTATGGCCTGTCACGGAGATTGTATAATACACATAATATAATATACCCTTTCATGGAGCCTGTATACACTCAGTGGGCTTATGCCCTTTCACAGAGCTTGTACAATACACACAGTGGGCTATGCCATGTCACGGAGCTTGTTTAATACACACAGTTGGCTATGCCCTCTGACGGAGCTTGTATAATGCACACAGTGGGCTTATGCCATGTCACGGAGCTTGTATAATACACTATGTGGGCTATGCCCTTTCACGGAGCTTGTATACACACTGTGGGCTATTCCCTTTCACGGAGCTTGTATAATACACACAGTGGGCTATGCCCTGTCACGAAGCTTGTATAATTCACACAGTGGGCTTATGCCCTTTCACAGAGCTTGTATACACACAGTGGGCTATGCCCTCTGACGGAGCTTGTATAATACACACAGTGGGCTATGCCCTGTCACCGAGCTTGTATAATACTCACAGTGGGCTATTCCCTGTCACGGAGCTTGTATAATACACTCAGTGGTCACTCTATACCCTTTCCCGGAGCCTGTATACACTCAGTGGGCTTATGCCCTTTCACAGAGCTTGTTCAATACACGCAGTGGGCTATGCCCTTTCACGGAGCTTGTATAATACACACAGTGGGCTGTGAGCTTGTATACACACAGAGGGCTATGCCCTTTCACGGAGCTTGTATAATACACTCAGTGGGCTATGCCCTTTCACGGAGCTTATATAAAACACACAGTGGGCTTTCCCCTGTCACGGAGCTTTTATAATACACACAGTGAGCTATGCCCTTTCACTGAGCTTGTATAATACACTCAGTGGGCTTATTCCCTGTCACGGAGCTTGAATAATACACACAGTGGGCTATGCCCTGTCACGGAGCTTGTATAATGCACACAGTGGGCTATCCCCTGTCACGGAGCTTGTATAATACACACAGCGGGCTGCAAGACGGGTGCGTTCCCATGGGAACGCCTACCGTCTGAGTCCTGCCCCACTGACATCAGTAATGATGTCAGTGGGAGTGATTTTGGCTCTGATAGAGCCAAAATCACTCCTGGGCTTGCGGCAGCGAGACCCTACCGCAGGGTCTCATCGCAAGCCCGATGGTCACGATGGTCTTGACCATCGCGACCATCAACATGGACGCTCGCTATAGCTGTGGGTGGTAACCCACAGCTATATGAGCGTCCATGAGGCCGCTCCAAAAACAGGTAGGAGGGCCCTGATTCAGAGCGAGCGCTCTGGTCAGAGCGTTCGGCTCTGAATCAGGCCCTATGCCCTGTCACTGAGCTTGTATAATACACACAGTGGGCTATGCCCTGTTACGGAGCTTGTATAATACACACAGTAGGCTATGCCCTGTCACGGAGCTTGCATAATACACACAGTGGGCTATGCGCTGTCTCGGAGCTTGTATAATACACACAGTGGGCTATGCCCTGTCACGGAGCTTGCATAATACAAACAGTGAGCTTATTTGCTTTCACGGAGCTTGTATACACTCAGTGGGCTTATTCCCTGTCACGGAGCTTGTATAATACACTCAGTGGGCTATGGCCTGTCACGGAGCTTATATACACACAGAGGGCTATGCCCCGTCACAGAGCTTGTATAATACACACAGTGGGCTATACCCTTTCACGGAGCCTGTATACACTCAGTGGGCTTATGCCCTTTCACTGAGCTTGTACAATACACACAGTGGGCTATGCCCTGTCACGGAGCTTGTTTAATACACACAGTTGGCTATGCCCTCTGACGGAGCTTGTATAATACACACAGTGGGCTTATGCCATGTCACGGAGCTTTTATAATACACTACGTGGGCTATGTCCTTTCATGGAGCTTGTATACACACAGTGGGCTATGCCCTTTCACGGAGCTTGCATAATACACACAGTGGGCTATGCCCTGTCACAGAGCTTGTATACACACAGTGGGCTATGCCCTTTCATGGAGCTTGTATAATACACACAGTGGGCTATGCCCTGTCAAGGAGCTTGTATAAAACACACAATGGGCTATGCACTTTCACGAGCTTGTATGGTACACACAGTGGGCTGTGAGCTTGTATACACACAGTGGGCTATGCCCTTTCACGGAGCTTGTATAATACAGTCAGTGAGCTTATGCCCTTTCACGGAGATTGCATACACACAGTGGGCATATGCCCTTTCATGGAGCTTGTATAATACACACAGTGGGCGATGCCCTGTCACGGAGCTTGTATACACATACACACAGTAGGTATGCCCTTTCAAGGAGCTTGTATAATACACACAGTGGGCTATGCCCTGTCATGGAGTTTGTATAAGTCACACAGTGGGCTATGTCCTTTCATGGAGCTTGTATAATTCACACAGTGGGCTATGCCCTGTCACGGAGCTTGTATAATACACACAGTGGGCAATGGCCTGTCATGGAGCTTGTATAATACACACAGTGGGCTATGCCCTGTCACAGAGCTTGTATACACTCAGTGGGCTTATTCCCTTTCACAGAGCTTGTATAATACACACAGTGGGCTTATGCCCTTTCACAGAGCTTGTATAATACACACAGTGGGCTTATGCCCTGTCACGGAGCATGTATACACACAGTGGGCTATGCCCTGTCACGGAGCTTGTATACACACAGTGGGCTATGCACTTTCACGGAGCTTGCATAATACACACAGTGGGCTATGGCCTGTCACGGAGCTTGTATAATACACTCAGTGGGCTAAGCCCTGTCCCAGAGCTTGTATACACACAGTGGGCCATGCCCTTTCGTGGAGCTTGGAATACACACAGTGGGCTACGCCCTTTTACGGAGCTTGTATACACTCAGTGGGCTTATTCCCTTTCATGGAGCTTGATTACACTCAGTGGGCTTATGCCCTGTCATGGAGCTTGAATAAAACACACAGTTGTCTTTGCCCTCTGACGGAGCTTGTATAATACACACAGTGGGCTATGCCCTGTCACGGAGCTTGTATAATACACACAGTGGGCTATGGCCTGTCAAGGAGCTTGTATAATACACACAGTGGGCTATGCCCTGTCACGGAGCTTGTATACACTCAGTGGGCTTATGCCCTTTCACAGAGCTTGTATAATACACACAGTGGGCTTATGCCCTTTCACAGAGCTTGTATAATACACCTAGTGGGCTTATGCCCTGTCACGGAGCATGTATACACACAGTGGGCTATGCCCTGTCACAGAGCTTGTATACACACAGTGGGCTATGCCCTTTCACGGAGCTTGAATAATACACACAGTGGGCTATGCCCTGTCACGGAGCTTGTATAATACACTCAGTGGGCTAAGCCCTGTCCCGGAGCTTGTATAATACACTCAGTGGGCTAAGCCCTGTCCCAGAGCTTGTATACACACAGTGGGCCATGCCCTTTCGTGGAGCTTGGAATACACACAGTGGGCTACGCCCTTTCACTGAGCTTGTATACACTCAGTGGGCTTATTCCCTTTCATGGAGCTTGATTACACACAGTGGGATAATGCCATGTCAAGGAGCTTGTATAATACACACAGTGGGCTATGCCATGTCACGGAGGTTGTATAATACAAACAGTGGGTTTATACCCTTTCACAGAGCTTGTATACACACAATGGGCTATGCCCTCTGATGGAGCTTGTATAATGCACAAAGTGGGCTTGTGCCATGTCACGGAGCTTGTATAATACACTCAGTGGGCTATGCCATGTCACTGAGATTGTATAATACACACAGTGGGCTTATGCCCTTTCACGGAGCTTGTATACACAGTGGGCTTATGCCCTTTCATGGAGCTTGCATACACTCAGTGGGCATATGCCCTGTCACGGTGCTTGTATAATACACAAAGTGGGCTATGCCCTGTCACAGAGCTTGTATAATACAAACAATGTGCTTAAGCCCTGTCACGGAGCTCGTATACACACAGTGGGCTATGCCCTGTCACAGAGCTTGTATAATACACACAGTTGGCTATGCCCTATCACGGAGCTTGTATACACTCAGTGGGCTTATGCCTTTTCATGGAGCTTGTATGCACACAGTGGGCTTTGCCCTGTCATGGAGCTTGTATAATACACAAAGTGGGCTATGCCCTGTAACGGAGCTTGTATAATACACACAGTGTGCTATGCCCTGTCACAGAGCTTGTATAATACACACAGTGGGCTATGCCCTTTTACGGAGCTTGTATAATACACAAAGTGGGCTATGCCCTGTCACGGAGCTTGTATACACACAGTGGGCTATGCCCTGTCACGAAGCTTGTATACACACAGTAGGCTGTGTGCTTGTATACACACAGTGGGCTCGCGACCATCAACATGGACGCTCGCTATAGCTGTGGGTGGTAACCCACAGCTATACGAGCGTCCATGAGGCCGCTCCAAAAACAGGTAGGAGGGCCCTGATTCACAGCGAGCACTCTAGTCAGAGCATTCGGCTCTGAATCAGGGCCCTATGCCCTGTCACTGAGCTTGTATAATACACACAGTGGGCTATGCCCTGTCACGGAGCTTGTATAATACACACAGTGGGCTATGCCCTGTCACGGAGCTTGCATAATACACACAGTGGGCTATGCCCTGTCACGGAGCTTGTATAATGCACACAGTGGGCTATGCCCTGTCACGGAGCTTGCATAATACAAACAGTGGGCTTATTCACTTTCACAGAGCTTGTATACACTCAGTGGGCTTATTCCCTGTCACAGAGCTTGTATAATACACACAGTGGGCTATGGCCTGTCACGGAGCTTGTATAAAACATACAATGGGCTATGCACTTTCACGGAGCTTGTATAATACACACAGTGGGCTGTGAGCTTGTATACATACAGTGGGCTACGCCCTTTCACGGAGCTTGTATAATACAGTCAGTGGGCTTATGCCCTTTCACGGAGATTGTATACACACAGTGGGCATATGCACTTTCATGGAGCTTGTATAATACACACAGTGGGCGATGCCCTGTCATGGAGCTTGTATACACATACACACAGTAGGTATGCCCTTTCATGGAGCTTGTATAATACACACAGTGGGCTATGCCCTGTCATGGAGTTTGTATAATTCACACAGTGGGCTATGCCCTTTCATGGAGCTTGTATAATACACACAGTGGCCTATGCCCTGTCACGGAGCTTGTATAATACACACAGTGGGCTATGGCCTGTCATGGAGCTTGTATAATACACACAGTGGGCTATGCCCTGTCACGGAGCTTGTATACACTCAGTGGGCTTATGCCCTTTCACAGAGCTTGTATAATACACACAGTGGGCTTATGCCCTTTCACAGAGCTTGTATAATACACACAGTGGGCTTATGCCCTGTCACGGAGCATGTATACACACAGTGGGCTATGCCCTGTCACGGAGCTTGTATACACACAGTGGGCTATGCCCTTTCATGGAGCTTGAATAGTACACAAAGTGGGCTATGCCCTGTCACGGAGCTTGTATAATACACTCAGTGGGCTATGCCCTGTCACGGAGCTTGTATACACACTGTGGGCCATGCTCTTTCATGGAGCTTGTAAATACACACAGTGGGCTACGCCCTTTCACGGAGCTTGTATACACTCAGTGGGCTATGCCCTTTCATGGAGTTTGTATAATACACACAGTGGGCTATGCCCTGTCAAGGAGCTTGTATAAAACACACAATGGGCTATGCACTTTCACGGAGCTTGTATAATACACACAGTGGGCTGTGAGCTTGTATACACACAGTGGGCTATGCCCTTTCACGGAGCTTGTATAATACAGTCAGTGGGCTTATGCCCTTTCACGGATATTGTATACACACAGTGGGCATATGCCCTTTCATGGAGCTTGTATGATACACACAGTGGGTGATGCCCTGTCACAGAGCTTGTATACACATACACACAGTGGGTATACCCTTTCATGGAGTTTGTATAATACACACAGTGGGCTATGCCCTGTCATGGAGTTTGTATAATTCACACAGTGGGCTATGCCCTTTCACGGAGCTTGATTACACTCAGTGGGCTTATGCCCTGTCATGGAGCTTGAATTATACACACAGTTGTCTTTGCCCTCTGACGGAGCTTGTATAATACACACAGTGGGATTATGCCATGTCACGGAGCTTGTATAATACACTCAGTGGGCATATGTCCTTTCACGGATCTTGTATACACACAGTGGAATATGCCCTTTCACGGAGCTTGAATAATACACACAGTGGGCTATGCCATGTCACGGAGCTTGTAGAATACAAACAGTGGGCTTATGCCCTTTCACAGAGCTTGTATACACACAATGGGCTATGCCCTCTGATGGAGCTTGTATAATGCACAAAGTGGGCTTGTGCCATGTCACGGAGCTTGTATAATACACTCAGTGGGCTATGCCATGTCACTGAGATTGTATAATACACACAGTGTGCTTAAGCCCTGTCACGGAGCTTGTATAATACACTCAGTGGGCTATGCCATGTCACTGAGATTGTATAATACACACAGTGTGCTTAAGCCCTGTCACGGAGCTTGTATAATACACTCAGTGGGCTTATGCCCTGTCACAGAGCTTGTATACACAGTGGGCTTATGCCCTTTCATGGAGCTTGTATACACTCAGTGGTCTTATGCCCTGTCACGGAGCTTGTATAATACACACAGTGGGCTATGCCCTGTCACAGAGCTTGTATAATACACACAGTGTGCTTAAGCCCTGTCACGGAGCTTGTATAATACACTCAGTGGGCTTATGCCCTTTCACAGAGCTCGTATACACACAGTGGGCTATGCCCTGTCACAAAGCTTGTATAATACACACAGTTGGCTAAGCCCTATCACGGAGCTTGTATACACTCAGTGGGCTTCGCCCTGTCATGGAGCTTATATAATAAACACAGTGGGCTATGCTCTGTCACGGAGCTTGTATAATACACACAGTGGGCTATGCCCTGTCATGGAGCTTGTATAATACACACAGTGGGCTATGCCCTGTCACGGAGCTTGTATAATACACATAGTGGGCTATGCCCTGTCACAGAGCTTGTATAATGCACACAGTGGGCTATGCCATTTTACGGAGCTTGTATAATACACACAGTGGGCTATACCCTGTCACGGAGCTTGTATAATACACACAGTGGGCTATGCCCTGTCACGGAGCTTGTATAATACACACAGTGGGCTTATTCCCTGTCACGGAGCTTGAATAATACACACAGTGGGCTATGCCCTGTCACGGAGCTTGTATAATACACACAGTGGGCTATCCCCTGTCATGGAGCTTGTATACACACAGTGGGCTACTGCCCTTTCACGGAGCTTGTATACACACAGTGGGCTATGCCGTGTCACGAAGCTTGTATACGCACAGTAGGCTGTGAGCTTGTATACAGACAGTGGGTTCGCGACCATCAACATGGATGCTCGCTATAGCTGTGGGTGGAAACCCACAGCTATACGAGCGTCCATGAGGCCGCTTCAAAAACAGGTAGGAGGGCCCTGATTCAGAGCGAGCGCTCTGGTCAGAGCGTTCGGCTCTGAATCAGGCCCTATGCCTTGTCACTGAGCTTGTATAATACACACAGTGGGCTATGCCCTGTCACGGAGCTTGTATAATACACCCAGTGGGCTATGCCCTGTCACGGAGCTTGCATAATACACACAGTGGGCTATGCCCTGTCACGGAGCTTGTATAATACACACAGTGGGCTATGCCCTGTCACAGAGCTTACATAATACAAACAGTGGGCTTATTCGCTTTCACGGAGCTTGTATACACTCAGTGGGCTTATTCCCTGTCACGGAGCTTGTATAATACACACTGTGGGCTATGGCCAGTCACGGAGCTTGTATACACACAGAGGGCTATGCCCCGTCACAGAGCTTGTATAATACACACAGTGGGCTTTACCCTTTCACGCAGCCTGTATACACTCAGTGGGCTTATGCCCTTTCACTGAGCTTGTACAATACACACAGTGGGCTATGCCCTGTCATGGAGCTTGTATAATACACACAGTGGGCTATGCCCTGTCACGGAGCTTGTATACACTCAGTGGGCTTATGCCCTTTCACAGAGCTTGTATAATACACACAGTGGGCTTATGCCCTTTCACAGAGCTTGTATAATACACACAGTGGGCTTATGCCCTGTCACGGAGCATGTATACACACAGTGGGCTATGCCCTGTCACGGAGCTTGTATACACACAGTGGGCTATGCCCTTTCATGGAGCTTGAATAGTACACAAAGTGGGCTATGCCCTGTCACGGAGCTTGTATAATACACTCAGTGGGCTATGCCCTGTCACGGAGCTTGTATACACACTGTGGGCCATGCTCTTTCATGGAGCTTGTAAATACACACAGTGGGCTACGCCCTTTCACGGAGCTTGTATACACTCAGTGGGCTATGCCCTTTCATGGAGTTTGTATAATACACACAGTGGGCTATGCCCTGTCAAGGAGCTTGTATAAAACACACAATGGGCTATGCACTTTCACGGAGCTTGTATAATACACACAGTGGGCTGTGAGCTTGTATACACACAGTGGGCTATGCCCTTTCACGGAGCTTGTATAATACAGTCAGTGGGCTTATGCCCTTTCACGGAGATTGTATACACACAGTGGGCATATGCCCTTTCATGGAGCTTGTATGATACACACAGTGGGTGATGCCCTGTCACAGAGCTTGTATACACATACACACAGTGGGTATACCCTTTCATGGAGTTTGTATAATACACACAGTGGGCTATGCCCTGTCATGGAGTTTGTATAATTCACACAGTGGGCTATGCCCTTTCACGGAGCTTGATTACACTCAGTGGGCTTATGCCCTGTCATGGAGCTTGAATTATACACACAGTTGTCTTTGCCCTCTGACGGAGCTTGTATAATACACACAGTGGGATTATGCCATGTCACGGAGCTTGTATAATACACTCAGTGGGCATATGTCCTTTCACGGATCTTGTATACACACAGTGGAATATGCCCTTTCACGGAGCTTGAATAATACACACAGTGGGCTATGCCATGTCACGGAGCTTGTAGAATACAAACAGTGGGCTTATGCCCTTTCACAGAGCTTGTATACACACAATGGGCTATGCCCTCTGATGGAGCTTGTATAATGCACAAAGTGGGCTTGTGCCATGTCACGGAGCTTGTATAATACACTCAGTGGGCTATGCCATGTCACTGAGATTGTATAATACACACAGTGTGCTTAAGCCCTGTCACGGAGCTTGTATAATACACTCAGTGGGCTATGCCATGTCACTGAGATTGTATAATACACACAGTGTGCTTAAGCCCTGTCACGGAGCTTGTATAATACACTCAGTGGGCTTATGCCCTGTCACAGAGCTTGTATACACAGTGGGCTTATGCCCTTTCATGGAGCTTGTATACACTCAGTGGTCTTATGCCCTGTCACGGAGCTTGTATAATACACACAGTGGGCTATGCCCTGTCACAGAGCTTGTATAATACACACAGTGTGCTTAAGCCCTGTCACGGAGCTTGTATAATACACTCAGTGGGCTTATGCCCTTTCACAGAGCTCGTATACACACAGTGGGCTATGCCCTGTCACAAAGCTTGTATAATACACACAGTTGGCTAAGCCCTATCACGGAGCTTGTATACACTCAGTGGGCTTCGCCCTGTCATGGAGCTTATATAATAAACACAGTGGGCTATGCTCTGTCACGGAGCTTGTATAATACACACAGTGGGCTATGCCCTGTCATGGAGCTTGTATAATACACACAGTGGGCTATGCCCTGTCACGGAGCTTGTATAATACACATAGTGGGCTATGCCCTGTCACAGAGCTTGTATAATGCACACAGTGGGCTATGCCATTTTACGGAGCTTGTATAATACACACAGTGGGCTATACCCTGTCACGGAGCTTGTATAATACACACAGTGGGCTATGCCCTGTCACGGAGCTTGTATAATACACACAGTGGGCTTATTCCCTGTCACGGAGCTTGAATAATACACACAGTGGGCTATGCCCTGTCACGGAGCTTGTATAATACACACAGTGGGCTATCCCCTGTCATGGAGCTTGTATACACACAGTGGGCTACTGCCCTTTCACGGAGCTTGTATACACACAGTGGGCTATGCCGTGTCACGAAGCTTGTATACGCACAGTAGGCTGTGAGCTTGTATACAGACAGTGGGTTCGCGACCATCAACATGGATGCTCGCTATAGCTGTGGGTGGAAACCCACAGCTATACGAGCGTCCATGAGGCCGCTTCAAAAACAGGTAGGAGGGCCCTGATTCAGAGCGAGCGCTCTGGTCAGAGCGTTCGGCTCTGAATCAGGCCCTATGCCTTGTCACTGAGCTTGTATAATACACACAGTGGGCTATGCCCTGTCACGGAGCTTGTATAATACACCCAGTGGGCTATGCCCTGTCACGGAGCTTGCATAATACACACAGTGGGCTATGCCCTGTCACGGAGCTTGTATAATACACACAGTGGGCTATGCCCTGTCACAGAGCTTACATAATACAAACAGTGGGCTTATTCGCTTTCACGGAGCTTGTATACACTCAGTGGGCTTATTCCCTGTCACGGAGCTTGTATAATACACACTGTGGGCTATGGCCAGTCACGGAGCTTGTATACACACAGAGGGCTATGCCCCGTCACAGAGCTTGTATAATACACACAGTGGGCTTTACCCTTTCACGCAGCCTGTATACACTCAGTGGGCTTATGCCCTTTCACTGAGCTTGTACAATACACACAGTGGGCTATGCCCTGTCACGGAGTTTGTTTAATACACACAGTTGGCTATGCCCTCTGACGGAGCTTGTATAATACACACAGTGGGCTTATGCCATGTCACGGAGCTTGTATAATACACTACGTGGGCTATGTCCTTTCACGGAGCTTGTATACACACAGTGTGCTATGCCCTTTCATGGAGCTTGCATAATACACACAGTGGGCTATGCCCTGTCACAGAGCTTGTATACACACAGTGTGCTATGCCCTTTCACGGAGCTTGCATAATACACACAGTGGGCTATGCCCTGTCACAGAGCTTGTATACACACAGTGGGCTATGCCCTGTCATGGAGCTTGTATAAAACACACAATGGGCTATGCACTTTCATGGAGCTTGTAAAATACACACAGTGGGCTTTGAGCATGTATACACACAGTGGGCTATGCCCTTTCACGGAGCTTGTATAATACAGTCAGTGGGCTTATGCCCTTTTACGGAGATTGTATACACACAGTGGGCATATGCCCTTTCATGGAGCTTGTATAATACACACAGTGGGCAATGCCCTGTCACGGAGCTTGTATACACATACACACAGTGGGTATGCCCTTTCATGGAGCTTGTATAATACACACAGTGGGCTATGCCCTGTCATGGAGTTTGTATAATACATACAGTGGGCTTTGTCCTGTCATGGAGTTTGTATAATACACACAGTGGGCTATGCCCTGTCACGGAACTTGTATACACTCAGTGGGCTTATGCCCTTTCACAGAGCTTGTATAATACACACAGTGGGCTTATGCCCTTTCACAGAGCTTGTATAATACACACAATTGGCTTATGCCCTGTCACAGAGCATGTATACACACAGTGGGCTATGCCCTGGCACGGAGCTTGTATACACACAGTGGGCTATGCCCTTTCACGGAGCTTGAATAATACACACAGTGGGCTTATGCCCTTTCACAGAGCTTGTATAATACACACAATTGGCTTATGCCCTGTCACAGAGCATGTATACACACAGTGGGCTATGCCCTGGCACGGAGCTTGTATACACACAGTGGGCTTATTCCCTTTCACGGAGCTTGATTACACTCAGTGGGCTTATGCCCTGTCATGGAGCTTGAATAATACACACAGTTGTCTTTGCCCTCTGACTGAGGTTGTATAATACACACAGTGGGATTATGCCATGTCACGGAGCTTGTACAATACACTCAGTGGGCATATGCCCTTTCACGGATCTTGTATACACACAGTGGAATATGCCCTTTCAAGGAGCTTGAATAATACACACAGTGGGCTATGCCATGTCATGGAGCTTGTAGAATACAAACAGTGGGCTTATGCCCTTTCACAGAGCTTGTATACACACAATGGGCTATGCCCTCTGATGGAGCTTGTATAATGCACAAAGTGGGCTTGTGCCATGTCACGGAGCTTGTATAATACACTCAGTGGGCTATGCCATGTCACTGAGATTGTATAATACACACAGTGGGCTTATGCCCTGTCACGGAGCTTGTATACTCAGTGGTCTTATGCCCTCTCACGGAGCTTGTATAATACACACAGTGGGCTATGCCCTGTCACAGAGCTTGTATAATACACACAGTGTGCTTAAGCCCTGTCACGGAGCTTGTTTAATACACTCAGTGGGCTTATGCACTTTCACAGCGCTCGTATAATACACACACTTGGCTTTGCCCTATCACGGAGCTTGTATACACTCAGTGGGCTTATGCCCTTTCATGGAGCTTGTATGCACACAGTGGGCTTCGCCCTGTCATGGAGCTTGTATAATACACACAGTGGGCTATGCCCTGTCACGAAGCTTGTATAATACACACAGTGGGCTATCCCCTGTCATGGAGCTTGTATACACACAGTGGGCTACTGCCCTTTCACGGAGCTTGTATACACACAGTGGGCTATGCCGTGTCACGAAGCTTGTATACGCACAGTAGGCTGTGAGCTTGTATACAGACAGTGGGCTCGCGACCATCAACATGGATGCTCGCTATAGCTGTGGGTGGAAACCCACAGCTATACGAGCGTCCATGAGGCCGCTCCAGAAACAGGTAGGAGGGCCCTGATTCAGAGCGAGCGCTCTGGTCAGAGCGTTCGGCTCTGAATCAGGCCCTATGCCTTGTCACTGAGCTTGTATAATACACACAGTGGGCTATGCCCTGTCACGGAGCTTGTATAATACACCCAGTGGGCTATGCTCTGTCACGGAGCTTGCATAATACACACAGTGGGCTATGCCCTGTCTGGGAGCTTGTATAATACACACAGTGGGCTATGCCCTGTCACAGAGCTTACATAATACAAACAGTGGGCTTATTCGCTTTCACGGAGCTTGTATACACTCAGTGGGCTTATTCCCTGTCACGGAGCTTGTATAATACACACTGTGGGCTATGGCCAGTCACGGAGCTTGTATACACACAGAGGGCTATGCCCCGTCACAGAGCTTGTATAATACACACAGTGGGCTTTACCCTTTCACGCAGCCTGTATACACTCAGTGGGCTTATGCCCTTTCACTGAGCTTGTACAATACACACAGTGGGCTATGCCCTTTCACAGAGCTTGTATACACACAATGGGCTATGCCCTCTGATGGAGCTTGTATAATGCACAAAGTGGGCTTGTGCCATGTCACGGAGCTTGTATAATACACTCAGTGGGCTATGCCATGTCACTGAGATTGTATAATACACACAGTGGGCTTATGCCCTGTCACGGAGCTTGTATACTCAGTGGTCTTATGCCCTCTCACGGAGCTTGTATAATACACACAGTGGGCTATGCCCTGTCACAGAGCTTGTATAATACACACAGTGTGCTTAAGCCCTGTCACGGAGCTTGTTTAATACACTCAGTGGGCTTATGCACTTTCACAGCGCTCGTATAATACACACACTTGGCTTTGCCCTATCACGGAGCTTGTATACACTCAGTGGGCTTATGCCCTTTCATGGAGCTTGTATGCACACAGTGGGCTTCGCCCTGTCATGGAGCTTGTATAATACACACAGTGGGCTATGCCCTGTCACGAAGCTTGTATAATACACACAGTGGGCTATCCCCTGTCATGGAGCTTGTATACACACAGTGGGCTACTGCCCTTTCACGGAGCTTGTATACACACACTGGGCTATGCCGTGTCACGAAGCTTGTATACGCACAGTAGGCTGTGAGCTTGTATACAGACAGTGGGCTCGCGACCATCAACATGGATGCTCGCTATAGCTGTGGGTGGAAACCCACAGCTATACGAGCGTCCATGAGGCCGCTCCAGAAACAGGTAGGAGGGCCCTGATTCAGAGCGAGCGCTCTGGTCAGAGCGTTCGGCTCTGAATCAGGCCCTATGCCTTGTCACTGAGCTTGTATAATACACACAGTGGGCTATGCCCTGTCACGGAGCTTGTATAATACACCCAGTGGGCTATGCTCTGTCACGGAGCTTGCATAATACACACAGTGGGCTATGCCCTGTCTGGGAGCTTGTATAATACACACAGTGGGCTATGCCCTGTCACAGAGCTTACATAATACAAACAGTGGGCTTATTCGCTTTCACGGAGCTTGTATACACTCAGTGGGCTTATTCCCTGTCACGGAGCTTGTATAATACACACTGTGGGCTATGGCCAGTCACGGAGCTTGTATACACACAGAGGGCTATGCCCCGTCACAGAGCTTGTATAATACACACAGTGGGCTTTACCCTTTCACGCAGCCTGTATACACTCAGTGGGCTTATGCCCTTTCACTGAGCTTGTACAATACACACAGTGGGCTATGCCCTGTCACGGAGTTTGTTTAATACACACAGTTGGCTATGCCCTCTGACGGAGCTTGTATAATACACACAGTGGGCTTATGCCATGTCACGGAGCTTGTATAATACACTACGTGGGCTATGTCCTTTCACGGAGCTTGTATACACACAGTGTGCTATGCCCTTTCATGGAGCTTGCATAATACACACAGTGGGCTATGCCCTGTCACAGAGCTTGTATACACACAGTGTGCTATGCCCTTTCACGGAGCTTGCATAATACACACAGTGGGCTATGCCCTGTCACAGAGCTTGTATACACACAGTGGGCTATGCCCTGTCATGGAGCTTGTATAAAACACACAATGGGCTATGCACTTTCATGGAGCTTGTAAAATACACACAGTGGGCTTTGAGCATGTATAC
This sequence comes from Taudactylus pleione, assembly GCA_031769625.1. Classification (NCBI taxonomy): domain Eukaryota; kingdom Metazoa; phylum Chordata; class Amphibia; order Anura; family Myobatrachidae; genus Taudactylus; species Taudactylus pleione. The sequence continues at coordinate 2,874,212 of JAUIMM010000141.1, read as the reverse complement.
ACACAGTGGGCTATGCCCTTTCACGGAGCTTGTATAATACAGTCAGTGGGCTTATGCCCTTTTACGGAGATTGTATACACACAGTGGGCATATGCCCTTTCATGGAGCTTGTATAATACACACAGTGGGCAATGCCCTGTCACGGAGCTTGTATACACATACACACAGTGGGTATGCCCTTTCATGGAGCTTGTATAATACACACAGTGGGCTATGCCCTGTCATGGAGTTTGTATAATACATACAGTGGGCTTTGTCCTGTCATGGAGCTTGTATAATACACACAGTGGGCTATGCCCTGTCACGGAACTTGTATACACTCAGTGGGCTTATGCCCTTTCACAGAGCTTGTATAATACACACAGTGGGCTTATGCCCTTTCACAGAGCTTGTATAATACACACAATTGGCTTATGCCCTGTCACGGAGCATGTATACACACAGTGGGCTATGCCCTGGCACGGAGCTTGTATACACACAGTGGGCTATGCCCTTTCACGGAGCTTGAATAATACACACAGTGGGCTATGCCCTGTCACGGAGTTGTATAATACAATCAGTGGGCTATGCCTTGTCCCGGAGCTTGTATACACACAGTGGGCCATGCCCTTTCATGGAGCTTGTAAATACACACAGTGGGCTACGCCCTTTCACGGAGCTTGTATACACTCAGTGGGCTTATTCCCTTTCACGGAGCTTGATTACACTCAGTGGGCTTATGCCCTGTCATGGAGCTTGAATAATACACACAGTTGTCTTTGCCCTCTGACTGAGGTTGTATAATACACACAGTGGGATTATGCCATGTCACGGAGCTTGTACAATACACTCAGTGGGCATATGCCCTTTCACGGATCTTGTATACACACAGTGGAATATGCCCTTTCAAGGAGCTTGAATAATACACACAGTGGGCTATGCCATGTCATGGAGCTTGTAGAATACAAACAGTGGGCTTATGCCCTTTCACAGAGCTTGTATACACACTATGGGCTATGCCCTCTGATGGAGCTTGTATAATGCACAAAGTGGGCTTGTGCCATGTCACGGAGCTTGTATAATACACTCAGTGGGCTATGCCATGTCACTGAGATTGTATAATACACACAGTGGGCTTATGCCCTGTCACGGAGCTTGTATACTCTGTGGTCTTATGCCCTGTCACGGAGCTTGTATAATACACACAGTGGGCTATGCCCTGTCACAGAGCTTGTATAATACACACAGTGTGCTTAAGCCCTGTGACGGAGCTTGTTTAATACACTCAGTGGGCTTATGCACTTTCACAGAGCTCGAATAATACACACACTTGGCTTTGCCCTATCACGGAGCTTGTATACACTCAGTGGGCTTATGCCCTTTCATGGAGCTTGTATGCACACAGTGGGCTTCGCCCTGTCATGGAGCTTGTATAATACACACAGTGGGCTATGCCCTTTTACGGAGCTTGTATAATACACACAGTGGGCTTATGCCCTGTCACAGAGCTTGTATAATACACACAGTGGGCTATGCCCTGTTACGGAGCTTGTATAATACACACAGTGGGCTATGCCCTGTCACGGAGCTTGTATAATACACACAGTGGGCTATGCCCTGTCACGGAGCTTGTATAATACACACAGTGGGCTATGCCCTGTCACGGAGCTTGCATAATACACACAGTGGGCTATGCCCTGTCACGGAGCTTGTATAATACACACAGTGGGCTATGCCCTGTCACGGAGCTTGCATAATCCACACAAGGGGCTTATTCGCTTTCACGGAGCTTGTATACACTCAGTGGGCTTATTCCCTGTCACGGAGCTTGTATAATACACACAGTTGGCTATGGCCTGTCACGGAGCTTGTATACACACAGAGGGCTATGCCCCGTCACAAAGCTTGTATAATACACACAGTGGGCTATACCCTTTCACGGAGCCTGTATACACTCAGCGGGCTTATGCCCTTTCACTGAGCTTGTACAATACACACAGTGGGCTATGCCCTGTCACGGAGTTTGTTTAATACACACAGTTGGCTATGCCCTCTGACGGAGCTTGTATAATACACACAGTGGGCTTATGCCATGTCACGGAGCTTGTAAAATACACTACGTGGGCTATGTCCTTTCACGGAGCTTGTATACACACAGTGGGCTATACCCTTTCACGGAGCTTGAATAATACACACAGTGGGCTATGCCCTTTCACGGAGCTTGTATAATTCACACAGTGGGCTATACCCTTTCCAGGAGCCTGTATACACTCAGTGGGCTTATGCCCTTTCACAGAGCTTTTACAATATACACAGTGGGCTATGCCCTGTCATGGAGCTTGTATAATAAACACAGTGGGCTATGCCCTGTCAAGGAGCTTGTATACACACAATGGGCTATGCCCTTTCACGGAGCTTGTATAAACACAGTGGGCTATGCCCTTTCACGGAGCTTGTCTAATACACACAGTGGGCTGTGAGCTTGTATACACACAGTGGGCTATGCCCTTTCACGGAGCTTGTATAATACACACAGTGGGCTATGCCCTTTCACGGAGCTTGTATAAAACACACAGTGGGCTTTCCCCTGTCACGGAGCTTTTATAATACACACAGTGAGCTATGCCCTTTCACATAGCTTGTATAATACACTCAGAGGGCTTATTCCCTGTCACAGAGCTTGAATAATACACACAGTGGGCTATGCCCTTTCACGGAGCTTGTATAATACACACAGTGGGCTATGCCCTTTCACGGAGCTTGCATAATACACACAGTGGGATTATTCGCTTTCACGGAGCTTGTATACACTCAGTGGGCTTATTCACTGTCAAGGAAGTTGTATAATACACACAGTGGGCTATGGCCTGTCACGGAGATTGTATAATACACACAGTGGGCTATACCCTTTCATGGAGCCTGTATACACTCAGTGGGCTTATGCCCTTTCACAGAGCTTTTACAATACACACAGTGGGCTATGCCCTGTCACGGAGCTTGTTTAATACACACAGTTGGCTATACCCTCTGACGGAGCTTGTATAATACACACAGTGGGCTTATGCCATGTCACGGAGCTTGTATAATACACTAAGTGGGCTATGCCCTTTCACGGAGCTTGAATACACACAGTGGGCTATTCCCTCTCACGGAGCTTGTATAATACACACAGTGGGCTATGCCCTGTCACGAAGCTTGTTTAATTCACACAGTGGGCTTATGCCCTGTCACGGAGCTTGTATACACACAGTGGGCTATGCCCTCTGACGGAGCTTGTATAATACACACAGTGGGCTATGCCCTGTCACCGAGCTTGTATAATACTCACAGTGGGCTATGCCCTGTCAAGGAGCTTGTATAATACACACAGTGGGCTATACCCTTTCCCGGAGCCTGTATACACTCAGTGGGCTTATGCCCTTTCACAGAGCTTGTACAATACACGCAGTGGGCTATGCCCTTTCTCGGAGCTTGTATAATACACACAATGGGCTGTGAGCTTGTATACACACAGTGGGCTATGCCCTTTCACGGAGCTTGTATAATACACACAGTGAGCTATGCCCTTTCACTGAGCTTGTATAATACACTCAGTGGGCTTATTCCCTGTCACGGAGCTTGTATAATACACACAGAGGGCTATGCCCCGTCACAGAGCTTGTATAATACACACAGTGGGCTATACCCTTTCACGGAGCCTGTATACACTCAGTGGGATTATGCCCTTTCACTGAGCTTGTACAATACACACAGTGGGCTATGCCCTGTCACGGAGCTTGTTTAATACACACAGTTGGCTATGCCCTCTGACGGAGCTTGTATAATACACACAGTGGGCTTATGCCATGTCACGGAGCTTGTATAATACACACAGTGGGCTATGTCCTTTCACGGAGCTTGTATACACACAGTGGGCTATGCCCTTTCATGTAGATTGCATAATACACACAGTGGGCTATGCCCTTTCATGGAGCTTGTATAATACACACAGTGGGCTATGCCATGTCAAGGAGCTTGTATAAAACACACAATGGGCTATGCACTTTCACGGAGCTTGTACACACTCAGTGGGCTTATGCCCTGTCACGGAGCTTGTATACACACAGTGGGCTACTGCCCTTTCATGGAGCTTGTATACACTCAATGGGCTATGCCCTGTCACGGAGCTTGTATAATACACTCAGTGGGCTAAGCCCTGTCCCGGAGCTTGTATAATACACTCAGTGGGCTAAGCCCTGTCCCAGAGCTTGTATACACACAGTGGGCCATGCCCTTTCGTGGAGCTTGGAATACACACAGTGGGCTACGCCCTTTCACTGAGCTTGTATACACTCAGTGGGCTTATTCCCTTTCATGGAGCTTGATTACACACAGTGGGATAATGCCATGTCAAGGAGCTTGTATAATACACACAGTGGGCTATGCCATGTCACGGAGCTTGTATAATACAAACAGTGGGTTTATGCCCTTTCACAGAGCTTGTATACACACATTGGGCTATGCCCTCTGATGGAGCTTGTATAATGCACAAAGTGGGCTTGTGCCATGTCACGGAGCTTGTATAATACACTCAGTGGGCTATGCCATGTCACTGAGATTGTATAATACACACAGTGGGCTTATGCCCTGTCACGGAGCTTGTATACACAGTGGGCTTATGCCCTTTCATGGAGCTTGCATACACTCAGTGGGCATATGCCCTGTCACGGAGCTTGTATAATACACAAAGTGGGCTATGCCCTGTCACAGAGCTTGTATAATACAAACAATGTGCTTAAGCCCTGTCACGGAGCTCGTATACACACAGTGGGCTATGCCCTGTCACAGAGCTTGTATAATACACACAGTTGGCTATGCCCTATCACGGAGCTTGTATACTCTCAGTGGGCTTATGCCTTTTCATGGAGCTTGTATGCACACAGTGGGCTTTGCCCTGTCATGGAGCTTGTATAATACACACAGTGGGCTATGCCCTGTAACGGAGCTTGTATAATACACACAGTGTGCTATGCCCTGTCACAGAGCTTGTATAATACACACAGTGGGCTATGCCCTTTTACGGAGCTTGTATAATACACAAAGTGGGCTATGCCCTGTCACGGAGCTTGTATACACACAGTGGGCTATGCCCTGTCACGAAGCTTGTATACACACAGTAGGCTGTGTGCTTGTATACACACAGTGGGCTCGCGACCATCAACATGGACGCTCGCTATAGCTGTGGGTGGTAACCCACAGCTATACGAGCGTCCATGAGGCCGCTCCAAAAACAGGTAGGAGGGCCCTGATTCACAGCGAGCACTCTAGTCAGAGCATTCGGCTCTGAATCAGGCCCTATGCCCTGTCACTGAGCTTGTATAATACACACAGTGGGCTATGCCCTGTCACGGAGCTTGTATAATACACACAGTGGGCTATGCCCTGTCACGGAGCTTGCATAATACACACAGTGGGCTATGCCCTGTCACGGAGCTTGTATAATGCACACAGTGGGCTATACCCTGTCACGGAGCTTGCATAAAACAAACAGTGGGCTTATTCACTTTCACAGAGCTTGTATACACTCAGTGGGCTTATTCCCTGTCACAGAGCTTGTATAATACACACAGTGGGCTATGGCCTGTCACGGAGCTTGTATAAAACATACAATGGGCTATGCACTTTCACGGAGCTTGTATAATACACACAGTAGGCTGTGAGCTTGTATACATACAGTGGGCTACGCCCTTTCACGGAGCTTGTATAATACAGTCAGTGGGCTTATGCCCTTTCACGGAGATTGTATACACACAGTGGGCATATGCACTTTCATGGAGCTTGTATAATACACACAGTGGGCGATGCCCTGTCATGGAGCTTGTATACACATACACACTGTAGGTATGCCCTTTCATGGAGCTTGTATAATACACACAGTGGGCTATGCCCTGTCATGGAGTTTGTATAATTCACACAGTGGGCTATGCCCTTTCATGGAGCTTGTATAATACACACAGTGGGCTATGCCCTGTCACGGAGCTTGTATAATACACACAGTGGGCTATGGCCTGTCATGGAGCTTGTATAATACACACAGTGGGCTATGCCCTGTCACGGAGCTTGTATACACTCAGTGGGCTTATGCCCTTTCACAGAGCTTGTATAATACACACAGTGGGCTTATGCCCTTTCACAGAGCTTGTATAATACACACAGTGGGCTTATGCCCTGTCACGGAGCATGTATACACACAGTGGGCTATGCCCTGTCACGGAGCTTGTATACACACAGTGGGCTATGCCCTTTCATGGAGCTTGAATAATACACAAAGTGGGCTATGCCCTGTCACGGAGCTTGTATAATACACTCAGTGGGCTATGCCCTGTCCCGGAGCTTGTATACACACTGTGGGCCATGCTCTTTCATGGAGCTTGTAAATACACACAGTGGGCTACGCCCTTTCACGGAGCTTGTATACACTCAGTGGGCTATGCCCTTTCATGGAGTTTGTATAATACACACAGTGGGCTATGCCCTGTCAAGGAGCTTGTATAAAACACACAATGGGCTATGCACTTTCACGGAGCTTGTATAATACACACAGTGGGCTGTGAGCTTGTATACACACAGTGGGCTATGCCCTTTCACGGAGCTTGTATAATACAGTCAGTGGGCTTATGCCCTTTCACGGAGATTGTATACACACAGTGGGCATATGCCCTTTCATGGAGCTTGTATGATACACACAGTGGGTGATGCCCTGTCACAGAGCTTGTATACACATACACACAGTGGGTATGCCCTTTCATGGAGTTTGTATAATACACACAGTGGGCTATGCCCTGTCATGGAGTTTGTATAATTCACACAGTGGGCTATGCCCTTTCACGGAGCTTGATTACACTCAGTGGGCTTATGCCCTGTCATGGAGCTTGAATTATACACACAGTTGTCTTTGCCCTCTGACGGAGCTTGTATAATACACACAGTGGGATTATGCCATGTCACGGAGCTTGTATAATACACTCAGTGGGCATATGTCCTTTCACGGATCTTGTATACACACAGTGGAATATGCCCTTTCACGGAGCTTGAATAATACACACAGTGGGCTATGCCATGTCACGGAGCTTGTAGAATACAAACAGTGGGCTTATGCCCTTTCACAGAGCTTGTATACACACAATGGGCTATGCCCTCTGATGGAGCTTGTATAATGCACAAAGTGGGCTTGTGCCATGTCACGGAGCTTGTATAATACACTCAGTGGGCTATGCCATGTCACTGAGATTGTATAATACACACAGTGGGCTTATGCCCTGTCACAGAGCTTGTATACACAGTGGGCTTATGCCCTTTTATGGAGCTTGTATACACTCAGTGGTCTTATGCCCTGTCACGGAGCTTGTATAATACACACAGTGGGCTCTGCCCTGTCACAGAGCTTGTATAATACACACAGTGTGCTTAAGCCCTGTCACGAAGCTTGTATAATACACTCAGTTGGCTTATGCCCTTTCACAGAGCTCGTATACACACAGTGGGCTATGCCCTGTCACAAAGCTTGTATAATACACACAGTTGGCTAAGCCCTATCACGGAGCTTGTATACACTCAGTGGGCTTCGCCCTGTCATGGAGCTTATATAATAAACACAGTGGGCTATGCTCTGTCACGGAGCTTGTATAATACACACAGTGGGCTATGCCCTGTCATGGAGCTTGTATAATACACACAATGGGCTATGCCCTGTCACGGAGCTTGTATAATACACATAGTGGGCTATGCCCTGTCACAGAGCTTGTATAATGCACACAGTGGGCTATGCCATTTTACGGAGCTTGTATAATACACACAGTGGGCTATACCCTGTCACGGAGCTTGTATAATACACACAGTGGGCTATGCCCTGTCACGGAGCTTGTATAATACACACAGTGGGCTTATTCCCTGTCACGGAGCTTGAATAATACACACAGTGGGCTATGCCCTGTCACGGAGCTTGTATAATACACACAGTGGGCTATCCCCTGTCATGGAGCTTGTATACACACAGTGGGCTACTGCCCTTTCACGGAGCTTGTATACACACAGTGGGCTATGCCGTGTCACGAAGCTTGTATACGCACAGTAGGCTGTGAGCTTGTATACAGACAGTGGGCTCGCGACCATCAACATGGATGCTCGCTATAGCTGTGGGTGGAAACCCACAGCTATACGAGCGTCCATGAGGACGCTCCAAAAACAGGTAGGAGGGCCCTGATTCAGAGCGAGCGCTCTGGTCAGAGCGTTCGCCTCTGAATCAGGCCCTATGCCTTGTCACTGAGCTTGTATAATACACACAGTGGGCTATGCCCTGTAACGGAGCTTGTATAATACACCCAGTGGGCTATGCCCTGTCACGGAGCATGCATAATACACACAGTGGGCTATGCCCTGTCACGGAGCTTGTATAATACACACAGTGGGCTATGCCCTCTCACAGAGCTTACATAATACAAACAGTGGGCTTATTCGCTTTCACGGAGCTTGTATACACTCAGTGGGCTTATTCCCTGTCACGGAGCTTGTATAATACACACTGTGGGCTATGGCCAGTCACGGAGCTTGTATACACACAGAGGGCTATGCCCCGTCACAGAGCTTGTATAATACACACAGTGGGCTTTACCCTTTCACGCAGCCTGTATACACTCAGTGGGCTTATGCCCTTTCACTGAGCTTGTACAATACACACAGTGGACTATGCCCTGTCACGGAGTTTGTTTAATACACACAGTTGGCTATGCCCTCTGACGGAGCTTGTATAATACACACAGTGGGCTTATGCCATGTCACGGAGCTTGTATAATACACTACGTGGGCTATGTCCTTTCACGGAGCTTGTATACACACAGTGTGCTATGCCCTTTCATGGAGCTTGCATAATACACACAGAGGGCTATGCCCTGTCACAGAGCTTGTATACACACAGTGTGCTATGCCCTTTCACGGAGCTTGCATAATACACACAGTGGGCTATGCCCTGTCACAGAGCTTGTATACACACAGTGGGCTATGCCCTGTCATGGAGCTTGTATAAAACACACAATGGGCTATGCACTTTCATGGAGCTTGTAAAATACACACAGTGGGCTTTGAGCATGTATACACACATTGGGCTATGCCCTTTCACGGAGCTTGTATAATACAGTCAGTGGGCTTATGCCCTTTTACGGAGATTGTATACACACAGTGGGCATATGCCCTTTCATGGAGCTTGTATAATACACACAGTGGGCAATGCCCTGTCACGGAGCTTGTATACACATACACACAGTGGGTATGCCCTTTCATGGAGCTTGTATAATACACACAGTGGGCTATGCCCTGTCATGGAGTTTGTATAATACATACAGTGGGCTTTGTCCTGTCATGGAGCTTGTATAATACACACAGTGGGCTATGCCCTGTCACGGAACTTGTATACACTCAGTGGGCTTATGCCCTTTCACAGAGCTTGTATAATACACACAGTGGGCTTATGCCCTTTCACAGAGCTTGTATAATACACACAATTGGCTTATGCCCTGTCACGGAGCATGTATACACACAGTGGGCTATGCCCTGGCACGGAGCTTGTATACACACAGTGGGCTATGCCCTTTCACGGAGCTTGAATAATACACACAGTGGGCTATGCCCTGTCACGGAGTTGTATAATACAATCAGTGGGCTATGCCCTGTCCCGGAGCTTGTATACACACAGTGGGCCATGCCCTTTCATGGAGCTTGTAAATACACACAGTGGGCTACGCCCTTTCACGGAGCTTGTATACACTCAGTGGGCTTATTCCCTTTCACGGAGCTTGATTACACTCAGTGGGCTTATGCCCTGTCATGGAGCTTGAATAATACACACAGTTGTCTTTGCCCTCTGACTGAGGTTGTATAATACACACAGTGGGATTATGCCATGTCACGGAGCTTGTACAATACACTCAGTGGGCATATGCCCTTTCACGGATCTTGTATACACACAGTGGAATATGCCCTTTCAAGGAGCTTGAATAATACACACAGTGGGCTATGCCATGTCATGGAGCTTGTAGAATACAAACAGTGGGCTTATGCCCTTTCACAGAGCTTGTATACACACAATGGGCTATGCCCTCTGATGGAGCTTGTATAATGCTCAAAGTGGGCTTGTGCCATGTCACGGAGCTTGTATAATACACTCAGTGGGCTATGCCATGTCACTGAGATTGTATAATACACACAGTGGGCTTATGCCCTGTCACGGAGCTTGTATACTCTGTGGTCTTATGCCCTGTCACGGAGCTTGTATAATACACACAGTGGGCTATGCCCTGTCACAGAGCTTGTATAATACACACAGTGTGCTTAAGCCCTGTCACGGAGCTTGTTTAATACACTCAGTGGGCTTATGCACTTTCACAGAGCTCGTATAATACACACACTTGGCTTTGCCCTATCACGGAGCTTGTATACACTCAGTGGGCTTATGCCCTTTCATGGAGCTTGTATGCACACAGTGGGCTTCGCCCTGTCATGGAGCTTGTATAATACACACAGTGGGCTATGCCCTTTTACGGAGCTTGTATAATACACACAGTGGGCTTATGCCCTGTCACAGAGCTTGTATAATACACACAGTGGGCTATGCCCTGTTACGGAGCTTGTATAATACACACAGTGGGCTATGCCCTGTCACGGAGCTTGTATAATACACACAGTGGGCTATGCCCTGTCACGGAGCTTGTATAATACACACAGTGGGCTATGCCCTGTCACGGAGCTTGCATAATACACACAGTGGGCTATGCCCTGTCACGGAGCTTGTATAATACACACAGTGGGCTATGCCCTGTCACGGAGCTTGCATAATCCACACAAGGGGCTTATTCGCTTTCACGGAGCTTGTATACACTCAGTGGGCTTATTCCCTGTCACGGAGCTTGTATAATACACACAGTTAGCTATGGCCTGTCACGGAGCTTGTATACACACAGAGGGCTATGCCCCGTCACAGAGCTTGTATAATACAGACAGTGGGCTATACCCTTTCACGGAGCCTGTATACACTCAGCGGGCTTATGCCCTTTCACTGAGCTTGTACAATACACACAGTGGGCTATGCCCTGTCACGGAGTTTGTTTAATACACACAGTTGGCTATGCCCTCTGACGGAGCTTGTATAATACACACAGTGGGCTTATGCCATGTCACGGAGCTTGTAAAATACACTACGTGGGCTATGTCCTTTCACGGAGCTTGTATACACACAGTGGGCTATACCCTTTCACGGAGCTTGAATAATACACACAGTGGGCTATGCCCTTTCACGGAGCTTGTATAATTCACACAGTGGGCTATACCCTTTCCAGGAGCCTGTATACACTCAGTGGGCTTATGCCCTTTCACAGAACTTTTACAATATACACAGTGGGCTATGCCCTGTCATGGAGCTTGTATAATAAACACAGTGGGCTATGCCCTGTCACGGTGCTTGTATACACACAATGGGCTATGCCCTTTCACGGAGCTTGTATAAACACAGTGGGCTATGCCCTTTCACGGAGCTTGTCTAATACACACAGTGGGCTGTGAGCTTGTATACACACAGTGGGCTATGCCCTTTCACGGAGCTTGTATAATACACACAGTGGGCTATGCCCTTTCACGGAGCTTGTATAAAACACACAGTGGGCTTTCCCCTGTCAAGGAGCTTTTATAATACACACAGTGAGCTATGCCCTTTCACAGAGCTTGTATAATACACTCAGTGGGCTTATTCCCTGTCACAGAGCTTGAATAATACACACAGTGGGCTATGCCCTTTCACGGAGCTTGTATAATACACACAGTGGGCTATGCCCTTTCACGGAGCTTGCATAATACACACAGTGGGATTATTCGCTTTCACGGAGCTTGTATACACTCAGTGGGCTTATTCACTGTCAAGGAAGTTGTATAATACACACAGTGGGCTATGGCCTGTCACGGAGATTGTATAATACACACAGTGGGCTATACCCTTTCATGGAGCCTGTATACACTCAGTGGGCTTATGCCCTTTCACAGAGCTTGTACAATACACACAGTGGGCTATGCCCTGTCACGGAGCTTGTTTAATACACACAGTTGGCTATGCCCTCTGACGGAGCTTGTATAATACACACAGTGGGCTTATGCCATGTCACGGAGCGTGTATAATACACTAAGTGGGCTATGCCCTTTCACGGAGCTTGTATACACACAGTGGGCTATTCCCTCCCACGGAGCTTGTATAATACACACAGTGGGCTATGCCCTGTCACGAAGCTTGTTTAATTCACACAGTGGGCTTATGCCCTGTCACGGAGTTTGTATACACACAGTGGGCTATGCCCTCTGACGGAGCTTGTATAATACACACAGTGGGCTATGCCCTGTCACCGAGCTTGTATAATACTCACAGTGGGCTATGCCCTGTCAAGGAGCTTGTATAATACACACAGTGGGCTATACCCTTTCCCGGAGCCTGTATACACTCAGTGGGCTTATGCCCTTTCACAGAGCTTGTACAATACACGCAGTGGGCTATGCCCTTTCTCGGAGCTTGTATAATACACACAATGGGCTGTGAGCTTGTATACACACAGTGGGCTATGCCCTTTCACGGAGCTTGTATAATACACACAGTGAGCTATGCCCTTTCACTGAGCTTGTATAATACACTCAGTGGGCTTATTCCCTGTCACGGAGCTTGTATAATACACACAGAGGGCTATGCCCCGTCACAGAGCTTGTATAATACACACAGTGGGCTATACCCTTTCACGGAGCCTGTATACACTCAGTGGGATTATGCCCTTTCACTGAGCTTGTACAATACACACAGTGGGCTATGCCCTGTCACGGAGCTTGTTTAATACACACAGTTGGCTATGCCCTCTGACGGAGCTTGTATAATACACACAGTGGGCTTATGCCATGTCACGGAGCTTGTATAATACACACAGTGGGCTATGTCCTTTCACGGAGCTTGTATACACACAGTGGGCTATGCCCTTTCATGTAGATTGCATAATACACACAGTGGGCTATGCCCTTTCATGGAGCTTGTATAATACACACAGTGGGCTATGCCATGTCAAGGAGCTTGTATAAAACACACAATGGGCTATGCACTTTCACGGAGCTTGTATACACTAAGTGGGCTTATGCCCTGTCACGGAGCTTGTATACACACAGTGGGCTACTGCCCTTTCATGGAGCTTGTATACACTCAATGGGCTATGCCCTGTCACGGAGCTTGTATAATACACACAGTGGGCTAATGCCCTTTCACAGAGCTTGTATAATACACTCAGTAGGCTATGCCCTGTCACGGAGCTTGTATAATACACTCAGTGAGCTTATGCCCTTTCACGTAGCTTGTATAATACACACAGTGGGCTTATGCCCTTTCACGGAGCTTATATAATACACACAGTGGGCTATGCCCTGTCACGGAGCTTGTATAATATATACAGTGGGCTTATGCCCTTTCACTGAGCTTGTATAATGCACACAGTGGGCTATGCCATCACAGAGCTTGTATAATACACACAGTTGGCTTATGCCCTTTCACGGAGCTTGTATACACACAGTGGGCTATGCCCTGTCACGGAGCTTGTATAATACACACAGTGGGTTATGCCCTGTCACGGAGCTTGTATAATATACACAGTGGGCTATGCACTGTCACAGAGTTTGTATACACACAGTGGGCTATGCCCTGTCACGGAGCTTGTATACACACAGTGGGCTATGCCCTGTCATGGGGCCTGTATACACTTAGTGGGCTTATGCCCTTTCACAGAGCTTGTACAATACACACAGTGGGCTATGCCCTGTCACGGAGCTTGTATAATACACACAGTGGGCTATGCCTTGTCACGGAGCTTGTATAATACACTCAGTGGGCTATGCCCTCTGACGGAGCTTGTATAATACACACAGTGGGCTTATGCCCTTTCACTGAGCTTGTATACACACAGTGGGCTTATGCCCTTAACGGAGCTTGTATACACACAGTGGGCTATGCCCTTTCACAGAGTTTGTATAATACACACAGTGGGCTATGCCCTGTCATAGAGCTTGTATAATACACACAGTGGGCTTATGCCCTGTCACGGAGCTTGTATACACACAGTGGGCTATGCCCTGTCATGGAGCTTGTATACACACAGTGGGCTATGCCCTGTCACGGAGCTTGTATAATACACACAGTGGGCTATGCCCTGTCACAGAGCTTGTATAATACACACAGTGGGCTATGCCCTGTCACGGAGCTTGTTTAATACACTCAGTTGGCTATGCCCTCTGACGGAGCCTGTATACACTTAGTGGGCTTATGCCCTTTCACAGAGCTTGTACAATACACACAGTGGGCTATGCCCTGTCACGGAGCTTGTATAATACACACAGTGGGCTATGTCCTGTCACGGAGCTTGTTTAATACACTCAGTTGGCTATGCCCTCTGACGGAGCTTGTATAATACACACAGTGGGCTTATGCCATGTCACGGAGCTTGTATACACACAGTGGGCTATGCCCTCTGACGGAGCTTGTATAATACACACAGTGGGCTTATGCCTTGTCACGGAGCTTATATAATACACTCAGTGGGCTATGCCCTCTGACGGAGCTTGTATTATACACAGAGTGGGCTTATGCCTTGTCACGGAGCTTGTATAATACACTCAGTGGTCTATGCCCTCTGACGGAGCTTGTATAATACACACAGTGGGCTTATGCCTTGTCACGGAGCTTGTATACACACAGTGGGCTATGCCCTTTCATGTAGATTGCATAATACACACAGTGGGCTATGCCCTTTCATGGAGCTTGTATAATACACACAGTGGGCTATGCCATGTCAAGGAGCTTGTATAAAACACACAATGGGCTATGCACTTTCACGGAGCTTGTATACACTCAGTGGGCTTATGCCCTGTCACGGAGCTTGTATTCACACAGTGGGCTACTGCCCTTTCATGGAGCTTGTATACACTCAATGGGCTATGCCCTGTCACGGAGCTTGTATAATACACACAGTGGGCTAATGCCCTTTCACAGAGCTTGTATAATACACTCAGTAGGCTATGCCCTGTCATGGAGCTTGTATAATACACTCAGTGAGCTTATGCCCTTTCACGTAGCTTGTATAATACACACAGTGGGCTTATGCCCTTTCACGGAGCTTATATAATACACACAGTGGGCTATGCCCTGTCACGGAGCTTGTATAATATATACAGTGGGCTTATGCCCTTTCACTGAGCTTGTATAATGCACACAGTGGGCTATGCCGTCACAGAGCTTGTATAATACACACAGTTGGCTTATGCCCTTTCACGGAGCTTGTATACACACAGTGGGCTATGCCCTGTCACGGAGCTTGTATAATACACACAGTGGGTTATGCCCTGTCACGGAGCTTGTATAATACACACAGTGGGCTATGCACTGTCACAGAGTTTGTATACACACAGTGGGCTATGCCCTGTCACGGAGCTTGTATACACACAGTGGGCTATGCCCTGTCACGGGGCCTGTATACACTTAGTGGGCTTATGCCCTTTCACAGAGCTTGTACAATACACACAGTGGGCTATGCCCTGTCACGGAGCTTGTATACTACACACAGTGGGCTATGCCTTGTCACGGAGCTTGTATAATACACTCAGTGGGCTATGCCCTCTGATGGAGCTTGTATAATACACACAGTGGGCTTATGCCCTTTCACTGAGCTTGTATACACACAGTGGGCTTATGCCCTTAACGGAGCTTGTATACACACAGTGGGCTATGCCCTTTCACAGAGTTTGTATAATACACACAGTGGGCTATGCCCTGTCATAGAGCTTGTATAATACACACAGTGGGCTTATGCCCTGTCACGGAGCTTGTATACACACAGTGGGCTATGCCCTGTCATGGAGCTTGTATACACACAGTGGGCTATGCCCTGTCACGGAGCTTGTATAATACACACAGTGGGCTATGCCCTGTCACAGAGCTTGTATAATACACACAGTGGGCTATGCCCTGTCACGGAGCTTGTTTAATACACTCAGTTGGCTATGCCCTCTGACGGAGCCTGTATACACTTAGTGGGCTTATGCCCTTTCACAGAGCTTGTACAATACACACAGTGGGCTATGCCCTGTCACGGAGCTTGTATAATACACACAGTGGGCTATGTCCTGTCACGGATCTTGTTTAATACACTCAGTTGGCTATGCCCTCTGACGGAGCTTGTATAATACACACAGTGGGTTTATGCCATGTCACGGAGCTTGTATACACACAGTGGGCTATGCCCTCTGACGGAGCTTGTATAATACACACAGTGGGCTTATGCCTTGTCACGGAGCTTATATAATACACTCAGTGGGCTATACCCTCTGACGGAGCTTGTATTATACACAGAGTGGGCTTATGCCTTGTCACGGAGCTTGTATAATACACTCAGTGGTCTATGCCGTCTGACGGAGCTTGTATAATACACACAGTGGGCTTATGCCTTGTCACGGAGCTTGTATACACACAGTGGGCTATGCCCTTTCATGTAGATTGCATAATACACACAGTGGGCTATGCCCTTTCATGGAGCTTGTATAATACACACAGTGGGCTATGCCATGTCAAGGAGCTTGTATAAAACACACAATGGGCTATGCACTTTCACGGAGCTTGTATACACTCAGTGGGCTTATGCCCTGTCACGGAGCTTGTATACACACAGTGGGCTACTGCCCTTTCATGGAGCTTGTATACACTCAATGGGCTATGCCCTGTCACGGAGCTTGTATAATACACACAGTGGGCTAATGCCCTTTCACAGAGCTTGTATAATACACTCAGTAGGCTATGCCCTGTCACGGAGCTTGTATAATACACTCAGTGAGCTTATGCCCTTTCACGTAGCTTGTATAATACACACAGTGGGCTTATGCCCTTTCACGGAGCTTATATAATACACACAGTGGGCTATGCCCTGTCACGGAGCTTGTATAATATATACAGTGGGCTTATGCCCTTTCACTGAGCTTGTATAATGCACACAGTGGGCTATGCCGTCACAGAGCTTGTATAATACACACAGTTGGCTTATGCCCTTTCACGGAGCTTGTATACACACAGTGGGCTATGCCCTGTCACGGAGCTTGTATAATACACACAGTGGGTTATGCCCTGTCACGGAGCTTGTATAATACACACAGTGGGCTATGCACTGTCACATAGTTTGTATACACACAGTGGGCTATGCCCTGTCACGGAGCTTGTATACACACAGTGGGCTATGCCCTGTCACGGGGCCTGTATACACTTAGTGGGCTTATGCCCTTTCACAGAGCTTGTACAATACACACAGTGGGCTATGCCCTGTCACGGAGCTTGTATAATACACACAGTGGGCTATGCCTTGTCACGGAGCTTGTATAATACACTCAGTGGGCTATGCCCTCTGACGGAGCTTGTATAATACACACAGTGGGCTTATGCCCTTTCACTGAGCTTGTATACACACAGTGGGCTTATGCCCTTAACGGAGCTTGTATACACACAGTGGGCTATGCCCTTTCACAGAGTTTGTATAATACACACAGTGGGCTATGCCCTGTCATAGAGCTTGTATAATACACACAGTGGGCTTATGCCCTGTCACGGAGCTTGTATACACACAGTGGGCTATGCCCTGTCACGGAGCTTGTATAATACACACAGTGGGCTATGCCCTGTCACAGAGCTTGTATAATACACACAGTGGGCTATGCCCTGTCACGGAGCTTATTTAATACACTCAGTTGGCTATGCCCTCTGACTGAGCCTGTATACACTTAGTGGGCTTATGCCCTTTCACAGAGCTTGTACAATACACACAGTGGGCTATGCCCTGTCACGGAGCTTGTATAATACACACAGTGGGCTATGTCCTGTCACGGAGCTTGTTTAATACACTCAGTTGGCTATGCCCTCTGACGGAGCTTGTATAATACACACAGTGGGCTTATGCCATGTCACGGAGCTTGTATACACACAGTGGGCTATGCCCTCTGACGGAGCTTGTATAATACACACAGTGGGCTTATGCCTTGTCACGGAGCTTATATAATACACTCAGTGGGCTATGCCCTCTGACGGAGCTTGTATTATACACAGAGTGGGCTTATGCCTTGTCACGGAGCTTGTATAATACACTCAGTGGTCTATGCCCTCTGACGGAGCTTGTATAATACACACAGTGGGCTTATGCCTTGTCACGGAGCTTGTATAACACACACAGTGGGCTTATGCCTTGTCACGGAGCTTGTATAATACACTCAGTGGGCTATGCCGTGTCACGGAGATTGTATACACACAGTGGGCTATGCCCTTTCATGGAGCTTGTATAATACACACAGTGGGCTATGCCCTGTCACGGAGCTTGTATAAGAAGAGATGAGAACTGACTAAGTTTAAATCTATATAAGAGTCCCTAGTTTTTTGTAATTGGTTGGAATTTGTCAGTAGTTGCTAGGTAGAGTAGTTTGGGGGGGGTTGTCATGGTTGGTTGGTCGCTGACCATGTGGGAGCTCGTGGGAGTGGCTTGGTGGACTTTATAGGACTGGGGTACGCCCAGCCACTTCCTTTTCTGGACGGTGTTTGTCCTGGGTGCCATTCTCAGGAACTGTATCCGGTGACATTTATACTCCCTGTCTTTTATATCTCCCTGTCCCTTGTATGCTCCTGTTTTTGTGCACCTCTTGTCTGTTTGCTTCCCCTCTGGTTTTTTCATTTTTCTTATTTTCACTCTTCTTCCATTTATCACTTTCCCTTTCCCTTTCACCTCTGCCCCCCCCCTTTTTCATGCCCCGCCCAAAACGTTCAGTACCCCCCCCGCCGATTTATGGATTCTCTGGCCCCCCCCCACCTTCTCCTGCTCGGCGCCGCCTGAGTTTGCCATCCATTTTGTCCCCGGCAGAAGTCTCAAATGCTGCCTGGGGACTGGCCACGCCCCCCGCCGCCGACTACAGTCTCCCTCCTGCCAGGCCTTATTCCTCCCCGGGCGGGCGGTCCCCGTCTCCTGCGGGGTCACCGCTCACTCCGGCAACCTCCCTCCAACTGCTCGCGGGCGCGCGGGCACCTCCGGTGCCCGCGCGCAACAACAGCCCTGCCCTTCCTTCCTCTGCTCCTGGCCTCCTGCTGCCCCCCGTTGCCGGGTGCCCCCCCGCTGCGCTGTATAAAGCTGCGGGGGGCCCGGCCTTCATTGCGCCCGCGTGCAGCTCCAGCCAGGCGCTTCCTCCCTCCGCTCCTGTCCTCATGATGTCCCCCGCTGCCGGGTGCCCCCCCGCGGCGCTGTATAAGGCTGCGGGGGTCCCGGTCCACCTTCCGGCCAGCACTGCAAGCCCCTTCACCCCCGCGACGCTGTACCAAGCTGCGGGGGGCCCAGTCCTCCATGCGGCCAGCACCGCCCCCCCCCCTCCCCCTCGCGGCCGCCATTTTGCCCCCGGGCCCCGCCCCATATCACCAGCCTTCGGCTCCTATTTTCATGGGGTCCAACTACTCTGGGGGCCCTGTTCCTTACCACCCTACAATTCCTGCTGGGGTGGGTGCTGCCCCCCCTCTCTATAACCCCCCCCTGTTCCTCCCAGCCTCCTCTCCCAGCCTGTTTCATCCCTACCGCCCTTTCCTCTTCCAGCAGCGCATCCTTCTTTCCCTGTTTTTTCCTCTGCTCCTTCCCTCACTTCATGGTCCTCCCCAGTTTTTCCTTCAGTTTCCCAACCTTCGGTTTTTCCTACTTTTCCTGGCCAATTTTCCAATTACCCCCTTTTTCCTCCTGCGGGGGCCCCTTTTCCTTATTGGCACCCCTCTTTTGCCCAGCCTTATCCTTTCCCAAATTACCCTGTGCCTGTTAATTCTCCTTCCGCCCCATCTTGGCCGCAACAGTTTGTTCCCCCACAGGGTCCTGCCCCACGCCCACCAGCGCCTTCTCTCAGTGCGGTTTGTGCCGCCCCTCCCCCTTTAACTCCTCCTCCTGTCCCGGTTTTTCACCCAGCGACAGTTCCGAGTACCCCCGCTGCGGTGTCCAGTGATTTACCATCCTCTATGTCTCGCCGCAGTGTTTTGCCTAGTGCTCTAGCGATGGCTTCTGGTGGTGCTGGGATCTCGAGTGGTAGCGCCGTGGCCGGTCCTGATACAGGGGACGTGATCGTTGCCCCTGATGTTGCGGTGCCGGAGGCTGTCGGTGACGGGATATCGGGTCTGGCTGGTGGTACGTCTGCTGTCCCTCCTTTGCAGTTCGATACTGAATCTTCAGGGTCTAGCGAAAGTAGCTCCTCGTCTAGCTCTCCGCCGCGCCCGCGAAAATTAGCTAAACTGGTTGCGCAGCGTTTGGTTAAGCGGCTAAGCGTCAGTCAGCTCCGGCTGCTGTTGTAGCGCCTGTTGAAGATGCGGGTATGGTTCACTGTGCCAATACGGCAGTGGACAGGGGTTTGCGTAAGCGAGTTAGGGACAAGATTCGCAAGGGTAAGTTTGTGGATGTTTTTTCTCTAACCGAAGACTTCTGTCTGGCAGATTGTCGAGCCGGACTAATTGGTCTGGCCCGGAAGTCCCTGGCTCCGTCAACTTTGCGAGTTTACGAGGCAGCTTGGCGCGACTGGGAGGCTTATCGGGTTAGGCGTCCTGCGGTGGGTAGATAAGCGTTTAGTTGAATTTGTGTGGGACCATTATCAGAGGGGCCGATCTAAGGCGGCCATGGCTTCCGCCCTTGCAGGTATTGCTTTTTTCTCTCGCCTTCACGGCGGTCATGATCCCACAAAGTCCTTTGTGCTGTCTAAGGCCCTTAAGGGTTGGGCTAAAGAAAATCCCAGGGTGGCTGATTCTCGCCGGCCGATTGACCTGGCCCTGCTGCAGCGGTTGATAGGCGTAGTTTCATTGATTACATCTTCCGAATTTGAGTCTTTTTTGTTACGTTTAGCGTTTGCGCTTGCTTTTTTTGGCGTGTTTCGGATTAGTGAGCTTGTAGCATCTAGTAAGAGGTCTGCTGATTCAGGGCTATTATTTAAGCATGTGGTAATCCAGGCGGGGGCTATCCTGTGCAAAATTCCACGTTCCAAAACTGATCACTTAGGGCGTGGGCGTTGGGTTACCATCAAGCCGCATGCTAATTCTGAGATTTGCCCTTTGCGCTTGGCTGGGATATATGTGGGTCTGCGCCCGTCGGTTGGCGCGCAATGGTTATTACATGCTGACTCCTCTCCTTTGACTAAGTTTCAGTTTGCTGCTGTGTTTAAGCGCTGTTTGGGTCAGCTGGGTTTAGATGTTGCGCATTATGGGACGCATTCTTTCCGTATTGGCGCGGCTACTTGTGCAGCAGCTAGCGGATTGCCTCCATCTGCCATTCAAGCAATTGGGAGATGGAGGTCATCCGCCTATAAATCATATGTTAGATGTGATAAGCTTTAAGTTGTGTTTTTCTCACCCAGAAACGTAGTTTACCCGCCAGTTTTTGAATGGCTAGCATTCAAAAATTGAGGGTGTGAAGGGATTTTTTAATTTTTCCTCCAAAGAAAAAAGGGCCGTAATTCAATTGGCTTATTATACACGGCTCATGGATCACTAGGACAAAAAGGAGTTTTTTTGGATTTTCTCCTTCGCCTGGGCATTGTTACTAACGTTCTCCTCCTAAGTTACCTCTATCCTCTTCATATAATGTTTCTTTACTGACGTTTTAGTTCTTTTTGCTCTTTTACAGCTATGTCCGTGTCTTCTGAGCAAGTCTGGCTTGTGGGCCATTCGTTTATTTATTGGGCTGAAAGGCATGCGATGGCAAAAAGGGCATCCCTGCTGTTAGGGGGGCATCAGGTTCGTTGGTTTGGAGTCAGGGGCATGCGGTGGCCAGCTCTTTTAGAATTCTTGTTTCAGCAGGAGATGCGCTGTGGGCGCCCGGCATGGCTGGTGATTCACCTCGGAGGCAATGATGTGGGGCAGTCTAAGGGTATAGATCTGATCTTGCGGATGCAGGCTGATTTGTGCGCCCTTCGGTCCCGGTGGCCGGAGGTGCGCTTGGTATGGTCGGAAATTATCCCTCGCCATGTATGGAGGGGTTCAGGGGACTTGTTGGCTTTGGATAAGGCTCGCAGGAAGATTAACAAGGCTGTTTCTCATTTTGTCTCCGGGTCAGGTGGTTTGGTGGTTCGGCACCCAAGTTTACGTTTAGAACAGGCTCCGTTTTTTCGCCCTGATGGGGTGCATTTATCAGATTTGGGGTTAGGTGTGTTTTTGGGTGATGCTTTTTCCTGTTTGGATGCGGTCTAGTGTTTTGGTTTGGGTGGCAGGCTGCGGTTCTTTGGAACCTGGCGGTGGCGGGAAGGTGCTACAATAGAGCGGCCACGTAAAGTGTAAGAGTATTCGTTGTGAAGCACATATCCTTTAAATGGTCGTAGTATGGCCTACCTCTGCGGGAGGACTTTGGGCGTCAGTCTCTGCGGACACGCTCGTACTATGCAATATCATAGGGGTTGTGAGTCTTCGCAGCTTAGCTTACAGTGACCACAGGGGGGGCGTTTCTGTCGCTCCCTAATATTGGTCACAATGGCCACAGGGGGGGCGTATCAGTCGTCCCCTAATATTGGCTAAGATCATATGGCTGGAGCTGGTTGTAGCATCCTTCTTTGCCTCCCAATAAAGTAAATTCAATAATTTAAGTATAATTCAGGGTCATACCTTTAATAAAGAAAGTTATGACCATTTAACCAAAGCAGTCTGTGTCCTGTCTTTATTTTAGTATAAGTTAGTGTAAGCTGTTATATATTGTGTTTAATTGCAATAAAGTTATGGACGCCTTAGAAGAGATGAGAACTGACTAAGTTTAAATCTATATAAGAGTCCTTAGTTTTTTGTAATTGATTGGAATTTGTCAGTAGTTGCTAGGTAGAGTAGTTTGGGGGGGGGTTGTCATGGTTGGTTGGTCGCTGACCATGTGGGAGCTCGTGGGAGTGGCTTGGTGGACTTTATAGGACTGGGGTACGCCCAGCAACTTCCTTTTCTGGATGGTGTTTGTCTCTCCCTCCCTTCCCTATCTCTTTACTGTGCATTTGTTGTGTATGTTTTTACTAACATTTTTATTGTTGTGTCTCGGCGGGAAGGTGCTACAATCCAGCGGCCACGTAAAGTGTAAGAGTATTCGTTGTGGAGCACATATCCTTTAAATGGTCGTAGTATGGCCTACCTCTGCGGGAGGACTTTGGGCGTCAGTCTCTGCGGACACGCTCGTACTATGCAATATCATAGGGGTTGTGTGTCTTCGCAGCTTAGCTTACAATGACCACAGGGGGGGCGTTTCAGTCGCTCCCTAATATTGGTCACAATGGCCAGAGGGGGGGCATATCAGTCGTCCCCTAATATTGGCTAAGATCATATGGCTGGAGCTGGTTGTAGCATCCTTCTTTGCCTCCCAATAAAGTAAATTCAATAATTTAAGTATAATTCAGGGTCATACCTTTAATAAAGAAAGTTATGACCATTTATCCAAAGCAGTCTGTGTCCTGTCTTTATTTTAGTATAAGTTAGTGTAAGCTGTTATATATTGTGTTTAATTGCAATAAAGTTATGGACGCCTTATACACTCAGTGGGCTATGCCCTGTCTCAGAGCTTGTATAATACACTCAGTGGGCTTATGCCCTTTCACAGAGCTTGTATAATACACACAGTGGGCTTATGCCCTTTCACGGAGCTTATATAATACACACAGTGGGCTATGCCCTGTCACGGAGCTTGTATAATACATACAGTGGGCTTATGCCCTTTCACCGAGCTTGTATAATACACACAGTGGGCTATGCCCTGTCACAGAGCTTGTATAATACACACAGTTGGCTTATGCCCTTTCACGGAGCTTGTATAGACACAGTGGGCTTATGCCCTTTCACAGAGCTTGTATACACACAGTGGGCTATGCCCTTTCACAGAGTTTGTATAGTACACACAGTGGGCTATGCCCTGTCACGGAGCTTGTATAATACACACAGTGGGCTTATGCCCTTTCACGGAGCTTGTATAAACTCAGTGGGCTTATGCCCTTTCACGGAGTTTGTAACTAACAGAGCCTCGACCCATTTGCCTTCTACAGTAATTATTATACACAATGGCTTATCTGACTCAGCCTGTCTGTGTGCAGTGCAGGCTAGCTAAGCAAAGTAATATACTCTGTGATTTACATAAGCCGTATCACATTGCATAGGTTCAGAGTAGGGGTGTGCACCGGACACTTTTCGTGTTTTGTGTTTTGGTTTTGGATCTGGATCTTTCTTCGTGTTTTGGATCTGGATTGGTTTTGCCAAAACCACCCTTCCGTGTTTTGGGTTCTGGGTTTTGTGTTTTGGATCTGGATTTTTTCTTAAAAAATAAAAAAAAAACGCTAAAATCACATAAATGGGCCTTTTTTTGTTCCTACGCTATTAATAACCCCAATAACATTAATTTCCACTCATTTCCACTCTATTCTGAACACCTCACACCTCACAATATTGTTTTTAGGCCAAAAGGTTGTACCGAGGAAGCTGGATGACTATGCTAAGCGACACAAGGGGGCGGCACAAACACGTGGCCCATCTAGGAGTGGCACTGCAGTGGCAGACAGGAAGCCAATCAGCGTTATGGTGCCCATTTGCATGTAGCACGAACCCGGGAGATCCGTGCTACATGCATCTGTGTGATTGGCACAGAGCAATGACAGGTCCGTGAGACCCGTCTGTGCTGCTGTGGTAAAAAAAAAAAAAAAAAACCTGTGTAAAAAAAGAAAAAAATGGCGTGCACCCCCCCAAAAAAGAGCAACCAGCCCCGGGCATTAGTAACCCAGTGCTGGGTGTGCTTAAATACAGGGGACAAACGACGTAGGGGTCCCCTGTACTTAAGCACAACCAGCACCGGGCTAGTCAGAACCAGCGCTGGTTGCCAAAATACGGGGGACAAACGACGTAGGGGTCCCCTGTATTCTGCGCAACCAGCTCTGGGCTCTGATCCGGTCCTGGTTCTGGAAATATAGGGGACAAAAAATGAGTAGGGTTCCCCTGTATGTTCCAGAACCAGCACTGGACTTTTTCTAGCGGGGGGCTGATGCCACAGCCAGGGGAGCCCTTTCACCGGGCCCCCCAGCCGCAGCATCAACCCTGACCGCTAGTCAGCCCAGGCCGGGGATCCCTGGAGAGCTGGGGACCCCCCCAATAAAGGGGTCACCCTCTCCAGGGCACCCCAGGCCCAGGCTGATAGCCCGGGGCTATCCCCGCCACCCCTGGTGGCGGTGGGTGGCGGGTTGATTGTGTGGTGTGGTGTAAATAAAGAATATCAAACATTGTCTTTACAAGTAGAACTGCAAGTCCCAGCTAGCCTGCCCCGCATGCTGGTACTTGGAGAACCACAAGTACCAGCATGCAGGGCATTAAGGGCCCACTAGTACCTGTAGTTCACCTGTAAAAAAAATGTTTCAAAAAACACAGGACACACACACCGTGACAGTATAAGTTTATTAAACATACATACACACACACACATGTACACATACTCACCTATGTAACCTGTAGCATCGGTCCACTTGTCCGGTAAAGTATCCCTAGGGGACCTGTGAAAAAAAACATACTCACCATCTCCTATGCGAGGTTCTGTCCTCTTCGTTCCAAAGTAGGCATCCCCGGACTTGGCAAAAAAAAAAAACGAAAACGCGATCCACGAACTTAGTACCGTTCTATAGAACGGTACTTCCCGAATGAGAGCTTAGCGGCGGGGTATCACCATGGAAACCCCGCTGCTAAGCGTTCATTGGCTGAGAGAGGTCATCTCCCGTCTCTCAGCCAATGAACGGCTCCCTCCATTGTAGTCAATGGTGGGAACCGCAGGGTAAACTTTAATAACCTTGCGGCTCCCAGCATTGACTACAATGGAGGGAGCCGTTCATTGGCTGAGAGAGACGGGAGATGGCCTCTCTCAGCCAATGAACGCTTAGCAGCGGGGTTTCCATGGTGATACCCCGCCGCTAAGCTCTCATTCGGGAAGTACCGTTCTATAGAACGGTACTAAGTTCGTGGATCGCGTTTTCGTTTTTTTTTTTTTTTGCCAAGTCCGGGGATGCCTACTTTGGAACGAAGAGGACAGAACCTCGCATAGGAGATGGTGAGTATGTTTTTTTTCACAGGTCCCCTATGGATACTTTACCGGACAAGTGGACCGATGCTACAGGGTTACATAGGTGAGTATGTGTACATGTGTGTGTGTGTGTGTGTGTGTATGTATGTTTAATAAACTTATACTGTCACGGTGTGTGTGTCCTGTGTTTTTTTTAAACATTTTTTTACAGGTGAACTACAGGTACTAGTGGGCCCTTAATGCCCTGCATGCTGGTACTTGTGGTTCTCCAAGTACCAGCATGCGGGTCAGGCTTGCTGGGACTTGCAGTTCTACTTGTAAAGACAATGTTTGATATTCTTTATTTACACCACACCACACAATCAACCCGCCACCCACCGCCACCAGGGGTGGCGGGGATAGCCCCGGGCTATCAGCCTGGGCCTGGGGTGCCCTGGAGAGGGTGACCCCTTTATTGGGGGGGTCCCCAGCTCTCCAGGGATCCCCGGCCTGGGCTGACTAGCGGTCAGGGCTGATGCTGCGGCTGGGGGGCCCGGTGAAAGGGCTCCCCTGGCTGTGGCATCAGCCCCCCGCTAGAAAAAGTCCAGTGCTGGTTCTGGAACATACAGGGGAACCCTACTCATTTTTTTCCCCTGTATTTCCAGAACCAGGACCGGATCAGAGCCCAGAGCTGGTTGCGCAGAATACGGGGGACCCCTACGTCGTTTGTCCCCCGTATTTTGGCAACCAGCTCTGGTTCTGACTAGCCCGGTGCTGGTTGTGTTTAAGTACAGGGGACCCCTATGTCGTTTGTCCCCTGTATTTAAGCACACCCAGCACTGGGTCACTAATGCCCGGGGCTGGTTGCTCTTTTTTTGGGGGGGGGGGGCACGCCATTTTTTTCTCTTTTTACACAGGTTTTTTTTTTTTTATTTACCACAGCAGCACAGACGGGTCTCACGGACCCGTTAGTGCTCTGTGTCAATGACACAGATGCAAGTAGCACGGATCTCCTGGTCCGTGCGTGCATCTGTGTCATTGAAATACACAGCAGCACAGACGGGTCTCACTGACCCATCTGTGCTCTGTGTCACTGTCAATCACACAGATGCATGTAGCACGGATCTCACGAGTCCGTGCTACATGCAAATGAGCACCATAATGCTGATTGGCTGAGAGCCGTGACAGACGGCTCTGTCAGCCAATCAGCACTTTGCCCATTAAAGGCAAAGGCATTTTTTTTTAAATGGCCGCTCGAGGCAAAACCTCGAGATCCGACAGCAGATCTCGAGGTTTTGCCTCGGGAGAGGGATCCGGGGCAGACAGGGAGATCCGAGCTTGGGCTCGGATCGCCCCGGATCCCCGAAGTTCGGGTGGGTTCGGTTCTCAGGGAACCGAACCCGCTCATCCCTAGTTCAGAGGTAAGTGGACCATTAGCCGCAACATGGCCTAAGCAATCACATCTAAAACATCTGATCCTAGGTTTTATTAAGTCTTACATGAGGCGGGAACCTTCCTGGCACAGCTGGACAGCGGGCTGATCTCCATGGTTCCAAGTTTGCTGTCTCTGGATGTTAAAGTTCATTCCACTGGCCATTTGCCCCTGTAACAGTCTTACCAGAAATCACTGGAGATCGCTGTTGCTGGACTAGGGTCCGGTGGGGTACACTCAGTAGTTTCCACATTCCTCTCCATCCTTTCCACAAGCTGGTCTGCTGCATTGGGGTCCCCATGGCTCACCCACTTGCGCAGAACTCCAGACAGGGACCTTAGATATAAAACTGAAGTTTACTTTGGTCTACTCAAATGTTTATTTTTTGTATCCCCATGTCCAGGAACCGCACAGTTCAAGTAAAACGCTTGTGTTTAAATTTAAACTCCAGTCTGTGAGTTCTGTGCCATGACGGCACAGTACGGATCTTCTGCATAAATAGGACGACAGCGAACATTGACAGTGTAATTTTCTAGTTGGGACGATGGACTCTATTGTAGAAATAAAACTTTTGGGCAACATCTTTCTTTAATGCCAAACCTCCCTTATATCCAATGGATATTGCATTATTTTATATAAATGCATGGATACAAACTAATATACTGTATCAAAGTTACAATAATTTAGCTGTTTTGTGCTGTGGGTGACATAAACTGGCCTAGCACAGCCATACGTTCTTACTGATGATTAAATATAGCTTTTTGCTGCCGGTTGTACTGAAGTAGATGGAATTTGTTATACTAACACCTAAATAAGGAACACATTTGGTTAATAGTGTGCAGTAGACGAGGTTGCCGCAAATTGTTCTACGTGAGCAGGAAGTGTATATTCGTGTTCCACATCTCATCGTGTTACTGTCACCACACAGCAGCCACATGATGAGTTAATGGTTAGATGGCAGGAATGTACGTGGTGAATAATTGCACAGTTTCTGTTTTTTTTAAACTTTGCAAGTTTAGAACCTCATCTATAAGTCTTTAGAGAGGCGGACAATTAAAAAAAATGTATTCATCACAAATTGTTCCCTACTGGGTTGGGGGCTGAGGATATTTAGAAGTGTCTGTGCGGAAAATGTAAGTCAATGGAATCTCATAGTTTTACAATGGAAGCTGGAGAAGAAGTGGCAGTATGGCACCGGCCCACTATCACCACTGGCTGGGGGTATAAATGATAATGTCTGTAGCGCATAACTAAATAATCAAACTACATTTTTATAGATAGAACATTGGGCCTGATTCAGATCCGCTTGTAAGGGCCGGCCGCTCGCAGGTAATGTGGGCTTTTTTTTTTATCTCCTGCCACTCGCAAAGCCGTGGGAGCCCACCTACTGCTTGTGCGAGCGGCAAGGGGTCCGTCGCGATAATCGCGACCATCGACCTTGCGACGAGACGCTGTGGTAGGGACTCAGCTGCCGCAAGGCCGAGTGGACTTCCTGCTCTAATAGAGCAGGAAGTCCACTACTGACATCAGTTGTGATGTCAGTAGGTCCTCCCTCAAACATCTGCATTTATCCAACCACCCCCCCTACCCACCTACAAAACGGGACAAGCTGTCACTCACCATCGACAGCCGCCCCGTCTTGTAACGTGCCCCGCAGCGACTGAGCTTCAGTCGCTCGATGGAGCTCGCACATGCGCACGCCGGATGCGGCGCGTGCGCAGATCACAAACTTTGAGCCGCTTGCGAGTGGCTCTGAATCAGGCCCATTGTTGAGTACTATTGCCAGCAATTGAGTATATTGGTACTGGTTTAATGGATAACAAAACTTTCTAAATATATATTTTTTTCTTCTAAATTTACCACCTGCTTCCCTTTGGAGACATTTTCATTTTGCTGGAGGGATCTCTGCTGGTGTCAGGTCTACACAGGGGCGTCGGAACGATTTTATGTTGGGGGGGCAACATAAAATTGTTCTGGCACCCGCCCCCCCTCGTCCCCCTTCTTTCTTCTCCTCCCTTACTTCCTCCCTCCATCCCTCCATCTCTCCCTCTCTCTCTCTTACCAGAGCAGCTGAGCAGCGGCCGCAGACGGTCAGATTTAGGCCAGGGCTATGCTGTATAGCAATAGACTTCACAGCTGCTGCACCGCATGCAGTGGCGTCACAAGGCGGGTGCGGGGGGTGCGGCCCGCACCCGGGTGTCACCCGCCGAGGGGTGACACCAAGGTGCAGGATCCCCCTCAGTGACAGGAGCCGGGTGCTGCACTATAGCATTAAGTGCAGTACTCGGCTCCTGTCAGTGAGGGAGCCCGCACTGCCCATGCCCGCACCTCCTGCACCCCCCGCCGGGCATCACCCCATTGATACCTAATGTATTATTTTGTTAACCACGGTCACGAGCCGGGTTCGCGCCGCGAGGCCACGCCCCTCCCGAAGGCCCGCCATGCGACGCCACGCCTCCAACACACCCCCTCCCGAAGGCCATGCCCCCATTTCGGCAGGTGCCGAGCGCATGGCGTCCCTCCCCACACCAGGTGTCACCGTGGGGAGGGACGCCACTGACCGCATGGAGGAGGAAGTGTAATGTGACTAGCCGTCCGCATGGACTCTGCTGAAAACAGCCATCCAAAATTTACTAGAGGTCCTACTGGACCTCTAGTGTCTGTTAGGCCAGCGCAAGTGCCGGGAGAAGATGCTGAAAGCTGCATCTTCTCCCGTGAAACCCCCTGGCAACGAGCATAAACCCCATAGCAACGAGCAAGAAACCCCCTGGCAATGAGCATGTAACCCCATGGCAACGAGCATAAACCCTATGGCAATGAGCATGAAACCCCCTGGCAATGAGCATGAAACCCCCTGGCAACGAGCATAAACCCCCTGACAACGAGCATGAAACCCCCTGGCAAGGAGCATGAAACCCCCTGGCAACGAGCATAAACCCCATAGCAACGAGCATGAACCCCCTGGCAACGAGCATGTAATTAGAAGCCTTACTGTGGGGCATAAAATGGTGTTGGGCAAATATGTAAGTGGCATTTTTGTAATAGGCATTACACTGTGTGGCATAATGTGTAATGGGCATTATGGTGTGTGGAATAATGTAAGTCACTATACCAGGGACGTTTGATTAGTGCACTGCCTTATGGAGGAGCAAGGACAAAATCCAGGTACGGGAAGGGAGGGGGGTCAAAATTGCTGCCTTGCACCGGATGACAGATATCCTAGTTTTGGCCCTGTATATATATATATATATATATGTGTGTGTGTGTGTGTGTATATATAACTAGGGTGGTGCAACATGTGTCGCTGCTCAGATTGCTGCAAGGCAGGGGATGCTGTTTGGCAGCACCTATGAATTTTCTCTGTTTTAATCATTCACACACACTTGTGGTGCTTCATTTGATCCCTATTCATCCCCTCTCTGCGTCTGAGCCCCCTAACTCCTCCCTGCCTAACTACCTCCACTTCTGACCCTAAGCACCTTCAGTCACATTCTACTTAATTTAAGGCACACATTTTCAAATACTGTTATACCTGGGACTCAAACCCATCACCTTTACATGGCAGACAGATAGGATGTAGTCAGCATCCCGGTGTGCATGATGCCAATGGTCTGAATATCAGTGCTGAAATACTGACAGGTCGGGATCCCGGCACCAGTATCCCTACTGTAAGGTAAGTATTGGGGTGTTAGGGGGAGGTTAGGGTTAGAGTGTGAGGTTAGGGTTAGGCACTAGGGGGAGGGTTAGGGTTAGGCACTGGGGAGGGAGGGTTAGGGTGCGGGTAGGGGGAGGTTATTTTTAGGGTGCAGGGAGGGGGAGGTTAGTCTTAGGCACTAGCGGGGGAGGTTAGGGTTAGGAATTGGGGAGGAAGGATTAGGGTAGGGGGTTAGGAAAACACTTACCTGTCTTGCCTTAGTGTGTCGGGATTCTGATTGTCGGGATGCCGCTGTCAGTCGTCTGACCAGCAGCATCCCGACATCCGGGATTTCATACCCAACCCCAGTCAGATACCTTACACATGGAGCTATCTGCTCCTGCTAAGAAGGCCTGCAAATTGTAACTATATTAAGCTACTTGTAATTGTCAGTAAAAAGTAGCCATTGCAGCTGAGCAGATCTATGTAGTGCGTGGCTGTAGGGCAGGGGTGGGAAATCTGTTTTCTATCGAGGGCCATTTTTATATATAAAAGATTATTTGCAGGCCTGGTACAGACCACGCCCCCTCCGTGTGACATCACACGGGGCGGGGCCACAATCGCCAGTGATTACAGCAATGCCCAGAGCATCCTGAGGATGCTCCGGGAAGCTATAAGGGCAGCGGTGTGACTGTCTGAAGCGTCCTAAGGATGCTCCAGGCGGCACTGCTGCATAGATCCTGGCTGCAGGGTGACATTCTAGGCCCCCTGCTATCCATATGAGGCTAGCAGAAAAAGCTTAGAGGGAGAGACCAATGATTCCGTGGGCCTGAGGTTGCCCATCCCTGCTGTAGGGGATTGGATTTGTGGCTGTACATTGCATACATCGACCTAGTTGCAAAGGTTTTATATTAACAGTTAAAAGTAGCTTACCTACTCTCCCGATTTGGCCGGGAGCCTCACAAAAATCAGGTGGCACTCCCGGCCCCCCGGAAAAGTAGGTAAACCTCCCGGCCGGCCACCAACCCCCAGGACCCCCACACGAATCCCAGACAAACCCCCGCAGCAGTGGGCCGATGACGCAATTCACGCTGAATCGCGTCATCATGACCCCGCCCCCTGCTTCACAATGCCGAAAATATCGGCATTGTGTACCAGGGGTGGGGTCAAAATGACACGTTTCTGTGACTACGCCCCCGCTTTGCCCCCATTGCCGGGTAGTATCCCCACCCACGTCCCCCTCTACCGTGCCACGCCCCTCCCTGCTTGTCCGACCTGGCCGCCCCCTCTCGGAGGGGGGGGCTGCCTGAATGTTGGCAAGTATGAAGTAGCTTCATATAGTTAGAATTCACTGACTTTCTACGCAGGAGCAAATAGCTCATGTGTAAAGGTGTCTGACTGCAATGTTAGAGGTGATAAGTTCAAATCCCAGTTATAACAGTGTTCAGAAATGCTGTCTCCCCTCCCTCTATGGATGGCTATTTCATTAGCCATCCAGGTGAGTAGTCTAATCCTGGGAGGTGAGTAGTCTATGTCCTCCCCTCCCCCCAGGATTAGACTACTCACCTGGTCTAGGGGGAGGTACCACCATGCACAATTAACAGTGTACATAGATGTGTATAAGCTTCACTTTGTGACTTTTTTTTTTATTTTTCACTATGGGTTCTAGATATAATATCATCTTATTATAGCTATTAGGTTAGGTTTCTCTTTCTTATATATTGGGAAGTCACATTTATGACATCACTAAGTGACCTACAGTATATGCTCTTTAGTAGAGAGGTTTCACAATTACATTATCACTAAGTGCCATTTTCACTAGTTATACCCCCTGTGCCGGCACATAATAGGCCCGTCAGACATTTTTACACATACCTATATAAAAAAAACTGTTCTGTATGGTCAGTAAATGTCCCTTTCACTTAAACACATTGGAGTAAATTTTTTAGTGATGTTACTAGTTGAGGTTCTGCAGGCTCACAAATATGTTGCACTGGTATTGGTATATATAACAGAGGTTCCCAAACTCCACCGTTACAGTTCTGGTATTAAGAATATCCATGCTTGAGCACAGGTGATCTAATTAGCACCTCAAACATCTGGGCTCAAGCATGGATATCCTTAAAACCTTGACTGTAATGGCGGAGTTTGTGATCCTCTGATATAGACCAGTGGTTCTCAACTCCAGTTCCCCCCAAACAGGTCATGTTTTCAGTATTTTACTCTGTGGAAGCATGTGGTATAATTACTTACCCAGTAAAATATATTAACTCACCTGTGTATGATTAAAGAAATCTGGAAAACATGACCTGTTGGGGTACTGGAGGAGGTTTATGTTCATCATATTGACATACAGAATGTTAACATTCAGAATGTCAACATAGGTTCATATTCAATTAGCCGCGAAAAGCCGAACAGTGATATTTACGCCGCCTTCGTCTGTTTTGAGACACGAAAAGGCAAACAGGCGAACTCGTTGGAAAGTGAAACTGGCAAAAAGTTCCTAAGATTTTGGGGAAATCAGTCTGTACCCCTGAAAGAGCTGCACTAACATTAGAAATCAATATAGAAGTGTTCTAGTAGCCCTAATAAAAGTGTTTTGTGTTTTTAAAGTGTCAGAATTGGTTGTTATACGCTTATATACATAAGTGCTGAAAAATGATAGAAATGAATATTTTTTAGATAAAAAAGTACCGAGGTCAAATTTGGGGTACATGAAAATAGGTACTAGCATATTTTGATGTCTCTAAAGTGAAGATTTAAAAAAAACTCAAAAATACACCTGCTGCAGCCTCGTGCAATCCCAAAAACACCTGTCCCATTCATATGTGATACCCTATACTATGAGTTTATTCATAATGTAATCAGACAACATAGTAATATAACGGAGGTTAGGAATAGAGCCGACGGCACATAAACTTCTAGTCAGGGATAGAGGGGTTAATAAAGTTAAAAATGTTTGTTTACAGTTATAGGCAGATGCGATAGGACGTTGGGTTAGGGGCGGAGTTAGTGAGAGGGTGTAGAGAATCTACTGTGGTAAAATCTGCCTCTTTTGAATTGATCTGCGACCAGGAAAGTACAGTTCCTTATTAGCAGATCTGTCTGTTGGGATAATCGTTTGTACATCCCTACTTTCTTTTTCCCTACTTTATATCTTTCCCTACTCTCTTCTCCATACTCTCCCTATATCTACACTCTTTTTTCTTATCTAACTTTTCTTTCTCTTTCTTTGTTCTATCCCTTGCCGTGCATTAGCACTATGAGCCGCCCCCCAGCGCGCGCGCTCGGTACCCGCCCGTCTGTCAGACGGTGTCGGGCCCGGCGCGCTTTATCCCCCTCAGGTCCTACCCTCCCGGCGTTCGGGAGGGTCAGGTACAGCGGCCCCCTTCTCTGGCGACGCTGCGGTCCCGTGCACGCGGACGCGGTGGTCCCGCGAAACGCCGCAGTTGCTGCCTCCGCCTGCCCCTGGTTCCCCGCTGGTCGCCAGTACTAGTGCGACGGGGGACCAGGGCAGGTGGGGATCGGCGGCCGGGCATAATACAGCGCCCGCGCATGTAGCGGGTGCGCGCTCCGGCCGTTCACGCGGCCAGCAGCGGGCAGTTACACCGCCCGGCCCTTCTCCCCCAATGGCTGCTCGAATTGAGCCGGCTGAAGTCCGGGGGGAAGGGCGGCGGAAGCGGCCACATAAGCGTGCAGGCCGGATGCCTGTCATGGCGCCGGCTTGCACGCAGGCCAATATTCCTACAGGCGGGGGGCGGAGACGAAGGGGGCGGAGCCAACGCCTGCATAGTGACAGGCAGGTTAATCCGCCCCCTCTTCTGCTGCCTTCTGTTCATAATGATGCAGACATGGGGTCCCCCATGTCTGCAGTTGCCAGCTCCTCCAGGCCTACGGGGGTGGCAGCTGCTCAGGCGTCTGCTATGCCTGCAGGGCCTGCGACACCAGGGAGTGCTCCGTTGCTGGATGCTGGTGCCATAGCCGGACTGCTGGTGTCTGTGGTGGGTGCACTGACACCGCTTTTGACCCAGCAGCCTGGAAACACTGACACTGGAGGCCCTTCTGCGTTGGCGGCGTCCGCCGTGCAGACGCAGCTTGGCCCTCTGGTGCAGCAATTAGGCAGGATTTGCGGTCTTTCCCTCGCTCCCATGCCCGCAGCTCCTTCCGTTTCTTTCTCTCCCTCTGCCATCTCCCTTCCTCAGCCCACTCAGGCTACGGACACAGACAATGCGCACGATGCCGCCTCAGTCTCTTCTTTTACAGACGACAGTCTGGAGGAGTTAACAGTGGTCGCAGCCCCGACCAGAAGTGCGACGGCGGAAGTCGGAGCTAACGCAGGCGCTGGAGTTACCAATGCCCTTGCCAGTGCTTCTGGTGAGTGTGACAGTACATCTGACTGCGGGTCTACTTCCATTTCCTCCTCCTCTTCAAGCGATAGTTCGCAGAAGGCTAGGCGTAAAAGGGCAAGGAGGTCTCGCAGACGTCGCTCACGTCGTCATAGGCATTCTAGCGAACGGTCCTCTGGCAGTAGTACCAGTGTAGATCGCGGAGCAGGTCCGGAGGATGTTGTACACTGCGCTAATACAGCTGTCACTCGAGGTATGCGTACCAGGGTTAAGCAGCGGATCAAAAAAGGGCGCTACGTAGATATGTTCACCCTTACAGCTACGGGAAGAAAGCTGCTGCGACCGCAAAGACAAAAGGGGGTATTGGTCTGGAGGCCTTTAAGTCTTACACGAATTGGCTATCTGGGTTCTGCGTGTTCTCAACTTGCTATCTAAAAACCAGGCCTTCCGAGTACCTTAATGTTATACGATATTTACACCTGATACATGGCCTATTCAAGGCCTCACGCAGTACGGCGTGGCGCCAATACGACGAAGAGTTTCGTCGGAAGCAAGATCGGGTTAAGGTCATGGAATTGGGTTGTAAAGATGTTGAAGTGTGGATGGAGGTGACACAGCCTACACGCGTCCTTGCTGATCAGTCCCCTGGGCGGCCAGTTCAACCCTCGTCCCCCTCGGCACCAAGGACAGCCAATGGAGGGCAAAACAAGCGGAAGTGTTACGCATACAACAATGGGAATTGTACCCTTGGTAACAGGTGTCGCTTTCGACACCAGTGCCTCCGCTGCGGTGCGGCACACCCCAGTAAGGACTGCTCCCGCGGTCCAGGAGGAGCTCAGGCCTCCTCTGCAGTACCCTCTGCCAAACGGTCAGGGGCCGGGACTTCAAAGTAAAGCGTTGACCCCCATTCATCTAGATGCCATGGCAATATGGTTAGACTGGTATCCTGTGCGGGACGCCGCCGCCTTTTTGCGTAAGGGTTTTGCAGAAGGATTTTCGCTTCCAATAATACGGCCTGTCAGTTCCGGGTCCCCTAGGAATTTACGCTCGGCCTGTGATTTACCTCACGTACTAAAGGATAAGGTTATGAAGGAGGTAGGGCTGGGTCGCATGATTGGACCTTTCCCGCAGCCTCCGATACCCGATCTGGTCCTTTCCCCTGT
The DNA here is from genome assembly GCA_031769625.1 of Taudactylus pleione. Taxonomy (NCBI): domain Eukaryota; kingdom Metazoa; phylum Chordata; class Amphibia; order Anura; family Myobatrachidae; genus Taudactylus; species Taudactylus pleione. The sequence goes on along the minus strand of JAUIMM010000141.1, from coordinate 2,837,544 downwards.
GGGTGTTGTCCCCAAGAAGGCCCCCGGGAGTTACCGTTTAATTCAGCACCTGTCACATCCGTCAGGCACGTCGGTTAACGACGCCATAGATGTTGAGGTCTGCCGCGTACAGTACCAGTCATTCGAATCTGCGTTAGCCTTGGTTCGCGCAGCAGGTCCGGGTTCTTTCATGGCGAAAGTGGACATTGAGTCCGCCTTCAGATTGTTGCCCCTGCATCCTGAATCATTTCGTTTCATGGGGTTTCGGTTGACGGATGGCTATTACCTGGACAAATGTCTTCCGATGGGTTGTTCTATTTCCTGCGCGTTCTTCGAGCGTTTCAGTTCCTTTCTCCATTGGTGTGTCGCGGTGGGGTCTGGGGAGACGATCATAGCCCATTACTTGGATGACTTCTTGTGCGTAGGTCCAGCTGGCTCGCGTCGCTGCAATCGTCTCCTTTTTTCATTGCAAGCACTCTTCTCGGAATTTGGAGTACCTATTGCGCAAGATAAAACTGAGGGCCCAGCCACTAAGCTGGTTTTCTTGGGTATTGAAATTGATACCTTGGAGGGTCTTTGCCGGCTGCCGCCGGACAAGATTCGTCGCTTGCAGGATGCTATCCTCCTAGCGTTGGCAGGAGGAAAGGTAACTCTTCGTCAAGGTCAATCCCTGCTCGGGCTGTTTAACTTCGCGTGTCGAGTTATCCCGATGGGGAAGATTTTCTGTCGGAAGCTACAGAGGGCTTTGGTAGGGCTGCGTCACCCGCACCATTTTCTGCGACTGTCGTCTGAGCTAAAGCTGGACCTGGCGGTTTGGGACGTTTTTTTGGTCGATTTTAATGGAGTGCGCGTCTGGCCTGCGGATCCTCAGCCTAATGCTTGCCTGCAGCTCTTCACGGATGCTGCTGGATCATCAGGTTTCGGATCTTTTTTGGGAGGAGATTGGTGTTTTTCAGTTTGGCCGGCGGAATGGGTGCAGGCAGGATTGACCAAGAACTTGCTCCTACTGGAGCTGTTTCCCATAGTGGTGGCATTAGAGCTATGGTGTCAGCGGTTGCGCGACCGTTCCATAGTTTTTTGGTGCGATAACCTGGGGGTAGTACATGTGATCAATAACCAAAGATCGTCATCGCTGCCAGTGTTGCGGCTTCTTGCTTGGCTGGTTCTGCGCGCTTTGCAGTTTAACATATTGTTCACAGCTCGTCATGTGCCGGGTACTGATAATTCCATTGCTGATGCGCTCTCCAGACAGGATTGGCGACGGTTCCGCGAATTGACCCCGTACGCGGCATTAAAAGGTGAGCTTTGTCCATTTCATTGCTGGCAGATCATCAAACCAGAATGGAAGATCTCGCACGTCGGTCCGTGGCCCCACGGACGTTGACGGCCTACCAGACATCTTGGCAACAGTGGGAGAAGTTTTTGCAAGGGCGGAGTTCGTCAGGTAAATCTCGTGATACTAATATGGTTGCTTTTGTTTGTTTCTTGTTCGATTCCGGCAGGTCGCGGGCTTATGTTGCCCAGAGGCTTGCTGGGATTTCGTTCTTTTTGCGCCTAGCGGGGCGGAGGGACATAACTAAGGGGTTTTTAATACAAAGGGCCCTTAGGGGTTGGTCTCGCGTCAGGCCTGCCGCGGATGACCGACGTCGTCCTATTGGTCCTGATTTGTTAGCGCGTCTAGGTGAAAGTTTGACGGGCATTTGTTCTTCGCAATTCGAGGTTCTGTTATTCCGACTCGCTTTTGCGATGGCCTTTCATGGGGCGTTTCGCATCAGCGAGCTGGTAGCGTCTTCGCGCCGCGCTCAGCCCCCTCTGCTTCGTTGTCACATTTTGCTGCGTGATACGCTGCTGTGCCGTATTCGGCGTTCCAAGACCGATCAGATGGGTAGAGGTCGCTGGGTGTCCCTGAAGTCCTGTCCTGATGACGGGATTTGTCCGGTTCACTTAGCCTCCCAATATACTCTTTGCAGGCCAATGCGGCCGGGGGCTTGGCTTATGCACGAGGACGGAAGTCCTTTGACTAAATTCCAATTTAGATCGGTCTTCCATCGCTGCATACGGCACCTCGGGCTTTCCCCTTCGGATTACGGCACCCATTCTTTTAGAATAGGTGCCGCCACTTTTGCGGCCTCCTCGGGTCTTTCTTCACAGGAGATCCAGGCTCTCGGAAGATGGAAGTCCAATGCTTACAGAAGTTATGTTCGTCTGGAATCATAAATTGTTATACTTTATTCGTTTGGACTTGAGTGCCTTGGCCAACTCGCTGCCTTTCCGGTGGGGGTCCCGAGAGATTTTGCCCTGTTTTTTGCCCTGCTTTGGACATTGATCGTTTAGCTTAAAATAATATTAATGTGAACGAATGAAATATAGAAAAGATCCAGCAGGTTTTTTGTAGGTTTTCACCTCGGGTCAAGTCTTCCTCCCCCCCTCCCACCCTCCCACTCCTCCTTCGTGATTTACATGTTGCATATATACTTATCTATTATATTTCTGTATATTTGCAGGTTTCCAGGACGCTAGGCCCATTTGGTTGATTGGTCACTCTTTTATTTTTTGGGCCGGGCAGTCGCGCTTTGCTGAAGATGCCTCCGTGTTCCCACGTTGGGAGAGTGTTAGGTGGTTGGGGCAGAGGGGCATGCTGTGGGAAGCTTTGTTGCGCAACTTGCACAGGGCAGTAGCTGAATTTGGTCCCCCTTTAGTGTTAATTATCCATCTCGGGGGCAACGATTTGGGTCAGCAAACGTCCTTAGAGTTGCGCCATGCGATTGTTCGTGACTTGAGAGAGGTGGTTCGGTTATTGCCTAACTGCCTTTTGGTGTGGTCCCCTATCATCGCCAGGCTTTCCTGGCGCTATTGCTATAATAGTGTGGCTTTGGACAGGTCCAGGAGGAAGGTTAACAAATGGGTGGCTAGGCACGTGCTGGAAATGGGAGGGCTAGTGGTGCACCATCCTTTAATTCGGATTCAGGATGCCCACCTTTTCCGCAGGGATGGAGTTCATCTTACTGAGGAGGGTAATTTTTTGTTTCTAGAAGATATTTTTGCAGTTTTTAAGGGTTTGGTTGGTTAGCATGGTGGCGGGCTGCTTCTCTCCTGAGAGCCGCTGTGGCGGGAAAGACCGGCAATATTGAAGTGTCCATCTTGCAGCAGTAATAGCGGTGCGCACCCCTTCAATGCACTGATAGGCTGATTTCACCCTATTGGGGTCAGCGGCACCTCTCGACCGAGCAGGATGAATGGTGCATTGGCATGGGTGTTGGGGCCGCATCACTTGCTCTGAAAGGGATAGTTGGCCCTTTGCAAGTTTTAAGATCACCCTACCCTTGTCTGGGATAGTTGGCCCTCACAAGTTGTGATTTACTTCCGGCCTAAGACAAGCGGACGCGGGTTAGTTGCCGTTCTTTCTCCTGCCACCATGTCTACCTTTGTAACCAAATAAAGCTGACCAATTAATTTAAACGGCATAACTTGGTCTCCTGTGTTTATTTTAGTTAAGTTTAGTTTAAGTTTATGGGTCACATCTATCATCTGACGATAGAAAGTTTAATATAACGGAGGTTAGGAATAGAGCCGACGGCACATAAACTTCTAGTCAGGGATAGAGGGGTTAATAAAGTTAAAAATGTTTGTTTACAGTTATAGGCAGATGCGATAGGACGTTGGGTTAGGGGCGGAGTTAGTGAGAGGGTGTAGAGAATCTACTGTGGTAAAATCTGCCTCTTTTGAATTGATCTCCCACCCTCCCTACCCTCTTGTGTCTTGTGTCGGCTTTATTTCATTGGCAGGGAAAGACCGGCAATATTGAAGTGTCCATCTTGCAGCAGTAATAGCGGTGCGCACCCCTTCAATGCACTGATAGGCTGATTTCACCCTATTGGGGTCAGCGGCACCTCTCTACCGAGCAGGATGAATGGTGCATTGGCATGGGTGTTGGGGCCGCATCACTTGCTCTGAAAGGGATAGTTGGCCCTTTGCAAGTTTTAAGATCACCCTACCCTTGTCTGGGATAGTTGGCCCTCACAAGTTGTGATTTACTTCCGGCCTAAGACAAGCGGACGCGGGTTAGTTGCCGTTCTTTCTCCTGCCACCATGTCTACCTTTGTAACCAAATAAAGCTGACCAATTAATTTAAACGGCATAACTTGGTCTCCTGTGTTTATTTTAGTTAAGTTTAGTTTAAGTTTATGGGTCACATCTATCATCTGACGATAGAAAGTTTAATATAACGGAGGTTAGGAATAGAGCCGACGGCACATAAACTTCTAGTCAGGGATAGAGGGGTTAATAAAGTTAAAAATGTTTGTTTACAGTTATAGGCAGATGCGATAGGACGTTGGGTTAGGGGCGGAGTTAGTGAGAGGGTGTAGAGAATCTACTGTGGTAAAATCTGCCTCTTTTGAATTGATCTCCCACCCTCCCTACCCTCTTGTGTCTTGTGTCGGCTTTATTTCATTGGCAGGGAAAGACCGGCAATATTGAAGTGTCCATCTTGCAGCAGTAATAGCGGTGCGCACCCCTTCAATGCACTGATAGGCTGATTTCACCCTATTGGGGTCAGCGGCACCTCTCGACCGAGCAGGATGAATGGTGCATTGGCATGGGTGTTGGGGCCGCATCACTTGCTCTGAAAGGGATAGTTGGCCCTTTGCAAGTTTTAAGATCACCCTACCCTTGTCTGGGATAGTTGGCCCTCACAAGTTGTGATTTACTTCCGGCCTAAGACAAGCGGACGCGGGTTAGTTGCCGTTCTTTCTCCTGCCACCATGTCTACCTTTGTAACCAAATAAAGCTGACCAATTAATTTAAACGGCATAACTTGGTCTCCTGTGTTTATTTTAGTTAAGTTTAGTTTAAGTTTATGGGTCACATCTATCATCTGACGATAGAAAGTTTAATATAACGGAGGTTAGGAATAGAGCCGACGGCACATAAACTTCTAGTCAGGGATAGAGGGGTTAATAAAGTTAAAAATGTTTGTTTACAGTTATAGGCAGATGCGATAGGACGTTGGGTTAGGGGCGGAGTTAGTGAGAGGGTGTAGAGAATCTACTGTGGTAAAATCTGCCTCTTTTGAATTGATCTCCCACCCTCCCTACCCTCTTGTGTCTTGTGTCGGCTTTATTTCATTGGCAGGGAAAGACCGGCAATATTGAAGTGTCCATCTTGCAGCAGTAATAGCGGTGCGCACCCCTTCAATGCACTGATAGGCTGATTTCACCCTATTGGGGTCAGCGGCACCTCTCGACCGAGCAGGATGAATGGTGCATTGGCATGGGTGTTGGGGCCGCATCACTTGCTCTGAAAGGGATAGTTGGCCCTTTGCAAGTTTTAAGATCACCCTACCCTTGTCTGGGATAGTTGGCCCTCACAAGTTGTGATTTACTTCCGGCCTAAGACAAGCGGACGCGGGTTAGTTGCCGTTCTTTCTCCTGCCACCATGTCTACCTTTGTAACCAAATAAAGTTGACCAATTAATTTAAACGGCATAACTTGGTCTCCTGTGTTTATTTTAGTTAAGTTTAGTTTAAGTTTATGGGTCACATCTATCATCTGACGATAGAAAGTTTATAACAATAAAGATGGCAATAGTGAATCCTTTCTTATGTTTATTTTATTTTTCAGGAACCTGCAGATCACTAGCGAACTCTGAACTTCGAACCTGCAAACTATAAATGGGTAAGTATGCTCTAGTGGCAATTAACAAATGACTAATTTTGCAATTCCCCTAACATCTCTAAAATATATACAAAAAACCTCACGTGAGTATGATAAACGGATAAGTTTACATCAAGGATACAATTGCAAAGTTGTGTTACTTTTCTTTACACCTTTTTAGGAAAATGTTTTCCTCACACTACTGCACTTTACATGTCTCATACACTGCTAGTTCAGCGCTGAAATAGTTAATAGGGTGCACCCTTCGTTGCCCGGGATATGAAGAATAGTTCTTAAACTGCTCCAGCTACAGTACTTGTCTGTATTTAATGCAACACTGTAATCCTCTGTAAATTATCCTGCTGCGATGGTGTTGGTATTACAGTCAGTTCCTTCTCTGCTTAGCAACCTTAGATCATACTCATAGTATTACAGGTGCTGACAGTGAAGTGTCGCCCTAACACTGCTGGTAACTGTTGTACCTAATCTCCAATATGCGGTATCAGGGGGTTACTCTTACTATTATGAATGCAGTCTATAAACCCCACGCTGATCTCTGCAGGGACTGCTGTGCATATGTAATGGTGGACAACTGTAGGCCTCCAGGTAATAGGCGCTAATGTCACTGAGTGTCTATTTGGGAGGTTGCAGCAGCTTTCTTACCTCCGGCTCCTTTACAAGCTCAGTCTCTATATTTCTGCAGCTCCGCCTGAGGCACTACCTTAGGGGTCATCTGACACACCCCTCTTATGCTGATTGTTCTCAGAACCTCCCCGGATGACACTGCTTAGTCCCATTGGATGTTCCCCGCCTCAGAGACCTCCGCTGCTTGTCCCGAAGTATGGCTGCAGCACTCAGGTAAGCATCAAGGCAGCGCAGCCCCTTCTCCTGTCCAGCTACCTCACCAACTGCACACACCAACTGACATTTTTTCTAGGTTAAATCCTTGAGCCTGCCACAGTACTCACTGGTCCCCTAACGTCCACCACCACTGAGGAGGCAGTGCAAATAGTCCCTGAACCTTAATGAAACCAGTTAAATCATGCCCTATATTAGACAATGGCAGGAGTCACATTAATATTTTACATTTTCATAGAGGCACATCAGCATGGGTAGGAACACAGGGTATTGGTGGGGTGCCACATATATAGCCCCCCGAAGTACCAGGCCCCCCACTTCTTACCCATTTTCCAACACTTTTTTAATTTTCGCCCCAAAATTGACATGTAATTTTTGGGGTGTTCTCAATTTTTTTTTAATGTTTTTTTCAACTGGTTAGTCATTAAGGGGGTATCCAAAGGGTTCTGTACCAAATCCCCACATTTGCACCCCAAAATAGTCATTTTGCACTTCCAATTCGCCTGCCTATAACATAGAGAAAACTTTTCTCCTGTTTTGTTTCCGCGTAGGTGAAAACTCCTGGAATTGAATACAGAGATAAGTTGAAAACAGGTGAAAAGTCCAAATCTGCGAAAACTTTTCTCCAAACGGCACTTTTCGCGGCTAATTGAATTCGGCCCATGGTCTGAGTGTCCACAGCTGATTTTATTTATGAGGGTTAGATTGCTGTTAGGATTAGGCTGCTGTTAGGTTTAGGGTTAGTTAAGACGTCTATAGAAAACCACATGGCCGACATGCCGACTGTCAACATACACATGTCAATATGGTGACCACGTATGTCGATCTGTTGACTTACCGTCCATGTCAACATTCTCAATGTCAACTTTTTGTACCACTGTCATACTGTAGATGACTCTTACAATGACCACTTTTCAGCGTTTCTAGTGTGGGGCCACCTTAAGGGCCTTAGGCCCTCATTCAGAGCCGTACGCTCTGAGCAGAGCGCACGCTCTGAATGAGGGCCGCCCTCCATGAAAATGGAGCGTCCTCCTGGACGCTCGTATAGCTGTGGGTCACCACCCACAGCCTATACGAGCGTGCATTGTGATGGCCGCGATGGTCGTGACCATCGCGACCATCGAAACTGCGAGCCGGAGCCTGCGGTTGAGGTTTTCAACCGCAAGCTCCGGAGTGATTTTGTCTCTATCAGAGCCAAAATCACTCCCACTGACATCACTAGTGATGTCAGTGGGCCGGCTTCTGATGGGAGGCGTTCCCGTGGGAACGCCCCGGTCAGGGATGCACGCCCCCGGCACGCCCACCAAAGGGGGCGTGCTGTCAATCAACATCGACAGCACGCCCCCTTTGATCAGACACAACGAGCGAAGAACTTTCCTTCGCTCGTCACGTCTGGCGCATGCGCACGACGGAGCTCCCTCCGTCGTGCGCATGCTCAGTGCATAACATCGACCCACTTGCGAGCGGACAGCCGCTCGCGAGTGGGTCTGAATCAGGCCCTTAATCCATAGTTGCCGACTTTCTGGCTGCTCCTTCCGGGAGGGAGCAGCCAGATCGGCAGGGCAGCGGGGGGCGTGGCCAAAAAAGGGGGCGTGTCCGGACGGGTGCCTGGCATTTGTAGGAGTCACGGGGGCAGGGTCACGCGATCGCATCATTTTGGCCCCGCCCCCGCTACACAATGCCGATAATACAGGCATTGTGAGGCAGGGGGCGGGGCCAAAATGACGCGAATCGCGTCACTGGCTGCCCTCGCAGCGGGGGTTAGGTGTAAATTGCGGGGGAATGTCGGGGGATCGCCTGCCCTTCCAGGGGGTCGGGAGCTGCACCCGATTATCGGGAGGCTCCCGCCCAAATCGGGAGGGTAGGCAACCATGCCTTAGTCATCACAATCCGCATCTCAGGTTGGATGTGATAAAATCGCCAGGATTTGCAATGCGATATTGGAAAACAGCTCAAGAATGTATTAAATACAGTATCACAAACAGGGACAGAGCTTGCGAGACAGTTCTGATTTTAAGGATTTCCATGCTTGAGCACAAGTGACTCTGGGCCTGATTCAGCAAGGAATGCACGCTAGCAGATGCACGCACCCAGCCGCTGCGAGAATATGCTAATCAATGCATATACAAGGAGACCACAGCACAAGATGCAGACGCCCAGCCCCATATTAAACCGTCCTACTCCCTTTACTCACAGCCTGATCAGTACGCAAGATAGCGTAAACATCAGTAACATCGAGAACCATCGACCACATTTGCATAATAGTGGTTGACCAGACCTCGCGCAGGATCTTGGCAACTTCCTGTGTGTACGGAGTCTCACCACTGCGTCCGTCGCTGCACTGGCTTAATTATGGATGCCCCTAAAACGGCGTCCCAACGCACAGGCACGTCTGCGTTTGCCCGACCACCCCCCATCACCATCCACAAACGGCACTTCTTGTCAATCAATATCGGAAGGGGTCTGCGTACACACTGCGTGTAGTCTACGTACGCTTACCCGATCGCACTGGCCAGTTCGCGCATGCGCAGTGCAATGCATATGCATGTGCAGTGTGGAAACATCGGCCAAGTGCGTGCATTCTCTCCTGTGCATTCCTTGCTGAATCGGGCCCTTAATTAGCACCTTAGTCAATTTGATTCAACCATCTGGGCTCAAGCATGGATATCCTTAAAACCTTCACTGTAAGGGTGGAGTTTGGGATCCTCTGATAGCTTGCTCTGTCTCTGTGAATCCTCTCACAACAAATACTCTGAGAGTGGTTCTGTACATGCCCCGCTGGCTCCCCCACCTGTTTCCCACTCCCCCGTCCCCCGTAGCTTACCTCCTTCAGATGATCGGTGACCCAGTGAGCTCCGCTGTTTCGGTCATCTGATCACTGTACGCCGGTCACCTGATGCAGTAAACTGAGGATGCAGCACATCATCTCAGTTTACAGATCAGATGACCGTTTACTGGATCACCGATGACCGGTGTGGGTGCAGGTAAGTGCATGTTTTTTTCTGTTTTTTTCTAATTCTTTTTTTTACTGTGATCAGCGCTGCGGTCTATCGGACACACAGGCTGATCACTGAAGCTTACCCTGAGCTCTGCTTTCCTTGCCAGCAGGCAGAGAAGGTTGTGTTAACTTAGAATAGGTGAGGTGGGGGGGAACCCTGCTTAACACCATCATCAGGTGGTGTTATTATCACAGAGTGCCCCCCACCTACTATATTTTCACAATTCTCTACTCCAATTGGCCTTTCATATATTTAGACTTGCTTACATTCTGGCAGCCTGGTCAGCAAAGTGGGGGTTGTGGCGCGGCATAAGAGAGGCGTGGCGGGATCATGACGTGGCACTGGGGGTGGAGCAGGAGCATAACCACGCGACTTCGTCATGTGGCCCAACCCCCGCTACACGATGACGAGATTACCGACATTGTGAAGCAGGGGTCAGGGCCACGATGATCCTGGGAGAGTAGGCAAGTATGAAGTTAGGTGAAACAAAAGATGATTGATATATAGGGCCCTTATTGACAACTACACAGACACACGACTTAATTCACAGTGCTGTTTATGTGTTATGCTCTGTCCTGGGCAGGTGCCCTCCAGCCTGCACTGCAGGGGAGATGTGATGTACACAGTAAGATGGCCTAGGAGCAGGCTCTCCATTCTGAAAGCTCAGACTGCACTGCCCGCTTCAGGGCCAGCACAGTCAGGGGAACATATATGCTGAGTAAAATTATTATTATTATTATCATCCTTTATTTATATGGCGCCACAAGGGTTCCGCAGCGCCTTACAAAGTACAATGTTCTCTTCTGCAAAGCACCATGGGGGGTATTCAGTTAGGTGCGAAAAGTCAGTTTCTGCGGAAAAGTATCGCCGGTGATGTAATTTTGCTAGGCGAAAACATATTCCCATATTCAATTCCAAAGACTTTTCGTCGGTGCGGAAAGTCAATGCATTTGAATAGGCGAAAAAGATTTGCCTACGAAAGCTGTTGAAAAAAAGTGCACAATTGGGGTTTTGGGGTGCAAACTTGTGGAAACCACCCTGCACCCTTGGGACAGCCCTCCAAAAGGTAAACTGTGTCTACAAAAGTTTAAAAAATATATAAGAACACCCCAAAAAATTACTTTGAAAAAAGGGGGCGAAAAAGTACAAAGTTGTGGGACAAACTTTAAAACTAGCGAAATAGACTCCAGGGGGTCCTCAAGTATGCCCCAGGTGATTTTAAGATTGCAGGTGCTTGCAGCAGGTGGACTTGTAAAAATTTTTAAAACTTCACTATAGCAACTTCAAAATATGCTAAAACCCATTTTCATGTACCCCAAATTTGCTGTGACTACTTATTTTCTGCAAAAAAACCTGCTAAATGCTATTCTTCACCACTTCTGCAAAGACGCTAATTAACAGTTATTGATATCATTTAAGTACCCCAAATACCTTCAGCTGGCCTATTCGGGGGTATCTATAGTGATCCCCAATGTCAGTGCATCTTTTGGGGAGTATCAGGCTGATTTCCCCAAATCTGACAGGACTTTTCGGTGGTTTCGATTTCGCCGGGTTCTGTTTTCGTTGATTTGAAATTGAATACTGGGATAAGCGGGGACGGGCGCGATACTTTTCCGCATGGAAAACCAATGATGTCGGCGAAAAGTCCGGCATGCGAAAAGTATGGGACTTTTCGCTTCTAATTGAATATGCCCCTATGTAGGAAAGTAAACCAAAAAATAACCTCATTAGACCTGAGAATAAGCCGCTTTCTGACATTTCTTTTTGTGATACAAAGCTCCTCTAATTTAAAATAATTTTAATATGAATGAAACTATCTCCCTCTGGTGGTGGTTTTAAAAAGTGCTAAGTATCAATCAGTTCTATAAGAGTTTTTTTGTAAATGATCGTTGGCAGTACAGGTTACACTTAGGTTACATGGATCAGTACAAAGAAGTATGTAATTTCAGGAAACTGTGTAAGGTGTGTCACGGAGCACTGGCATCCAGAGCAAGCACGCAATATGGGGGGCACATTTAGGAATGGTGGGTGACGGCAGGGTCAGTGAAGGAGAGGTGGTTAGAGAAATATGGGGAGGGCTTGGGCAGAGGCACATTTGGGAAGGCTGGGGCAGGGGCACCCTTGGGTAGGAATGGGGCAGATACACACTTTGTAAAGAAGTCAGAGGCACACTTGGGAAGGGGGCAGTGGAACAATTGGGGAGAGGATATGGACGTATCTATAATGGGTTCAGGGTGTGTGGTGCACATAGGCACCTGGGTCCAGGGGGGCCCACACCGCACACCCTGCACCCATATACTCTTTATACTTACCTGTCTGTTGTCTCCATAGTGCAGCTCTGCAGTGCCGGGCCACCGCTGCAGAGCGGCAAAAATCACTGTGAAAATGGTGACGACCATTTTCCCGGTGACTCGAGCATGTGCAGTACTGCTGTCCCTGGGAAAACGGCACAGGCGCCATTTTCCCGGAGACCCTCGCATGCGTAGTAGATTCTGGCACTAAGACCACGGCAGCAGTGGCACCGCTAGAGAGAGTCTGCACAGGCATGGGGTCAGAGGCACAATTGTTGAAGCATGAAGTCAGAGGCACACTTGCTGAGGTATGGGGTCAGAGGCACACTCTGTGTGGGCTGGGTCTGTGTGGGCTTGCCTACCCTCCCGATTTGGCCGGGAGCCTCCTGGATATAAGGTGCTGCTACCGACCCCCTAGAGAGGCAGGCACGTCTCCCCGCTGCCGCCGAAGGACCGGCCCCCTCCGCAGCAATGATAGAAACCCCCGCAGGGGGGCGGTGATACGATTCGCGCTGAATCGCGTCATCGCGGCCCCGCACTCTGCTTCACAATGCCGTTAATTTCGGCATTGTGAAGAGGGGGTGGGGCCATGCTGGCGTGATAACGCGGTCATGACCACGCCCCCAATACTTTATCACCACCCAGCCACGCCCCCCCGCTGTATGCAGACATTCAGCTCCCTCCCAGAAGAAGGGAGCTGAATGTCGACAAGTATGATTTGGGGAGGGGGGTCAGAGGCACACTTGGGGAGGCTGGGAAAAATGTATGAGAGGCACAGCAGGTTCATAAATGGAATCAGGCAGGAGGAGGAGAGTTGGGGTGGGGAATAGGAGGAGGTGGCCTGACACTCAGCTGAGATAATAGGTGGTCTCTATGAGAAGGTGGCCTTGGGCACACAACTCAGTGCTCCCATCAAAGCCCTTTCGGCCCTGAGTGTCTGACATGGTACCTCCAGCACTACTGATTCAGATACGGACGCAATGCTGATATTTAAGCAGATGGAACGATTGTTTGCCATTGCGCATGCATATAAGCCGCACTGTGCACGCTCTGCAATTGTTTTGCGTTTGCGCTCACACAGATGATTCATTCACAAAGTGAGTGACAGGTAGTCAGCGCTTAGGGGTGGTAACAAGGGGGGTGGTTTGAAGAACGCAGGCATATCTGACTATTTAAACACCGTTTCATGTGTGTGTATAAATTACCCATTGCAATCACCTTCACGGCATGAGAGCACTCTGCGTGTCAGGAGAGCTGCAGTGTTTGTGGCTGGTCAGACTTGCCGCGTATGCTGCGTGACTGCTCGATGTGCGTTGATGGTACCGATGTTTACGCTGTTGTATGTCGTCGGATAGATATGAGAAGGCAGCAGTGCCTTCTAGGCTCGGCATTAGCATATTTTAGCAGCTGCAGTCCGTAAGATATCACAGTTGTGATTGCATTAGCGTAAATCTCTGAATCAGGCCCATTAGTAATAGCAGTTGCAGTGAGTATCCATGTGTATAACTACAATGGGCGAGTTATACTTCAAAGCCCAGAGATATAACCAGCAGCAAATAAGTTGCAGTAAAGATGCACAGGGGGAGATGTACTAAGCCTTGGAGAGTAATAAAGTGGCTGGATATAAAGTACCAACCAATTAGCTCCTAACTCACTTTACAGGCTGTGTTTGAAAAATGACAGTTAGGAGCTGATTGGTTGGTATTTTATCACTCTCCAATTTATCACTCTCCAATTTATCACTCTCCAAGGCATCTTCCCCAAAGACACTTCAAGTAGCTATTCCATTGCAGCGAAGACACAGAAATCAAAGCAGTAGTGAGTAAGGGGTAGATGTATCAAAGCTTTGTGAGAGATAAAGTGCAAAGAGAAAGTACCAACCAATCAGGTCCTAACTGTCATTTTTCAAACACTGCCTGTAAAGTGACAGTTAGGAGCAGATTGGTTTGCACTTTGGGCCTGATTCAGAGCCGCTCGTAAGCAGCCGCTCGTTCGTTCAGAAAAAGAGGGTGGCTATTCAAATGAACCGTTCGCTCCTTGCGGTCTGTTGACGCCTCCATGTCTGAATGAGCGAACAAAACATGCGCTCGTTTATTTGATAAAAACGCCCCCTGGCCGCTCGCATCATACGTCATGTCCGCTATTTATTAGATTAATCGAGTACATCGGACAGCGTATGAACTGCTCGCTACTCTTGTGGTTGGTTTTTGCTACCACTATGATTTTGCGAGCAGTTCTGGCTATAAAACAACCCAGTGACGTGGTCAATGACGCTGCTTTTTTAATTATGCACACCCATAAAACACCTGTTTTGACCTTTAAGCATGCCTGCGTTCTGATTTCCACTCCCCATTTTCAAGCACCTTCCCCTGTTACCACCCACATACGCCTCCTCCTGTCACTCAAAATAGCAGGCATTCGCTATATAGCGAACAAACGATTTTCGGCCGCACTGACAGGTTCGCGCATGCGTATTAAAAACCATACGCATGCGCAGATGTGCAAACATCGTTCCGAACGAACGAGCGGCCGCTTACGAGCGGCTCTGAATCAGGCCCTTTATCTCTCTCCAAGGTTTCATACATGTCCTCCTCAGTACTTAGTGAAACCTGAAAGCAAAGTGCAGTTTCAGTAACCAGGACAACGCTACTAATGCTTCAGTTAGTAAAACTCAGTAGTATACTCTGCTAAACCAGGGCCATAGCGCGGCCGGTGCTGATACCCAGGGCGAGATGCCCTGTGGGTGGCCCTGGCACTGTCCCAGCCCGCCATGCTATGCTCAGGCCTCAAAATCTCGTCATTTTTTAGCGAGGGCAGGGCCGCGATGAGGTGATCACACCCCCGCACCACCAACCATTACCACCGCCACACCCCCTGCAGCGCCGACCTGGCTGCCCCCTCCCGGAGGGGGCATCCAGTAAGTCGGCAAGCATAGCTACTCTATATGGTCCTGGTTGGATGTAGTGTATACATTATATACAGTGCTGTGTACATACCTGCTGCATTAACCAGCGTTAGGCTTTTCCGCGTCTAGCGCTGTCCTGTGTTGCACTGCGGCGCCCCTCCTCCTGAGTGTTTACCCAATAAAGCTAGCGGGAGGGCGGGGTGTCTCCGCTGCAGCAGGCCGAGTGATGTGAGCTCAGGCAGGGCTGTGCCCTTTAGGCTATGGCCTAGGGCTGCCTGGTTAATAAACCTAAAACCTGGTTAAGTTATCTACTAACCTCCATCACACACTGGACCTCATTCAGACCCGGTCGCAAGCGCTGCGCGCTCGCGACCAGGTCGATGTTTTGGTCCTGTGCACACGCAGTGGCCGCACTGCGCGTGCGCAAGCCCCGGTGCGAGAGAGAAACTGTGTCAAGTCCGAGCAGCGGCCTCAACACTAGAGTAACCAGCCACAGCCACTGCTCTGTCAGTGACCGAGAGTAAGACAGTGTGCACTAGCAGTGCTGCACACTGTCTCTCACTACCCCTGCAGCCGCGGCGTCCTCTCTGCCCTGTGTCTGGCCGAGTTCAGGATGCCTGTGTGCTGTGTCAGCATCAGCGATGACGTCACGTGCCGCCTGCAGTGCTTGCTTTCACTTGTTCTTTGTGAAAGCAAACCAATGACATTATCACCTGCCCCCTAGCTCTATACTTCCCTTTTGCTCTTCCTCTCAGAGTCGCAGGGAATGGATGCCGGCCAGGCTGAGAGCCTGGGAGAGGGAACAAGCACTGCTGTTGACTGTCAGTCCGTAATTAGTATGTTATATAATATATATTAACAAGCAATGTGTGTGTGTGTGTTAGTAAGTGTACTGGCGTTGTAGACAGTATATTATACACAACATAGATTTCTTGTTAATTAATATATATAATATACAGTACTGTATAATATATATAAATTAACAACACGTATGTTGAGTCACTCAACATACTTGTGTTGTTAATATATATATAACATACAGAAAATTATATATATTAACAAGAAATTTATGTTGTGTGTGGCAGTGCACTGGTTAAATATAAACCAGAACCAGAGGGGTATCTATGCTGAAGAGAAGAACGCATGTAATGCAACTTAATTGTAACTGGCACTTGCAGCTTTACAGGAGGCGAGGGGGTTGTGGTGAGAGGGGTAATATTATTTGGTTGGGGTGGGGCACTGACTCAAACCCCCACACAGTTTGTACCACATCCCCAGCAGCATGTGTCACCTCCACAGGCAGAGGAAGCAATAGGTGCTGCTGTCCTTTGCTGCAAGACCCAATTTGTTGCTATGGTTACTTGAAGCCTGGTGCTGTGTATGTATGTGATACCCTAAACTATTAGTTTATTCACAATGTAATCAGACAACATAGTATAACAGTAAAGACAGAGATAGTGAATAATTTCTTATGATTATTTTACTTTGCAAGAACAAAGAAATACTTGGCAATATTCATATATCAACAATGTATTTCAGTAGACAGTAACACACACATTAACACTCTCGTTTATTTTATTCTTCCGGAACCTGAAGATCACCAGCGAACTCTGGACTTCGAACCTGCAAACTATAAATGGGTAAGTATTCTCTAGTGGCAATTATCAAATGACTAATTTTGCAATTCCCTTAACATCTCTAAAATATATACAAACAACCTCACGTGAGTAGGATAAGGTTACATCAAGAATACAATTGCAAACTTGTTTTACTTTTCTATATACCTGTTTAGGAAAACGTTTTCCTCACACCACTGCTCTTTACAAGTCTTATACAATGCTAGTTCAGCGCTAAAATAGTTAATAGGGTGCACCCTTCGTTGCCCGGGATATGAAGAACAGTTCTTTGGGAATGATTTAACTGGCAATCTACTCTGTATTTGCCAAGTCCTGTACAGATGTTCTTATACTGTTCCAGCTACAGTACTTGTCTGTATTTAATGCAACACTGTAATCCTCTGTATATTATCCTGCTGCGATGGTGTTGGTGCTACTGTCAGATCCTTCTCTGCTTAGCAACCTTAGTTCATAGCGAGAGTATTACAAGTGCTGGCACTGAAGTGTCGCCCTAACACTGCTGGTACCTGTTGTACCTAACCTCCAATATGCGGTTTCAGGGGGTTACTCTTACTATTATGATGCAGTCTATAAACCCCACGCTGATCTCTGCAGGGACTGCTGTGCATATGTAATGGTGGACAACTGTAGGCCTCCAGTTAATAGGCGCTAATGTCACTGAGTATCTATTTGGGAGGTTGCAGCAGTTTTCTTACCCCTCCAGTATCATCTCTCAACCTCCGGCTCCTTTACAAGCTCGGTCTCTCTATATTTCCGCAGCTCCGCCTGAGGCACTCCCTTAGGGGTCGTCCGACACACCCCTCTTATGCTGATTGTTCTCAGGAACCTCCCCGGATGACACAGCTTGGTCCCATTGGATGTTCCCCACCTCAGAGACCTCCGCTGCTCGTCCCGGAGTACGGCCGCAGCCCTCAGGTAAGCATCAAGGCAGCGCAGCCCCTTCTCCTGTCCAGCTACCTCACCAACTGCACACACCAACTGCCATTTTTCTGTAGTTCAAATCCTTGAGCCTGCCACAGTACTCATTGGTCACCTGACGTCCACCACTGAGGGGGCAGTGCAAATAGTCCCTGAACATTAATGAAACCAGTGAAATCATGCCCTATATTAGACAATGGCAGGAGTCACATTAATATTTTACATTTTCATAGAGGCACATCAGTGTGGGTAGGAACACAGGGTGTTGGTGGGGTGCCACATACTTCCCCACTAGAATGATGTGTGTCCTCACGCATCTTAGACCTCTATAAACTCCTGAAGGCATCCACTTTATACATCAGTATCTTTTCAGAATTATTTACATACATATTAGGTACATTCTTTCATTGAATGGCGTAGATCACAATAAGTTACAATTACCAGGTAAGTCTAGAATTTTTTAGCTCCTTGCTATAATGTAACAATAGCATAACAGATTACTACATTTGTTACATATTAACACAAAGTTTCTTTAAGTTATGTACTTTTGAACACTCTACCTCACAGGCTAGTGTCTACACTGAATATGCGGGGCATTCTTGTTTTCCTTTTTCGATTTTACCAGAACTCTTTGCATAATTAATGCTATTTCACTTGAACTTAGTTCAGTATACTTATGGACTGGGGATTTATACTCTGATGGCATAGACAGTAAGGGCTCTTTGGATATAAGACATGGCTCCTCCAGAACAACAGATTTTGATATTTCCATAACAGAATCCAGGCAATTCTGTTCAGGGGACCCCAACCTCTCTGCTAAAGGTGATTCCGGAGCTTTCTTTGTGTCTTCTTTATGTACAGCTATATTCAACTCTTGTTGATTGCAGAGGAGCATATGAGAAGCGCTGTCATACACTTTTGGTCGACTCTTTGCTTGTGGTTCTTGAGGAGATGTTGGCCGGACTATTTCTTGCCGGTATTGGCACACCTGTATATTTTGCGTTCCTACATCTTTACCAAACACTCCATCCAGCCTTTCACCACGCTCTGGGAGATCGGGATATTGTTTGTGTCCGTATGGTCTCTTTAGCCAGTAGGATGGGTAGCGACTCCTCCAGTAAGGTCGTTGTTGATTAACCCTCTTTTCCTCTGCCACTCTTTCAACTTCTTCTGGACTCTTTTTACCTTCACTGTGTCGATAGTTATGTGGAGGACCTCTGTGATGTGGATAATGCCAATAATGGTTGTGGCTTGATGCATATTTGCTGCCTTGGACTGGAACTCCACCAGGACCAGCTACATTAGTGGCCTTTGCACCTTTCTCTCCTTCAACCACGTGAAACTCTACCAACTCTCCATCTCCCAGACTTCGAAGATATTTTCTTGGGTTGTTCTTTAGGATGGCCGAGTAATGTACAAAAATATCGCTCTTGGTGTCGTCTCGTTTTATGAATCCATAGCCTCGTTGCATGTGGAACCATACAACCTTTCCTGAAATCCTTTTTGCGATAGCTGATGTAACATTCCCTGCAGTCGGCGTGCTCACCAATTTTATTTTGTTCTGTACTATTGGGCTCAAACTCGCATCTCTGGGTTGCCCTTCTTCCATTTTTGGACCTATTCTTTCTGTCTCTCCTGAAGGCTGGTCCTCAGGCTCTCTCTGGATGCAATAGCGTTCAATGTGGCCACTTTGCCAGCACTTTCTGCAGATAGGCCTCCCTTGTATATCAAATTGGCCTGTTAGACGTCGACCTGTCTCTCGAGGACTATCCCAGTAAGACTGGTTCCTTCCCCCACGCTCTTGGTGCCAGTCTCTGCATTTTGCTCCAGCCTGCTCTTGCCGAATCACCTTTATCTCCTTCATTATTTCAGTGACAGCACTAGTAAAAATTCCGATCAGATCTTGACCAGACTGTACTTGTTGGGTGACTGTTTCCTTAGGCGACGTAGTGTCAGGCGTCATATATGGTTTGGCTTCTCTAGAATTTCCAACTTCCCACTGTTCTGTAGATGAGTCAAATTCAAGATCAGCATTCTGATTGAGCCCAAGAATATCTAATACCGCTTCCTTGAACTTGGAGAATGAGCATACAGGATTCTGACGTCTCCACATCCTGAGCTGGGCCCGTATGGCTTCTCCTCGCGCCCCTTCGATAAATAAATTAATTAGAGTCTCGTCGACTCGTTCTACTTCCCTCGATTCTCGGGCTTGGATGTCCTTCATAGCTTCCTGTAGGCCCAGAGCAAATTCTCTCAGTGACTCTTGAGGTTGCTGTTTCCTAGCATACAAACGTCTTCTAAGTTCAGAGACTGTCCTTGTGTCAAATATACTTTGTAACTTTTTGAAAATATCCTCCGCTGTTTTGCTTTCATCATCCGCCCACGCTTTCACCTCTCGCAAAGCAGCTCCTTTCAACTGTCCAATGACTATTTCCACTTTTTGTTCGTCATTTAGTGGATATAATTTGAACATTGATCGCATTTTGTCCTTAAATTCTTCAATAGTGCTCGCACCCTGTGTGCATATCTCCCCTGAATACGTGGGTAACCATGGAGCCCCAAAATAGTATGGCATCATAATGGGTGATGTCTGTGTCATATGTACCATACCACTGCTTGGGTGAGGCATTTGTTGATTGTGAAGCTCTCTGTCCTGGAGAGGCAGGTAATCGTCTCCGGCCCGTGGTCGATGCAGGAGGCTGAGGTGCTGACATTTTCTGGTCGTATCCTGTTCGCAGACGCCAATTTGTGATACCCTAAACTATTAGTTTATTCACAATGTAATCAGACAACATAGTATAACAGTAAAGACAGAGATAGTGAATAATTTCTTATGATTATTTTACTTTGCAAGAACAAAGAAATACTTGGCAATATTCATATATCAACAATGTATTTCAGTAGACAGTAACACACACATTAACACTCTCGTTTATTTTATTCTTCCGGAACCTGAAGATCACCAGCGAACTCTGGACTTCGAACCTGCAAACTATAAATGGGTAAGTATTCTCTAGTGGCAATTATCAAATGACTAATTTTGCAATTCCCTTAACATCTCTAAAATATATACAAACAACCTCACGTGAGTAGGATAAGGTTACATCAAGAATACAATTGCAAACTTGTTTTACTTTTCTATATACCTGTTTAGGAAAACGTTTTCCTCACACCACTGCTCTTTACAAGTCTTATACAATTCTAGTTCAGCGCTAAAATAGTTAATAGGGTGCACCCTTCGTTGCCCGGGATATGAAGAACAGTTCTTTGGGAATGATTTAACTGGCAATCTACTCTGTATTTGCCAAGTCCTGTACAGATGTTCTTATACTGTTCCAGCTACAGTACTTGTCTGTATTTAATGCAACACTGTAATCCTCTGTATATTATCCTACTGCGATGGTGTTGGTGCTACTGTCAGTTCCTTCTCTGCTTAGCAACCTTAGTTCATAGCGAGAGTATTACAAGTGCTGGCACTGAAGTGTCGCCCTAACACTGCTGGTACCTGTTGTACCTAACCTCCAATATGCGGTATCAGGGGGTTACTCTTACTATTATGATGCAGTCTATAAACCCCAGGCTGATCTCTGCAGGGACTGCTGTGCATATGTAATGGTGGACAGCTGTAGGCCTCCAGTTAATAGGCGCTAATGTCACTGAGTGTCTATTTGGGAGGTTGCAGCAGTTTTCTTACCCCTCCAGTATCATCTCTCAACCTCCGGCTCCTTTACAAGCTCGGTCTCTCTATATTTCCGCAGCTCCGCCTGAGGCACTCCCTTAGGGGTCGTCCGACACACCCCTCTTATGCTGATTGTTCTCAGGAACCTCCCCGGATGACACAGCTTGGTCCCATTGGATGTTCCCCACCTCAGAGACCTCCGCTGCTCGTCCCGGAGTACGGCCGCAGCCCTCAGGTAAGCATCAAGGCAGCGCAGCCCCTTCTCCTGTCCAGCTACCTCACCAACTGCACACACCAACTGCCATTTTTCTGTAGTTCAAATCCTTGAGCCTGCCACAGTACTCATTGGTCACCTGACGTCCACCACTGAGGGGGCAGTGCAAATAGTCCCTGAACATTAATGAAACCAGTGAAATCATGCCCTATATTAGACAATGGCAGGAGTCACATTAATATTTTACATTTTCATAGAGGCACATCAGTGTGGGTAGGAACACAGGGTGTTGGTGGGGTGCCACATGTATATGCGTGTATTCAGGGCCGTAACTAGGGTGGTGCGACCTATGCCATGGCACAGGGCACCGCAGGGCAGGGGGCACGGTTTGGACCTGTCAATTCTCCTGTTTAGTATCGTTCTCACTTGTAGCTTCCTCTTATTTTATCCCCAGCATCTCCTGGCCTCCCCTATCTCTTCCCTGGCCCTTCCCCATGAGGCCATGGCCCTTTTTTCAGGGGCACTATGTTATGTCCCTATATAACCCTATTTACAAAAATGGTGGGTGGGCGGGCGGGCACCAATGCTGTCTCTGGCACAGGGCACCAAAAAGTCTAGTTATGGCTCTGTGTGTTATACTCCAGTACACAGGAAGTACATGACCGTAGTGCATAAGGGGGGGGGGAAGCGTGCTAGGCTGAAGCTTTTCTTAGGGTGCAGAGAGAGCTTACACCGGCCCTGGGATCAATAGTATAATTTCCCTGCATTGGTTATAAGGCACAATGATCCCTATGGCTACATGCATTTTCTATAAAGTATGAGTGTGTTCTCATCAGCAAATAGATGTTACTAATTGCTTTTGGGCTCGTTTACATTTGGATGTAAATTAATTTTATGACGTGCCTCTCAGATGTAGCAGTACACGCCCACTTTAACGTGCGCTCATAGGTGCTGCTTTCACAAACTCCCTGAAATGCTTTTTCAAAAGTTGGTAAGTATGACTTAACCTTTGCAAAACCTCGCTGACGAGGCTGCAGTTAGATGTGCTAATGTCTGTATCAGAACATTTTCTAATTATTATGTTAATTTATTAAGATGCTATAATAATATAAAATTGTATTACCATGTATAGTATTAGAAAATCAGGTATCGCAACAATTTACTAATACCCAGAAAATGTTAGAATGAATGGGGGATGGGTTAAGTTTAGAGAGTTGCATAATCGGACAGGAGATGTTGGAATTCACTTCAAATTAATAATGCAGCAAAAGCCGACCACTAAGAGGTGCACCCAAGAGCAAATATAGGACCTCATTCAGAGCTGCTCGCTAAGCTGTGCTCGCTCGCTAGGAGCGATTTTCGCCCGTCTGCGATGTACAATCGAGCGCTCGTAGTACACAGACAGGACGCTACTTTGAGTGACAGATTGCGCCGTTTGTGGGTGGTAACGGGAAGGTGCTTGTGAACGGGGCAATGGATGTGCGAACGCAGACGTGTCTGACCGTTAGAACGGTGTTTAATGGGTGTGCATAATTAGCAAAGTAGCGTCATTACACACGTGACTTGGTTGTTTTTTAGCCTGAACTGCTCGCAGTGCTTGGGGTAGGTTAGGCCAATCTTCAAGCTCTGCGAGCAGCTCCGATGCGATGGCCCTCGATGTTCACGATTAATCAGACACTTCCCGGAGATGACGTGTGCTACGAGTGACAGGTGGGAGGTTTTATAGTCCAGCGTACGCATACTGCCGTCGCTCACTAAGACATAGAGGGCGTCCTTACAGTGCAAAGAGCGAATGCTTGATTTGCATACCCGGCCCCTTTTGCAAGCGAGCGATCGCATCTTGCGAGCGGATGTGAATGAGGTCCATAATGCAAAGAAAAGAACAAAGTACTCAAGGAAACGGTACAGACTCCAATAAGGCACAAAAGAAACAAAGACTGAATGAATATATAATGAAATCTGCTTTATGTTATTAATTTCAAAAAGGCTTCTCTTATTTCTTACTAAATCTATACTAATATAATAAGAATGTCGCATGTGTCTGTTTGTTCCAAGTAGTTGCAAAAACTAATGAACCAAATCCGATTTTCATGCATCATTGTGTAGTGGAAACTCCTAGAAACAACCTGCACTTTGTTTCATATTGATCTGTCAAGTTAAAGCTGAGCAATAACAAAAGAAACATTTAGTGACATCATCAATGCAATTGATAAGTGTGGCTCCATGACCGCGGCAGGTGAGGGGTAGGGGGAGAGGAGCTTTGTGTCCACGGTCACATGAATAGGATAGGCTACATAGCAGTCTGTGCACAGGGCACACAGTGACATTGGTGTGAGTGCTGGGTGAATAGGAGGCTACATAGCAGTCTGTGCACAGGGCACACAGTGACATTGGTGTGAGTGGTGGGTGAATAGGATAGGCTACATAGCAGTCTGTGCACAGGGCACACAGTGACATTGGTGTGAGTGGTGGGTGAATAGGAGGCTACATAGCAGTCTGTGCACAGGGCACACAGTGACATTGGTGTAAGTGGTGGGTGAACAGGAGGCTACATAGCAGTCTGTGCACATGGCACACAGTGACATTGGTGTGAGTGGTGGGTGAATAGGATAGGCTACATAGCAGTCTGTGCACAGGGCACACAGTGACATTGGTGTGAGTGGTGGGTGAATAGGATAGGCTACATAGCAGTCTGTGCACAGAGCACACAGTGACATTGGTGTGAGTGGTGGGTGAATAGGATAGGCTACATAGCAGTCTGTGCACAGGGCACACAGTGACATTGGTGTGAGTGGTGGGTGAATAGGAGGCTACATAGCAGTCTGTGCACAGGGCACACAGTGACATTGACATTGGTGTGAGTGGTGGGTGAATAGGAGGCTACATAGCAGTCTGTGCACAGGGCACACAGTGACATTGGTGTGAGTGGAGGGTGAATAGGATAGGCTACATAGCAGTCTGTGCACAGGGCACACAGTGACATTGGTGTGAGTGGTGGGTGAATAGGATAGGCTACATAGCAGTCTGTGCACAGGGCACACAGTGACATTGGTGTAAGTGGTGGGTGAACAGGAGGCTACATAGCAGTCTGTGCACATGGCACACAGTGACATTGGTGTGAGTGGTGGGTGAATAAGATAGGCTACATAGCAGTCTGTGCACAGGGCACACAGTGACATTGGTGTGAGTGGTGGGTGAATAGGAGGCTACATAGCAGTCTGTGCACAGAGCACACAGTGACATTGGTGTGAGTGGTGGGTGAATAGGATAGGCTACATAGCAGTCTGTGCACAGGGCACACAGTGACATTGGTGTGAGTGGTGGGTGAATAGGAGGCTACATAGCAGTCTGTGCACAGAGCACACAGTGACATTGGTGTGAGTGGTGGGTGAATAGGATAGGCTACATAGCAGTCTGTGCACAGGGCACACAGTGACATTGGTGTGAGTGGTGGGTGAATAGGATAGGTTACATAGCAGTCTGTGCACAGGGCACACAGTGACATTGGTGTGAGTGGTGGGTGAATACGATAGGCTACATAGCAGTCTGTGCACAGGGCACACAGTGACATTGGTGTGAGTGGTGGGTGAATAGGATAGGCTACATAGCAGTCTGTGCACAGGGCACACAGTGACATAGGTGTGAGTGGTGGGTGAATAGGAGAGGCTACATAGAAGTCTGTGCACAGGACACAGTGACATTGGGGTGAGTGGTGGGTGAATAGGATAGGCTACATAGCAGTCTGTGCACAGGGCACACAGTGACATTGGTGTAAGTGGTGGGTGAACAGGAGGCTACATCGCAGTCTGTGCACATGGCACACAGTGACATTGGTGTGAGTGGTGGGTGAATAGGATAGGCTACATAGCAGTCTGTGCACAGGGCACACAGTGACATTGGTGTGAGTGGTGGGTGAATAGGATAGGCTACATAGCAGTCTGTGCACAGGGCACACAGTGACATTGGTGTGAGTGGTGGGTGAATAGGATAGGCTACATACCAGTCTGTGCACAGGGCACACAGTGACATTGGAGTAAGTGGTGGGTGAACAGGAGGCTACATAGCAGTCTGTGCACATGGCACACAGTGACATTGGTGTGCGTGGTGGGTGAATAGGATAGGCTACATAGCAGTCTGTGCACAGGGCACACAGTGACATTGGTGTGAGTGGTGGGTGAATAGGAGGCTACATAGCAGTCTGTGCACAGAGCACACAGTGACATTGGTGTGAGTGGTGGGTGAAAAGGATAGGCTACATAGCAGTCTGTGCACAGGGCACACAGTGACATTGGTGTGAGTGGTGGATGAAAAGGAGGCTACATAGCAGTCTGTGTACATGGCACACAGTGACGTTCGTGTGAGTGGTGGGTGAATAGGATAGGCTACATAGCAGTCTGTGCACAGGGCACACAATGACATTGGTGTGAGTGGTGGGTGAATACGATAGGCTACATAGCAGTCTGTGCACATGGCACACAGTGACATTGGTGTGAGTGATGGCTGAATAGGATAGGCTACATAGCAGTCTGTGCACAGGGCACAAAGTGACATTGGTGTAAGTGGTGGGTGAATAGGATAGGCTACATAGCAGTCTGCACAGAACACACAGAGACATTGGTGTGAGTGATAGGTGAATAGGAGAGGCTACATAGCAGTCTGTCCACAGGGCACACAGTGACATTGGAGTGACTGGTGGGTGAATAGGATAGGCTACATAGCAGTCTGTGCACAGGGCACAAAGTGGCATTGGTGTGAGTGGTGGGTGAATAGGATAGGCCACATAGCAGCTTGTGCCAGGGTACACAGTGACATTGGTGTGAGTGGTGGGTGAATAGGAGAGGCTACATAGCAGTCTGTGCACAGGGCACACAGTGACATTGGTGTGAGTGGTGGATGAATAGGAGAGGCTACATAGCAGTCTGTGCACAGGGCACACAGTGACATTGGTGTGAGTGGTGAGTGAATAGGATAGGCTACATAGCAGTCTGTGCCAGGGTACACAGTGACATTGGTGTGAGTGGTGGATGAATAGGATAGGCTACATAGCAGTCTGTGCACAGGGCACACAGTGACATTGGTGTGAGTGGTGGATGAATAGGAGAGGTTACATAGCAGTCTGTGCACAGAACACACAGTGACATTGGTGTGAGTGGTGGGTGAATAGGATAGGCTACATCGCAGTCTGTGCACAGAACACACAGTGACATTGGTGTAAGTGGTGGGTCAATAGGATAGGCTACATCGCAGTCTGTGCACAGAGCACACAGTGACATTGGTGTAAGTGGTGGGTGAATAGGATAGTCTACATCGCAGTCTGTGCACAGAACACACAGTGACATTGGTGTGAGTGGTGGGTGAATAGGAGGCTACATAGCAGTCTGTGCACAGAGCACACAGTGACATTGGTGTGAGTAGTGGGTGAATAGGAGAGGTTACATAGCAGTCTGTGCACAGAACACACAGTGACATTGGTGTGAGTGGTGGGTGAATAGGAGGCTACATAGCAGTCTGTGCACAGGGCACACAGTGACATTGACATTGGTGTGAGTGGTGGGTGAATAGGAGGCTACATAGCAGTCTGTGCACAGGGCACACAGTGACATTGGTGTGAGTGGAGGGTGAATAGGATAGGCTACATAGCAGTCTGTGCACAGGGCACACAGTGACATTGGTGTGAGTGGTGGGTGAATAGGATAGGCTACATAGCAGTCTGTGCACAGGGCACACAGTGACATTGGTGTAAGTGGTGGGTGAACAGGAGGCTACATAGCAGTCTGTGCACATGGCACACAGTGACATTGGTGTGAGTGGTGGGTGAATTGGATAGGCTACATAGCAGTCTGTGCACAGGGCACACAGTGACATTGGTGTGAGTGGTGGGTGAATAGGAGGCTACATAGCAGTCTGTGCACAGAGCACACAGTGACATTAGTGTGAGTGGTTGGTGAATAGGATAGGCTACATAGCAGTCTGTGCACAGGGCACAAAGTGACATTGGTGTAAGTGGTGGGTGAATAGGATAGGCTACATAGCAGTCTGCACAGAACACTCAGAGACATTGGTGTGAGTGATAGGTGAATAGGAGAGGCTACATAGCAGTCTGTCCACAGGGCACACAGTGACATTGGAGTGACTGGTGGGTGAATAGGATAGGCTACATAACAGTCTGTGCACAGGGCACAAAGTGACATTGGTGTGAGTGGTGGGTGAATAGGATAGGCCACATAGCAGCTTGTGCCAGGGTACACAGTGACATTGGTGTGAGTGGTGGGTGAATAGGAGAGGCTACATAGCAGTCTGTGCACAGGGCACACAGTGACATTGGTGTGAGTGGTGGATGAATAGGAGAGGCTACATAGCAGTCTGTGCACAGGGCACACAGTGACATTGGTGTGAGTGGTGAGTGAATAGGATAGGCTACATAGCAGTCTGTGCCAGGGTACACAGTGACATTGGTGTGAGTGGTGGATGAATAGGATAGGCTACATAGCAGTCTGTGCACAGGGCACACAGTGACATTGGTGTGAGTGGTGGATGAATAGGAGAGGTTACATAGCAGTCTGTGCACAGAACACACAGTGACATTGGTGTGAGTGGTGGGTGAATAGGATAGGCTACATCGCAGTCTGTGCACAGAACACACAGTGACATTGGTGTAAGTGGTGGGTGAATAGGATAGGCTACATCGCAGTCTGTGCACAGAGCACACAGTGACATTGATGTAAGTGGTGGGTGAATAGGATAGTCTACATCGCAGTCTGTGCACAGAACACACAGTGACATTGGTGTGAGTGGTGGGTGAATAGGAGGCTACATAGCAGTCTGTGCACAGAGCACACAGTGACATTGGTGTGAGTGGTGGGTGAATAGGATAGGCTACATAGCAGTCTGTGCACAGGGCACACAGTGACATTGGTGTGAGTGGTGGGTGAATAGGAGGCTACACAGCAGTCTGTGCACAGGGCACACAGTGACATTGACATTGGTGTGAGTGGTGGGTGAATAGGAGGCTACATAGCAGTCTGTGCACAGGGCACACAGTGACATTGGTGTGAGTGGAGGGTGAATAGGATAGGCTACATAGCAGTCTGTGCACAGGGCACACAGTGACATTGGTGTGAGTGGTGGGTGAATAGGATAGGCTACATAGCAGTCTGTGCACAGGGCACACAGTGACATTGGTGTAAGTGGTGGGTGAACAGGAGGCTACATAGCAGTCTGTGCACATGGCACACAGTGACATTGGTGTGAGAGTTGGGTGAATAGGATAGGCTACATAGCAGTCTGTGCACAGGGCACACAGTGACATTGGTGTGAGTGGTGGGTGAATAGGAGGCTACATAGCAGTCTGTGCACAGAGCACACAGTGACATTAGTGTGAGTGGTGGGTGAATAGGATAGGCTACATAGCAGTCTGTGCACAGGGCACACAGTGACATTGGTGTGAGTGGTGGGTGAATAGGAGGCTACATAGCAGTCTGTGCACAGGGCACACAGTGACATTGGTGTGAGTGGTGGGTGAATAGGAGGCTACATAGCAGTCTGTGCACAGGGCACACAGTGACATTGGTGTGAGTGGTGGGTGAATAGGAGGCTACATAGCAGTCTGTGCACAGGGCACACAGTGACATTGGTGTAAGTGGTGGGTGAACAGGAGGCTACATAGCAGTCTGTGCACAGGGCACACAGTGACATTGGTGTGAGTGGTGGGTGAATAGGATAGGCTACATAGCAGTCTGTGCACAGGGCACACAGTGACATTGGTGTGAGTGGTGGGTGAATAGGAGGCTACATAGCAGTCTGTGCACAGAGCACACAGTGACATTGGTGTGAGTGGTGGGTGAATAGGATAGGCTACATAGCAGTCTGTGCACAGGGCACACAGTGACATTGGTGTGAGTGGTGGGTGAATAGGAGAGGCTACATAGCAGTCTGTGCACAGGACACAGTGACATTGGGGTGAGTGGTGGGTGAATAGGATAGGCTACATAGCAGTCTGTGCACAGGGCACACAGTGACATTGGTGTAAGTAGTGGGTGAACAGGAGGCTACATAGCAGTCTGTGCACATAGCACACAGTGACATTGGTGTGAGTGGTGGGTGAATAGGATAGGCTACATACCAGTCTGTGCACAGGGCACACAGTGACATTGGTGTGAGTGGTGGGTGAATAGGATAGGCTACATAGCAGTCTGTGCACAGGGCACACAGTGACATTGGAGTGAGTGGTGGGTGAATAGGATAGGCTACATAGCAGTCTGTGCACAGGGCACACAGTGACATTGGTGTAAGTGGTGGGTGAACAGGAGGCTACATAGCAGTCTGTGCACATGGCACACAGTGACATTGGTGTGAGTGGTGGGTGAATAGGATAGGCTACATAGCAGTCTGTGCACAGGGCACACAGTGACATTGGTGTGAGTGGTGGATGAAAAGGAGGCTACATAGCAGTCTGTGCACATGGCACACAGTGACATTCGTTTGAGTGGTGGGTGAATAGGATAGGCTACATAGCAGTCTGTGCACATGGCACACAGTGACATTGGTGTGAGTGGTGGGTGAATACGATAGGCTACATAGCAGTCTGTGCACATGGCACACAGTGACATTGGTGTGAGTGATGGCTGAATAGGATAGGCTACATAGCAGTCTGTGCACAGGGCACACAGTGACATTGGTGTAAGTGGTGGGTGAATAGGATAGGCTACATAGCAGTCTGCACAGAACACACAGAGACATTGGTGTGAGTGATAGGTGAATAGGAGAGGCTACATAGCAGTCTGTCCACAGGGCACACAGTGACATTGGAGTGACTGGTGGGTGAATAGGATAGGCTACATAGCAGTCTGTGCACAGGGCACAAAGTGACATTGGTGTGAGTGGTGGGTGAATAAGATAGGCCACATAGCAGCTTGTGCCAGGGTACACAGTGACATTGGTGTGAGTGGTGGGTGAATAGGAGTGGCTACATAGCAGTCTGTGCACAGCGCACACAGTGACATTGGTGTGAGTGGTGGATGAATAGGAGAGGCTACATAGCAGTCTGTGCACAGGGCACACAGTGACATTGGTGTGAGTGGTGAGTGAATAGGATAGGCTACATAGCAGTCTGTGCCAGGGTACACAGTGACATTGGTGTGAGTGGTGGATGAATAGGATAGGCTACATAGCAGTCTGTGCACAGGGCACACAGTGACATTGGTGTGAGTGGTGGATGAATAGGAGAGGTTACATAGCAGTCTGTGCACAGAACACACAGTGACATTGGTGTGAGTGGTGGGTGAATAGGATAGGCTACATCGCAGTCTGTGCACAGAACACACAGTGACATTGGTGTAAGTGGTGGGTGAATAGGATAGGCTACATCGCAGTCTGTGCACAGAGCACACAGTGACATTGGTGTAAGTGGTGGGTGAATAGGATAGTCTACATCGCAGTCTGTGCACAGTACACACAGTGACATTGGTGTAAGTGGTGGGTAAATAGGATAGGCTACATCGCAGTCTGTGCACAGAACACACAGTGACATAGGTGTAAGTGGTGGGTGAATAGGATAGGCTACATAGCAGTCTGCACAGGGCACACAGTGACATTGGTGTGAATGGTGGGTGAATAGGATAGGCTGCATCGCAGTCTGTGCACAGAACACACAGTGACATTGGTGTAAGTGGTGGGTGAATAGGATAGGCTACATAGCAGTCTGCACAGAACACACAGAGACATTGGTGTGAGTGATGGCTGAATAGGATAGGCTACATAGCAGTCTGTGCACAGGGCACACAGTGACATTGGTGTGAGTGATGGCTGAATAGGATAGGCTACATAGCAGTCTGTGCACAGGGCACAAAGTGACATTGGTGTAAGTGGTGGGTGAAAAGGATAGGCTACATAGCAGTCTGCACAGAACACACAGAGACATTGGTGTGAGTGATAGGTGAATAGGAGAGGCTACATAGCAGTCTGTCCACAGGGCACAGAGTGACATTGGTGTGACTGGTGGGTGAATAGGATAGGCTACATAGCAGTCTGTGCACAGGGCACAAAGTGACATTGGTGTGAGTGGTGGGTGAATAGGATAGGCCACATAGCAGTCTGTGCCAGGGTACACAGTGACATTGGTGTGAGTGGTGGGTGAATAGTATAGGCTACATAGCAGTCTGTGCACAGGGCACACAGTGACATTGGTGTGAGTGGTGGATGAATAGGAGAGGCTACATAGCAGTCTGTGCACAGGGCACACAGTGACATTGGTGTGAGTGGTGAGTGAATAGGATAGGCTACATAGCAGTCTGTGCCAGGGTACACAGTGACATTGGTGTGAGTGGTGGATGAATAGTATAGGATACATAGCAGTCTGTGCACAGGGCACACAGTGACATTGGTGTGAGTGGTGGATGAATAGGAGAGGTTACATAGCAGTCTGTGCACAGAACACACAGTGACATTGGTGTGAGTGGTGGGTGAATAGGATAGGCTACATCGCAGTCTGTGCACAGAACACACAGTGACATTGGTGTAAGTGGTGGGTGAATAGGATAGGCTACATCGCAGTCTGTGCACAGAGCACACAGTGACATTGGTGTAAGTGGTGGGTGAATAGGATAGTCTACATCGCAGTCTGTGCACAGAACACACAGTGATATTGGTTTAAGTGGTGGGTGAATAGGATAGGCTACATCGCAGTCTGCACAGAACACACAGAGACATTGGTGTGAGTGGTGGGTGAATAGGAGGCTACATAGCAGTCTGTGCACAGAGCACACAGTGATATTGGTGTGAGTGGTGGGTGAATAGGATAGGCTACATAGCAGTCTGTGCACAGGGCACACAGTGACATTGGTGTGAGTGGAGGATGAAAAGGAGGCTACATAGCAGTCTGTGCACATGGCACACAGTGACATTCGTGTGAGTGGTGAGTGAATAGGATAGGCTACATAGCAGTCTGTGCACATGGCACACAGTGACATTGGTGTGAGTGGTGGGTGAATACGATAGGCTACATAGCAGTCTGTGCACATGGCACACAGTGACATTGGTGTGAGTGATGGCTGAATAGGATAGGCTACATAGCAGTCTGTGCACAGGGCACAAAGTGACATTGGTGTAAGTGGTGGGTGAATAGGATAGGCTACATAGCAGTCTGCACAGAACACACAGAGACATTGGTGTGAGTGATAGGTGAATAGGAGAGGCTACATAGCAGTCTGTCCACAGGGCACACAGTGACATTGGTGTGACTGGTGGGTGAATAGGATAGGCTACATAGCAGTCTGTGCACAGGGCACAAAGTGACATTGGTGTGAGTGGTGGGTGAATAGGATAGGCCACATAGCAGCTTGTGCCAGGGTACACAGTGACATTGGTGTGAGTGGTGGGTGAATAGGAGAGGCTACATAGCAGTCTGTGCACAGGGCACACAGTGACATTGGTGTGAGTGGTGGATGAATAGGAGAGGCTACATAGCAGTCTGTGCACAGGGCACACAGTGACATTGGTGTGAGTGGTGAGTGAATAGGATAGGCTACATAGCAGTCTGTGCCAGGGTACACAGTGACATTGGTGTGAGTGGTGGATGAATAGGATAGGCTACATAGCAGTCTGTGCACAGGGCACACAGTGACATTGGTGTGAGTGGTGGATGAATAGGAGAGGTTACATAGCAGTTTGTGCACAGAACACACAGTGACATTGGTGTGAGTGGTGGGTGAATAGGATAGGCTACATCGCAGTCTGTGCATAGAACACACAGTGACATTGGTGTAAGTGGTGGGTGAATAGGATAGGCTACATCGCAGTCTGTGCACAGAGCACACAGTGACATTGGTGTAAGTGGTGGGTGAATAGGATAGTCTACATCGCAGTCTGTGCACAGAACACACAGTGACATTGATGTAAGTGGTGGGTGAATAGGATAGGCTACATCGCAGTCTGTGCACAGAACACACAGTGACATAGGTGTAAGTGGTGGGTGAATAGGATAGGCTACATAGCAGTCTGCACAGGGCACACAGTGACATTGGTGTGAGTGGTGGGTGAATAGGATAGGCTACATCGCAGTCTGTGCACAGAACACACAGTGACATTGGTGTAAGTGGTGGGTGAATAGGATAGGCTACATAGCAGTCTGCACAGAACACACAGAGACATTGGTGTAAGTGATGGCTGAATAGGATAGGCTACATAGCAGTCTGTGCACAGGGCACACAGTGACATTGGTGTGACTGGTGGGTGAATAGGATAGGCTACATAGCAGTCTGTGCACAGGGCACAAAGTGACATTGGTGTGAGTGGTTGGTGAGTAGGATAGACCACATAGCAGTCTGTGCCAGGGTACACAGTGACATTGGTGTGAGTGGTGGGTGAATAGTATAGGCTACATAGCAGTCTGGGCACAGGGCACACAGTGACATTGGTGTGAGTGGTGAGTGAATAGGATAGGCTACATAGCAGTCTGTGCCAGGGTACACAGTGACATTGGTGTGAGTGGTGGATGAATAGTATAGGATACATAGCAGTCTGTGCACAGGGCACACAGTGACTTTGGTGTGAGTGGTGGATGAATAGGAGAGGTTACATAGCAGTCTGTGCACAGAACACACAGTGACATTGGTGTGAGTGGTGGGTGAATAGGATAGGCTACATCGCAGTCTGTGCACAGAACACACAGTGACATTGGTGTAAGTGGTGGGTGAATAGGATAGTCTACATCGCAGTCTGTGCACAGAACACACAGTGACATTGGTGTAAGTGGTGGGTGAATAGGATAGGCTACATCGCAGTCTGTGCACAGAGCACACAGTGACATTGGTGTAAGTGGTGGGTGAATAGGAAAGTCTACATCGCAGTCTGTGTACAGAACACACAGTGACATTGGTGTAAGTGGTGGGTGAATAGGATAGGCTACATCGCAGTCTGCACAGGGCACACAGTGACATTGGTGTGAGTGGTGGGTGAATAGGATAGGCTACATCGCAGTCTGTGCACAGAACACACAGTGACATTGGTGTAAGTGGTGGGTGAATAGGATAGGCTACATAGCAGTCTGCACAGAACACACAGAGACATTGGTGTGAGTGATGGCTGAATAGGATAGGCTACATAGCAGTCTGTGCACTGGGCACACAGTGACATTGGTGTGAGTGGTGGGTGAATAGGATAGGCTACATCGCAGTCTGTGCACAGAACACACAGTGACATTGGTGTAAGTGGTGGGTGAATAGGATAGGCTACATAGCAGTCTGTGCACAGGGCACACAGTGACATTGGTGTAAGTGGTGGGTGAATAGGATAGGCTACATAGCAGTCTGCACAGAACACACAGAGACATTGGTGTGAGTGATGGCTGAATAGGATAGGCTACATAGCAGTCTGTGCACAGGGCACAAAGTGACATTGGTGTAAGTGGTGGGTGAATAGGATAGGCTACATAGCAGTCTGCACAGAACACACAGAGACATTGGTGTGAGTGATAGGTAAATAGGAGAGGCTACATAGCAGTCTGTGCACAGGGCACAAAGTGACATTGGTGTGAGTGGTGGGTGAATAGGATAGGCCACATAGCAGTCTGTGCCAGGGTACACAGTGACATTGGTGTGAGTGGTGGGTGATTAGGATAGGCTACATAGCAGTCTGTGCACAGGGCACACAGTGACATTGGTGTGAGTGGTGGGTGAATAGGAGGCTACATAGCAGTCTGTGCACAGGGCACACAGTGACATTGGTGTGAGTGGTGGATGAATAGGAGAGGCTACATAGCAGTCTGTGCACAGGGCACACAGTGACATTGGTGTGAGTGGTGAGTGAATAGGATAGGCTACATAGCAGTCTGTGCCAGGGTACACAGTGACATTGGTGTGAGTGGTGGATGAATAGGATAGGCTACATAGCAGTCTGTGCACAGGGCACACAGTGACATTGGTGTGAGTGGTGGATGAATAGGAGAGGTTACATAGCAGTTTGTGCACAGAACACACAGTGACATTGGTGTGAGTGGTGGGTGAATAGGATAGGCTACATCGCAGTCTGTGCATAGAACACACAGTGACATTGGTGTAAGTGGTGGGTGAATAGGATAGGCTACATCGCAGTCTGTGCACAGAGCACACAGTGACATTGGTGTAAGTGGTGGGTGAATAGGATAGTCTACATCGCAGTCTGTGCACAGAACACACAGTGACATTGATGTAAGTGGTGGGTGAATAGGATAGGCTACATCGCAGTCTGTGCACAGAACACACAGTGACATAGGTGTAAGTGGTGGGTGAATAGGATAGGCTACATAGCAGTCTGCACAGGGCACACAGTGACATTGGTGTGAGTGGTGGGTGAATAGGATAGGCTACATCGCAGTCTGTGCACAGAACACACAGTGACATTGGTGTAAGTGGTGGGTGAATAGGATAGGCTACATAGCAGTCTGCACAGAACACACAGAGACATTGGTGTAAGTGATGGCTGAATAGGATAGGCTACATAGCAGTCTGTGCACAGGGCACACAGTGACATTGGTGTGACTGGTGGGTGAATAGGATAGGCTACATAGCAGTCTGTGCACAGGGCACAAAGTGACATTGGTGTGAGTGGTTGGTGAGTAGGATAGACCACATAGCAGTCTGTGCCAGGGTACACAGTGACATTGGTGTGAGTGGTGGGTGAATAGTATAGGCTACATAGCAGTCTGGGCACAGGGCACACAGTGACATTGGTGTGAGTGGTGAGTGAATAGGATAGGCTACATAGCAGTCTGTGCCAGGGTACACAGTGACATTGGTGTGAGTGGTGGATGAATAGTATAGGATACATAGCAGTCTGTGCACAGGGCACACAGTGACTTTGGTGTGAGTGGTGGATGAATAGGAGAGGTTACATAGCAGTCTGTGCACAGAACACACAGTGACATTGGTGTGAGTGGTGGGTGAATAGGATAGGCTACATCGCAGTCTGTGCACAGAACACACAGTGACATTGGTGTAAGTGGTGGGTGAATAGGATAGTCTACATCGCAGTCTGTGCACAGAACACACAGTGACATTGGTGTAAGTGGTGGGTGAATAGGATAGGCTACATCGCAGTCTGTGCACAGAGCACACAGTGACATTGGTGTAAGTGGTGGGTGAATAGGAAAGTCTACATCGCAGTCTGTGTACAGAACACACAGTGACATTGGTGTAAGTGGTGGGTGAATAGGATAGGCTACATCGCAGTCTGCACAGGGCACACAGTGACATTGGTGTGAGTGGTGGGTGAATAGGATAGGCTACATCGCAGTCTGTGCACAGAACACACAGTGACATTGGTGTAAGTGGTGGGTGAATAGGATAGGCTACATAGCAGTCTGCACAGAACACACAGAGACATTGGTGTGAGTGATGGCTGAATAGGATAGGCTACATAGCAGTCTGTGCACTGGGCACACAGTGACATTGGTGTGAGTGGTGGGTGAATAGGATAGGCTACATCGCAGTCTGTGCACAGAACACACAGTGACATTGGTGTAAGTGGTGGGTGAATAGGATAGGCTACATAGCAGTCTGTGCACAGGGCACACAGTGACATTGGTGTAAGTGGTGGGTGAATAGGATAGGCTACATAGCAGTCTGCACAGAACACACAGAGACATTGGTGTGAGTGATGGCTGAATAGGATAGGCTACATAGCAGTCTGTGCACAGGGCACAAAGTGACATTGGTGTAAGTGGTGGGTGAATAGGATAGGCTACATAGCAGTCTGCACAGAACACACAGAGACATTGGTGTGAGTGATAGGTAAATAGGAGAGGCTACATAGCAGTCTGTGCACAGGGCACAAAGTGACATTGGTGTGAGTGGTGGGTGAATAGGATAGGCCACATAGCAGTCTGTGCCAGGGTACACAGTGACATTGGTGTGAGTGGTGGGTGATTAGGATAGGCTACATAGCAGTCTGTGCACAGGGCACACAGTGACATTGGTGTGAGTGGTGGGTGAATAGGAGGCTACATAGCAGTCTGTGCACAGGGCACACAGTGACATTGGTGTGAGTGGTGGGTGAATAGGAGGCTACATAGCAGTCTGTGCACAGGGCACACAGTGACATTGGTGTAAGTGGTGGGTGAACAAGAGGCTACATAGCAGTCTGTGCACAGGGCACACAGTGACATTGGTGTGAGTGGTGGGTGAATAGGAGGCTACATAGCTGTCTGTGCACAGAGCACACAGTGACATTGGTGTGAGTGGTGGGTGAATACGATAGGCTACATAGCAGTCTGTGCACAGGGCACACAGTGACATTGGTGTGAGTGGTGGGTGAATAGGATAGGCTACATAGCAGTCTGTGCACAGGGCACACAGTGACATTGGTGTGAGTGGTGGGTGAATAGGAGAGGCTACATAGCAGTCTGTGCACAGGACACAGTGACATTGGGGTGAGTGGTGGGTGAATAGGATAGGCTACATAGCAGTCTGTGCACAGGGCACACAGTGACATTGGTGTAAGTAGTGGGTGAACAGGAGGCTACATAGCAGTCTGTGCACATAGCACACAGTGACATTGGTGTGAGTGGTGGGTGAATAGGATAGGCTACATAGCAGTCTGTGCACAGGGCACACAGTGACATTGGTGTGAGTGGTGGGTGAATAGGATAGGCTACATAGCAGTCTGTGCACAGGGCACACAGTGACATTGGAGTGAGTGGTGGGTGAATAGGATAGGCTACATAGCAGTCTGTGCACAGGGCACACAGTGACATTGGTGTAAGTGGTGGGTGAACAGGAGGCTACATAGCAGTCTGTGCACATGGCACACAGTGACATTGGTGTGAGTGGTGGGTGAATAGGATAGGCTACATAGCAGTCTGTGCACAGGGCACACAGTGACATTGGTGTGAGTGGTGGATGAAAAGGAGGCTACATAGCAGTTTGTGCACATGGCACACAGTGACATTCGTGTGAGTGGTGGGTGAATAGGATAGGCTACATAGCAGTCTGTGCACATGGCACACAGTGACATTGGTGTGAGTGGTGGGTGAATACGATAGGCTACATAGCAGTCTGTGCACATGGCACACAGTGACATTGGTGTGAGTGATGGCTGAATAGGATAGGCTACATAGCAGTCTGTGCACAGGGCACACAGTGACATTGGTGTAAGTGGTGGGTGAATAGGATAGGCTACATAGCAGTCTGCACAGAACACACAGAGACATTGGTGTGAGTGATAGGTGAATAGGAGAGGCTACATAGCAGTCTGTCCACAGGGCACACAGTGACATTGGAGTGACTGGTGGGTGAATAGGATAGGCTACATAGCAGTCTGTGCACAGGGCACAAAGTGACATTGGTGTGAGTGGTGGGTGAATAGGATAGGCCACATAGCAGCTTGTGCCAGGGTACACAGTGACATTGGTGTGAGTGGTGGGTGAATAGGAGTGGCTACATAGCAGTCTGTGCACAGGGCACACAGTGACATTGGTGTGAGTGGTGGATGAATAGGAGAGGCTACATAGCAGTCTGTGCACAGGGCACACAGTGACATTGGTGTGAGTGGTGAGTGAATAGGATAGGCTACATAGCAGTCTGTGCCAGGGTACACAGTGACATTGGTGTGAGTGGTGGATGAATAGGATAGGCTACATAGCAGTCTGTGCACAGGGCACACAGTGACATTGGTGTGAGTGGTGGATGAATAGGAGAGGTTACATAGCAGTCTGTGCACAGAACACACAGTGACATTGGTGTGAGTGGTGGGTGAATAGGATAGGCTACATCGCAGTCTGTGCACAGAACACACAGTGACATTGGTGTAAGTGGTGGGTGAATAGGATAGGCTACATAGCAGTCTGCACAGAACACACAGAGACATTGGTGTGAGTGATAGGTGAATAGGAGAGGCTACATAGCAGTCTGTCCACAGGGCACACAGTGACATTGGAGTGACTGGTGGGTGAATAGGATAGGCTACATAGCAGTCTGTGCACAGGGCACAAAGTGACATTGGTGTGAGTGGTGGGTGAATAGGATAGGCTACATAGCAGCTTGTGCCAGGGTACACAGTGACATTGGTGTGAGTGGTGGGTGAATAGGATAGGCTACATAGCAGTCTGTGCACAGGGCACACAGTGACATTGGTGTGAGTGGTGGATGAATAGGAGAGGTTACATAGCAGTCTGTGCACAGAACACACAGTGACATTGGTGTGAGTGGTGGGTGAATAGGATAGGCTACATCGCAGTCTGTGCACAGAACACACAGTGACATTGGTGTAAGTGGTGGGTGAATAGGATAGGCTACATCGCAGTCTGTGCACAGAGCACACAGTGACATTGGTGTAAGTGGTGGGTGAATAGGATAGTCTACATCGCAGTCTGTGCACAGTACACACAGTGACATTGGTGTAAGTGGTGGGTAAATAGGATAGGCTACATCGCAGTCTGTGCACAGAACACACAGTGACATAGGTGTAAGTGGTGGGTGAATAGGATAGGCTACATAGCAGTCTGCACAGGGCACACAGTGACATTGGTGTGAGTGGTGGGTGAATAGGATAGGCTGCATCGCAGTCTGTGCACAGAACACACAGTGACATTGGTGTAAGTGGTGGGTGAATAGGATAGGCTACATAGCAGTCTGCACAGAACACACAGAGACATTGGTGTGAGTGATGGCTGAATAGGATAGGCTACATAGCAGTCTGTGCACAGGGCACACAGTGACATTGGTGTGAGTGATGGCTGAATAGGATAGGCTACATAGCAGTCTGTGCACAGGGCACAAAGTGACATTGGTGTAAGTGGTGGGTGAATAGGATAGGCTACATAGCAGTCTGCACAGAACACTAAGAGACATTGGTGTGAGTGATAGGTGAATAGGAGAGGCTACATAGCAGTCTGTCCACAGGGCACAGAGTGACATTGGTGTGACTGGTGGGTGAATAGGATAGGCTACATAGCAGTCTGTGCACAGGGCACAAAGTGACATTGGTGTGAGTGGTGGGTGAATAGGATAGGCCACATAGCAGCTTGTGCCAGGGTACACAGTGACATTGGTGTGAGTGGTGGGTGAATAGGAGAGGCTACATAGCAGTCTGTGCACAGGGCACACAGTGACATTGGTGTGAGTGGTGGATGAATAGGAGAGGCTACATAGCAGTCTGTGCACAGGGCACACAGTGACATTGGTGTGAGTGGTGAGTGAATAGGATAGGCTACATAGTAGTCTGTGCCAGTGTACACAGTGACATTGGTGTGAGTGGTGGATGAATAGGATAGGCTACATAGCAGTCTGTGCACAGGGCACACAGTGACATTGGTGTGAGTGGTGGATGAATAGGAGAGGTTACATAGCAGTTTGTGCACAGAACACACAGTGACATTGGTGTGAGTGGTGGGTGAATAGGATAGGCTACATCGCAGTCTGTGCACAGAACACACAGTGACATTGGTGTAAGTGGTGGGTGAATAGGATAGGCTACATCGCAGTCTGTGCACAGAGCACACAGTGACATTGGTGTAAGTGGTGGGTGAATAGGATAGTCTACATCGCAGTCTGTGCACAGAACACACAGTGACATTGGTGTAAGTGGTGGGTGAATAGGATAGGCTACATCGCAGTCTGTGCACAGAACACACAGTGACATAGGTGTAAGTGGTGGGTGAATAGGATAGGCTACATAGCAGTCTGCACAGGGCACACAGTGACATTGGTGTGAGTGGTGGGTGAATAGGATAGGCTACATCGCAGTCTGTGCACAGAACACACAGTGACATTGGTGTAAGTGGTGGGTGAATAGGATAGGCTACATAGCAGTCTGCACAGAA
The DNA here is from genome assembly GCA_031769625.1 of Taudactylus pleione. Lineage (NCBI taxonomy): Eukaryota > Metazoa > Chordata > Amphibia > Anura > Myobatrachidae > Taudactylus > Taudactylus pleione. The sequence continues at coordinate 2,796,617 of JAUIMM010000141.1, read as the reverse complement.
CACACAGAGACATTGGTGTAAGTGATGGCTGAATAGGATAGGCTACATAGCAGTCTGTGCACAGGGCACACAGTGACATTGGTGTGACTGGTGGGTGAATAGGATAGGCTACATAGCAGTCTGTGCACAGGGCACAAAGTGACATTGGTGTGAGTGGTTGGTGAGTAGGATAGACCACATAGCAGTCTGTGCCAGGGTACACAGTGACATTGGTGTGAGTGGTGGGTGAATAGTATAGGCTACATAGCAGTCTTGGCACAGGGCACACAGTGACATTGGTGTGAGTGGTGAGTGAATAGGATAGGCTACATAGCAGTCTGTGCCAGGGTACACAGTGACATTGGTGTGAGTGGTGGATGAATAGTATAGGATACATAGCAGTCTGTGCACAGGGCACACAGTGACTTTGGTGTGAGTGGTGGATGAATAGGAGAGGTTACATAGCAGTCTGTGCACAGAACACACAGTGACATTGGTGTGAGTGGTGGGTGAATAGGATAGGCTACATCGCAGTCTGTGCACAGAACACACAGTGACATTGGTGTAAGTGGTGGGTGAATAGGATAGTCTACATCGCAGTCTGTGCACAGAACACACAGTGACATTGGTGTAAGTGGTGGGTGAATAGGATAGGCTACATCACAGTCTGTGCACAGAGCACACAGTGACATTGGTGTAAGTGGTGGGTGAATAGGAAAGTCTACATCGCAGTCTGTGCACAGAACACACAGTGACATTGGTGTAAGTGGTGGGTGAATAGGATAGGCTACATCGCAGTCTGCACAGGGCACACAGTGACATTGGTGTGAGTGGTGGGTGAATAGGATAGGCTACATCGCAGTCTGTGCACAGAACACACAGTGACATTGGTGTAAGTGGTGGGTGAATAGGATAGGCTACATAGCAGTCTGCACAGAACACACAGAGACATTGGTGTGAGTGATGGCTGAATAGGATAGGCTACATAGCAGTCTGTGCACTGGGCACACAGTGACATTGGTGTGAGTGGTGGGTGAATAGGAGAGGCTACATAGCAGTCTGTGCACAGAGCACACAGTGACATTGGTGTGAGTGGTGGGTGAATAGGATAGGCTACATAGCAGTCTGTGCACAGGGCACACAGTGACATTGGTGTGAGTGGTGGGTGAATAGGAGAGGCTACATAGCAGTCTGTGCACAGGACACAGTGACATTGGGGTGAGTGGTGGGTGAATAGGATAGGCTACATAGCAGTCTGTGCACAGGGCACACAGTGACATTGGTGTAAGTAGTGGGTGAACAGGAGGCTACATAGCAGTCTGTGCACATAGCACACAGTGACATTGGTGTGAGTGGTGGGTGAATAGGATAGGCTACATACCAGTCTGTGCACAGGGCACACAGTGACATTGGTGTGAGTGGTGGGTGAATAGGATAGGCTACATAGCAGTCTGTGCACAGGGCACACAGTGACATTGGAGTGAGTGGTGGGTGAATAGGATAGGCTACATAGCAGTCTGTGCACAGGGCACACAGTGACATTGGTGTAAGTGGTGGGTGAACAGGAGGCTACATAGCAGTCTGTGCACATGGCACACAGTGACATTGGTGTGAGTGGTGGGTGAATAGGATAGGCTACATAGCAGTCTGTGCACAGGGCACACAGTGACATTGGTGTGAGTGGTGGATGAAAAGGAGGCTACATAGCAGTCTGTGCACATGGCACACAGTGACATTCGTTTGAGTGGTGGGTGAATAGGATAGGCTACATAGCAGTCTGTGCACATGGCACACAGTGACATTGGTGTGAGTGGTGGGTGAATACGATAGGCTACATAGCAGTCTGTGCACATGGCACACAGTGACATTGGTGTGAGTGATGGCTGAATAGGATAGGCTACATAGCAGTCTGTGCACAGGGCACACAGTGACATTGGTGTAAGTGGTGGGTGAAAAGGATAGGCTACATAGCAGTCTGCACAGAACACACAGAGACATTGGTGTGAGTGATAGGTGAATAGGAGAGGCTACATAGCAGTCTGTCCACAGGGCACACAGTGACATTGGAGTGACTGGTGGGTGAATAGGATAGGCTACATAGCAGTCTGTGCACAGGGCACAAAGTGACATTGGTGTGAGTGGTGGGTGAATAAGATAGGCCACATAGCAGCTTGTGCCAGGGTACACAGTGACATTGGTGTGAGTGGTGGGTGAATAGGAGTGGCTACATAGCAGTCTGTGCACAGCGCACACAGTGACATTGGTGTGAGTGGTGGATGAATAGGAGAGGCTACATAGCAGTCTGTGCACAGGGCACACAGTGACATTGGTGTGAGTGGTGAGTGAATAGGATAGGCTACATAGCAGTCTGTGCCAGGGTACACAGTGACATTGGTGTGAGTGGTGGATGAATAGGATAGGCTACATAGCAGTCTGTGCACAGGGCACACAGTGACATTGGTGTGAGTGGTGGATGAATAGGAGAGGTTACATAGCAGTCTGTGCACAGAACACACAGTGACATTGGTGTGAGTGGTGGGTGAATAGGATAGGCTACATCGCAGTCTGTGCACAGAACACACAGTGACATTGGTGTAAGTGGTGGGTGAATAGGATAGGCTACATCGCAGTCTGTGCACAGAGCACACAGTGACATTGGTGTAAGTGGTGGGTGAATAGGATAGTCTACATCGCAGTCTGTGCACAGTACACACAGTGACATTGGTGTAAGTGGTGGGTAAATAGGATAGGCTACATCGCAGTCTGTGCACAGAACACACAGTGACATAGGTGTAAGTGGTGGGTGAATAGGATAGGCTACATAGCAGTCTGCACAGGGCACACAGTGACATTGGTGTGAATGGTGGGTGAATAGGATAGGCTGCATCGCAGTCTGTGCACAGAACACACAGTGACATTGGTGTAAGTGGTGGGTGAATAGGATAGGCTACATAGCAGTCTGCACAGAACACACAGAGACATTGGTGTGAGTGATGGCTGAATAGGATAGGCTACATAGCAGTCTGTGCACAGGGCACACAGTGACATTGGTGTGAGTGATGGCTGAATAGGATAGGCTACATAGCAGTCTGTGCACAGGGCACAAAGTGACATTGGTGTAAGTGGTGGGTGAATAGGATAGGCTACATAGCAGTCTGCACAGAACACACAGAGACATTGGTGTGAGTGATAGGTGAATAGGAGAGGCTACATAGCAGTCTGTCCACAGGGCACAGAGTGACATTGGTGTGACTGGTGGGTGAATAGGATAGGCTACATAGCAGTCTGTGCACAGGGCACAAAGTGACATTGGTGTGAGTGGTGGGTGAATAGGATAGGCCACATAGCAGTCTGTGCCAGGGTACACAGTGACATTGGTGTGAGTGGTGGGTGAATAGTATAGGCTACATAGCAGTCTGTGCACAGGGCACACAGTGACATTGGTGTGAGTGGTGGATGAATAGGAGAGGCTACATAGCAGTCTGTGCACAGGGCACACAGTGACATTGGTGTGAGTGGTGAGTGAATAGGATAGGCTACATAGCAGTCTGTGCCAGGGTACACAGTGACATTGGTGTGAGTGGTGGATGAATAGTATAGGATACATAGCAGTCTGTGCACAGGGCACACAGTGACATTGGTGTGAGTGGTGGATGAATAGGAGAGGTTACATAGCAGTCTGTGCACAGAACACACAGTGACATTGGTGTGAGTGGTGGGTGAATAGGATAGGCTACATCGCAGTCTGTGCACAGAACACACAGTGACATTGGTGTAAGTGGTGGGTGAATAGGATAGGCTACATCGCAGTCTGTGCACAGAGCACACAGTGACATTGGTGTAAGTGGTGGGTGAATAGGATAGTCTACATCGCAGTCTGTGCACAGAACACACAGTGATATTGGTGTAAGTGGTGGGTGAATAGGATAGGCTACATCGCAGTCTGCACAGAACACACAGAGACATTGGTGTGAGTGGTGGGTGAATAGGAGGCTACATAGCAGTCTGTGCACAGAGCACACAGTGATATTGGTGTGAGTGGTGGGTGAATAGGATAGGCTACATAGCAGTCTGTGCACAGGGCACACAGTGACATTGGTGTGAGTGGAGGATGAAAAGGAGGCTACATAGCAGTCTGTGCACATGGCACACAGTGACATTCGTGTGAGTGGTGAGTGAATAGGATAGGCTACATAGCAGTCTGTGCACATGGCACACAGTGACATTGGTGTGAGTGGTGGGTGAATACGATAGGCTACATAGCAGTCTGTGCACATGGCACACAGTGACATTGGTGTGAGTGATGGCTGAATAGGATAGGCTACATAGCAGTCTGTGCACAGGGCACAAAGTGACATTGGTGTAAGTGGTGGGTGAATAGGATAGGCTACATAGCAGTCTGCACAGAACACACAGAGACATTGGTGTGAGTGATAGGTGAATAGGAGAGGCTACATAGCAGTCTGTGCACAGGGCACACAGTGACATTGGTGTGACTGGTGGGTGAATAGGATAGGCTACATAGCAGTCTGTGCACAGGGCACAAAGTGACATTGGTGTGAGTGGTGGGTGAATAGGATAGGCCACATAGCAGCTTGTGCCAGGGTACACAGTGACATTGGTGTGAGTGGTGGGTGAATAGGAGAGGCTACATAGCAGTCTGTGCACAGGGCACACAGTGACATTGGTGTGAGTGGTGGATGAATAGGAGAGGCTACATAGCAGTCTGTGCACAGGGCACACAGTGACATTGGTGTGAGTGGTGAGTGAATAGGATAGGCTACATAGCAGTCTGTGCCAGGGTACACAGTGACATTGGTGTGAGTGGTGGATGAATAGGATAGGCTACATAGCAGTCTGTGCACAGGGCACACAGTGACATTGGTGTGAGTGGTGGATGAATAGGAGAGGTTACATAGCAGTTTGTGCACAGAACACACAGTGACATTGGTGTGAGTGGTGGGTGAATAGGATAGGCTACATCGCAGTCTGTGCACAGAACACACAGTGACATTGGTGTAAGTGGTGGGTGAATAGGATAGGCTACATCGCAGTCTGTGCACAGAGCACACAGTGACATTGGTGTAAGTGGTGGGTGAATAGGATAGTCTACATCGCAGTCTGTGCACAGAACACACAGTGACATTGATGTAAGTGGTGGGTGAATAGGATAGGCTACATCGCAGTCTGTGCACAGAACACACAGTGACATAGGTGTAAGTGGTGGGTGAATAGGATAGGCTACATAGCAGTCTGCACAGGGCACACAGTGACATTGGTGTGAGTGGTGGGTGAATAGGATAGGCTACATCGCAGTCTGTGCACAGAACACACAGTGACATTGGTGTAAGTGGTGGGTGAATAGGATAGGCTACATAGCAGTCTGCACAGAACACACAGAGACATTGGTGTAAGTGATGGCTGAATAGGATAGGCTACATAGCAGTCTGTGCACAGGGCACACAGTGACATTGGTGTGACTGGTGGGTGAATAGGATAGGCTACATAGCAGTCTGTGCACAGGGCACAAAGTGACATTGGTGTGAGTGGTTGGTGAGTAGGATAGACCACATAGCAGTCTGTGCCAGGGTACACAGTGACATTGGTGTGAGTGGTGGGTGAATAGTATAGGCTACATAGCAGTCTGGGCACAGGGCACACAGTGACATTGGTGTGAGTGGTGAGTGAATAGGATAGGCTACATAGCAGTCTGTGCCAGGGTACACAGTGACATTGGTGTGAGTGGTGGATGAATAGTATAGGATACATAGCAGTCTGTGCACAGGGCACACAGTGACTTTGGTGTGAGTGGTGGATGAATAGGAGAGGTTACATAGCAGTCTGTGCACAGAACACACAGTGACATTGGTGTGAGTGGTGGGTGAATAGGATAGGCTACATCGCAGTCTGTGCACAGAACACACAGTGACATTGGTGTAAGTGGTGGGTGAATAGGATAGTCTACATCGCAGTCTGTGCACAGAACACACAGTGACATTGGTGTAAGTGGTGGGTGAATAGGATAGGCTACATCGCAGTCTGTGCACAGAGCACACAGTGACATTGGTGTAAGTGGTGGGTGAATAGGAAAGTCTACATCGCAGTCTGTGCACAGAACACACAGTGACATTGGTGTAAGTGGTGGGTGAATAGGATAGGCTACATCGCAGTCTGCACAGGGCACACAGTGACATTGGTGTGAGTGGTGGGTGAATAGGATAGGCTACATCGCAGTCTGTGCACAGAACACACAGTGACATTGGTGTAAGTGGTGGGTGAATAGGATAGGCTACATAGCAGTCTGCACAGAACACACAGAGACATTGGTGTGAGTGATGGCTGAATAGGATAGGCTACATAGCAGTCTGTGCACTGGGCACACAGTGACATTGGTGTGAGTGGTGGGTGAATAGGATAGGCTACATCGCAGTCTGTGCACAGAACACACAGTGACATTGGTGTAAGTGGTGGGTGAATAGGATAGGCTACATAGCAGTCTGTGCACAGGGCACACAGTGACATTGGTGTAAGTGGTGGGTGAATAGGATAGGCTACATAGCAGTCTGCACAGAACACACAGAGACATTGGTGTGAGTGATGGCTGAATAGGATAGGCTACATAGCAGTCTGTGCACAGGGCACAAAGTGACATTGGTGTAAGTGGTGGGTGAATAGGATAGGCTACATAGCAGTCTGCACAGAACACACAGAGACATTGGTGTGAGTGATAGGTGAATAGGAGAGGCTACATAGCAGTCTGTCCACAGGGCACACTGTGACATTGGTGTGACTGGTGGGTGAATAGGATAGGCTACATAGCAGTCTGTGCACAGGGCACAAAGTGACATTGGTGTGAGTGGTGGGTGAATAGGATAGGCCACATAGCAGTCTGTGCCAGGGTACACAGTGACATTGGTGTGAGTGGTGGGTGATTAGGATAGGCTACATAGCAGTCTGTGCACAGGGCACACAGTGACATTGGTGTGAGTGGTGGGTGAATAGGAGGCTACATAGCAGTCTGTGCACAGGGCACACAGTGACATTGGTGTGAGTGGTGGGTGAATAGGAGGCTACATAGCAGTCTGTGCACAGGGCACACAGTGACATTGGTGTAAGTGGTGGGTGAACAAGAGGCTACATAGCAGTCTGTGCACAGGGCACACAGTGACATTGGTGTGAGTGGTGGGTGAATAGGATAGGCTACATAGCAGTCTGTGCACAGGGCACACAGTGACATTGGTGTGAGTGGTGGGTGAATAGGAGGCTACATAGCAGTCTGTGCACAGAGCACACAGTGACATTGGTGTGAGTGGTGGGTGAATACGATAGGCTACATAGCAGTCTGTGCACAGGGCACACAGTGACATTGGTGTGAGTGGTGGGTGAATAGGATAGGCTACATAGCAGTCTGTGCACAGGGCACACAGTGACATTGGTGTGAGTGGTGGGTGAATAGGAGAGGCTACATAGCAGTCTGTGCACAGGACACAGTGACATTGGGGTGAGTGGTGGGTGAATAGGATAGGCTACATAGCAGTCTGTGCACAGGGCACACAGTGACATTGGTGTAAGTAGTGGGTGAACAGGAGGCTACATAGCAGTCTGTGCACATAGCACACAGTGACATTGGTGTGAGTGGTGGGTGAATAGGATAGGCTACATAGCAGTCTGTGCACAGGGCACACAGTGACATTGGTGTGAGTGGTGGGTGAATAGGATAGGCTACATAGCAGTCTGTGCACAGGGCACACAGTGACATTGGAGTGAGTGGTGGGTGAATAGGATAGGCTACATAGCAGTCTGTGCACAGGGCACACAGTGACATTGGTGTAAGTGGTGGGTGAACAGGAGGCTACATAGCAGTCTGTGCACATGGCACACAGTGACATTGGTGTGAGTGGTGGGTGAATAGGATAGGCTACATAGCAGTCTGTGCACAGGGCACACAGTGACATTGGTGTGAGTGGTGGATGAAAAGGAGGCTACATAGCAGTTTGTGCACATGGCACACAGTGACATTCGTGTGAGTGGTGGGTGAATAGGATAGGCTACATAGCAGTCTGTGCACATGGCACACAGTGACATTGGTGTGAGTGGTGGGTGAATACGATAGGCTACATAGCAGTCTGTGCACATGGCACACAGTGACATTGGTGTGAGTGATGGCTGAATAGGATAGGCTACATAGCAGTCTGTGCACAGGGCACACAGTGACATTGGTGTAAGTGGTGGGTGAATAGGATAGGCTACATAGCAGTCTGCACAGAACACACAGAGACATTGGTGTGAGTGATAGGTGAATAGGAGAGGCTACATAGCAGTCTGTCCACAGGGCACACAGTGACATTGGAGTGACTGGTGGGTGAATAGGATAGGCTACATAGCAGTCTGTGCACAGGGCACAAAGTGACATTGGTGTGAGTGGTGGGTGAATAGGATAGGCCACATAGCAGCTTGTGCCAGGGTACACAGTGACATTGGTGTGAGTGGTGGGTGAATAGGAGTGGCTACATAGCAGTCTGTGCACAGGGCACACAGTGACATTGGTGTGAGTGGTGGATGAATAGGAGAGGCTACATAGCAGTCTGTGCACAGGGCACACAGTGACATTGGTGTGAGTGGTGAGTGAATAGGATAGGCTACATAGCAGTCTGTGCCAGGGTACACAGTGACATTGGTGTGAGTGGTGGATGAATAGGATAGGCTACATAGCAGTCTGTGCACAGGGCACACAGTGACATTGGTGTGAGTGGTGGATGAATAGGAGAGGTTACATAGCAGTCTGTGCACAGAACACACAGTGACATTGGTGTGAGTGGTGGGTGAATAGGATAGGCTACATCGCAGTCTGTGCACAGAACACACAGTGACATTGGTGTAAGTGGTGGGTGAATAGGATAGGCTACATAGCAGTCTGCACAGAACACACAGAGACATTGGTGTGAGTGATAGGTGAATAGGAGAGGCTACATAGCAGTCTGTCCACAGGGCACACAGTGACATTGGAGTGACTGGTGGGTGAATAGGATAGGCTACATAGCAGTCTGTGCACAGGGCACAAAGTGACATTGGTGTGAGTGGTGGGTGAATAGGATAGGCTACATAGCAGCTTGTGCCAGGGTACACAGTGACATTGGTGTGAGTGGTGGGTGAATAGGATAGGCTACATAGCAGTCTGTGCACAGGGCACACAGTGACATTGGTGTGAGTGGTGGATGAATAGGAGAGGTTACATAGCAGTCTGTGCACAGAACACACAGTGACATTGGTGTGAGTGGTGGGTGAATAGGATAGGCTACATCGCAGTCTGTGCACAGAACACACAGTGACATTGGTGTAAGTGGTGGGTGAATAGGATAGGCTACATCGCAGTCTGTGCACAGAGCACACAGTGACATTGGTGTAAGTGGTGGGTGAATAGGATAGTCTACATCGCAGTCTGTGCACAGTACACACAGTGACATTGGTGTAAGTGGTGGGTAAATAGGATAGGCTACATCGCAGTCTGTGCACAGAACACACAGTGACATAGGTGTAAGTGGTGGGTGAATAGGATAGGCTACATAGCAGTCTGCACAGGGCACACAGTGACATTGGTGTGAGTGGTGGGTGAATAGGATAGGCTGCATCGCAGTCTGTGCACAGAACACACAGTGACATTGGTGTAAGTGGTGGGTGAATAGGATAGGCTACATAGCAGTCTGCACAGAACACACAGAGACATTGGTGTGAGTGATGGCTGAATAGGATAGGCTACATAGCAGTCTGTGCACAGGGCACACAGTGACATTGGTGTGAGTGATGGCTGAATAGGATAGGCTACATAGCAGTCTGTGCACAGGGCACAAAGTGACATTGGTGTAAGTGGTGGGTGAATAGGATAGGCTACATAGCAGTCTGCACAGAACACTAAGAGACATTGGTGTGAGTGATAGGTGAATAGGAGAGGCTACATAGCAGTCTGTCCACAGGGCACAGAGTGACATTGGTGTGACTGGTGGGTGAATAGGATAGGCTACATAGCAGTCTGTGCACAGGGCACAAAGTGACATTGGTGTGAGTGGTGGGTGAATAGGATAGGCCACATAGCAGCTTGTGCCAGGGTACACAGTGACATTGGTGTGAGTGGTGGGTGAATAGGAGAGGCTACATAGCAGTCTGTGCACAGGGCACACAGTGACATTGGTGTGAGTGGTGGATGAATAGGAGAGGCTACATAGCAGTCTGTGCACAGGGCACACAGTGACATTGGTGTGAGTGGTGAGTGAATAGGATAGGCTACATAGTAGTCTGTGCCAGTGTACACAGTGACATTGGTGTGAGTGGTGGATGAATAGGATAGGCTACATAGCAGTCTGTGCACAGGGCACACAGTGACATTGGTGTGAGTGGTGGATGAATAGGAGAGGTTACATAGCAGTTTGTGCACAGAACACACAGTGACATTGGTGTGAGTGGTGGGTGAATAGGATAGGCTACATCGCAGTCTGTGCACAGAACACACAGTGACATTGGTGTAAGTGGTGGGTGAATAGGATAGGCTACATCGCAGTCTGTGCACAGAGCACACAGTGACATTGGTGTAAGTGGTGGGTGAATAGGATAGTCTACATCGCAGTCTGTGCACAGAACACACAGTGACATTGGTGTAAGTGGTGGGTGAATAGGATAGGCTACATCGCAGTCTGTGCACAGAACACACAGTGACATAGGTGTAAGTGGTGGGTGAATAGGATAGGCTACATAGCAGTCTGCACAGGGCACACAGTGACATTGGTGTGAGTGGTGGGTGAATAGGATAGGCTACATCGCAGTCTGTGCACAGAACACACAGTGACATTGGTGTAAGTGGTGGGTGAATAGGATAGGCTACATAGCAGTCTGCACAGAACACACAGAGACATTGGTGTAAGTGATGGCTGAATAGGATAGGCTACATAGCAGTCTGTGCACAGGGCACACAGTGACATTGGTGTGACTGGTGGGTGAATAGGATAGGCTACATAGCAGTCTGTGCACAGGGCACAAAGTGACATTGGTGTGAGTGGTTGGTGAGTAGGATAGACCACATAGCAGTCTGTGCCAGGGTACACAGTGACATTGGTGTGAGTGGTGGGTGAATAGTATAGGCTACATAGCAGTCTTGGCACAGGGCACACAGTGACATTGGTGTGAGTGGTGAGTGAATAGGATAGGCTACATAGCAGTCTGTGCCAGGGTACACAGTGACATTGGTGTGAGTGGTGGATGAATAGTATAGGATACATAGCAGTCTGTGCACAGGGCACACAGTGACTTTGGTGTGAGTGGTGGATGAATAGGAGAGGTTACATAGCAGTCTGTGCACAGAACACACAGTGACATTGGTGTGAGTGGTGGGTGAATAGGATAGGCTACATCGCAGTCTGTGCACAGAACACACAGTGACATTGGTGTAAGTGGTGGGTGAATAGGATAGTCTACATCGCAGTCTGTGCACAGAACACACAGTGACATTGGTGTAAGTGGTGGGTGAATAGGATAGGCTACATCACAGTCTGTGCACAGAGCACACAGTGACATTGGTGTAAGTGGTGGGTGAATAGGAAAGTCTACATCGCAGTCTGTGCACAGAACACACAGTGACATTGGTGTAAGTGGTGGGTGAATAGGATAGGCTACATCGCAGTCTGCACAGGGCACACAGTGACATTGGTGTGAGTGGTGGGTGAATAGGATAGGCTACATCGCAGTCTGTGCACAGAACACACAGTGACATTGGTGTAAGTGGTGGGTGAATAGGATAGGCTACATAGCAGTCTGCACAGAACACACAGAGACATTGGTGTGAGTGATGGCTGAATAGGATAGGCTACATAGCAGTCTGTGCACTGGGCACACAGTGACATTGGTGTGAGTGGTGGGTGAATAGGATAGGCTACATCGCAGTCTGTGCACAGAACACACAGTGACATTGGTGTAAGTGGTGGGTGAATAGGATAGGCTACATAGCAGTCTGTGCCCAGGGCACACAGTGACATTGGTGTAAGTGGTGGGTGAATAGGATAGGCTACATAGAAGTCTGCACAGAACACACAGAGACATTGGTGTGAGTGATGGCTGAATAGGATAGGCTACATAGCAGTCTGTGCACAGGGCACAAAGTGACATTGGTGTAAGTGGTGGGTGAATAGGATAGGCTACATAGCAGTCTGCACAGAACACACAGAGACATTGGTGTGAGTGATAGGTGAATAGGAGAGGCTACATAGCAGTCTGTCCACAGGGCACACTGTGACATTGGTGTGACTGGTGGGTGAATAGGATAGGCTACATAGCAGTCTGTGCACAGGGCACAAAGTGACATTGGTGTGAGTGGTGGGTGAATAGGATAGGCCACATAGCAGTCTGTGCCAGGGTACACAGTGACATTGGTGTGAGTGGTGGGTGATTAGGATAGGCTACATAGCAGTCTGTGCACAGGGCACACAGTGACATTGGTGTGAGTGGTGGGTGAATAGGAGGCTACATAGCAGTCTGTGCACAGGGCACACAGTGACATTGGTGTGAGTGGTGGGTGAATAGGAGGCTACATAGCAGTCTGTGCACAGGGCACACAGTGACATTGGTGTAAGTGGTGGGTGAACAGGAGGCTACATAGCAGTCTGTGCACAGGGCACACAGTGACATTGGTGTGAGTGGTGGGTGAATAGGATAGGCTACATAGCAGTCTGTGCACAGGGCACACAGTGACATTGGTGTGAGTGGTGGGTGAATAGGAGGCTACATAGCAGTCTGTGCACAGAGCACACAGTGACATTGGTGTGAGTGGTGGGTGAATACGATAGGCTACATAGCAGTCTGTGCACAGGGCACACAGTGACATTGGTGTGAGTGGTGGGTGAATAGGATAGGCTACATAGCAGTCTGTGCACAGGGCACACAGTGACATTGGTGTGAGTGGTGGGTGAATAGGAGAGGCTACATAGCAGTCTGTGCACAGGACACAGTGACATTGGGGTGAGTGGTGGGTGAATAGGATAGGCTACATAGCAGTCTGTGCACAGGGCACACAGTGACATTGGTGTAAGTAGTGGGTGAACAGGAGGCTACATAGCAGTCTGTGCACATAGCACACAGTGACATTGGTGTGAGTGGTGGGTGAATAGGATAGGCTACATAGCAGTCTGTGCACAGGGCACACAGTGACATTGGTGTGAGTGGTTGGTGAATAGGATAGGCTACATAGCAGTCTGTGCACAGGGCACACAGTGACATTGGAGTGAGTGGTGGGTGAATAGGATAGGCTACATAGCAGTCTGTGCACAGGGCACACAGTGACATTGGTGTAAGTGGTGGGTGAACAGGAGGCTACATAGCAGTCTGTGCACATGGCACACAGTGACATTGGTGTGAGTGGTGGGTGAATAGGATAGGCTACATAGCAGTCTGTGCACAGGGCACACAGTGACATTGGTGTGAGTGGTGGATGAAAAGGAGGCTACATAGCAGTTTGTGCACATGGCACACAGTGACATTCGTGTGAGTGGTGGGTGAATAGGATAGGCTACATAGCAGTCTGTGCACATGGCACACAGTGACATTGGTGTGAGTGGTGGGTGAATAGGATAGTCTACATCGCAGTCTGTGCACAGTACACACAGTGACATTGGTGTAAGTGGTGGGTAAATAGGATAGGCTACATCGCAGTCTGTGCACAGAACACACAGTGACATAGGTGTAAGTGGTGGGTGAATAGGATAGGCTACATAGCAGTCTGCACAGGGCACACAGTGACATTGGTGTGAGTGGTGGGTGAATAGGATAGGCTGCATCGCAGTCTGTGCACAGAACACACAGTGACATTGGTGTAAGTGGTGGGTGAATAGGATAGGCTACATAGCAGTCTGCACAGAACACACAGAGACATTGGTGTGAGTGATGGCTGAATAGGATAGGCTACATAGCAGTCTGTGCACAGGGCACACAGTGACATTGGTGTGAGTGATGGCTGAATAGGATAGGCTACATAGCAGTCTGTGCACAGGGCACAAAGTGACATTGGTGTAAGTGGTGGGTGAATAGGATAGGCTACATAGCAGTCTGCACAGAACACTAAGAGACATTGGTGTGAGTGATAGGTGAATAGGAGAGGCTACATAGCAGTCTGTCCACAGGGCACAGAGTGACATTGGTGTGACTGGTGGGTGAATAGGATAGGCTACATAGCAGTCTGTGCACAGGGCACAAAGTGACATTGGTGTGAGTGGTGGGTGAATAGGATAGGCCACATAGCAGCTTGTGCCAGGGTACACAGTGACATTGGTGTGAGTGGTGGGTGAATAGGAGAGGCTACATAGCAGTCTGTGCACAGGGCACACAGTGACATTGGTGTGAGTGGTGGATGAATAGGAGAGGCTACATAGCAGTCTGTGCACAGGGCACACAGTGACATTGGTGTGAGTGGTGAGTGAATAGGATAGGCTACATAGTAGTCTGTGCCAGGGTACACAGTGACATTGGTGTGAGTGGTGGATGAATAGGATAGGCTACATAGCAGTCTGTGCACAGGGCACACAGTGACATTGGTGTGAGTGGTGGATGAATAGGAGAGGTTACATAGCAGTTTGTGCACAGAACACACAGTGACATTGGTGTGAGTGGTGGGTGAATAGGATAGGCTACATCGCAGTCTGTGCACAGAACACACAGTGACATTGGTGTAAGTGGTGGGTGAATAGGATAGGCTACATCGCAGTCTGTGCACAGAGCACACAGTGACATTGGTGTAAGTGGTGGGTGAATAGGATAGTCTACATCGCAGTCTGTGCACAGAACACACAGTGACATTGGTGTAAGTGGTGGGTGAATAGGATAGGCTACATCGCAGTCTGTGCACAGAACACACAGTGACATAGGTGTAAGTGGTGGGTGAATAGGATAGGCTACATAGCAGTCTGCACAGGGCACACAGTGACATTGGTGTGAGTGGTGGGTGAATAGGATAGGCTACATCGCAGTCTGTGCACAGAACACACAGTGACATTGGTGTAAGTGGTGGGTGAATAGGATAGGCTACATAGCAGTCTGCACAGAACACATAGAGACATTGGTGTAAGTGATGGCTGAATAGGATAGGCTACATAGCAGTCTGTGCACAGGGCACACAGTGACATTGGTGTGACTGGTGGGTGAATAGGATAGGCTACATAGCAGTCTGTGCACAGGGCACAAAGTGACATTGGTGTGAGTGGTTGGTGAGTAGGATAGACCACATAGCAGTCTGTGCCAGGGTACACAGTGACATTGGTGTGAGTGGTGGGTGAATAGTATAGGCTACATAGCAGTCTTGGCACAGGGCACACAGTGACATTGGTGTGAGTGGTGAGTGAATAGGATAGGCTACATAGCAGTCTGTGCCAGGGTACACAGTGACATTGGTGTGAGTGGTGGATGAATAGTATAGGATACATAGCAGTCTGTGCACAGGGCACACAGTGACTTTGGTGTGAGTGGTGGATGAATAGGAGAGGTTACATAGCAGTCTGTGCACAGAACACACAGTGACATTGGTGTGAGTGGTGGGTGAATAGGATAGGCTACATCGCAGTCTGTGCACAGAACACACAGTGACATTGGTGTGAGTGGTGGGTGAATAGGATAGTCTACATCGCAGTCTGTGCACAGAACACACAGTGACATTGGTGTAAGTGGTGGGTGAATAGGATAGGCTACATCACAGTCTGTGCACAGAGCACACAGTGACATTGGTGTAAGTGGTGGGTGAATAGGAAAGTCTACATCGCAGTCTGTGCACAGAACACACAGTGACATTGGTGTAAGTGGTGGGTGAATAGGATAGGCTACATCGCAGTCTGCACAGGGCACACAGTGACATTGGTGTGAGTGGTGGGTGAATAGGATAGGCTACATCGCAGTCTGTGCACAGAACACACAGTGACATTGGTGTAAGTGGTGGGTGAATAGGATAGGCTACATAGCAGTCTGTGCCCAGGGCACACAGTGACATTGGTGTAAGTGGTGGGTGAATAGGATAGGCTACATAGCAGTCTGCACAGAACACACAGAGACATTGGTGTGAGTGATGGCTGAATAGGATAGGCTACATAGCAGTCTGTGCACAGGGCACAAAGTGACATTGGTGTAAGTGGTGGGTGAATAGGATAGGCTACATAGCAGTCTGCACAGAACACACAGAGACATTGGTGTGAGTGATAGGTGAATAGGAGAGGCTACATAGCAGTCTGTCCACAGGGCACACTGTGACATTGGTGTGACTGGTGGGTGAATAGGATAGGCTACATAGCAGTCTGTGCACAGGGCACAAAGTGACATTGGTGTGAGTGGTGGGTGAATAGGATAGGCCACATAGCAGTCTGTGCCAGGGTACACAGTGACATTGGTGTGAGTGGTGGGTGATTAGGATAGGCTACATAGCAGTCTGTGCACAGGGCACACAGTGACATTGGTGTGAGTGGTGGGTGAATAGGAGGCTACATAGCAGTCTGTGCACAGGGCACACAGTGACATTGGTGTGAGTGGTGGGTGAATAGGAGGCTACATAGCAGTCTGTGCACAGGGCACACAGTGACATTGGTGTAAGTGGTGGGTGAACAGGAGGCTACATAGCAGTCTGTGCACAGGGCACACAGTGACATTGGTGTGAGTGGTGGGTGAATAGGATAGGCTACATAGCAGTCTGTGCACAGGGCACACAGTGACATTGGTGTGAGTGGTGGGTGAATAGGAGGCTACATAGCAGTCTGTGCACAGAGCACACAGTGACATTGGTGTGAGTGGTGGGTGAATACGATAGGCTACATAGCAGTCTGTGCACAGGGCACACAGTGACATTGGTGTGAGTGGTGGGTGAATAGGATAGGCTACATAGCAGTCTGTGCACAGGGCACACAGTGACATTGGTGTGAGTGGTGGGTGAATAGGAGAGGCTACATAGCAGTCTGTGCACAGGACACAGTGACATTGGGGTGAGTGGTGGGTGAATAGGATAGGCTACATAGCAGTCTGTGCACAGGGCACACAGTGACATTGGTGTAAGTAGTGGGTGAACAGGAGGCTACATAGCAGTCTGTGCACATAGCACACAGTGACATTGGTGTGAGTGGTGGGTGAATAGGATAGGCTACATAGCAGTCTGTGCACAGGGCACACAGTGACATTGGTGTGAGTGGTGGGTGAATAGGATAGGCTACATAGCAGTCTGTGCACAGGGCACACAGTGACATTGGAGTGAGTGGTGGGTGAATAGGATAGGCTACATAGCAGTCTGTGCACAGGGCACACAGTGACATTGGTGTAAGTGGTGGGTGAACAGGAGGCTACATAGCAGTCTGTGCACATGGCACACAGTGACATTGGTGTGAGTGGTGGGTGAATAGGATAGGCTACATAGCAGTCTGTGCACAGGGCACACAGTGACATTGGTGTGAGTGGTGGATGAAAAGGAGGCTACATAGCAGTTTGTGCACATGGCACACAGTGACATTCGTGTGAGTGGTGGGTGAATAGGATAGGCTACATAGCAGTCTGTGCACATGGCACACAGTGACATTGGTGTGAGTGGTGGGTGAATACGATAGGCTACATAGCAGTCTGTGCACATGGCACACAGTGACATTGGTGTGAGTGATGGCTGAATAGGATAGGCTACATAGCAGTCTGTGCACAGGGCACACAGTGACATTGGTGTAAGTGGTGGGTGAATAGGATAGGCTACATAGCAGTCTGCACAGAACACACAGAGACATTGGTGTGAGTGATAGGTGAATAGGAGAGGCTACATAGCAGTCTGTCCACAGGGCACAAAGTGACATTGGAGTGACTGGTGGGTGAATAGGATAGGCTACATAGCAGTCTGTGCACAGGGCACAAAGTGACATTGGTGTGAGTGGTGGGTGAATAGGATAGGCCACATAGCAGCTTGTGCCAGGGTACACAGTGACATTGGTGTGAGTGGTGGGTGAATAGGAGTGGCTACATAGCAGTCTGTGCACAGGGCACACAGTGACATTGGTGTGAGTGGTGGATGAATAGGAGAGGCTACATAGCAGTCTGTGCACAGGGCACACAGTGACATTGGTGTGAGTGGTGAGTGAATAGGATAGGCTACATAGCAGTCTGTGCCAGGGTACACAGTGACATTGGTGTGAGTGGTGGATGAATAGGATAGGCTACATAGCAGTCTGTGCACAGGGCACACAGTGACATTGGTGTGAGTGGTGGATGAATAGGAGAGGTTACATAGCAGTCTGTGCACAGAACACACAGTGACATTGGTGTGAGTGGTGGGTGAATAGGATAGGCTACATCGCAGTCTGTGCACAGAACACACAGTGACATTGGTGTAAGTGGTGGGTGAATAGGATAGGCTACATAGCAGTCTGCACAGAACACACAGAGACATTGGTGTGAGTGATAGGTGAATAGGAGAGGCTACATAGCAGTCTGTCCACAGGGCACACAGTGACATTGGAGTGACTGGTGGGTGAATAGGATAGGCTACATAGCAGTCTGTGCACAGGGCACAAAGTGACATTGGTGTGAGTGGTGGGTGAATAGGATAGGCCACATAGCAGCTTGTGCCAGGGTACACAGTGACATTGGTGTGAGTGGTGGGTGAATAGGAGTGGCTACATAGCAGTCTGTGCACAGGGCACACAGTGACATTGGTGTGAGTGGTGGATGAATAGGAGAGGCTACATAGCAGTCTGTGCACAGGGCACACAGTGACATTGGTGTGAGTGGTGAGTGAATAGGATAGGCTACATAGCAGTCTGTGCCAGGGTACACAGTGACATTGGTGTGAGTGGTGGATGAATAGGATAGGCTACATAGCAGTCTGTGCACAGGGCACACAGTGACATTGGTGTGAGTGGTGGATGAATAGGAGAGGTTACATAGCAGTCTGTGCACAGAACACACAGTGACATTGGTGTGAGTGGTGGGTGAATAGGATAGGCTACATCGCAGTCTGTGCACAGAACACACAGTGACATTGGTGTAAGTGGTGGGTGAATAGGATAGGCTACATCGCAGTCTGTGCACAGAGCACACAGTGACATTGGTGTAAGTGGTGGGTGAATAGGATAGTCTACATCGCAGTCTGTGCACAGTACACACAGTGACATTGGTGTAAGTGGTGAGTAAATAGGATAGGCTACATCGCAGTCTGTGCACAGAACACACAGTGACATAGGTGTAAGTGGTGGGTGAATAGGATAGGCTACATAGCAGTCTGCACAGGGCACACAGTGACATTGGTGTGAGTGGTGGGTGAATAGGATAGGCTGCATCGCAGTCTGTGCACAGAACACACAGTGACATTGGTGTAAGTGGTGGGTGAATAGGATAGGCTACATAGCAGTCTGCACAGAACACACAGAGACATTGGTGTGAGTGATGGCTGAATAGGATAGGCTACATAGCAGTCTGTGCACAGGGCACACAGTGACATTGGTGTGAGTGATGGCTGAATAGGATAGGCTACATAGCAGTCTGTGCACAGGGCACAAAGTGACATTGGTGGAAGTGGTGGGTGAATAGGATAGGCTACATAGCAGTCTGCACAGAACACTCAGAGACATTGGTGTGAGTGATAGGTGAATAGGAGAGGCTACATAGCAGTCTGTCCACAGGGCACAGAGTGACATTGGTGTGACTGGTGGGTGAATAGGATAGGCTACATAGCAGTCTGTGCACAGGGCACAAAGTGACATTGGTGTGAGTGGTGGGTGAATAGGATAGGCCACATAGCAGTCTGTGCCAGGGTACACAGTGACATTGGTGTGAGTGGTGGGTGAATAGTATAGGCTACATAGCAGTCTGTGCACAGGGCACACAGTGACATTGGTGTGAGTGGTGGATGAATAGGAGAGGCTACATAGCAGTCTGTGCACAGGGCACACAGTGACATTGGTGTGAGTGGTGAGTGAATAGGATAGGCTACATAGCAGTCTGTGCCAGGGTACACAGTGACATTGGTGTGAGTGGTGGATGAATGGTATAGGATACATAGCAGTCTGTGCACAGGGCACACAGTGACATTGGTGTGAGTGGTGGATGAATAGGAGAGGTTACATAGCAGTCTGTGCACAGAACACACAGTGACATTGGTGTGAGTGGTGGGTGAATAGGATAGGCTACATCGCAGTCTGTGCACAGAACACACAGTGACATTGGTGTAAGTGGTGGGTGAATAGGATAGGCTACATCGCAGTCTGTGCACAGAGCACACAGTGACATTGGTGTAAGTGGTGGGTGAATAGGATAGTCTACATCGCAGTCTGTGCACAGAACACACAGTGATATTGGTGTAAGTGGTGGGTGAATAGGATAGGCTACATCGCAGTCTGCACAGAACACACAGTGACATTGGTGTGAGTGGTGGGTGAATAGGAGGCTACATAGCAGTCTGTGCACAGAGCACACAGTGATATTGGTGTGAGTGGTGGGTGAATAGGATAGGCTACATAGCAGTCTGTGCACAGGGCACACAGTGACATTGGTGTGAGTGGAGGATGAAAAGGAGGCTACATAGCAGTCTGTGCACATGGCACACAGTGACATTCGTGTGAGTGGTGGGTGAATAGGATAGGCTACATAGCAGTCTGTGCACATGGCACACAGTGACATTGGTGTGAGTGGTGGGTGAATACGATAGGCTACATAGCAGTCTGTGCACATGGCACACAGTGACATTGGTGTGAGTGATGGCTGAATAGGATAGGCTACATAGCAGTCTGTGCACAGGGCACAAAGTGACATTGGTGTAAGTGGTGGGTGAATAGGATAGGCTACATAGCAGTCTGCACAGAACACACAGAGACATTGGTGTGAGTGATAGGTGAATAGGAGAGGCTACATAGCAGTCTGTCCACAGGGCACACAGTGACATTGGTGTGACTGGTGGGTGAATAGGATAGGCTACATAGCAGTCTGTGCACAGGGCACAAAGTGACATTGGTGTGAGTGGTGGGTGAATAGGATAGGCCACATAGCAGCTTGTGCCAGGGTACACAGTGACATTGGTGTGAGTGGTGGGTGAATAGGAGAGGCTACATAGCAGTCTGTGCACAGGGCACACAGTGACATTGGTGTGAGTGGTGGATGAATAGGAGAGGCTACATAGCAGTCTGTGCACAGGGCACACAGTGACATTGGTGTGAGTGGTGAGTGAATAGGATAGGCTACATAGCAGTCTGTGCACAGGGCACACAGTGACATTGGTGTGAGTGGTGGATGAATAGGAGAGGTTACATAGCAGTCTGTGCACAGAACACACAGTGACATTGGTGTGACTGGTGGGTGAATAGGATAGGCTACATAGCAGTCTGTGCACAGGGCACAAAGTGACATTGGTGTGAGTGGTGGGTGAATAGGATAGGCCACATAGCAGCTTGTGCCAGGGTACACAGTGACATTGGTGTGAGTGGTGGGTGAATAGGAGAGGCTACATAGCAGTCTGTGCACAGGGCACACAGTGACATTGGTGTGAGTGGTGGATGAATAGGAGAGGCTACATAGCAGTCTGTGCACAGGGCACACAGTGACATTGGTGTGAGTGGTGGATGAATAGGATAGGCTACATAGCAGTCTGTGCACAGGGCACACAGTGACATTGGTGTGAGTGGTGGATGAATAGGAGAGGTTACATAGCAGTCTGTGCACAGAACACACAGTGACATTGGTGTGAGTGGTGGGTGAATAGGATAGGCTACATCGCAGTCTGTGCACAGAACACACAGTGACATTGGTGTAAGTGGTGGGTGAATAGGATAGGCTACATCGCAGTCTGTGCACAGAGCACACAGTGACATTGGTGTAAGTGGTGGGTGAATAGGATAGTCTACATCGCAGTCTGTGCACAGAACACACAGTGACATTGGTGTAAGTGGTGGGTGAATAGGATAGGCTACATCGCAGTCTGTGCACAGAACACACAGTGACATAGGTGTAAGTGGTGGGTGAATAGGATAGGCTACATAGCAGTCTGCACAGGGCACACAGTGACATTGGTGTGAGTGGTGGGTGAATAGGATAGGCTACATCGCAGTCTGTGCACAGAACACACAGTGACATTGGTGTAAGTGGTGGGTGAATAGGATAGGCTACATAGCAGTCTGCACAGAACACACAGAGACATTGGTGTAAGTGATGGCTGAATAGGATAGGCTACATAGCAGTCTGTGCACAGGGCACACAGTGACATTGGTGTGACTGGTGGGTGAATAGGATAGGCTACATAGCAGTCTGTGCACAGGGCACAAAGTGACATTGGTGTGAGTGGTTGGTGAGTAGGATAGACCACATAGCAGTCTGTGCCAGGGTACACAGTGACATTGGTGTGAGTGGTGGGTGAATAGTATAGGCTACATAGCAGTCTGTGCACAGGGCACACAGTGACATTGGTGTGAGTGGTGAGTGAATAGGATAGGCTACATAGCAGTCTGTGCCAGGGTACACAGTGACATTGGTGTGAGTGGTGGATGAATAGTATAGGATACATAGCAGTCTGTGCACAGGGCACACAGTGACATTGGTGTGAGTGGTGGATGAATAGGAGAGGTTACATAGCAGTCTGTGCACAGAACACACAGTGACATTGGTGTGAGTGGTGGGTGAATAGGATAGGCTACATCGCAGTCTGTGCACAGAACACACAGTGACATTGGTGTAAGTGGTGGGTGAATAGGATAGTCTACATCGCAGTCTGTGCACAGAACACACAGTGACATTGGTGTAAGTGGTGGGTGAATAGGATAGGCTACATCGCAGTCTGTGCACAGAGCACACAGTGACATTGGTGTAAGTGGTGGGTGAATAGGATAGTCTACATCGCAGTCTGTGCACAGAACACACAGTGACATTGGTGTAAGTGGTGGGTGAATAGGATAGGCTACATCGCAGTCTGTGCACAGAACACACAGTGACATTGGTGTAAGTGGTGGGTGAATAGGATAGGCTACATAGCAGTCTGCACAGGGCACACAGTGACATTGGTGTGAGTGGTGGGTGAATAGGATAGGCTACATCGCAGTCTGTGCACAGAACACACAGTGACATTGGTGTAAGTGGTGGGTGAATAGGATAGGCTACATAGCAGTCTGCACAGAACACACAGAGACATTGGTGTGAGTGACGGCTGAATAGGATAGGCTACATAGCAGTCTGTGCACTGGGCACACAGTGACATTGGTGTAAGTGGTGGGTGAATAGGATACGCTACATAGCAGTCTGCACAGAACACACAGAGACATTGGTGTGAGTGATGGCTGAATAGGATAGGCTACATAGCAGTCTGTGCACAGGGCACAATGTGACATTGGTGTAAGTGGTGGGTGAATAGGATAGGCTACATAGCAGTCTGCACAGAACACACAGAGACATTGGTGTGAGTGATAGGTGAATAGGAGAGGCTACATAGCAGTCTGTCCACAGTGCACACTGTGACATTGGTGTGACTGGTGGGTGAATAGGATAGGCTACATAGCAGTCTGTGCACAGGGCACAAAGTGACATTGGTGTGAGTGGTGGGTGAATAGGATAGGCCACATAGCAGTCTGTGCCAGGGTACACAGTGACATTGGTGTGAGTGGTGGGTGATTAGGATAGGCTACATAGCAGTCTGTGCACAGGGCACACAGTGACATTGGTGTGAGTGGTGGATGAATAGGATAGGCAACATAGCAGTCTGTGCACAGGGCACACAGTGACATTGGTGTGAGTGGTGAGTGAATAGGATAGGCTACATAGCAGTCTGTGCCAGGGTACACAGTGACATTAGTGTGAGTGGTGGATGAATAGGATAGGCTACATAGCAGTCTGTGCACAGGGCACACAGTGACATTGGTGTGAGTGGTGGATGAATAGGAGAGGTTACATAGCAGTCTGTGCACAGGGCACACAGTGACATTGGCATGAGTGGTGAGTGGAGGCACTGCTGCCATAAATCTGTATAGCGCTGCTGGTCACATGGGCCACTCCCGCGACAGGGTCCCTATGCAAAGCAATACAACTAGAACATCTCAAATAAAAAATTGTTGGCAGAAGCCGCGAGCAACAGCTAGTATATCTTAAAAATAATATATATCTGGACACAATTAAACATAATCTTCGCTGCTACAGTATGCTGCATACAGTATGCTGGTAATAATGATTCGTGCTCACCTGTTGGAAATGGTATAGTTCAGAAGTCCTCTATTCAATACAAATATATATTCCAAGTGATTTGCCAAAAGGACTGTTATTAGTATATGTCAAGAGACTTCTCCACTGTGTTCCTGGGTCTCTAATATTGCCGACGATCTCTCCACCAGATTATAGTATTAGTGCTGCAAGTTTCACAGTGTGCAGACACCTTCTCATGTGAGGATTTTACCTCCGGTAGTCTCGAAGGTTACCAGACCTCACACTGCACTTTCTATTAAGGGAGATCTTGCTCCTATGTTAGGAATAGTGGACCTGATTCAGACCCGGTTGCAAGCGCTGAGCACTCGCAACCGGGTCAATGGTGGCCCAGAGAGCATGCGGACGATGTAGCTGGCTCCGTCGTGCGCATGCGTGAGACCCGGATAGCGACGGGCAAACCGTCGCTCCAGGTCTCGCACCAAAGGTGGCGTGCTGTCGATGTTGAGTGACAGCACGCCCCCTTTGGTGGGCGGGCCGGGGGAGTGGCTGCCCAAACGGAGGCGTTCCCATGTGAACGCCTCTGTTTGGGGGCGGCCCCACTGACATCACGAGTGTTGTCAGTGGGAGAGATTTCGGCTTTGTTAGAGCCGAAATCTCTCTGGGGCTTGCAGCCACGAGACCCTACCACAAGGGTCTCGTCGCAAGGCCGATGGTCGCGATGGTCTTGACCATCGCGACCATCTTCCTGGCGCTCGCTATAGCTGTTCTCATAGCTGTCTTGACCATCGCGACCATCTTCCTGGCCGCTCGCTATAAATGTTCTCATAAAACCAGACAAAATCCACAAAAAAAGATTACATTGGAGAAGTTATATAAAAAACAATGTAGCAAGAGTAACCAGCAATGTTAAATAAGAATAATGTAACAAAGACAGCACTGTTGCAATCTGTTCATGGGTAGAATGATAAAGATGGAAAGTTCATAATAACAGTCAAAAATGTGCTGTAAAAAATCTAGAACTAGTAATCTCAGGATAATAAATTCGGTAAATCTAAGAACTCACCCTATGGCGGTAACAACAGGTATTATAAGGTATTACTCTCTGTTGTGAAATAATGGGATGCAGTCTCCTTATTCAGGAAGAAGGAGTGGACAGGTAGAATCAGCAGCCGGGCAGGAGGTCCAATATAGTGACTGAATAGTTCACAGTTAAAAAAAAAGAAAAAAGAACACTGACAAGTATGAATTTAAAGTCCAAGAAAAAATAAACCGTTGATTCTAAGTGGTAAATTTCATAAAGTGATGGTTTATAGAAGTGGAGATGTTGCCCATAGCAACCAATCAGATTCTACTTAACATTTAACTAGCACCTTCTAGTAGATAATAGCTAGAATCTGATCGGTTGCTATGGGCAATATCTCCACTTTTAAAAACTCTCACTTTAGTAAATATACCCCTAGATCAGGGATGGGGAACCTCAACCCCGGGGCCTCGGAATCATTTGGTCTGGCTCATGGAGCTTTTTTCTGCTAGCCTCATCTGGCTAGCAGGGTGCCCTGCAGCCAGAATCTATGCAGCAGTGCCACCTGAAGCATCCTTAGGACGCTTCAGACGGTCACACCGCTACCCTTACAGCTTCCCGGAGCATCCTCAGGATGCTCCAGGCATTGCTGTAATCACCGGCAATTGTGACTCGCCCCTGTGTGACATTATATGGAGGTGGCGTGGCCTGCACCAGGCCCGCAGATAATGTTATATATATATCAAAATGGCCCTCGGCAGAAAATAAGTTCCCCACCTCTGCCCTAGATCTTCAAAGTGCACTGACTTCTATTCACCTCAAGGTGGCAGCCAACATATTTGAAATACCCCACTGTAATCCAAGGAACAACTAAATAAAGGGCATCTCTAGTGCTAAAACATAAATAACATTCAGCGAGTATTGTGTAATAACACAAGTAAATTGGCCTCATACCAAAATAAATGAAAAACAGACTTAAATGATGCAATTCAAGGGATCCACCCGATATAATTCCTCCAGAAGAACACATCACTTCCCCAGGCAGAACAGAATCTAATTTTGTACATTCTAAATTACCAATAACACTTAGATTTAGATGGAAATGACATTTATTAAATTGTTGCTAAATCCAGCAACAATGTGTGATGTATTGTAGAGATGGGTTATCAGGTCTTCATGGTATAACAAACAAGTGCAGAAGGCAGACAGGCACGCTCCTTCTTGTCCAAACAATAAAGCAGCTGTTAGAGGCTGGGAAGCCTGAAGTGACTGCATGTTTGCCTTCTGCATCTGTTTATTGTACTTCTGAGCGTGAGAGGGAGATCACCGTGACTCAGCAGATTACACTACGTGGAGCAGTGAGCGATTCTAGTTCATTTATACATTAGTTCAATCCAGGCTACTGAGATGGCTCATACTGGAACACATTGGGCCTGATTTACTACGGATCGCACGCAGTTCAATTGCGATAGCAAGCCAAACCACTGCGATCGCCATGCAAACTCAGCACCACATAAGGACGCCCACTTTACCATACGCACTTCCGTAATGCTTAGCAGAATAGCTAAATCATCGGTACAATCGAGCCTGGTTTGCGCACTGCGATGCATACGCATGAGCAGAATGCAACAATCGGCCAATTGCATGTGTATTAGCAACTGCGATCCAAGCTGAATCAGGCCCATTGTCTGTAGGGATCGCCAATGGTGTGGTTACCATCGATGGTGATATAGCAAGTGGTCATTGATGATAACCAACTATGCAATGGATGACCATCGATGGTTTCACCAACCGATGGTCATCCCTTTTCTTTGACCGACTGGCATGTGGGCCAAATAGAACCTGGGGAGGGCCTTCATGGGTGTCAGGGGCGGAGTTATGCTCAGCATCCCGACACCTTATAAAAAAAACAAAAAAACATTTGGTTATGCTGTGCCATGGATGGAGGGAAACATCTAGACTGTGGCAAGTATAGTAGTTTACAGGCTGTCCCTCTCTGACAGTCCACCGCCTTGCAGTGTTTTGTGTTCAGCAGATAGACGGGATGTACTAAACATTACATCCGCGATGAGGTACATCGCGCCTCTCTTTGGGTACATACTGTGGTATGTACCTAGAATGCTGCAAAGGACAACTGTCCTTTGCAATCCCTTGACTAGAGGGACTTCCGGGGTTTAACACCCAGAAGTCCCTCGGCCGCGGGGGATGATGGGAGGGATCCGATTGGATCCCTCTTAGTAGGAGCATCCCGGAAAGAAGCCCATAGGTGACGTTACTCACCGGGATGAAGCGATGCATTCCAGTGCTTTGTACATAAGGGCAGGGACGGCTATAGGCACGTTCCACTTGAGTGGCTGCACAAGGGCGCCACCCTTTTTGGAGGCGCCTATTCTCTACCCACCCCGCTATTTTTCCGGACCTCCTGCAGTGAGTGTCACACTCACTGAGTGACAGACACCGCCTGAATCTGCCAGCGCCGGGCAGCCGCGTAACCACTTGCTGGCATGTGATGTCATCCCTGCCCGCGCACTGCTCTGGCTGCTGCACCAGCAGCACAGGAGGAGGAGGACAGAGGCAGTGGAGGAGCACACATACAATGCTGACCGCGATAAAGCAGCGGCAGCCGGCAGTGGCCAGGAGGAATCTGGACAGTTAGTGACAGCCACAGTGCACTGTAGTGAGCGGGTGGCAGCTGGTACCTTCGGGAATGTTGGTGGGAGGAGGACTTGGGGCAGGAGTGAACCGCGGTGCTGCCGCAGGCGCAGAATGGACAGCGAGACTGGCGAAGCTGCATGTACTCCTGGAGTGGGGCTGAAATTGATTTTGATGGTGAGTATGAAACTGAATATTATTGTATTTATTTAATGAATTTGAGCCAAAAGTGCTGACACACACTGCTGATTGAGGAGGGAGGGCCTCTGCTGAAGGGTAATGTTACTGTATAGATCCCCTTCAATATTTGTACCTGGAAGGGACGTGGAGTGAGGGCGGAAGTGCGGTTCCACCAAAAGAAGAAATTTGTAAACTCGCCACAGGTTTATATTCCCCCTCTATGCCCACGTGGATAGTATGGAATGAAGTTGGACAGCAACTGATGACTTCAGGGTACAAATACTGAAAGGGATCTATCCACTACCCCGCTGAAGGGTGAGAGGAGAGGGTTGGCTGCTAAGCAGTGAGCTTTTGCTGAGGGTAGGGGCTGAATAGTGACTGTGGGGGGCACTACATTTACATTTGGATTGGGTGGGGGGGCGCTCCACCATTTCTCGCACAGGGTGCTGGGTGACCTGGAGCCAGCCCTGATATGGGGTATGCGGTAAAACCCCTGAAAACTGCATTTGCATGGGGTTTTACCACATTTCCCCCTTTAGTACATCCCGACCTTAGTGCACAAAGTACAAGAGGAAGAAGAAAGTAGCTGGGGTCAAAGAGTGAGCAGGAGCCTGCCAATGTGAACTGAGGGCACCATGTGACAATGGGACCTCTTCATCATCGGGGGCCCCGATGATGAAGTATCACCTTGCCACGGGGGATACTTAACACCGGAGCAATTCATCATTGCTGCCCCCGAAAAGCTGCTGTCCCCGCGATTAGTAGAACTGCTACAGAAGTAGAAGTGTTAATTACCTGTCCCCGCCGCCGGCTATTGCACATGTATGACTTAAGGTCACGCATGCGCAAAGTCACCAGGGGATGCTGGGAGGAGGCGGCGGCCCATAGGAGGAGCAAACTCCAAAAATTTAAAGTCTTCAGAGTTTGCAGATCATTAGGTGGACCCCTGATGATCAATGGCCTGTTACCTTAAATATGCAGAAAGTAGCTCTTCCCATTTGTAACGGGCCATTTAGTGATGATGAATAAGCCCCAGAGAGAGCTGGCGGCACTTTGTGATATATTGTGCGCTGGGAGTACCATGTGACATAAAGTGAAATGAGGGCACTGTGTGGCATATTGTGTACTGAAGCACTACAATGTGGCACAATGTGAATTGTTGGCACTGTGTGGAAAATGTGAATATGTGCACTACAATATGGCATAATGTCAACTACAAATGTGCTCTCACAGGGTTGGGTTTGGGATCCCAGAGGTCGTGATGTCGGCGGCCAGAATACTAACAGCAGCATCCTGACAGAATCCCAACATAATTAGGTAAGTTTCCTAACCCTAACCCACCTTTCCTGCAGCCTAACTCCTATTCCCCCCCCCCTGCAGCCTAACGATTACCCCCCGCAGCCTAACCCTAACTCTCCCCCTAGTGCCTAACCCTAATCTTAACCCTAATCCTAATATTTATCGTCAGGATGTCAGTGGTCGGGATTCCGGCTCTGATATTCTGACTGCTGGCATCCAGCCAAAATGAAATTATATAATGCCCCCCCAACATAAAATCGTTCCAACCCCCCTGATTGGGAGCCCCTTCAAAATGTTGCTATGGGACTCGCTAACTTCTAGTTGTGCACTGCTACTACTTCCTCTTAATCCCCAGGTTCTGCCCTCCTCAACACTGATCCCTTCACCCTCTTTATCCACTCATAGCCCCTCTAGATTGAAGCAGGACCCCCTCTTCTATGTACCCTCCACGTCAGTTTGTAATCTGAGCACTGATATTATGTACAGTAATTATGTATATACAGTATATATATATATATATATAAAGTTATGTTCTTGTCTGCACCACTTTATAATTGTGCACTGTGCTGTATGTGTTACCCCTTTGTATGGCACTGTGAAGCCGAAGTAATAAATGATAATGATCAGTTAAATAATAATACAAACGCTACATAGTGATGATATTTTTTTACTTCCTTCATATTTAAAACAAAGAGCAATAAAAAAAAGCATTTATATCATTATAAGATCGACTTTGCCTTTAGCATACTAACATTTCCAGCTTACTAGCTCTGCATACTTTGATTTAGATCATCATGGCAGCTCGCTAACAGCAAAAGCAGAGGTTCAAGATTGATATAAGATCCACATAAGTGATTTCTTGCAATGTCAAAATACTAAGGGCCTGATTCAGTAAAGCTCGCTATTGCGTACGCAGCTGTGAATTTGCACGGAATGCAGCTGGGAATGTATGCTAATGCCCGCCATAGCTCATCCGGCATAGCGACACCCACTGCTGCTTTCGCATAACCTCGCATTCCTTGTTACCATCGACGCACATTGGCCCATCACGCAACATTTACACCAGGTCTGATCAGCTGCAGAAACTGCAAGTCTCGTCACACGCAGTGAGTACTCAAGCTGTGCATGCAATGGCTAATTTATGCACGCCCATGAAGCGGCGATCATACGGACAGACACGCCTGCGTTTATCCAAACACTCCCCCGTCACCACCTCCAAACGCTGACAGCCTGTCACTCACTCTGTGATGGATTCCTCAGTGAGTCTGTCATCGCAGTGCGATCAGAGGCCCTGATTCAGAGCCGGACGCTCTGACAGAGCGCTCGCTCTGAATCAGGGTCGTCCTCTTTTTTTAGAGCGGCCTCCAGGCCGCTCGCATAGCTGTGGGTGACCACCCACAGCTATAGCGAGCAGCCAAAAAGATGGTCGCGATGGTCAAGGCCATCGCGACCATCGGGCTTGCGACTAGACCCTTGTGGTAGGGTCTCGTGGCCGCAAACCCTGGAGTGCTTTCGGCTCTATCAGAGCCGAGAGCACTCCCACTGACATCACTTGTGATGTCAGTGGGGCCGGCCCCAGGCGGTAGACGTTCCCATGGGAACGCCTCCGTCTGGACAGCAACGCCCCTGGCACGCCCACCAAACGGGGCGTGCTGTCACTCACCATCAACAGCACGCCCCCCTTTGTAGCGAGACCCGGAGCGACGGCTTACCCGTCGTTATCCGGGTCTCGTGCATGCGCACAATGGTGCCTCCTCCGTCGTGCGCATGCACACTGCCCCAACATTGATCCGCTTGCAAGCAGGTCTGAATTAGGCCCACAGTGCAGTATATATGCATGCGCAGTGTTTAACAATCGATCGATCCGCCACCATAATCGCAATTGCGTACACTGCTGAATCAGACCCTAAGATCGTAACAGAGATGGCTTGTTTTGTTTCCTAAATGTTCTGCAAACACTTGTATAGTATGATGATCACCTGAATCTCCATGGAGTATAATGGGATGACCAGTCCAATTTTCCTCCATGGAGGAGATGCCATAGAGTCCTGTATAACGAGCAGGAAATGTTCATTTATATTCAACACAGTTACGTTTTTTTTTCCTTTCAGAGTTTAACCTAATGAGTTAAACCACATTGTGTTTTCCTAATGATTAATTGCATGAGAGTCTATCACATTGACTAAAAATCACCCCATGTGACTTTAGCTGTATTCAGTATGAATCAAATATTTGTCAAACATGTATGAATAAGTGATCCATACATCATCCGTTAATGGCCCCTTACACACGCGGAAACGTTTATCCGATAGGACCACCTGATATTCAGCGAACTCCAAAAATGTAACGTTTTTCGGCGTTTGCCTTCAGATGGTGCTTGTTCTCGCAGCCCCGCTCCTTCCTATGATAAGGAGTTGAGAAGAAGGATCCGAGGTGATCCTTCCACCTCCTCCTCTCCACCTCCCCAATGGCTTTGCACATGGTTGATCTCAGGTCACGCATGAGCAGAAGCCGGCAATGGGGACAGGTAAGTAACGCTGCTGCAGAAGAAGCAGTGTTACTAATCGCGGGGACAGCTGCTCTATGGAGCAGCTGTCCCCCCACAGGAGGAATGCTGAATTGCTCCGGTGATACGGCCCCCCGATCACGAATAGACCCCTAAATGTCTTATACATACTGCTGTCAAGAAAAGAGTTTTCATTATTTTCTGATTTGCATTATATTTCATAAAAGTAACCGTCTATATATGAGATAAATAACACTTGTCACTGTGGCAGTCTTCCCTGCCACATTACATTATCGTACAGGAAAAAAATGATTAAAATAAAATAAAAAAATTAAATAATAGCAAATTATCATTAAACCACTTTTGTTACTATGGAGGGGGGGGGGGGATGACTGTGGTTCCAACTGCATTATCACCCAGTGTTCCTGGCTGTGACTACAATATACCACACCTACTTGGTGCTACATCAAAGTGGCTTATTCTTCAGTTATAGGAGGCTTTTTAAATCAGGAACACCGGACAATGATGTCACTGAGAGACATAGGTTTCCTTGGGGACAGCCTTGAGCTAAGGGATGTAGTCAAAATGTCGACATC
Organism: Taudactylus pleione; assembly: GCA_031769625.1. Taxonomy (NCBI): domain Eukaryota; kingdom Metazoa; phylum Chordata; class Amphibia; order Anura; family Myobatrachidae; genus Taudactylus; species Taudactylus pleione. The sequence goes on along the minus strand of JAUIMM010000141.1, from coordinate 2,764,237 downwards.
CATAATAAATGTTGACATGAAGAATGTGGACAACATATACCACACCCTTGAGATACTGCTCTGAACCCTCTGCAGATAGCCAAAGCAAGTAAATATATGTATCATACAAGCACCAGAACAGGAACAGACTTGCTATGTTAATGCATGCAGGTAGATGTGTCCCTCCATTACTGAGCAACTGACCAGATCAACTGACCAGGGCTAAGTATTTAAATGCAATTACTAGTGATGCAATAATCCCCATTGCTTGATCACGCCTTTTAACAGCTACCAATGATGACCCCCAATTCTATAACACTGTCAAAATACAGTAATTTAATCAGAATATTTACATTGTAAAGAAGTTTTTGCTCCCCCTTCCATGTATTTTTTAAGAATTCTGTATCATTTCAATGAAAATACAAGAGATGACTCATTTTCCACGCATTAATAAACATCAGTCTACCGCACAATGGGGAGATGTATCAAACCTCAAAGTAGACAGGTGGAGAAGTTGCCTATAGTAGCTATTCTTTTATAGAATGTACAAGATAAATTATAGCTCGAAACTGATTGGCAGGATCGTAACAGGGCTTAACAGCGACCTGTACCAGCCCTGCCCCATTTGCACATGGGAGGTGGGGCCACCAGCATTTTGAAGTACAGCTACCTGAAGACACTCCAGGCAGCTGTACACATGGCAAAGTGCCTGCTTGTAGCCATACATGCCTACATGGTCCCCTCCTGCTGCTCCCAGAAAGCTGTGTATGCAACAGCAGTGGCTAATTTATGCACGCAGCGATATTGGCTGCAGGGTGCCGTTCCAGGAGTGAGGGACATGGGACAGCGACGGTGACACCCACAGAGCCCTGCGCACTGTGCGTTGGCACCAGAAGCACCTCCCTAGTTATGGCCCTATAGATTGTAAGCTTGCGAGCAGGGCCTTCCTACCTATATATCTGTCTGTTATTATCCAGTTTTGTTCTATTAATGCTTACAATGGTAAAGCGCAACGGAATATGCTGCGCTATATAAGAAACTGTTAATAAATAAATAAATAAATGGCCCTGCTAATTGGTTGCTACTGGCAACTTCTCCAGTTATCCTTTTTAAAAGGTTTAATTCATCTGCATTGTTACAGTTAATATTTCTTACTTATCCCAATAATAAAATTCAACCAGTGAATAAACAAAAAAGAACAAACATATAATATTTAATGAAAGCAAGAACATAAATTAAAAAGGAAGATCTTCTGAATATCAGGAGGAAGTCGAACTGTCTAAAGCCAGATAGTAACACTGTCCGGCTGCTGTATTATTCAGAAGATTCTGTGTCACTTCCTTATCTTAATGTAGGGGCAATTGCTGCTGCTGTGGACGGCAACCAGAGAGGTGTCACAGGCTAGAAGAGAGAAAAAAAGGTGTGAAAGCATGTTTGATGTGTTATGTTCTAAAGACACATTGATTATGATCTGTTATGAGATCTTATTTCCTGGAAATGAAAGCTCTATGTCTTGTGGTTACATCATTCAGCTGTGGGTACACGTCAGTTTCCAAACACTTCCAATCATGAGACCCTCACATGACTTAAGTAGTTTCGTAGTTTCAGGCCAAAGTTGATAGCTATTTGCTCAGACATGTTAAGGCGCGCTTGTTTTCTTGTACAATAAGAGACAAAGCACCTTTAGGTCTTTCATATTTAAAGCAAACCAGAAATTTTATATAATTAAAAAATTATAAATCATTTTCAACTCACAGGTGCTTCCTCTATATGTTGTATATAAATCAATGTACATACACAATATTTGGTAGCAGAAAAAGAGGGCAGCTTAAAAGTTCAAAAACTTTTTATTATATAACACCAAGTGTATTGCACAGAAGTCACAAGGAACACGTGAAGGCAGTCGGCCAGCACTGTGACTCATTTGGTCCATGTGCTAGTTATGGAAAGTTGTTCCTGGTGAGAGTTTTGAGAAAGGTTCTGCAATATAAGACCAAAACCTCACTGCCCTCATGTTTTACTTGTGACATCTGTGCAATAGCCTTGGTAGTATGTATAAATAGAGTGCCCTCCTGGACTATATACTGTGTGTGTATATATGTATAGTCATATATATATATATATATATATATATATATATATAAATATAATCTATATAAATATATATATATATATATATAGTCTATAGTGCATTGAACATATTTATTGCATAAAATGGTATTCAGCATACATCATGTACTATATGTCATTGCTTATACCTATAGTAAAATGGGGTGGGGTGGGCTGGTTACCACATGGTTCAAACAGACCCCATAAGACATGCAACGCTACCGCTCTCCTCAGTCGGATTCAGACACTCGTAATTCAGCCACCGATAGAAGCTGTCTTGAGTCAGATCACTCCAGTCCGGATGCAGCACTAGGGACGCCAGGGGGTAGACACGTCATGAAACCCCCCTAACGCGTTTCGTCAGAGACTTTGATAAAAGTCTGTATTGACTGAAACGACGGACAAGAATTGACACAGTTGTCAGTGTGACACTTTTCTTTCTACAAGACCCGTGAGTGCCGCCATTTACATTTGACTTTTCTATATATATATATAAAATGTATATACTAATATGTCTAATAAATGATTTGTGCCTAGTGGCCAGGCCTCGTGACAGGGGGGTATACAAGGGACACTTGCCCTGGCCCCTCAGGAATCTCAGGAGCCCCCTTGCCTCTGCTGTTGCTATATTCAGCAAAGCACAGCCACAGGCAGAGAGAGGGTGGCCGGCAGCATGGCGAATGTGATATCATGACATTGTGATTCTGGATCACCGAGGAAATGGGCCCAAGCCACAAGGGAAGGGGAACAACAGGCAGCAGGCAAGTGTTGGCTAGGTTGGAGTGACACGGGTCGGGTGGTGATGGGGGGGGTTGAAGCTAGAGACACAGTGCTATGATTGACAGGGACTGTGATGAGGCTGTGAGACATAGGGGCTAGAGTGAGGCTGAGAGACAAAGGGGCTAGAGTGAGGCTGAGAGACAAAGGGGCTAGAGTGAGGCTGAGAGACAAAGGGGCTAGAGTGAGGCTGAGAGACAAAGGGGCTAGAGTGAGGCTGAGAGACAAAGGGGCTAGAGTGAGGCTGAGAGACAAAGGGGCTAGAGTGAGGCTGAGAGACAAAGGGGCTAGAGTGAGGCTGAGAGACAAAGGGGCTAGAGTGAGGCTGAGAGACAAAGGGGCTAGAGTGAGGCTGAGAGACAAAGGGGCTAGAGTGAGGCTGAGAGACAAAGGGGCTAGAGTGAGGCTGAGAGACAAAGGGGCTAGAGTGAGGCTGAGAGACAAAGGGGCTAGAGTGAGGCTGAGAGACAAAGGGGCTAGAGTGAGGCTGAGAGACAAAGGGGCTAGAGTGAGGCTGAGAGACAAAGGGGCTAGAGTGAGGCTGAGAGACAAAGGGGCTAGAGTGAGGCTATGAGACATAGGCTGTGGCAATGCTGAAAGACATGGGCTGGGTGAGGCTAAGTGACACAGGGGCTGTGGTGAGGCCAAGAGACATAGGAACTGGAGAAAGAAGCTGAAACATAGGGGCTGGGAAATGAAGCTGAGACACACAGGGTTTGGGGAATGAATTTGAGAGACACAGGATCTGGGAAATGAATCTGAAAGACACATGGTGGGGGGATGAAGCTGAGAGAATTGTGGGGGTATAATGGAGCTAAGAGACATAGGGGAGATGAGTGGATGGCTGGAGTTGGAGAGACACAGGGTGATGAGGCTGGAGAGACATAGGGGAATGAGGCTTGTGCAACACAGGCGTGGATGAGGCTGGAGAGACACGGGGGAATAAGGCTGAGAGACACAGTTGGGGATTAGCCAACCTGCATGTACCTACTAGGAGAGGATAGGGGGCTCCAAAAACATGACTGTGCCAGGCCTAAAGATTTTTGTTGCCAGCCCTGCTGATGGCAGACCTGAATCACCTAATAATTAGACAATGGACAAGTAGACAATGGAACAAAATATTTGATTGGCTACTATGGATTAGGTTAATTTATACCTCATAGTTGCCAACTGTCTCTAATGTCCAAGGACAGTTTGTAAGATTTATCAATGGATTATTTCATTTTGGATATGTCCCTATATTTCAGTATTCAACAGCATAGTAAAATGCATCTTATTCTGCCTGCAAAATACAATTATCAATATCCACCTTACAATAATTTATCTGGGCTTTAAAAATTGCTAGTAATTAAAATTTTTAAATAAAACAACAACCAAAAAAAAGCAAGTTTAAAAAAAACAAAATGTAGTTAACATGTCATGTACACACTGTTATACACCTAGATGGTGTTCACAAGAGTCTCCTGCTCAGCATGTCATCCATGTTGCATGTTACGTTGTCCCTACATTTTTTCTGTCTGTTACCTAATGGTGCTTTAAAGTTGCCTAAATTTAGTAAAAAAAAACCTCATAAATCTTCATAAAACAAAGTTGCATTATTAATTGAACTATAGTATGGCCAAATAAGAATGTGAGCCAGAGACACACTGGGTCTGATGCAGAGCTAGATGTAAATCGCCCGTGTGTTCCTTCCGGGTGTGGTTCAAAAGGTCGGCAGTATATAGGTCAACTTTCAGAAGGTTGACCCCAGAAGGTCGAATTGTTATGAATGTCGACAGCGAAAATATCTACACAGCCAAAAGGTCGACATTTAACATGTTGACAATAAAAAGTCAACACATTTTTTTTTTGCTATTTTAGCCTAACCCTACACCTTACCCTAACCCTAAAAATCATAAAAAAACCATGTGACAACATTTTAGCGCTGACATATTAAATGTCGACATTTTGATTGTATCGCCCATTTAACTCTGTCTACCTAAATGCCTGTCTACACAATGACGGTCGGTCTAATGACGATGTCAACCTTTCCATTGTCAACATTCTAAAAGTGTCGACCTTCTGATTCCGACCTTCTGAGTGTCGATTTTTTTGTATTGTAGACCATTAAACGGGATACCGTTCCTCCCGCATTGCATTTACAGTGAAAAAAAGCGTGTACTCATGCCAGCACAGGACTATGCCTACATGAGAACCCCCCATTACAGCCCAGTTATGCCTCCTAAGTCGGAAGCGGAAATGTGACTGATATGCCTACTCTGTACCATCTATACTTGCGTGCGCACCGTTCCAGAGCATGTACAGTGTGATATGCCCAACAGATACTCAGCAAACAGAAGTACGTTCAAGTCAGCATCAGCCCCACAGTATCTAACGTTCTTTAAATCTTAAGACTGCCATGTTGCCTCATTTAAAATGTATCAGATTGTCTCAGAGCCGTTCTTCTGACCTATGGGAGATTTCATTTCAAATATAGAAGCATCGTGGTGACTGTGGGACTTCCCCAAGAGTGACCACTGTGGGGTTTTCCCAGTAATTGTCCCCTGTCTATTAGAAAAAAATAATGATCTGTCTGGCAATTTGATTGCTTATTTCAGAACAAAAATTCCAAGAACTTGAAAGAGTCCATGTAATGACGCATATTAATACTTTGTTTATATTATATAACTATCGTATATTGGGACATGTTATCATAATTCATTTTTAATGATGTCGCATATACTTATATGACCCTGAGTGAATACTTTTATTATGTAGCCTTCAAGTCTTTTTACTGGATTATTTTTTGCGGTGCGCTGGGGGGAACATTTTTTTCTAGTCTAGAGTAAACCTCTTCCTTTACAATCAGCTGTGAACAGCTACAGTATTAAGTTGATCTGAGCAACCACTATTTTGTATTACCTCAAATACTTTATATGACAATAAAGTACCAGCACTGACTGCTAGCTCCTGGTTACTAATGAGTGAAACTATTCTGCACAGTTTGGTATTTTTGAAATGTTGTTTGTTTTTGGGATCTTGAATCAATGGAGGAACTAAAACACTAGAGGACTGACTATTAAGGAGTATTCTGAAAGACTGAACTGCTAAAGCTGTAGTTTTAAAATGTTGTAAAACCCGGCCCTGGGTGGCACGATGCAAGGAATAAAAGCGAGGCCAGCAGGGAGGCTGAAGGGAGGAGCAGGATCCTTGTACTGCTCAGTAGTGATGTGAGGCTCCTGTCAGACTAGGGTGCCGGCGGATTGGGGGGTGAAAATTAATGCACATTTGTATGAAACAAAGTTTATTCATTTGACTTGTTTATCCAATACTCACAGCTTTTACATGCTTAGATTTCCTTTTCTCATTGTTTCTGTTCTTCTGCTTCTTGCCTCCCCTTCCTCCCTTTCCACGCTTTTTACCTCCTGATAATTTGACTTCCCCATTGCTCATCTTTGCAACTTTTTTAATCACCCAATTGGCTTCAGGGTCACAACAATACGATTCACGGTTCTCAGTGCGGAATCTGAAACATTAAGGGGCCATGTGAAGAGGAGACTATTGAAACATATGCCATGTTAGACTATTATTGTGTACTAATGAGTAGGACCGGGGATTTATATGGAACAGTTGGGCTAGTAGTAGTGCTCCTTTCCCATGATCCTGTTCAAACTACACATATTTAATGTTGTATCCATTGGAAGGGGTCACATAGCACTTAATGAATGGGGATGGCAGAAATGAGGTGGTGCCTCTTTCGAGTGGGAGGAGCTGGGCTGTTCCAGTTCTTGCTGAATGTGGCCTCATGTTCCTTACATTGCGTACAAAATCCAAATTAAGTTTCATATCAGCAGAGGAACTAAATAAGGAATAAAGGTTATGGCTTCACAAGGTAACGGCAGAGCCTTCTTCCCATCATTTAGTGACCTGATTTTTATCTGCATAAATACCAATGTGATAAAACCATCAACATATATAAATATGACACATGCAATAATGCACCTTTCATGTCATGTCAGAAAGTTGATGTAAATGTCCTTAACACGGCGGGAGATGAACTCCTTAGGGGGAGATGTACTAAGCCTTGGGGAGAGATAAAGTGGAGAGAGATAAAGTCCCAACCAATCAGCTCCTAACTGTCACTTTTCAAACACAGCCTGTAAAGTGACAGTTAGGAGCTGATAGGCTGGTACTTTATTTCTCTCCAAAGCTTAGTACATAAACCCCTATAATCTTCTAAAAAATACAAACATTTTGATAAACTGTATTTAAGGAATTTAATACAGCGTTATGCCTCTACCCAAACATAGTATTGTTTAAGTAAAAAGTATACTATATTAGCCATTTTAATAAACTGGAAGGAAGAGGTGATATTTTTAGAGTTAATATACCCATGATTTTTTTTTTCTATTATCGTGTTTATTTAAAGGTATTTTTTTTTCTTTTGGTACGCAGAATCAAATACACAAATCGATGTGGAACGCAAACGTGTGCAAGCTGACACGGACAAGTGTTTCATGTGGATGACCTATGTCACAAAGGGTAGAAGGAAACAGAACTGTTCATGTATTATGGTGTGAAAAGATACAGGGAAGGGAAAGGTAAGTAGAAGGAGAATAGGGGAGGAGGAGGATGGTAGGAAGAAGGATGTCTTATCCGGGTCCCCAGTATGCAGTAGAGGAGAGGGGTACAAAAGCTTTTCTAAGTAAATAACAGTAGAAAGAAGCCCTATAGTTAAAGCAAGAGGACTGAAAAGCCTGAGGGAAGGGCTCCATGGGGCGTAGAGCTATTATACCCAAACCAGTCACCCCAAACCTGGAGGACTTTATGGGGGTATTTATCAAAGCTGGGAGAGAGATAAAATTGTGAGAGAAAAAGTACTAACCAATCAGCTTCCAATTTACATTTTGTGTTTAAAAAATGATAGGAGCTGATTGGTTGGTAATTTATTTTTTACAATTTGATCTCTCTCCCAGCCTTAATAAATACCCCCCTCTGAGAGGTATTATCCAAATAAGCAGAGATTTTCTTCATGGATGCCAAGTGCCAAATTACATTTCTAGAAGTGAAACTTTTACTTGCACTTGTCCACAAATATAATTGAAAAGTGCAAAATAAAATATATCTCATGATAACTATGGAGACACTAGTACTTGCTCTGGAGCTTTACACAGATCCTAATGTTACCTTAGTGATACCAACAGTTTTATACTTACATTACAGCATAAACACAACTTTCAACCTGATGTTGGATCTTGTACTCTGTTATTGGATACTTAAGCTTTGCAGATGACACTGCTGTGCAGCATTTTATCTGGACTGTAAGGGGCTTGCGGTCTGTAATATAAAAGCAATACAATACATTCTTACCTACTTTTGAAACAGCATTTCATGGAGATTGTGAAAGCAATATCTGGGTGCACGGCAGTAAAGTGGGCGCGCCCTGCTACATCTGAGGGGCGTGTCATACAACTGATCTACATCCAAATGTACACGAGCCTCAAAGCAGCAGTTGTTGCTCGGTAAGATCTACTTGTTGATGAAAACACACTGATACATCATTTGATGATCCCATTTCATATATATATATATATATATATATATATATATATATATATATATATATATATATATATGATACCAAACTAGGCGGCACTCAGGAGTCTGTGATGCAGTGTATGATAAAAGTCCTTTATTCAGCCGACGTTTCAGGAGCTACCCCGTCATCAGGGGTAGCTCCCGAAACGTCGGCTGAATAAAGGACATTTATCATACACTGCATCACAGACTCCTGAGTGCCGCCTAGTTTGGTATCATGTGCATGGGTTCTTCACCCCAGGATGGCACCGGAGCATTCGTTTACATCACAGGAGTGCCGGGTATAGCTGTACCTATATATATATATATATATATAAATAATTGAATTCAGTGCGCAAATCAATCAATCAACAAATAAAAAAACAATAAACAGTTTTTAAGTCCAGTTGATGAAAGGACTGTTTTGAAAGAATAAATCTGTGTCTCTAAGGGACCAGATATAAGCACAGGCCACGGATCAATAACCAAACTGGCCGGCGTCTTCCCCTCGTGGAACCCCGGATCCAAGCGGGTAATGATTTATCTGAAATTGAAAGCAACAAAGAAGGGGCGCCACATTAATGCACATTTAGTGCATTAAACCGTAGCAAATTTAATAATGCAGACAGCCAAACATGGGCTCAATCAATATATATGCGTACCACAATGAGCGGTCAAGTACCACCGCAAGTAATGAAAACAGAGATTTAAAAGCCTAGGTGTCACCCGACCGTCTCTGGGAACTCTGTCGGCCACTCAATCAGTAATGGAAAGCAATGCCAAACCACGCAGCAATGCGTTTCGTCCTCGACTTCGTCAGGAGGCTGGTTTGGCGTGAGTCATGGGCACGCTCATATACTAATCATCCCTCTACTTTCAGAGATGTTTTATAATTAGACACTCTAACTAGTCAGCGTTTGAAACACTGTATAGAGATAATAGCGGATATCACAATCATAATATAATATAACAATATAACAAATACGGTTACTTCTAATACATATATTACACATTTGAAAAATATATATATTAGACATCTTAAAATAGCAAACATAATACAAATAATATATTGAAATATCAACATTTAAATGATGCAATAAAAAAAAATCACATTTATACGTAATCAAATACTTTTCTTAAAAATGTACACCCATCATAAAGGCATGATTAATGATAAAAATACCAATAATATACAAATAAATATGAAAATGAAAATGTAATATAAAATGCAAGAATAAAAATACAAGAATAAAAATAAAAATACAAATATAAAAATACAAATATAAAAATACAGGGATGAATATAGAGAGAACATCTATATTCATCCCTGTAATTTTATTATTGTATTTTTATTCTGTACATTATTGGTCTTTTTATCATTTATTAATTTACTGTTTTCCTAACTAAAACAGTCCTTCAAAAAAAGATTTGCACCAGGTACATTTTGTTTTTTGTATTACAGTAACTAGGATGCTTAGATGACAAGTTTGTAAACAAATTCCAGAGACGCTTTGTGCAATTACTTAGGAAAATAACATGTGCAGTGCATTTAAATTGTATGACTTCACTGAATATGGGCATAATGTTTTTCTCTATTATAGTCTTGTAATTTGTATTGGCAGAAAAAGCAAAAACTAAATAAATATATAAAGTGAAAATTAAATAAAAATACTAGTGGTTATTACTAAAAAAAGAAGGATGGGAGGGACAAAACTACACAGGTACAAAGCTTTCAAACTGGGACTGTCCCAACAACCTGACAAATTCTTACCAGTTATTTATATAGCGCACACATATTCCGCAGCGCTTTACAGAGACAAATGAAAGGTACATGGAAATTACATTGTATGTTTTACATGCAGGGTGTATGGATTGTATATACTGTATGCACAAGCCATGACAACAATTTTCTTTTGTTGTATTCATATACAGTAGGGCCTTGGTAAAACAATGTTCCACCACAGTTGGGCAGATTTAAAAAGTGCAGAGGAATTTAGGCTTGGCAAGGAGTGTGTCCTAGCTTAATTTTTGATTTCTGTGTAAAATCAAATCTGCACAGTATTTGTTTACTGCATGCAAAAGCAGCTAGTATTTAACCTGCATGCAAAAATAAAAATAAAATAAATGCATTTGCACTCCGTGCATTGCAACATGACTTGTTCTGTGAGCAAATTGTTCTTTTTTTGTTTGCTCCTTACCAGCGGCGGCTCCTATTTTCTATTACCTGGGTGGGGTCTGCCAGTCTGTAATGTGCACATGAGGGATTGCGAGCTCGCACATGAAAACATATTGAGAAGCAGCTCAGGATGCTAGGGACTGCATCGGCTGCAGCCATTAAAAGCCAGATATAGCCAGGGTTGGACTGGCCCACAGGGGAACAGGGGAAATCCCCGGTGGGCCCCATTGCCTGTGGGCCCACCTCTTCCTCTAGGTGAAAGGTTCCAGACCTCAAATTATAGATTGTTACTCTATTAGATGGTCAGTTACCAGGAACATTGATCTGCATTGGGGCTTGGTTCTCTTCTATAGAAACTACACCAAGGTTTGCCCATTCGTTAGCCAAGCATCTGTGGTGGCTAACCATACCCCCTCTGGTGGATGACCACACCCTTTGATGGATGACCACACCCTTTAAGCATGGGCCCCTATCACTGTATTCCCCCGGTGGGCCCTTCATGTCCCAGTACAACACTGGATATGGCTGCCGTTGGAATCGCTCTCTCTGCTAACTGCAGTCTGGCCTGGCAGTCCCAGGAGTAGAAAACACCTTTTCCTTGGGACAGTGATGGATCTACAGTAGACTTTACTTTTGCGGGGGGGGGGGGGGCGGTTTAAGAATTAATACTGACTCCTCCCCTTTCTACTCAATACTCCTCCCACTTACAGCCCTGTCCCTTCCCGTTTTCAATACGAACTCTTTTCGGCCCTAGCAAATTTCCTCTACTCAGATACTAGTATTGCCAGCCTAACCATAACAGCTCTCAGTAATACATATTATAAACTGCATATACAACCTAATATACGTCACAGTGACAGGAGCCCATACCAAACACAGCGCCCTGATCCCCAAAACACAGTGACGGCCCATACAGTTATCTGTGCAGTGAAGTTGCGGCAAGGAGGCGTGGCCTTGTGACCGAGACCGCCATTTGAGTCTCTCCGGAGGGTCCCCGGAGGTGCGGACTGCCCCCGGGGACCACTCTGTGTGCAGTGCCGGCTCCCTCACTGTGACAGGAGCCGAGTGCTACAAGTAATGCTACAGTGCAGACTCCTGTCACTGACACCCGTGTGCGGTCCGCACCCCACTAGCATCACCAATGGTATCTGACATTCCAGTTGGGGACTGTACATATACACAAGCTTAATATGTGCACATCATGTTATACCTTACATACACACAGTTCCTGAGTGATATATTATACACATTGACTCCACTTTCAACCAACAGATACCATAACCCAGTTTATATAATTTGCATTCTGCAAGGCTTCAACTATATATCCTAAATAGCAAGCAGTTGAATTTCAAATCAAATGTGGAATTAAATAAAATGACCAAATGCTGATATCACTAAGCAAGTGATATAAATATGCATTGCTGACCATAAGCCCTAGAGCAGCAGAGGGTTTAATTAGAATGGTAATTAAAAAAAAAAACAGTTAAACATCACAATTCCCACACCATTACCAAGCCCTCTAATACCCCTTTTCCTCCAAAAACCCTGGTCCAACCTGGGTTTTCGGACACGGTTCCAACCAAGGTCTGGGTTAATTCCAGGTCAGACCCGTTCACACTGAACCCGAGTCTGCCCTGCTAAACTCGTGAGGTCATAAAAAGTGGGAGGTGACTGCTCCACAATCACAAATCAGCTCATTTTAGGCATGACCCAGGTCAGATAACCCAGGTTGCGCCGTTTACACGGCACCATTACCCAGGTCCATCCTAGGGTCCGATCCTGGTAGCTACCTGGTTTGGATTCCCCGGGTCACTTATTTTTCGGGGACCTTTTCCCACTGAGCTGCAATCCGGGTAGACCTGGCAAGGGAAGCAGTCAGGACGATCGAAGGGATGCCGGCCGCGGGGGAGGGTTAGATTTAGGGCTCCTGGGGGGAGGTTAGGGTTAGGCACCCCCCCGGGAGGTTAGGGTCAGGCTAGGGGAAGGGGGGGTTAGAGTTAGGCACCCCCGGGGAGAGGTTAGGCACCCGCCGGGGGGACTTAGGTTTTTGCGGCGGGGAAGGGGGGGTTACGTTTAGGCACTTAGAGGGGGGATTAGGGTTAGGCACCCCTAAGGGAGGGTTAGGGTTATGGGGTAGAATAGGTTAGTTTATACTTACCTTCCGACATTCGGGATTTCCACCTGTGTTGGGCTGCTGCTGTCGGGATTTGTGGCTGGCGGTAAATCGTACTGATTCCCCTGGCAATAACCTGAGTTATTGCAGCAGTGGAAAAGGGGTATAACTCAAATGTTTTCTTGTACAGTCATTGTTGTGTATGATTGCATTTATTCACTGCATCGAGTCTGTCTGCAGACTAGAAGAGGACCCCCTCATCTCCCCAATACTCACCCTGTAGTATTGATCCTCTTCAGCCAGGTTTTCATTCCCAACACACCACTGAGATGGAACTGACTGGTGACTCCCCTTTTCCACTGTCGCTAAAACCCGGGTCACGGCTCAGTGGAAAAGGCTCCTAGGAAAAAATCCCGGGTCGACTGACCCGGCATTCCTACCCGGGTCTCGAGCAGGGTTTTACGCTGGTAAGACCCGGATGAAGATCAGAAGAAAAGGGTGTCCTGGGTCATTCGACATGGGTCCCATTCACAGCATCGGCCGAGCCGCATTTCCCAGCACTTAGAAATGATGTAATCTCCAAGCGCTGGCAGAGGAAATCCCCGGTAATATCCCGGCTCCAGCCAGAGATGTAAATGGGGTTCAAGCCGCTGTGACTCGGTTTGAAACCGGTGTTCAGTGTCCCGAACTGGACCCAGGTTTTTGGTGGAAAAACTTTATAATGATTTGATCACTGCTGATTCAAAAAGCCACTAGTCACTTCTAATTCTCCTGGATCTCTAATGCATTTGACACTGTGGACCATACAAATGCTACAATCCCTAGGTCTTCAGGACATAGTCCTATCTTGTTCTCATCCTACTTATCACATCGCTTAGTCCTACTGTAGGTCCTCTGCTTTTCTCTATCTATACCATGTCTCTTTTAAAACTAATACATTTGTTTGGATTTCATAATAATCTTTATTTAGCTGATACCCAAATGCCTCTCCAAATCCCTCACCATCTGTGCTGGCCTGTGTCACTGACCGTATTTCTGCCCTTTATTTTTGGATGTCCTCTTACCACCTCAAACATCATGTTTCAAAAATGGAGCTAATAATATTCCCACCAGTCAACCGAAGTTACCTTCCTGATATCTCTATCTCTGTTGAAAACACAAGCCCGCTACATAGGTGTCATCCTTGACTCGGAACTAGAGATGAGCGGTTTGGTTTTACTCGGTTGTTTTCACCAAATTAGCACAAGTTATGATTTATCTTATTGACTATCCAAACCATGTGAGATATGGATAGCCAATCACCTGCTGCTTTCCAGATCCGAACATTGGCCCTCATTCAGAGCCGTACGCTCTGAGCAGAGCGCACGCTCTGAATGAGGGCCGGGCTCCATTTTCATGGAGCGTCCTCCTGGACGCTCGTATAGCTGTGGGTCACCACCCACAGGCTATACGAGCGTGCTTTGTGATGGCCGCGATGGTCGAGACCATCGCGACCATCAAAATTGCGAGCCGGAGCCTGCGGTTGAGGTTTTCAACCGCAAGCTCCGGAGTGATTTTGGCTCTATCAGAGCCAAAATCACTCCCACTGACATCACTAGTGATGTCAGTGGGCCGGCTTCTGACGGGAGGCGTTCCCGTGGGAACGCCCCCGTCAGGGAGGCACGCCCCCGGCACGCCCACCAAAGGGGGCGTGCTGTCAATCAACATTGACAGCACGCCCCCTTTGATCGGACACAACGAGCGAAGGACTTTCCTTCGCTCGTCGCGTCTGGCGCATGCGCACGACGGAGCTCCCTCCGTCGTGCGCATGCTCAGTCCATAACATCGACCCACTTGCGAGCGGACAGCCGCTCGCGAGTGGGTCTGAATCAGGCCCATAATCGGGTAGAACCAAAACGCTCATCTCTACTCCGAACTGTCCTTTGTTCCCCAATCTGTTTCCTAATCCTGTTATACATATGTAAGAATATTCCCAGAATATGCTGATATCTCACACAAGATACTGCAAAAACTTTAATTAATGAATTAATTATCTCCTACATTAATTAATCTCTTCACTGGTCTTCCACTAACCAGACTTACAACCCTACAACTTATTTTGGATGCAGCGACTACACTGATTTTCCTTTCAATCGTTCTACTGCTGCTGCTCCGTCCTACTCCTTACGGAATCGGTATGTGATGAACTGTTTAGCCGCCGGATCAAATACCGACAGCAGCAGCCTGACGGGTCGGAATCCCGACTGCAATGAGGTAAGTATAGTACTCTAACCCTCCCCACCCCTAACCCTCCCTTAGTGGTGCCTAACCCTAACCTCACCCCATTAGTGCCTAACCTCCCCCCATTAGTGCCTAAACATAACCCCCCCTCCCCGCACCCTAAACCTAACCCTTCTGGGTGGGGTGCCTAACCCTAACCCCCCTTAGTGGTGCCTAACCCTAACCTCCCCTTTCCCTACCCTAACCAGGGGCAGAACTGTGGGAGAAAATGGAGGCGCCTGCCGCTGGGCTCCAGCTCTGAAGGGGCACCTCCTCCATTGTCCACAACATATTCATCCCACTTAGGGCTGTGTAACAATGTACCCGGAGTGTACCGTTACAGACGCCCAATACATGGCACCCCTTTCTGGCACCTGAGAAGCCACCATACACTAGTGGAGAGCTCCATGTTAGACCATCAGCTGCTGTCATCGTCTACCTATAGTATGTTTGCATGCAAATTACTAAATTACAGTATCAGCGGCTGTGATGGGGGGGGGGGGGGGTGTCAGCACCAACTTATAACTTTCCTCCGGGCGTCTGGGATGAATTTACGCCACTGATCCTAACCTTAACCCTCCCGTGGGGATGCCTAATCCTAAGTCCCCCTGGGGGTCCATAAAGCTAACCTTCCCCCCTGTGGCTACACACTAAGCCACTCCCATTACATTCGTTCGGTAAGCCTGGTGTCGGGATTTAGTAGTGGGCTAATGAAAGGCGTCGGGATTTTGACGCCTATCTTTAGCCCCATGTCAGTATGTGGGTGTCAGGATATCGGCGGGCGGGATAACACCTGCTGGTATCCTGACTGCATCCCGTCCTTACATTGGCTGCCTGTACCTTACCAAATCCAATATAAAATACTTTTGCTAATATACAAGACCATTAACAACACTAATATACCAACATGCATCTCTTGTCTCAAAATATATCACAGCTCGACCCAATCCGCACTGCGCAAGATCAGCATTTCTCACCCACGCATTACCTGCTTCCACGCACTGTTACAGGAGTTTTTTTCGGGCTGCACCCACTCTGGGCAATGCCCTCCCATGCACAACCAAACTGACTTCTAGTCTCCAAATCTTCAAGCATTCCAGGAAAATTCACCTCTTCATGCAGCTTATCAATTCCCAAAACCACCAGTATAACCTCAATAGACTATTCTACCCAATTAGCTCCTCTGTATACAGGGGGTCATTCACACCCACTCGCGAGCGGCAGTATGCTCGCAAGTGGGTCGATGTTCCCCACTGCGCATGCGCACGACGGAGGGAGCTCCGTCGTGCGCATGCGCGACACTCGGGGAGCGAGGTGCTTTCCATCGCTCCGGGTCTCGCACCAAAGGGGGCGTGCTGTCGATGTTGATTGACAGCGCGCCCCATTTGGTGGGCGTGCCGGCCAGACGGAGGCGTTCCCGTGGGAACGCCTACCGTCTGAAGCTGGCCCCACTGACATCACTAGTGATGTCAGTGGGAGTGATTTTGGCTCTGATAGAGCCAAAATCACTCCAGGTCTTCTCGCAGGGAGACCCTACCGCAGGGTCTCCGTCGCAAGTCCGATGGTCGCGATGGTCAAGACCATCGCGACCATCTTTTTGGCCGCTCGCATATGCTGTGGGTGGTCACCAACAGCTATACGAGCGGCCAGGAGGCCGCTCCATTTTCATGGAGGAGGGCCCTGATTCAGAGCGAGCGCTCTGGTCAGAGCGTTTGATTCTGAATCAGGCCCTCAGTCCATACTGTGCATGTTCTCTTTCTACACTCACACAGCCCACTGACCCCAAACCAACAATGCTGTGTGACCAGATCATGTAGCCCACTAGGAACCTATGCAATCTGGCTAGATCAATTTGCAATATGTAGCACTCATGAATTAAATTCCAATTTCCTTATAGATTGTAGGGTTGAGAGCAGGGCCCTCTTCCTTTTTTTTATGTCTGTTATTACCCTGTCTTGTTTTATTAGTGTTTTGTTCCCTATTTTAAGGCGTAATGGAATATGCAGGCGCTATATATAAAAGACGTATAAAAAATAAATATGTACCTTCTCCATCCCTGCTACAGTACCTCGTGTACATAATCCTCTCCCTCAAAACTTTAGTGCAAAATTACTGTAGTTGTACTTGCGAACCTAAACTACTACTCCTTCTATTAGACTATGCAGACCTTTTCCCCCCAAGCACAAGCCGCCATCTTGGCCGCAAATCCATGTGCTCACCATGAAAATTGGGTGCATTCGCAGTTTTTGGAATGACGCTTATTAATAGCTCAAACAACCTAGAAAAACAGATCTTATTTTTCAACATATTTACACCCTGCTCCCATCTATGAAAGACAATGTGATACTCACAGTCAGTTCGATCATTCGCAGAGCACAGGACGTCAGAACAGAGACATGTGACCACAAGTAGTAATATGGTGAGCAGGCAGCTGGCTGGGTGCATCTTCCTGCAGTGACCACTACAAATGTGTGCCTAAGAATCACTCTGTCAGACACAGTTCTGTACACACAAGATATAGCAGGAGTTTTAGATTGTCAACTCCTCCTTCTCAGAGGAGGGGTGAGAGGTGATTAAAGTTTGGTATAAAAAAAAGTATCATTGAAAGGAATTTTTTTTTTTTCATAATGGAAAATGAAACTACATCAGAAAATTCCCAGCTTTGTATGTCACATCCACATTCTCTTTCTCACCTTACTGACTGGTTACTAGTACAGGAAATACCTTTCTGTTTAATAATGTGTGCAAAAGCTGATAGCGTCAATTTTACACAGACATACCAATCTGCACTCTGGGCCTGATTCACTAATGTATGCAACAGAGATTACGCACGCAATCGGCCGATTGTTGCATTTTGCGCATGCATCGCAATGTGCGTGCGCAAACCAGCCATTGCGATTGGGACTGCGATCGCAGTGACTACGCAGACCCATCACAGAGTGATTGATAGGAAGTGCCGTTTGTGGTTGGTGAAGGGAGGGTGGTCAGAGAACGCAGGCGTGCCAGTGTGTTTCAACGGCGTTACATGGGTGTGCATAAATTATCCACTGTGATGGCCTATGCAGCCTGAGGTCTCATAGTGTGCGTGGTTGTTAGCAATTTCTGAGTAAGGTCAGAGCTTGTGCAAGTGTACGTGAGGCTGCGATGGTACTCAGTTTTATCAATGGTTTCTCAGTCTTGCTAAACAGTATGGATGTATGCTAAGTAAAGTGGGCGTCCTTGGGTAGTGCTGCGAGGGAATAGCGATTGCAATAGGTTAGCATACTATTGCAGTTCAACTGCGTGCGTAATCACTATTGCATATACAGTTCCGTACGGTAGTGAATCAGGCCCTCTGTACGCTAATCAGGTTCATTAGGTACAGTATACTTTAGTTTACTTTAAAATAATATATATATATATATATATATATATATATATATTGTGACACAGTTGGGATAGGGGTCCCTCTTCTGGGGTAGATGGACTCCCTCTTTACACACACAGCAGCCGTAGAAACAGGATACAAGTCTGGGGTTCTCGTACAAACTGGTCAGTGCCAGTCTTTACTGTGCCAAATGAATATAAACATAACATAAACATAAGTCCTAGCCCAGCTGGGCACTAGCTACACAGCAGATTCTCTCTCTATAATAATGGTAGGGCCTATTTCCCTCACCATCAACAAAACACGTGCACGGTACTTACAAGCATTATCACCGTGTCTCTGAACAGGCTAGCCTGCCTGCTCTCCCAGGTGTGAGATACTCAGCCACAAACAAACCATGCTTATATCAGCCATTTCCAGCTGCAAGTCCTAATGAGCCTGTTACTAGGCTGAAAGGCTCAAAACCTGGAGTGGCCTGTGGATGGAGCCCTCCCTCTCCTCACATCCACACCCCCAGGACCCAAACCGGCTTTTCCAAAAGCCAATACTCTGGTCTGCTTACAAAACAGACATCTCCTGGGGGTTTTTAGAACACATAGGCCAAAAACCTAGGACAAATGTACCTGCCATCGACCACTTTACCAGTGCTTCTATCACAATATATATATATATATATATATATATATATATACTGTAGATATACTGTAGCTTCTCTCACTGCAGCTTTGGGGCAAGAATTGAATGGGTGATACCAAAATGTTATTTTCTATTTTAAATGCACAGTCCGCATGGTACTGTATATTTTTATTTAAAGTAAACTTAGCATTTTTATTTTACTTATGAAAATTCATAGAAATAAATTGATAAGACAATGATGCATATTATTATTATTATTATTATTATTATTAGTAGTAGTAGTAGTAGTAGTAGTAGTAGTATTATCTTTTCTGTTTCGATTTGATGGATAAATATGTGTATAGTGAAGTTGTTTTTAACCTAACTAAGATGTAAAATTGTGGATAGCGAGTTTTATTTTATTGCAAGCACACCTATCTGTCCACTGAGTACATAGGCTTGTGGAACGTGACCCTGTGCTATTATGGGCTGTCATGAAAATAAGCATGGTGGAAAATATAAATATGATGCTTCACAGTGCTACACACAATCCCTTTAGGACCAGCTCCTTTACTGATTGGGACATACGTATGAAAAAATAAATATATGTGCGGGATATCCCCCCACAAATTATACGAATCTCTACGATGTGTGTAGGAGCACATAAGGGGCACTACTAGGGGCATTATTGGGGGCACAACATAAGGGACACTACTAGGGGTATTACGGGGGGCACTGCATAAGGGGCACTACTAGGGGAATTATTGGGGACACAACATAAGGGGCACTCCTAGGGGTATTATTGGGGGCACTGCATAATGGGAACTACTGGAGGAACTGCATAATGGGCACTACAGGGGGCACTGTATAAGGGGCTCTAATACAGGAGGAACTGCATAATGGGCACTACTGTGGCACTGCATAATGGGCACTACTGGTGGCACTGCATAAGGGGCTCTAATACAGGGGGCATTGCATAAGAGGCTCTAATACAGGGGGCATTGCATAATGGGCACAACTACAGTGGCATTGCATAAGGGGCTCTAATAAAGGGGGCATTGCACAATGGGCTCTAATACAGGGGGCATTGCATAATGGGCACAACTTCAGGGGGCATTGCATAAGGGGCTCTAATACAGGGGGGCATTGCATAAAGGGCACTACTACGGTAGGCACTGCATTCGATTTTATTAACATAAAACCTTTCAAAATTGCATATAAGACTTTTTTTTTCTTGCGGCCCACACACTCTTAGACCTTGAATATTCGGCCCGGTTGGTATTTTGTTTGACATGCCTGCTCTACCCAATACAAACATTTTGGATCAATCCCGGTACGGTCCGCCCACAAATACATGGTATGATGACTGCACATGCGCATTATCACGGCCAAGCCCGAAACCCAGAAGTAAACTGACCAATGCTCAATATTAAATATGCCCCTTAAACTTTTTCATTAATATTATGGGCAGGATGTATAATGCATCACATTTTGAATGCGATACATCCCGTCACTTATTGCATTCATAGCGGCGTTAATAATGCAGTACATATTTGCCTACTTTTGAAAATGACTTTGAGGGAGATTGCAGATGGCTGGGCTGCAGAATGCGCTGCGCACAGCGTGTCGCGGCGTTGTGGGGGCGTGGTCAGCTCTACCCAAAGGGCGTATCTAGTTCCACCTATGGGCGTATATATTCCTATAAGCCATACCTCCCAACATTTGTAGCAATGGAGTCGGGACCTGCGTGGCGTGGCCTGATCATAAAGGGGGAGTGGTCTGATGACACGCCCCCATTTACATCACTAACGGGGCGTGCCCAGCATCTCCGAGATGCTGGGCTGCCCCCGGGCTTCACCCGTACTGTGAATAGATGCTGTGCGCAGCTGCCGGACTTATTAAATAGAGAAAAACCCTTTCTGTGGTAAATACACACATATTTGCTATAATTATGGCTCTTCTCTTAGGGGCATATTTATCCAGCTATATGCGTCAGTAAGGATTCAGAAAGTTAATTTTGAGAGGCATATTGCAATTTTTAATAAATATGCCCTTATCACAAATAGGCATCTTGAATTTAGTCTTGTAATTGTAAGTGTGTTTGACACAGTTTTGTTCCCCCACTCATATAGAACTAGCGTATCCGTTATAGGCGTTTCACAGAAAAAAAATAACATGAAAGAAAACCAGAGGTCACACCTTAGTACCATTCTATTCATAAATATAGTAAGTACTGGTTAGTGGGGAGAAAAAGGAGTTGGGTGGAGCTTCGGGGCCCGGGTCTTATTACCTGATGAGAGTTGCAAGTGTGCCTACGCTACTCAGCCCTCTGACTGTTTTCCTTTATGGAATGTTTTCAATAGATGTGATAACATTGGGCTGGACCTGATTTTTTATTTTTTTTTAAAAACACATTGAAGGTTCTTATTTTGAGCAAAACACATATACATTGAGAATGAACAAAGAATGGTTAGGAGTCATAAAATGTAAAAAGGAGAAATCAGACAGACAATAACTGGGAGCAGTGGGTCTGATTCAGAGCCGCTCGCTAGATGCGATCGCTCGCACGATGTGTATGCAAATTGCGTAGACAATGCTATCGCACCGCAATGCATTAGCACGCCCAGTATTTCTTAGAGAGCGATCACATAGTGTATGCAGACACCCACCAGCCTGTTTTAAGACGTCTACTTGTGCACGTCATGTCCAGGAAGTGTATGCAACAATTGTTACATTGGGTAACATTGGATGCTATCGCAGCGCTAGAGGTTGACCATACCCTTCCGCAAGCACTGCGAGCACTTCAGTGTAAAAACAAGCCAGGTGACGTGTACTATGATGCTGTCTTATAATTATGTACACCTCTAAAACGCTGTTGAGATGCTCAGGCACGCCTGCGTTGACACCTCCACTCCCCCGTTTTTAATGGCCAGCTCATGTTACCACCTACAAACGGCTTCCCCTGTCACTCACTCTGCTGGGCTGTCTATGCGCAGTGAGCGAATGCATTGTGTACTTTTGCTAAGGTATGCTCATGCGCACACTGCATACTATCGAAAGCAGCGAGCGTATGCATCTTAGCGAGCGTGTCTGAATGAGCTCCAGGGCCCATCAGAGAGAGCTTTAGTGGGGGCATCACTACCAGCAGGGCATATGGCCAGTCCATTACATGAACTGACTAGCACTTAACTCGTAATTGCCCACTCACCTACAGAATGTCCGGGAGATTCAAATTTCAGGTAGCTCTAAACCTCCCAGGTCCCGCCCACTCCTTCCATAAAGTGGGTGCTTCGGGGGTTATATGATGCATTTCGTACTAAATTATGTCAATAAGCCCCACTCCCTTCTCAGTAATTCCATGATTTGCGGCATTGTGCAGCCGGGGCAGGGCTTAATGACAGGCATCATGTCACCACACACTCCCCAAATGTCCCACTTGGATCTCCCCGCTAGGGATCTACTAGAGGAGAAGCATACAACTCTTGGCCAGTATGACTAGACTAGTCTGTCCTTCAGCTACCCCCTGCCTCCACAACATCCATGCATGCTGCTTGCACCAGTGTTTGGATAGGACCATCTGCACAGAGATAAAGCAGATGAGGAGGAGGAGGTCAGGAGAAGTTATGATATAGGGTAGAGAGACGACCTCTGGTAGTGGGACCCACTGTGCATTTCATCATTATCTAGGAGCCTCTGTTCAATGCTGTTGGGGAGTGCAAACAGGAGGAAACTGCACATCTAAACAGAATGATAGGAGATATAGCATAAAACAATGCAGTATAGAGGTTTCATGAAATGAGGGGTCACATTTGTGTTTTAGACAATACTGAAATATTAAAAATAATTTAGTACAAGTCACACAGACGTCCCATCTTTCCTGTCAGGAAGCCCCGGCTGCCAAGTAGACATGAGTGACATGCAGAGAGTAAAATGACGCTACATGCACTACATACAGTATATTGTATTTAATCATTTGCATGAGATCAGATGTTTCTCACTAGAGACAACTCATATGTGTGCATATTGTTACCACTACTTCTTCCTTTCTGCGGCTCTATTATCATGTGTCTGAAATGACACAATTTGTCAGGCAAATAAAGTCTAAAAAAACTCTGGTTCCCACAAAAATAAGAGAAGTTATGTGTATAACTGCGATCGCACAATGCAATCCTATGGAGGCGCGGGAGTGAATGCAGTGTGCGTATCTGCTCGCGGGTGCACGCCTCGTGCCATGTGTGGCGCAATTTGCTGCAAACGATGTAGCAGGACACATCTGTAGGTGCACAGGTGTCCAATCCTCTGGGAGTCCAGCTCCAGATCAGACTGTTTGTACAATGCAAACCTGGTCACAGATTCTACATCCAGTCTGTGTATTGTGTACAGACTTGTCCAATTTTGCAGCAGACTTTCAATCTGCATCTGCTGAAACAATCTACTGAAAGGATTGTTCTATGACCCAGAAGCCCCTCTGGCATCCTTCTGCGCATGGATCCCTCTCACAGCACTCTCCAGATGGAAGCCCATAGGCTTCTACAGGGTAACACCATCAGAAGATAGCATTACCCAACGCAACCAAGCCCTGGAGTGCATCGCATTCCGGGGCTTGGTTCATATCAGAAATGCAGTCAAAACCACATTTTCGGGGTTTGACCGCATTTTCTACCTTTGTTGCATCCTGTGAAAGTGGACACAAAAAGCCTTGGCAAAGGCTATATCAGTGTCCTCTTCTCCCTCATCTGAGAATAGAACGTGCATGATGGAATGAGAAATCCTTCAGCCATGACACTGATGGCCAATTTACCACACATTCTGAGGTAAAACTTTTTTATAATCATTCAAGTTTTTCTCCATTGGTATTAAAAATAAATAAATACAAATAACATGGACTTTTCACAGGAACGCCTGTTAAGGCACATACATATTACCATTCCCTGGAACTGCCCGTAGCAGGCAAATATATCCTGTGCGGAGCATACAGAACAGTATTGCCCATAGCTGGCATTGTACCTGTTGCCTGGGGTTGGCATCAAGTGGAGACCTGAAATTTTTTTAAAGGGTACTCTCATGATAACCCCATTGCTGGTCCTTCCCAAATTGAATAATCCTCAAGTCCCTCTTCTGTGGTAGATGGGGAGTCTGAGGAAGTAATTGTCCCTGCTGTATCTTTAAAGTCACATTTAGCACTATCGAGTTTTCTGTCAATGATTGAGGATGGAAGACACAGGGCTAAATTTACTAAGAAGCATGTATTGAATTATAAACCAAATCACTGGACATCGCTGGGACATTTTAGACTCAAAATCACAAATTTACTAAGCAGCGTATTTGACTGTCTATTTAGAACCGATGGTGATACTCAATGTTTCCTGCCATGTGCGAATTCAGGCGATTTCAGTTGTAGTGTTTTGTTTGTTATCAACTTCGCAAACCAATATATGCGCTTGAATGCAATGAAAATTGATCAAATTTAATTAAATTCAACCAAAATCAGAATTCATTTGTTTTCCAATTGGTAGAGTGCATCATCTGCAACTATATCATCATAAATCCCTTATAAAAATGCCCCAAACCATCCCAGCATGTGCACTGTAGTGACTTTTGGTGGCAGGAGGTAGCACTTGTGTAGAGGAGTTAGTTAGTAGGGGTATTTTGATGGCTGTGGTGGAATACGGTGAATGGGGAGTGTTTTTGAAAGTTGTCTTCTGTATTTATCTGTTGTTTTTTGTCCTTTTAAAGTTTCTCTACTTTTTAGTCACAGCAGCACAGATGGTGTACTGGTTAGCGTTACTGCCTCAGAGCACTGAGGTCATGGGTTTGAATCCCACTATGGTCCTAAGTGTGTGGAGTTTGTATATTCTCCCTGTGCTTGCATCGGTTTCCTCCAGGTACTCTGGTTTCCTCCCACACTCCAAAAATATACTGGTACAGTAGGTTAATTGGCTTTCAACAAAATTACCCCTAGTGTGTGTGCATGTGGTAGGGAATATAGATTGTAAGCTCCACTGAGGCAGGGACAGATGTGAATGGTAAGATATTCTCTGTAAAGCGCTGCGGAATATGTGTGCACTATATAAATAACTGGTAATAAATAAATAGTCGCTTGTCTTTTGTTTTACTGTATTGTCAGTATTTGTGTCTGGTGTGTGTGAGTGTGAAGAGTATGGTTAGTGTAGTTGTTTTTTAGTTTGTCATTTCTTTGTGTTTTGTGTTATTTTGTGTCATGGTGGGCGAGAGTAGCAGGAGGCACAATCAGAGTTGGCGGAAGAGCGGTATGCTGTGTTGGGTTCAGAATCAGATAATGATGATGATGATGATGTTTACCATGCGCACAATAACCAAGCGTGGCCATAATGTGCACTTCACATATGAAGAAAATGTAGCCCTAGTAAGATCTATGAGGCAACATTACGAGCAGTTGTATGGGCGTATGGCTGCCTGTACTTATAGCCAAACAAAAGCACAAATTTGGAAGGCTGTGTTAGCTGAAGTCAACTGTGTGGGGTACATAAAGAGGCTCTTGGAAACCTGCAAAAAACACTTCAGTGATATCAAGTGCTGGGTGAAACTGATAATGGCCATTGGGGCATAGACTCACAGGCAAGCAGGTGGTGGCTCCCTTTTGCTCATCAAACCTGCGGAGCATCATACCTGCTGAAGTTGTGCAGGCCCAACTTATGCATGACACTAATGGCCCACCCAGGCCTAGTGAGTGTGCTTTATTTTTACAAATAGTCACTGTAATGTGTGTGTTTTTGTAGAACATGTGCCCTATGTACTGACAGAGGCATTCCTGTCAGTGGTAACGCTCATCTACCTCTCGCATATGCCAAAGGAATGTTTTTGTGGAAGGGGCCTGGCCTCGTGCCCATGAAGTCAAGTAATCTGATTTGCCATTTTGGGGGTGTGATCACGTTGTGATGCTCCATCCCTGACATGCTGGTGGTCTTGACCAGTGCTTCGGGAGCTGCTGGGAAGCCCCCAGCCTCACCCAGCACAGTGGGGATGCATATAATAAATCACCTCTTCAGGGCTGTTATGTGGCACCATTCGTTGGGGTGACACCAAAATAGCAAAGAAGCTCTTCTATTTGGTTTCACCCCCTAAGATGGTGTCATCCATGTGGCCCGCACCCCCTAGTGATGCCACTGTATAACTGAGTCCCAAGCAAATTCTAATTCATTGGTATGAATGCCGTCTAGTCGCTATTGAAAAATGATTGCTTTCCAGTCTAATTGTGTGGCTCCAAAGCACAAAAAGTTAATTTATGTAAAAAGAAGCAACACGACTGAAGTTTAACAATTAGAGTAAAAAGCAAGAAATATACAATAATTACAGCCGATACATACGCAAGCGCACTGGTCCCAGTATACAGCCATTCAGTCCTGAAGTCTAAATAAATAATTTACATAGAGTAAAAACAGTGAGAATATAAAGATCATGCAGTTTACTATGTGTGCTTAAAACACATAATAGTATGTTGTGTCTTTGGATTGTGAACAGAAACATCCACCTTAGCTTTGATTAACATTTTTACAACTTTTATTACTTTACAAATGTACAAATGCCTTATTTAAAGTATATGGTTTAGGACAATGTTTTCAAATACTTAGTTACTTCTAACACAGAAACACATACTTTAATTTAGTGGCAAGGTTAAACTACCAATGCTGTTGACCACTGTTTGCCTGACCTGCCACCCACTTCCTGTGCTCTTTGAGTCACCTGATGTAAAAAAAATACCTCTGCCTGCTCAATTTCTATTGCATAATCTTGGGGGGTAGGTTGTTTCGAAAACAGATTATGCAAAAGATAGCAGCAGAGCACAATGTCAGACACTTTAGTGGAGAATTAAGAAAAAACTCACCAGATTTGACAAGGCACCTGAATCTACATTTTAATAGCTCAAAACTGCATTATATCACTGATCTAGTGGTCTTAGCACATCATTATACTTATGCTCAGCAGGAGTATCCTGAAGCAACAATTGCATCAGAAGCCAGGAGAAACAGCCATAGCCAGAATCACCTGTAAAAGCAAAAGAAACAATAGCAGTTGAATGTTTAATAACAATACTTAGACATGGATAGTGAAGAAGGAACCACAGGAATCTGTACACACCTAGCAGCCATTCCTCTGGCATTTGTCCAGCCTCAAACATCTCATTGAGGGATGACTGACAGAGAATAAAGGTGTTGCGGCATGAGCCAGAATAGCCCACTACAACATTCATTGGGGTCAATCCAATTGTTTGTGAAGGGTGCGAATTGCCATTGCCATGGCATTAAAATGCTGGCACCTTATCTAGCATCCCTTGCAGCCTGCTCTGTGCCCGAATTCACACCCGCAAGATCATCACAGACAATTGGATTGAGCCCATTATTTTTAGTTTTGCATCACACCACCTGCACATTAGTAGAATAGAAATGGTGCCTATTCAAATATATTTCAGACCTATTCCTAAGTGGTCTTAGCCAAATGTGTGCGCAGTCTGTTGCATACAAAACATTAGGCATGTCTGAGATGCTATAAAAAGCTAACTTGACTTCATAACACTGTGACTTCTGGCTAGGGAAGCAGATACAGGTGTAGGAGAAGGTCTTGAGGGCCAGAACTTGACTGAGATATTGACTAAATGTGGATTGAAATATGTCAACCGCTTGCCCCATGACTGACTAAAAGTTCCAAGTGGGAAAAAAATGCAGAACAGCCAGCAGCTTGTGCAGGCCTGATATGGCTCATGACCGTGCAGTGTCTGGCTCAAGCTGAGTTTTAACAAGGTCATTCAGGATCAATACATTGTCACGGTTGATGTAGAACATCTGTATGACTTCTCCATCAGAGACTGCATTGAGATTTATCCACCCACAGAAGAACCTAGGCCTTATAACTTCTATGGTACCTCTAAATACTGGTGATTCTGTTCTGTTTCTGTTTCATAGGTCCTTAGTCAGGTGGTGAAATCCATATGAGAGTAAATATTGGTCCAATGTAGCTCTTAACCCACTCTCAGCCATGTTTCAAACAGCCACATTGCTGTAGGTGGTTTCGGTTCCTTTTATAAGCATCATAATTAAGCCTGGGTGAATAGAAAAGCTTTTCACATCCAAACACGCCACTGATTTGGTTGTCGATTAATTTTGTGCATTGTGCTGCGATTTTGTGCGATTTTAATTGAATTGACAAACACGATTCTTAGTAAGTCCATTATTTCTAATCTTGTCAATGTTAGCCATACAATGTTTGGTCCGATGGTCTAATGAAATCTATTGCAGTCAAAAGTCATGTCTGACATGCAATTTCAATGTGAGTTTGCCTTTAGTAAAGTTCTGATTTGCAAAATCTCTGGGAAATCACAGAAAAAGCACTAATCGACCAAAATCAAACCTTAGTGAATTTACCCCTGGGAGTGTGGTGCTAGGCACTGACATCAAATCCCAGTGACACGCTCCAAGTTCATTAATAACATGGAGGAGCAATAGCCACCAAGAGCTAAGTGTGGAGTGCCATGAGGACATTAGAAACACTGAATGAGTGAGATTATGTTGTTCATTGAGTGTTTTAGTTGCACCTTAAATGATGGCACCTTATATGACTGACAAAATTTGCCTGATGGTAGTACCAACCATGCCACCATGTGGGGACGCAAGTGCAAATCTAGATAAGAATGCATTTTCATATTAATGGTCACTACATATATTTATGTACGTCAATTCAATTTCTAAAGGATATTTTGGTATACAGTCATGATGTCTGCACTTAGTGGGGTAAATTTACTAAAGTGAGAGTTTTTAGAAGTGCGTTTTAGAAGAGATGTTGCCCATAGCAACCAATCAGATTCTACTTAACATTTAACTAGCACCTTCTAGGAGATAATAGCTAGAGTCTGATTGGTTGCTATGAGCAACATCTCTTCTAAAACTCAGGGCCTGATTCACACCCACTCGCAAGCGCTAAGCGCTCGCGAGCAGGTTAATGTTTGGCCACTGCGCTTGCGCACCCTGGAGCTGGCTCCAACGTGCGCATGCGTGAGACCCGGCTAGCGACGGGTGCTCCGTCGCTACGGGTCTCGCACCAAAGCGGGACAGCTGTCGATTTTGATTGACAGCTTGCCCCATTTTGGAGGTGGGCAGGGGGTGTAGCTGGCCAAACGGAGGTGTTCCCGAAGGAACGCCTGCCGTTTGGGGGCGGCCCACTGACATCACGAGTGATGTCAGTGGGTGAGCTTCCGGCTCTAATAGAACAGAAAGCTCACTGGGGCTTGCGGGAACGAGACCCTACCACAAGGGTCTCATCGCAAGCCCCGATGGTCACGATGGTCGAGACCATGGCGACCATCGCCTGGCCGCTCGCAATAGCTGTGGGCGGCCACTCACAGCTAAGCGAGCGGCTGGGAGGCCACACAGAAAAAAACCACAAAAACGCCCTGATTCAGAGCGAGCGTCCGGCTCTGAATCAGGCCCTCACTTCTAAAAACTCTCACTTTAGTAAATTTACCCCAGTGTGTGTGTGTATATATATATATATATATATATATATATATATAGTGCTATGTTTAGACCAGCACTCCGGAAAACATTACTTTAAATACCTGGGTGCCCTCCCCGGGAAGTAAATCACCTCCAAATCCAAACTCCAAAACAGCGGGCGGCACTCCTCGGCTTTGTCATTCAAACATCACCACATTTGGTATTAATTGCGGAGATTGTATTTTCTCTGGTTTACAGCACTGACACTTTATATATAGAGACTGTTTTTCATTAATTTTAAAAAAGATTGTCGTGGGCGTCCTCCGATTAATATATTATAAGCAATTATATGCAACTATAAACAAATTTTTTTTTTAAAGTGAGGCTGTCGATACCGGTTGCAACTCAAGATACAGGTGGTTTGCGGAATTTAAATCTCAAAGTAGGTGAGATACTTAGTTTTTCGGACTCCGATGCCGAGAATGTCCTAGTGAAGGAGACTCTTAAAGCAACAGCAGGCACGGAGACTGCAGAGGAAATTTATCATACACTGCTTAAATTAAGGAAAAAAGAGACTGATTTCCAACTACACGCTATTAGTCTATCTGATTACTATAGGGATCGTAAAATCCCACAAGGCTTTAGAATAAAAAATATCCCTATAATTGGAAGACATAATAATGAATTTTGCAGACGTTGGGTGGCAATCTTGAATAAGTGCTCGCTAGACCTCATCCTACTAGTTATAGAAGAATCCTCCAGAATTCTTGGAGAGACAAAAGAAAAAATAGAAGAACTATTACAATCAACTAAACAAATTTTGATTGAGGATGCGAGCAATAACTGGTTGGAAAAATTAAGCACAAGTGTAGACACCTATAAAAGAGAGCTAATTAATTATAAAAAAAAGTAAACTAACAACAGTGGAACATGACTATCAAGAACAAACTGTGTATTCTTGGGCCACAGGACGATACCCCAAGAGAAGATTTGATAGATCTAAAGTCTCACGACCAAGACGTCCTAGGGAAATAGTTCAACCCAAAGTGAGGGTGAAGTACCCCAAATTAAATCTGTTGGGAGACCCCTTTAGGGGTTACGACCCGCGCAAGGGGCGCGGAAGGAATAGGACTTTTACGCGCCGTGGCGGTCAAGGGTCGCGGAAGGAGAAATTACAGGAGGTAGATCTTATCATTAATCTCTCCTCATATGAATTATCTCTGACTGAGAAAAATTTATCAAATAAGGGGTTATCTTTTATACCCACTGTTAAGTTTAACGAATTTGATTGGAAAGTGGATATGTGGCATCA
Organism: Taudactylus pleione; assembly: GCA_031769625.1. NCBI lineage: Eukaryota > Metazoa > Chordata > Amphibia > Anura > Myobatrachidae > Taudactylus > Taudactylus pleione. Next base: position 2,733,508 of record JAUIMM010000141.1, on the reverse strand, counting down.
TCAGCGTAATCTTAAATTGAAAGAATTTTTCTCTCATCAACCTGTGAAATTGGATGGGAAGATTGATGAACATCCATTTAAACCGAACTCAAAGTTTGACCCTCAGACACATAACCCCTCCATTAAGTGTTACTCACGTATGCTTGAAACCACAATTAAAAACTCCATGATGGGTTCCACCTCATATAAAAACATGTCCCGTGATGAATATTTAGCCTTGAAAGGGCTGAGCGATAATAATTTGCTTATAATAAGATCTGCGGACAAGGGTGGCGCAATTGTATTGCAAGACATCGAAAAATACAAAGCTGAAATTATGAGGCAATTAGAGCATCAGAAGGTTTATGTGAAACTAAGTAATGATCCCACTGCGTATTATAAGAGAGAAATAGATGAAATTCTGTCTATGGCTGTAGATAGTGGAATCATAGATTTAACCACTAAAGATGCACTTACAGTAACAGATCCAATCATACCCCTGATCTACACTTTGCCTAAAGTGCACAAAAGCTTGCAGTGCCCCCCTGGACGCCCTATAATATCAGCACGAGGGTCGCTGTTCAATGTTATTGCAAAATATCTGGACTATTTCCTGCAACCAGTTATTCAGTCACAAACGACATTCTTAAAGGATACAAGTGATTTGCTGCTTAAACTCCAAAACTTACAGAATCTGCCTGAGAACTGTCTCCTTTGTTGCATTGATGTGGTGAGTCTGTACACCAATATACCTCACGCTAAAGGATTGACAGCAGTTCAAGAATTACTAACGGATAACCCAAAATATGTAGGCCCTGATGTGACGTTTTTTCTGACTTTATTGGAACAGACATTAACAAAAAATTTATTTTATTTTAATGGCGAATATTTTCTACAAAAGCTTGGATGTGCCATGGGTTCAAACGTGGCACCGGCGTTCGCCAACGCATTTATGTTTCAAGTGGAAAAATAGCTATTCTTGCATAACACAGCATTTAACGAGAAGCTGTTATTTTCATGCGCTATATTGACGATATCATGCTTATATGGACAGGAACTAAAGATGATTTTGTCACACAGATGGAATATATCAATGGTATGGATGAGACGATCCACTTTACTTATGAAGCGAGTTCATTATCTATCCATTATCTAGATGTGTTGATTACGAGGAAGGGGAATCACCTTGAGACAAGTGTGTATCATAAGCCTACGGATAGAAATACACTACTGCATGCGACCAGTCACCATCCTTTATCTATGAAAAAAGGACTTCCCTATTCACAGGGCCGTTTCTAGGGGCGGGCAACCCGTGCAATTGCACGGGCGCTCCCTCCTCAATGCAAAATACGCCGGGTCTGACTCCTGCAGGCTGCATCAGCCTGTCTTACCTATAGTAACTCGCGCGCACACGGCGCGCACCCAATAGCCGCTTTCCCTCCTCTCCTCCAGGGTGTCACATGACAGGAAGGGGGCGGCGCGCACACCACACATCAGCACTAGGGATGTGCGCCGGACCATTTTTGCCGGATTTGGATTTGGTTCTAATTCGTCGTCCGGCTTTGGATTTGGATTTGGATTTGCCAAACTGCGGTGACTGGCTTTGGATTTGGATTTGGATTTGGATTTGGATTTTTTTTACAAAAATTGACAAAAAAAGCTAAAATCACATAAATTGGTCTTTTTTTTCTTCCTAGAGTATTATTAACCTCAATAACATTAATTTCCAGTCAATTTAGACCATATCACAGCTTATAATATTGTTTTCAACATTATTGGCCAAAGGTTGCAGTGAGCTGACTGGTTACTAAGCGACAAAGCAGCGGCACAATGACACAGACACCACAGTATAAAGCACATCTATGACACATTGCCACACAGCAGTGGCAGAAATGAAAAGTAGTGCACCCACCCAGTGGGTACGGCCAGCAGAGTCACAGTACTTGTTTACATAGTGGGCTATGGCCCAAAGAGTCACAGTGCACAATCTTATTCACATTACACCGCACATAGGGCCTGATTCACATTACACCATAAAGTAGTGTCTCTTATTTATGTTACGACACACAGTAGTGCCCCTTTTACACAATGCCCACAGTAGTGCCCCTTTTACACAATGCCCACAGTAGCGGTGTCCCTTACACAATGCCCCCAGCAGTGGTGCCCCCTATGCAGTCCCCTTAGTAGTAGGGTCCCCTATACAATGCCCCCAGTAGTATGCCCCCCAGTAGTATGCCCCCCATTAGCATGCCACCCAGTAGTATGCCCCCCATTAGCAGGCCCCCCCAGTAGTATGCCCCCCATTAGCATGCCACCCAGTAGTATGCCCCCCATTAGCAGGCCCCCCAGCAGTAGTATGCCCCCCATTAGCAGCCCCCCCAGTAGTATGGCCCCCCCAGTAGTATGGCCCCCCCAGTAGTAGGCTGCCCCAGTAGCAGGCCCCCCTCAGTAGTAGGCTGCCCCAGTAGTAGCCCCCCTGTAGTATGGCCCCCCCTGTTGTATGGCCCCCCCAGTAGTAGTAAGCCCCCCAGTAGTATGCCCCCACAGTAGTATGGCCCCCCCAGTAGCAGGCCCCTTAGTAGTATGGCCCCCCTGTAGCGGACCCCCCCAGTAGTATAGCCCCCCCCCAGTAGCAGGCCCCTCAGTAGTATGGACGCCCAGTAGCAGACCCCCCCTGTTGTATAGCCCCCCCAGTAGCAGACCCCCCCAGTAGTATAGCCCCCCCCAGTAGCAGACCCCCCCCAGTAGCAGACCCCCCCAGTAGCAGACCCCCCCCAGTAGCGCTCCCGGCCCTTGCACAACTTTCACAAGTTAAAAAAAAAAAAAATTTACCTGATTCCTGATTCCCCGCTCCCGCGCCGTCCGCTCTGCTGAGCCTGTCACACACTGCGGAGGGAGCCGGAAGACGGAGCTCATGTGTGAGCTCCAGCCGGCTCCCTCCGTGCAGCAGCCAATGAGAGTCTGTGTGACTCTCATTGGCTGCTGTAACAAACACACAGCTGCCGCTGGCGGCTGTGTGTTTGTATCTGTGTAGGGCAGACCGCTATCACAGCGCTCTGCCCTACACAATAGGAGACCTGATGTCGGATTCTCTAGTGAGAATCCGACATCAGGCGGCCGCCGTTCGGCCCCGAACGGGGATCCGAGTCAGGCGGTGAACACCCGAACAGGGTTCGGGTGGACTCGGATCCCCAATGTTCGGAGCGGTTCGGATTCCACAGAATCCGAACCGCTCATCTCTAATCAGCACTGAAGAGTCTGTCTGGTCCTGCCAGCTGAGAGTGACCTCCGCTCCGTCCTGCTACTGGCTGCCCTCGGCTCGACTCCTCACTCACTCACTCTCTCTCTGGTGGTCTCACTGGCTGGGTGGTTGGAGGCGGCGGTGTCCGCACTCCGGACTGGGCGGCACTGACTGGGCATGGATGGAAGCGCGGCAAGTGCACAGCAGCTGCAGCAGGTTCCAATTTACTTCTTCCAGTTCCAGGTAACTAAACTGCACCTCTGCGGGGGGAAGGGGAAGTGCGTGCAGCGTGGTGTAAGTGTCACTGTCAGTTGTGCAGGCTGCCTGCAGCATGTTGGGGCCTGGGGGGGTGCACAGCATGTGCTATGTCATTTGGGGGGGTTCAGTGCAGCATGTGTAATATCAATTGGGGGGGCAGGGGTGCAGCATGTGTAATATCAATGGGGGGGTGCAGCATGTGTAATATCAATGGAGGGGTGCAGCATGATGAGTAATGTATATGAGTGTGTAATGTCAGTTGGGCTGGAATGAAGTGTGTATTACGTGAATCATGTTTTTTCAATGTGTTTTATGTGGTTCTGGATTTAATAATGTATTTGAGGTGGATGTGCTTTTAAAACGTAGTTTATGTGGCTCTGGCTTTTCCATTATTTTTAATGTGGAAGTGGTTTGTTGCAGTGTAATCCTGAAGTGGCTTGAAGGTTATGTGGACCTGGCTTATTTTATATGGCTATGGCTTGTATTTTCAATGTGCTGGTCTCGGCCCCAACATGACTAAAACGGGTGTGATACAAGGTCATACTCCTGCAAATGTCACACCACAGGCATGCACACACAAATGCGGCGTGGGCTTGTGACAGCTAGGCCACACCCCATTTTTTGAGTGCGCGCCTACGGCGCGGGTATGCTGTCAGGCTTTATTTTAACTACATATATTTTTCAGCGCTTTGCCTCTTACAGTTTAGCTACCCCTGGGCTCAGTAGTCACAGTGGCTGACATTCTGTGGTCTTTCGAGACCACGCTCCCTTACTGTGATACCACATCCCCTCACGATGAGGCCACACCCACTCCGCAATACTACTGTTTCTTGGGGGGGGCGTGTTTTGACTGCTCGCACTGGGAGCCTCAGACCCTAGAAACTGCCCTGCCTATTCACAACTGCTAAGGATCAGAAGGATAACAAGCTGTGAAAATGAGACTCATAAGCAGATGGATGAAATGATACAGAAGTTTAAAGCAATGGGATATCCACTTAAAGAATTTAAAGCAGCAAAAAAGAAAGCGTTGTCTATATCAAGGGAGCAATGCTTAATTCCTAAAATAAGATCGAATCAGGATAGTTGACCATTTGTGAGTAATTTCTCCGAAGCGAGCCCTATGATCACTAAGACCTCCAAGCAGTTATGGCCTATGATAACGACTGACCCTAACTTAGCAGTGTTTAAGAACACCAAGAGTCTTAATTGTCATAGAAGAGGTAAAAACCTCAAGAACTGGTTGGTAAAGAACTATATTACTTCTCTTGGAGTTTCTCGTCCTACCCATTTTTTGTCCAAAGCCCCTGGTTCATACAGGTGTACAGGATGTGTGACATGTCGTTACCTGGAAACAGGTCCTTATGTCACACATCCACATTCTGGTAAAAAAATTCCGATTAAACATGTACTATGTTGTGAGAGCAAATTTGTTATATATATGATTAAATGTCCCTGCGGACTTGCATATATTGGAAAAACTGCCTGTACCTTTAAGGAACGGGCAGCTCAGCATACATCCGCTATACGATTAGCATGTGAAGGAAGGGAAATTGATCAACCAGTGGCTAAACACTTCAAAAATATGAAACATTCATTAGCCACAAGTATACCCAGTCCAATCAGGGGGGGCGATCGAAACAAAATGCTTCTGAAGAGAGAAGCATATTGGATTTTTAAGTGTAACACTGTGGCCCCTCTAGGTCTCAACGAAAATTTGGGCTTATCTTGTTTTATTTGAAAGGAATGCATATGGTTTATTCCTTAGTAATATATCCTATATAAATAATGGACAAGACATAAGCTATGCTGTATTGTGATCTATTACTTTATTTTCAGGCTAGATACAGTAATTTTTGGAATGATATTAGATTAAAGTGTACAGATGCTGTTTATATTTTCTCTATATTATGTTTATGCTACTCGGATTAGTAGTAATATATATGGTAGTCTGGACGTGTTATCACTAAGTGTCGTAAAAATAATTCAGCAATTGGTTGTTGCTGTATTTGTCATAAATAGATGATGTATGTAGCCATGAAGGAATTAGTCCGTTATCGGGCATGCTGATGGGTATATATTTATAAGTATATATGCATGTATTCCACCGTTTTTAATTGTTTGTTTTTTATCTGTGGTTTCTATGGTGATAGATGTCACGTGAATTGATCATTGACGGGGAAACCAGCTGACCTCCGTGAGGCGTCGCATCTGATGACGTCAGTACACGGAGGCGGGCGGTGACTCCGGGATAGTTTGCACGCTGGGTGATTAGCTATTTAAGGAGGTAAGATTTATGTATTTGCATGTCCCTGACGAAAAAAGGATTAAACATTTGAAACGTTGGCAATTAATACCAAATGTGGTGATGTTTGAATGAGAAAGCCGAGGAGTGCAGCCCGCTGTTTTGGAGTATATATATATATAGTGGGAGCTACATTTCCTTTGTCTGTAGAATATTTTTTTAATAATGTCACTGATTCAGAGTTGAACACTATGCCGATATTCATACAGTTGAGCGATTATCGGTGGTCTGCGTATGTGTCACAGCTGCATTGCGCATGTGTGGCAAATGAATTGCGATCGTGCTCGCTGTGAGGATTCACTTACACTTGATTGACAGGACCATTTTATCATATGTTGGAGCAGTTATTGAATGCCTGTAGGCAGTAACAGTGTAATTGTTAATATAACAATTGGGGTGTGATACATGTTTTTTTTTTTTTAACAGAAAAACAGAAACGGTTTCCTGTGCATAATGAAAAAAGCATAATACTAAGTAAGATGCTGCACCCACAGAGCCACAATCTTAACACATTTCTAATATGACGTAAATGTACCATACATAACCGAGTTTCCACTTCTACAGCCCAGTCGGCAAAGCACTGGAATTAGAATTTAGCTACAGTGTAATGGTTAGCATTACTGCCTCACAGCACTGAGGTTGTGGGTTCAATTCCCACCATATCCCTAAGTGTGTGGAGTTTGTAATTATATTCTCCCGGGTACTCCGGTTTCCTCCCACACTCCAAAAATATACTGGTAGGTTAATCGGCTCCCAACAAGATTTAACCTTGGACAGGAACTGATGTGAATGGACCCAGGGGCCTGTGTTCACTGCACCCCCTGCACTCTTTATAGATATACAGCTGGGTGAAATCAGGGAAGGCCATTGCAGAGGTTGGGGGCAGCTCAGGAGAAATCCTTAAGGTGAGAGTGGTAGGAGAGTGATCAGGGAATCAGTAATGTGGTGGTCAGTGGCAGAGCAAAGTAAGCAGAAGGGGGTGTGAATGAATATGTGGTTGAATATATAGGGAGAAGAGAGGTTGAGGGCTTTGTAGATGAATGAGTACTGAGAAATTTTTTTATTTGATTCGGTAGAGGACTGGGAGCCAGCGGAGGGACTGGAAAAGAGGGACAGCAGAGGTAGAATGACGAGAGAGGAAGATGATGCAGGCAGCAGAGTTGTACAGACTGATGAGGAGTGAGGCAGCAGTTTGGAAAACCAGAGAGTAAAAGATCACAGTAATCTAGGAGTCACATGATGAGGACATGAATGAATCTTTTAGTGCTTTCCATGGTGGCAAAGTGCCTCATCCAGGAGATATTACAGAGGTGGAAATGGCAGAATTGGGAGCTGGCCTGAATGTGGTGGAGGACAGAATGCTTTGAGTATCTGAGTTTGTTAAATTTGCAAATTAAGCCAGTCACTGCTTTTGTAAGCAAAAATTGAGGGACAGCAGCAGATATCTCTGTGCTCTTCCCTTCTTACATATGGGTATGCTTCATTTTGGTGAGTGTCTCCCTGAACACAGCTGTTATCCTGACACATAGATTGATAAATGTGTCTGGGGAGCACAAACCTTAATATAATAGATAGCAAAACAAAACAACAAAAAAAAGGGGGGGCTACACACCGTAAGTTTTGTTCTTTTCACTATAATAGATAACCAATTAAAGACATACAACTATTAAAATATGTTCTCAATATAATAATTTGCAATAATGATTCACTGGTGCTGGATGTACAGAGAATTTTCACTTACAGTACTGGGGAAACAGAGAGGAGGTTGTAACCTGGGTTCCAGAGTCCAATATATAGAGACATTACGTGACATATGCAATTTAAAACTAGCACCTCACAACAGGAATTGGAGGACGCCTACTCATAGAACAGCATTTTTTTTTACGTCCATTGGTTAATCAGGTTACCTGCAGAACCCAAAAAAAGAAGTATAGGTGCTCAGTGCATTGCTTTGCACACCTGGAAAGCCTGAGACACTTTCCACTCAGGCTAGCACCCTTATTACATTGGTTAGAGCATGGAGTCTGGCATTGTAATATGCACACCAGTCAGAGGCACAATAGAGGTAAGTCCTGCAAATATTTAGACTGTGTAGTGCAGCTTTGGTTCATTTTGGGGGCGTGGGTCCCCCTGGATTGCTTTGGCTGATCTGTTTCAGGGTACCGCATTACAACATATTTTTCCTTTATAACACATTTTAACCCTTCACTGTTTGTTTATTATATATGTACTGTACTTCACTTTTTATTATCATTCTTTATATGCAGCCTAGGCTGCTCTTAACTATTTCTTTTACACTGCACTTTTCTAACTATGGCGGTGCCCTGGGGCGGCTTAGCTGGGCCAGTTTGGGGGTGTCCTGCGCTCTGGATTTGAATCCTAGTATGTTAGGGACCTACCCGACAGAGGTTACCTGGATGCAGTGGGTAGGCCCATAACTTTGGCCAAGATTATGCTAAAAACCTCTATTAATTGCAAAAGTGTATTTATTTATATACAATCAGTTAATTTGAAGTTGAGCACCTGTACTTCTTTTTTTGTGCATATATCAATTGTCTCCACAGGTAGCACCTCCAATTATATATATATGTTCAAGGTGTGCAGTCTGAGGCCCATTCCCGTATATACCTGCAGAACCCCCCTGTATTTTTGGTACACTGCAGAACCTCATTGTATTATTGGTACAGCATCAGATATTTGGGACAGTGGGACAATGCCTAGTGGTTTGGCTGAAATTGTTGTCCTTGGAATGTATATTGTGCCTGAACTTATTCTGTTGAACGTAAAAGCAAATATTGTATAATTATAGGAAAGGTCCAGAAACAAATGTGTTAAGTGACATCAAGTGGTAACTTAGTGGTAATACAGGTACAACATAAATAATATAAATGAATATGAGAGTGTAATGATGAGATGTGTGTCCTGTGGGCGCCTGTTTATTAATAAACTGCCAGATGTAAGTGTCCTGTCTATATATTTACTATTTTTAATGGGCATTGTGGTCACCCGATGTACAAAATACAGAAAAACATAGGTTTTCGATCGCAAAAGAATATCTGGCATGTGGGGCCTTATGGCTGTGTATGTTATATTAGCGAAAGCAAACTTCATGTCAGGAAAGGCCCCTTTTTAGGGATCCATGGGCAATGTGAAAGTGACAGTTAGACCCCAGCATAAAAAAGGTTCAGCAATAGCAGTAAAGGAGAGGGCAGAGGAAGGCAGCAGATAGAGAGGAAGTGTCACGACCAGGGTTTCTCGGCATGGTGGTCGACGGGTATTACCTGTGAGGTCACTGTGGCGGGGGGCGTCAGGCGGTGGTGCTGGTGTGTGGCGAGGGGCATTGGCTGTGCGTGGCTCTGCGCGGGCATGCTATCACGTTGGGCTGGTGAGGCCTGGCAGTGCTTCCGTTCCGTTTGGCATGGGCGCCGCCATCTTGCCTCTGGCCATGTGATTTGCTCGCCTAATCCTGGTTTGTCACATGCTCTCTCTGGCCAGTCACGGCACAGCACTTGGTATTTAGGGAGGTTCAGAGCCTCACCTTATTGCCAGTGCAACATGTTTCTCAGCCATGCTGAGAGAGAGTTCCCTGTGCTCACCACCTGTTACCTGTGAAACGCTACCTGCCTGCCTGCTTGTCTGCTCCAACCCCGCTGGACTACCCTGCATCCTTCATTACTTTCCCCTTGCCTGAGTACCTGAGTCTGCTGTTCACCCTGCACCTTGCCTCCACTGACACTCTGCTGGATATTTCTTCCTCAGTCTGCATTCTTAATTAATCAGTCACCACCTGGACAGTTCCCCTTGTCTGCCACTACTTGGACATTTTCTATTAACCAGTCACTACCTGGACATTTTCCATTGCCTGTCACTAACTGGACTTTTTCCTATTTGCCTCACTACAGCTCCCAAGTGCACTTTAGTGATATACCCGGACTTTCTGTTTTACCACATTCATGTCTGTTAAGACACTCATTAGAAACTCCACATTTACTTTTATACCTGCTTCAGTGTCTGCTCCTATTACCCCCCAGGGTCCACAACAAAACCAGAACCTCACAGTTTGCACTGGCCCCATGGATCCGGCCACGAAACAGGAGTCTGGAGTAGATTTAATTTGGTGCATTGCTGGCCGTCTGGAAAACCTGGAAACCATGCAGCACCAAATGGCTCAGTTTCTGCAAGAAATGTCTAAACGACAGGATAACCTGCAAACCTCCTTATCCACCTCTGGGGTACCAGCAACTACACCCGCTTCAATGTCTGGGAATACAGGAAGCAGGGCATCTCCCCGCTTACATCTCCCTATGCCAAGCAAGTTCGACGGCAACCCTAAGCTCTGTCACGGATTCCTGAATCAGTGTGATATACATTTCACCCTACAGCCTGATAATTTTCCCACTGTAAGAACCAAAGTGGCTTATATTGTCTCTCTGTTGTCCGGCTCGGCCTTGGATTGGGCTTCCCCACTCTGGGAGTGTTCAGATCCTCTGCTGGATAACTATGCAGGCTTTGTGTCATCATTCAGGAGGATTTTTGACGAACCTGCACGTACTGTATCAGCATCGTCCGGTATCATGACTCTGAGACAAGGAATCCGTCCCGTCAGCCAATATGCCATACAGTTTCGAATTTTGGCATCAGAGCTAAAGTGGAACGAGGAAGCCCTCACCTCAGCCTTTTGGCTTGGACTTTTCGGACCGACTAAAAGATGATCTGGTCACTCGTGAGCTACCTACTAACCTAAATGACATGATTTCGCTCTCTGTAACAAGATCAACCTACGCTTCAGAGAATGTCAGGCTGAAAAGCATCGGTCTGACAGGCAAAGGTCATCTACCCTTCCCTTGCCTACCTGTCCAGCCCCTCCTCCTAAGGACGAAGAGCCTATGCAGGTGAACCATACCCATCTCTCCGAAAAGGAACGTCAGAGAAGGATATTAAAAAACCTCTGCCTATACTGTGGAGATTCGGGTCACCTGGTGGCCTCCTGTTCCTGCAAGGCAGGAAACGCCCATTCCTAACTGACACTGGGGACATCAAGTTAGGAGTAATGAGTCCGTCCTCAAATAATAAAGATTTTATCATAACTTTTGCTATAGATATCAAGCCTAAACCTGCCTTTGTTACTGCTCTACTAGATTCTGGAGCAGCCGGAAAATTTATAACCTCCAGCTTAGTGGACAAACTACAGATTTCTTGTTCAGCCCTCCATCATGCGATTTCCTTGACTGCCGCAGATGGTCGGCCTCTGGCTAATGGAGTCGTCACCAAAGAGACTCAACCAGTACTAGTCCGTATCGGAGCATCCATTCTGAGTCTTTAAAGTTCTTAGTGATACCTGAGGCATCTCAAGACGTCATTTTAGGACTACCCTGGTTACGTCTGCACAATCCTAGGATAGACTGGTGTTCTATGCAAATTCTTTCATGGGGAGCTGACTGTCAGATATCCTGTCTTCCCAAGATATGACCTGTAAGGAAAACAGCTTCAGTAATATCTCCATCAATTCCTAAGGAGTATCAAATGTTTATTGATGTCTTCTCTGAACAACAAGCAAATGTCTTACCTCCTCATAGAGAGTGGGATTGTCCAATTGATCTATTGCCAGACAAGATGCCGCCTCGTGGTCGCACCTAGCCTCTGTCCTTACCGGAGACCAAAGCTATGTCTGAATACATTCAGGAGAATTTGGAGAAAGGATTTATTCACCCCTCCATCTCTCCTGCCGGTGCTGGGTTCTTCTTCATTGCCAAAAAGGACGGTGGCTTAAGACCTTGTATAGACTACCAAGGCTTGAATGATATAATGGTCAAGAAACAATATCCGCTTCCACTAATCACAGAGTTATTTGACAGAGTGAAGGGGTCCATCATATTCTCCAAGTTAGATCTTAGAGGGGTCTACAATCTCATTCGTATTCGCTCAGGTGACAAGTGGAAGACCGCTTTTAATACTAGAGGAGGACATTTTGAATACCTTGTGATGCCTTTCGGCTTGTGCAATGCCCCTGCTGTCTTTCAGGGCCTTGTCAATGAAATTTTCCGGGACTTATTGTACATGTCTGTTGTCTATCTGGATGATATATTGATTTTCTTGTCTTCTCCAGAGGAACATCATAAACATGTGAAGGAGGTGCTGTCTCGTCTGAGGGAAAAACACCTCTACTGTAAGCTGGAGAAATGTGTCTTTAGTGTACCCAGTGTGCCATTTCTCGGTTATGTCATCTCTGGCTCCAGCCTAGAAATGGATCCCAAGAAAGTACAGGCGATCCTGGATTGGTCCCGACCTCAAACCTTGAAAGCCATCCAGAGACTACTCAGATTTGCCAACTATTATAGACCTTTTATCAAAGGATTCTTGTCACTGATGGCTCCCATTATGGCCCTGACCCGTAAAGGCGCCAATCCTGCCCTATGGTAACCCGAAGCAGAGACAGCCTTCCAGCTTCTGAAACAAGCCTTTATCACAGCTCCTGTCCTAAGACAACCAGACCTGGATAGACCTTTCTTATTAGAGGTGGATGCCTCATCAGAAGCAGTGGGAGCAGTTTTATCACAGCATTATGAAGACAACCGAGTTCATCCCTGTGGGTTTTTTCTCCAAAAAGTTCTCTCCTGCCGAAAGGAACTTTGCCATAGGTGAACAAGAAATCTTGGCAGTGAAGTTGGTGCTGAAGGAGTGGAGATACTTACTAGAAGGGGCCAAATTTCCCTTCACTGTCTTCATTGACCATTGGAACCTCCTCTTTCTCAAAAATATCCACTGTGTGAGTCCTCGTCTGGCCCGATGGGTGAACTTTGCATCTTTGCTCGTTTCCAGTTCACCCTGACCTTTTGATCTGGAGCTCTTAACCAAAAAGCGGATGCTCTGTCTAGATTTCTCCTCTGTAACGACAATTAGGAGACCCTACGTAGTGCTCCTGTGCTGGATTCAAGAGTGTTTGCCACCGTACAAATACAACCTCCCAATGGGAAGACCTTTGTGGCCCCAGAGTTAAGGAAGCAGCTCCTCACCTGGGCTCATTCCTCTTGCTTTGCAGGTCACTCAGGTACTCGGAAGACTCTGGAACTTTTAAAAAGAAGTTACTGGTGGCCATCCATGAAGGCTGATGTGCTGGAGTTTATTTCCTCATGTACCTCATGTGCTCAGCATAAGTCTTCGCATCAAGCCCCAGCTGGCGAATTGTTGCCCCTGTCTATTCCATCATCTCCATGGAACGCATCTCTCCATGGACTTTGTAACAGATTTACCGAACTCTCAGGGTTACACCACCATCTGGGTTGTGGTAGACTGATTTTCGAAGATGGTCCATTAGGTACCTCTAAAGAAACTGCTTACTGCTCCTGACTTGGCTCATCTTCATGTCATCATCCCAAGACAATTGTTCTGAGTTGCTACCATGGGCGGAATATGCACATAATGCATCCTACCATTCCTCTACTAATCAAACCCCATTTCTGATCATCTACGGTCTTCATCCTCGGATTCCTGAATTCCGAAGCCTGCCTGTCTTTGATGTGCCAGCCATGGAGGATACCATATGAAGATTTGCATCTAATTGGTCACAAGTACGTATTGATTTGGAGAAGGCATCCTCTCGCTACAAACTTCAGGCAGATAGGAGATGTAGGAAGGTACCTTGCATGCAAGTTGGAGACCAAGTCTAGTTGTCCACCCAGAACCTCCGCCTTAGAGTACCTTTGATGAAATTTGCTCCCTGGTTCATCGGACCCTTCTCCATCACAGAAATCATCAACCCTGTGGCGTATTGCCTTCAGTTGCCCGCTTACCTAAAAATGTCTTACTCATTCCACATCTCCCTCCTGAAACACCTAATCTTGAAAAAATTTTGTAAGGACCTTCCTGTTCCCCCCCGCATCCAGACTGAGAGATGCCTGGTGCACGAGGTCTCCCAGGTGTTGGATTCTCATATCCGCAGGGGACGACTACAGTATCTCCTAGATTGGAAGGCTTACGGACCGGAGGAGCGCTGTTGGACCGATGCCCGAGACATCAATGCTCCTGCACTCATCAGGAAATTCCACTCGGCTCATCCTGGAGGACCTGGTGAGTGTCCTGAGGCCACCCATAAGGGGGGGTACTGTCACGACCAGGGTTTCTCGGCATGGTGGTTGAAGGGTATTACCTGTGAGGTCACTGTGGTGGGGGGCATCTGGTGGTGGTGCTGGTGTGTGGCGAGGGGCATTGGCTATGCATGGCTCTGCGCAGGCTGGTGAGGCCTGGTGGTGCTTCTGTTCCATTTGGCATGGGTGCTGCCATCTTGCCTCCGGCCATGTGATTTGCTCGCCTATTCCTGGTTTGTCACATGCTCTCTCTGGCCAGTCACGGCACAGCACTTGGTATTTAGGGAGGTTCAGAGCCTCACTTCATTGCCAGTGCAACGTGTTTCTCAGCATAGCTGAGAGAGAGTTCCCTGTGCTCACCACCTGTTACCTGTGAAATGCTACCTGCCTGCTTGCTTGTCTGCTCCAACCCCGCTGGACTACCCTGCATCCTCCATTACTTCCCCTTGCCTGAGTACCTGAGTCCTGCTGCTCACCCTGCACCTTGCCTCCACTGACACTCTGCTGGATAATCCTTCCTCAGTCTGCATTCTTCATTAATCAGTCACCACCTGGACAGTTCCCCTTGTCTGCCACTACCTGGACATTTTCTATTAACCAGTCACTACCTGGACATTTTCCATTGCCTGTCACTAACTGGACTTTTTCCTATTTGCCTCACTACAGCTCCCAAGTGCACTTTAGTGCAATACCTGGACTTTCTGTTTTACCACATTCATGTCTGTTAAGCCACTCATTAAAAACTCCACATTTACTTTTAAACCTGCTTCAGTGTCTGCTCCTATTACCACCCCGGGTCCACAACAAAACCAGAACCTCACAGAACCAGAACCTCACAGGAAGAATGCCATAGAAATTGGGGGATAAGGGGTGATGCAGGGTCCCATGATTAATGACTCCTTAGGTTATTGTTGTGTTATTGTAATACCCACTGGACCCATTGATATGCAGAACCATAACATCCCCTATAAGTGTTGTGTTATCATTATATTCATAAATCTCAAAAAGGAGCCGCAGTTCTACCCTCCAAGGGGGGAGAATTTGCTGCCTAGAGTTAAGGAAAGAGAAGCAGGGGGAGAGGAAATAGAATGATAGAACCAGCACGAGGGGGAAAGGAGAGAAGTATATAATTAATTGTTTCCACAAACTCATTGTGAGTGGCCTCCCCTAGAACAGGAAATCCTGAATAAGCTTTGTGTATCTGGTCTTCACACTTCAGCGTATGTGGTCACCATACAGAGAATGTGTCTTTAATGCATGAACTGATGGGGAAATGGCAATAAACTTAAAGGGGTATATCCAATATACAGCCCGATACTGTTCAATTAGGTCCTGGATTCCCATATCGTTGATTATCGTTAAATACAGCCTCTGGGGTTTCATGTGTGAGGAACCCCATATATTCCAGCATTTTATGTGCAGAATCTATTGGTTACGGCGCTTACCTCAGGGTTTACCATGTGGGGAAAATGCTGATTAATTTAATAGCTCCAGGTGTGAAACCTGGAGCTTTTCCCCGAGTGGTAAACCCTGCGCCTAATTGTATGTGCTATATTGTTTTGAAACATATACAGTAACACTAGCTAAAAATCATATTGCAATGTAAATGTATTATTACACATTTTCCTGAGAAAAATCAACTATATAACAATACAAACATTTTTTAAATAACGATAAAACAATGCCCCTCCTTGTTACACATCACTTACATTAATGATGTCAGAGGATGTTTGTCAGGAGAAAATGAGTGTGCTGCAGCAACTTCATGCAGAATTATAAAACATGATTAGTAAATATGTGATAAGATCTACATTGGTTTATTGCCTCAACACTTTGATTAGCTTACTTAACTTAAACTAAATATAAAGACACAGACACCAGAGCTTGGCTAAAAGGTCACAGCTTTTTATTTATAATTAAATGAATTAACCCAACCAGGGTGGCAAAGAGACGCTGCAAGCTCACTTCTAGCTTTCACCTTGCTAAAATACTCAGGGGACGACTAAAACGCCCCCCCCTCTAGAAGCACTAACGATGCGAGAGTCTCACTTCCATCCTGGGCCAATCCGAGGTGCTTCCGTAAAAAAGTGCACGGGTCCCCCCACACAGAGAATGACAAATTTGCCAGGGGCATCGAGGGCAAGTGCTCCCACAAAGTTATCTTGCGCCATATAAAGCCACTGAGCTGCAGCGTACTCCCGCTATAGCCAGGCCCTAAAGGAGACTGGCCCGCCGCCCAAACAAACTAGCCCAAAAAAGATAACAAATCCTTCATGAACAAACCAGTACCAAGAAAATTTAAATGCACCCCAACAGGCCAAAAAAACCAAACCGGATCACCCACCAAACAGCCATGACTAACCACCAAGCCACCAATGGACACGACGTGCCTAGCCACCGCAACATTCAACTTCTTCCGTACCCTGTCCAAAGCACCATACTTCCGCACCCCTCTCCATGTCAAATGAGGCATCAGCTCAGACCACACAATCCGAATAGTGGGCCATCGCAAACGAACCTCATCCAACACCTCACGCAAACGAACAATCAACTACACACCCTTCAAATGACTGACATCATTCCCTCCAACGTGTAAATCCAAAAATTCAGGCACTCCCCATTTGGCCACAGAGGAAACAATCATAGCCAGCACAGACTCCACACGCAAACCTCTCACGCCATCCAGCGCACCTTCTGACCATCAAGCGACAAACCAGAATGCTGAGCCAAGACATGCTGTTCAACCCCAAAATAGAAGAGTGACCCACTAGCCACACCTGCCCATCTTCTGCTGCAGTCACTGTGGAAAAAGAAGAAACCCTGACCATGAGAACCAAACCAAACCCGAATCAAACCAACACAACTTATGAATGACACATAGCAACTAACATGCATAAAAGATGCATAAAAGGGGGAAAACAGGAACCCAAGTGAAGAAGAAAAACTAAAAAACCTACCCGTGAACCAAAGTGGGCCAAATCATGGCTGAAGGGAGGAAAAATTAAAAAATCCCTTCACATCCCCAATTGTTGAACACTAGCCGTTCAACGATTGGCAGGTAACCAACATTTTTGGGTTGTTACCAGGTGCACTCCTACAACTTATTGCAACGCACATATTTCTTATAAGCAGCTGACTTCCAGCACCCTACCTTCTGAATGGAATCAGGAGATGCCCCAGCTAGAGCTGCGCAAGTAGCAGCCCCAATTGGATTATGGTACCATAATCCAAAGAATCCACACTTAACTCCACTAAACCTCGTTTTAAAACAGCAGAAAATTGAAACTTAGTAAGGGGCGTAAGATCCACATGCAGCAACCATTGCGACCCCCCAACCAGGCACAACCCCATATAACGAGAAGCTAAGTGTAACGGACAAATAGTCATAGCCTTATGCTGACCCAGGGTAACCCATCTGCCCCTACCTGTTTGGTCCATTTTAGAGAAGCAGAGTTTGCAGAGTACCACCTAATCTCTAAACACAATGGCCCTCATTCAGAGGCGCTCGCAAGAAGTGAGCGCTCTCTCTGAATGAGGGCGGCCGCTTGATTTTTAAAGTGCGGCCTCCTGGTCGCTAGCTAAGCTGTGGGTTACCACATAACAGCTTTAGCAACCGACCAGGGTGATGGTCGTGATGGTCAAGACCATTGCGACCATCGGGGCTTGCGACGAGACCCTAAGATTTGGTCTTGGCAACCGCAAGCCCCAGGGAGCTTCCTGCTCTGATCACTACTGATGTCAGTGCGGCAGCCCACAAAACGGCAAGCGTTCCATCAGGAACGCCTACGTTTGTGTAGCCACCCCCCCGCCCCGCCTACAAAACGGGGCGAGCTGTCGATTAACATCGACAGCTGCCCCTTTTGTAGTGAGCTCCGGAGCAAGGGCCTTAACATTGACCCGGTTGCGAGCGCTCAGCACTTGCGACCGGGTCTGAATGAGACCCAATGTCCTTACACAAAAGCCTGGAGGACGTGGATGCTTTATTGACCGCCACTAACTCGCTAACCCTGAACGCCCCAAAAAATGCTGCAGAAAAAGCCAAACGAAAAAAAGAGAGGCCTCAAACATGTCAGAAGCCACTTTTTCCATTACCGCTAGCAAGGCTGACAAAGCTGAACGTCAATAAGCCGACGGGAGTCGGCGCAAGCGGGGGCACCCTTCGCCCAACCTTTAAGAGCCTTAATCAGGACAAAAGACTTGGTGGGATCGTGCAGACCATTTAGTCTAAAAACGAAGGAGATCCCCGCTAGCGCAGAACCCATAGAGGCCCTTGACCTACCCTGCTGATACCTTTCCCAAACAAAGGAGGAAAGCAATTCTTTTGGAGACTTACCCTCCATATCTAGGAGCGCACAATGAGCGCTCCAATCCCGCCAGGCGGCCGAGTATGTTCGGAGGGTCCATGGAGCAAGCGATTGCAGCGCCAAACCCTCTAAGCCGGCCTGATGATCTGCCACACAAATGGGGTGCACATCAAACCAACAGCAGAAGCTGACGGGGCAAGCGTTTTAAAGCACGTTAATTGAAAATGAGACAGAGCATCAGCAATCTCGTTAACAACCCCTGGCACATGCCAAGCTCGAAATCTAATATTCGCTTCTAAAAAGTGCAAAACTAAATGCCGGAATAAACGCAAAACCAACGGTGAATCCGAGCGCTGGTTGTTGATGGCGTAAACTACACCCAGATTGTTGCACCAAAAATGTACATGATGGTTACTCAGTCACACGGACCAGAGTTCAACAACTACAACGATCAGGAACAGTTCCAACAGGAACAAATTACTCGTAAGGCCCTCCTCACGCCAATCTGGGGGCCACGGAGCAGCACACCATTCCCCATCAAAAAAGGCACCAAAACCAGACAATCTGGCCGCTTCAGTAAAAAGCTGCAACGACCCATTTGCCACTGGAGGGGAAGGCCAAATACGATCGCCATTGAATTGGACCAAAAACCTGGCCCAAATACTAAGATCATCTTTAATCTCCGCCGACAAACGAACATAATGATGCCACTGTCTCAACCCGGCTGTGGCCCTCTCCATTTTCCTGCAGAGCACTCTAACCACGGGAATTATTCTACAAGTGAGATTAAAGGAACCCAGAAGCGACTGAACTATGCGCAATCTAACTGTGGGCAATCTAACTGTGGGCTGAGCGCTCGCAAGCGGGTCGATGTTGGCCAAGTGTGCATGCGCATGACGGAGGCGGCTCCGCCGTGCGCATGCGCGAGACCCGAATAACGACGGCCAAGCCGTCATTATGGGTCTCGCACCAAAGGGGGCGTGCTGTCGATGGTGATTGACAGCACGCCCCCTTTGGTGGGCGTGCCGGGGGTGTGGCTGCCCAGACGGAGGCGTTCCCATGGGAACGCCTACCGTCTGGGGCCGGCCCCACTGACATCACTAGTGATGTCAGTGGGAGTGCTTTTGGCTCTGATAGAGCCAAAAGCACTCCAGGACTTGCGGCAGACGAGACCCTACCACAAGGGTCTCGTCGCAAGCCCGATGGTCGTGATGGTCTTGACCATCGCGACCATCATTTTGGCCGCTCGCTATAGCTGTGGGTGGTCACCCACAGCTATGCGAGCGGCCAGGAGGCCGCTCTTAAAAAAGTTAAGGACGGCCCTGATTCAGAGCGAGTGCTCTGTCAGAGCGTCCGGCTCTGAATCAGGGCCTGTGTCCGTTGCCAAGCAGCCTGCTATTTGCTACAGCAACCTACTGACTTTGTCACGTGGCAACCTGCAACAACCTGCAATTGTATCTATCTCGACACCCAAATAAAATTAACAAGAACCGGGACCCTCCGTCTTATCCTGCGCAACTGGAACCCCTAAAACCCGGAAAAACGACTGTGCAGAAAAAAGGAGGTCTAGACAGATGTCACTCCTTCCCGGACCTATAAAGAGAAAGTCATAAAAATAATGTGCCACACTCATCGGTCCAGTGCTGGCAGGAACACACCAGTGTAATAAGGAACTGATTCAGACCCACTCGCAAGCGGCTGTCCGCTCGCAAGTGGGTCGATGGTCTGCACTGAGCATGCGCATGACGGAGGGAGCTCCGTCGTGCGCATGCGCCAGACGCGACAAGCGAAGGACTTTCCTTCGCTCGTTGTGTCTGATCAAAGGGGGCGTGCTGTCGATGTTGATTGACAGCACGCCCCCTTTGGTGGGCGTGCCGGGGGCGTGCCTCCCGTCAGAAGCCGGCCCACTGACATCACTAGTGATGTCAGTGGGAGTGATTTTGGCTCTGATAGAGCCAAAATCACTCCGGGCCTTGCGGTTGAGAACCTCAACCGCAGGCTCCGGCTCGCAGTTTCTATGGTCGCGATGGTCACGACCATCGCGGCCATCAAACTGCACGCTCGTATAGGCTGTGGGTGGTGACCCACAGCTATACGAGCGTCCAGGAGGACGCTCCATTTTTATGGAGGGCGGCCCTCATTCAGAGCGTGCGCTCTGCTCAGAGCGTACGGCTCTGAATGAGGGCCTGAATTTCTCAAAATAGGCACAGGAAACTGCACAACCCATAGGCAAACATTTATCAACAAAATAACCTGAATCTAACTGAAAACCCATGAACTGCATAGCATCAGGGTGTAACGGAACCACACCTATAGGAGAGATGCAGAGGTCTTGCAAGGTAGGATGAGGGAAAGGACCCTCCATTCGCCCCAGCAGCATCTCCACTCCCACTTTGGCCCGTAACACCTCAGGATAGTCCCTGGCGGATCGCAAGTTCTGAGGCGCCCTAACTAGCAAAGGCCCCACTATCGGCAAACGAAACACGAATGAAAAAACCTTCTAACAAGAATAAAGAATCATCCTTAAGGGGATATAACTCCAACCCTCTAGCAAGTGCAGACACGCACACCGACGAACTGGTCTTAACTAGCTCCCTTGGAGCCCTCTGCACGGTCATGGGCAGGACCTCCCGACCCACGTCGGCAATCCTTGGCCGGATGCTCAACTCCACAGAGACAACAGGAGTGGCGAAAATGACAGCCTGACCCCCGCGTATATTGTACAAATACAACGCCCTACTGGGAAGACCTTTGTGGCCCCGGAGTTAAGGAAGCAGCTCCTTACCTGGGCTCATTCCTCTCGCTTTGCAGGTCACTCAGGTACTCGGAAGACTCTGGAACTTTTGAAAAGAAGTTACTGGTGGCCATCCATGAAGGCTGATGTGCTGGAATTTATTTCCTCATGTACCTTATGTGCTCAGCATAAGTCTTCGCATCAAGCCCCAGCTGGCGCATTGTTGCCCCTGCCTATTCCATCACGTCCATGGACGCATCCCTCCATGGACTTTGTAATGGATTTACCGAACTCTCAGGGTTACACCACCATCTGGGTTGTGGTAGACTGATTTTCGAAGATGGTCCATTATGTACCTCTAAAGAAATTGCTTACTGCTCCTGACTTGGCTCATCTGTTCGTCTAGCACATATTCCGCCTCCATGGACTTCCTACTGAAATAATTTCTGATCGTGGTACGCAATTTGTGGCAAAATTCTGGAGAGCCCTATGATCTGTTCTACAAGTAGAGTTGAACTTTTCCACGGCCTATCACCCTCAAAGCAATGGATCCACAGAGAGGGTCAATCAAGACCTTGAGACCTTCGTAAGGATCTTCATGTCATCATCCCAAGACAATTGGTGTGAGTTGCTACCATGGGCAGAATATGCACATAATGCCTCCTACCATTCCTCTACTAATCAAACCCCATTTCTGATTGTCTACGATCTTCATCCTCGGATTCCTGAATTCTGAAGCCTGCCTGTCTTTGATGTGCCAGCCGTGGCGGATACCGTACGAAGATTTGCATCTAATTGGTCACAAGTACGTATTGATTTGGAGAAGGCGTCCTCTCGCTACAAACTTCAGGCAAAAAGGAGATGTAGGAAGGTACCTTGCATGCAAGTTGGAGACAAAGTCTGGTTGTCCACCCGGAACCTCCGCCTTAGAGTACCTTTGATGAAATTTGCTCCCCGGTTCATCAGACTCTTCGCTATCACACAAATCATCAACCCTGTGGCTTATCGCCTTCAGTTGTCCGCTTACCTAAAAATTCCTAACTCATTCTATATCTCCCTCCTGAAACCCCTAATCTTGAACAAATTTCATAAGGTCCTTCTGTTCCCCCTTGCATCCAGACTGAGAGAGGCATGGAGCATGAGGTCTCCCAGGTCCTGGATTCTCGTATCCGCAGGGGACGACTGCAGTATCTCCTAGATTGGAGGGGTTACGGCCCGGAGGAGTGCTGTTGGACCGATGCCCGAGACATCCATGTTCCCGCACTCGTCAGGAAATTCCATTCGGCTCATCCTGGAAGACCTGGTGAGTGTCCTGAGGCCACCCATAAGGGGGAGGTACTGTCACGACCAGGGTTTCTCGGCATGGTGGTCGATGGGTATTACCTGTGAGGTCACTGTGGCGGGGGGCGTCTGGCGGTGGTGCTGGTGTGTGGCGAGGGGCATTGGCTGTGCGTGGCTCTGCGCGGGCATGCTGTCAAGTTGGGCTGGTAAGGCCTGGTAGTGCTTCCATTCCGTTTGGCATGGGCGCCTCCATCTTGCCTCCGGCCATGTGATTTGCTCGCCTAATCCTGGTTTGTCATATGCTCTCTCTGGCCAGTCACGGCACAGCACTTGATATTTAGGGAGGTTCAGAGCGTCACTTCATTGCCAGTGCAACGTGTTTCTCAGCATAGCTGAGAGAGAGTTCCCTGTGCTCACCACATGTTACCTGTGAAATGCTACCTACCTGCTTGTCTGCTGCAACCCCGCTGGACTACCCTGCATCCTCCATTACATTCCCCTTGCCTGAGTACCTGAGTCCTGCTGTTCACCCTGCACCTTGCCTCCACTGACACTCTGCTGGATAATCCTTCCTCAGTCTACATTCTTCATTAATCAGTCACCACCTGGACAGTTCCCCTTGTCTGCCACTACCTGGACATTTTCTATTAACCAGTCACTACCTGGACATTTTCCATTGCCTGTCACTAACTGGACTTTTTCCTATTTGCCTCACTACAGCTCCCAAGTGCACTTTAGTGCAATACCTGGACTTTCTGTTTTACCACATACATGTCTGTTAAGCCACTCATTAAAAACTCCACATTTACTTTTAAACCTGCTTCAGTGTCTGCTCCTATTACCACCCCGGGTCCACAACAAAACCAGAACCTCTCAGGAAGAATGCGATAGGAACTGGGGGATAAGGGGTGTTGCAGGGTACCATGATTAATGACTCCTTAGGTTATTGTTGTGTTATTGTAATACCCACTGGACTCATTGATATGCAGAACCATAACATCCCCTATAAGTGTTGTGTTATCATTATATTCATAAATCTCAAAAAGGAGCCGCAGTTCTACCCTCCAAGGGGGGAGAATTTGCTGCCTAGAGTTAAGGAAAGAGAAGCAGGGGGAGAGGAAATAGAATGAGAGAACCAGCACGAGGGGGAAAGGAGAGAAGTATATAATTAATTGTTTCCACAAACTCATTGTGAGTGGCCTCCCCTAGAACAGGAAATCCTGAATAAGCTTTGTGTATCTGGTCTTCACACTTCAGCGTATGTGGTCACCATACAGAGAATGTGTCTTTAATGCATGAGCTGATGGGGAAATGGCAATAAACTTAAAGGGGTATATCCAATATACAGCCCGATACTGTTCAATTAGGTCCTGGATTCCCATATCGTTGATTATCGTTAAATACAGCCTCTGGGGTTTCATGTGTGAGGAAACCCATATATTCCAGCATTTTATGCAGAATCTATTGGTCACCGCGCTTTACCTCAGGGTTTACCAGGTGGGGAAAATGCTGATTAATTGAATAGCTCCAGGTGTGAAACCTGGAGCTTTTCCCCAAGCGGTAAACCCTGCGCCTAATTGAGTATGCCCCTAAGTGTATCTGCCATATTGTTTTGAAACATATACAGTAACACTAACTAAAAATCATATTGCAATGTAAATGTATTAGTACACATTTTCCTGAGAAAAATCAACTATATAACAATACAAACATTTTTTAAATAACGATAAAACAATGCCCCTCCTTGTTACACATCACTTACATTAATGATGTCAGAGGATGTTTGTCAGGAGAAAATGAGTGTGCTGCAGCAACTTCATGCAGAATTATAAAACATGATTAGTAAATATGTGATAAGATCTACATTGGTTTATTGCCTCAACACTTTGATTAGCTTACTTAACTTAAACTAAATATAAAGACACAGACACCAGAGCTTGGCTAAAAGGTCACAGCTTTTTATTTATAATTAAATGAATTAACCTAACTAGGGTGGCAAAGAGATGCTGTAAGCTCAGTTCTAGCTTTCACCTCGTTAAAATACTCAGGGGATGACTAAAACGCCCCCCCCCTCTAGAAGCACTAACGATGCGAGAGTCTCACTTCCCTCCTGGGCCAATCCGAGGTGCTTCCTTACAAAAGCGCACGGGTCCCCCCACACAGAGAATGACAAATTTGCCAGGGGCATCGAGGGCAAGTGCCCCCACAAAGTTATCTTGCGCCACATAAAGCCACTGAGCTGCAGCGTACTCCCGCTATAGCCAGGCCCTAAAGGAGACTGGCCCGCCGCCCAAACAAACTAGCCCAAAAAAGATAACAAATCCTTCACGAACAAACCAGTACCCAGAAAATGTAAATGCACCCCATCAGGCCAAAATAAACGAACCAGATCACCCACCAAACAGCCATGACTAACCACCAAGCCACCAATGGACACAACATGCCTAGCCACCGCAACGTTCACCTTCTTCCGTGCCCTGTCCAAAGCACCATACTTCCGCACCCTTCTCCATGTCAAACGAGGCATCATCTCAGACCACACAATCCGAATAGTGGGCCATCGCAAACGAACGTCATCCAACACCTCACGCAAACGAACAATCAACTCCACACCCTTCAAATGACTGACATCATTCCCTCCAACGTGTAAATCAAAAAATTCAGGCACTCCCCATTTGACCACAGAGGAACCAATCAAAGCCAGCACAGACTCCACACGCAAACCTCTCACACCATCCAGCGCACCTTCCGATCCATCAAGCGACAAACCAGAATGCTGAGCCAAGACATGCTGTTCAGCCCCAAAATATAAGAGTGACCCACTAGCCACACCTGCCCATCTTCTGCTGCAATCACTGTGGAAAAAGAAGAAACCCTGACCATGAGAACCAAACCAAACCCGAATCAAACCAACACAACTTATGAACGACACATAGCAACTAACTAGCAGGGATGCATAAAAGGGGTAAAACAGGAACCCAAGTGAAGAAGAAAAACTAAAAAACCTACCCGTGAACCAAAGTGGGCCGAATCATGGCTCAAGGGAGGAAAAATTAAAAAATCCCTTCACACCCCCAATTGTTGAACACTAGCCGTTCAACGATTGGCAGGTAAGCAACATTTTTGGGTTGTCGCCAGGTGCACACCTACAACTTATTGCAACGCACATATTTCTTATAAGCAGCTGACTTCCAGCACCCTACCTTCTGAATGGAATCAGGAGATGCCCCAGCTAGAGCTGCGCAAGTAGCAGCCCCAATTCGAAACAAATGGGCACAATAATCCGAAGAATCCACACTTAACTCTACTAAACCTCGTTTTAAAACAGCAGCAAATTGAAACTTACTAAGGGGCGTAAGATTCACATGCAGCAACCATTGCGACCCCCCAACCGGGTGCAAAACCATATAACGAGAAGCTAAGTGTAACGGACAAATAGTCATAGCCTTATGCTGAGCCAGGGTAACCCATCTGCCCCTACCTGTTTGGACAATTTTGGAGAAGCGGAGTTGGCAGAGTACCGCCTAATCTCTAAACACAATGGCCCTCATTCAGAGGCGCTCGCAAGAAGTGAGCGCTGTCTCTGAATGAGGGCGGCCGCTTGATTTATAAAGTGCGGCCTCCTGGTCGCTAGCTAAGCTCTGGGTTACCACATAACAGCTTTAGCGACCGACCAGGGTGATGGTCACGATGGTAAAGACCATCGCGACCATCGGGGCTTGCGACGAGACCCTAAGATTGGGTCTTGGCAACCTTAAGCCCCAGGGAGCTTCCTGCTCTGATCGAGCAGGAAGCTCCCCACTGACATCACTGCTGATGTCAGTGCGGCCGCCCACAAAACGGCAATCGTTCTGTCAGGAACGCCTCCGTTTGTGAAGCCGCCCCGCCTACAAAATGGGGCGAGTTATCAATCAACATCGACAGCCATCCCTTTTGTAGTGAGCTCCGGAGCGAGAGAGTTTCTCTCTCGCTCCGGGGCTTGCGCACGCGCAGTGCGGCTGCTACGCGTTCGTAGGGCCTTAACATCGACCTGGTTCCGAGCGCTCAGCGCTTGCGACCGGGTCTGAATGAGACCAAATGTCCTTACACAAAAGCCTGGAGGACGTGGATGCTTTATTGACCGCAACTAACTCGCTAACCCTGAACGCCCCAAAAAAGGCCAAACATAAAAGAGAGGCCTCCAACATGTTGGAAGCCACGTTCTCCATTACCGCTAGCAATGCTGACAAAGTTGAATGTCAATAGGCCGACGGGAGTCGGCGCAAACGGGGGCCCCCTTCGCCCAACCTTTAAGAGCCTTAATCAGGACAAAAGACTTGGTGGGATCGTGCAGACCATTTAGTCTAAAAACTAAGGAGATCCCCGCTAGCGCAGAACCCAGAGAGGCCCTGGACCTACCCTGCTGATACCTTTCCCATACAAAGGAGGCAAGCAACTCCTTCGGAGACTTACCCTCCATATCTGGGAGCGCACAATGAGTGCTCCAATCCCGCCAGGCGGCTGAGTATGTTCGGAGAGTCCATGGAGCAAGCGATTGCAGCGCCAAACCCTCTAAGCCGGCCTGATGATCTGCCACACAAATGGGGGACACTTCAAACCAACAGCAGAAGCTGACGGGGCAAGCGTTTGAAAGCGCGTAAATTGAAAATGAGACAGAGCATTAGCAATCTCGTTAACAACCCCTGGCACATGCCGAGCTCGAAATCTAATATTCGCTTCTAAAAAGCGCAAAACTATGTGCCGGAGTAAACGCAAAACCAACGGTGAATCCGAGCACTAGTTGTTGATGGCGTGAACTACACCCAGATTGTTGCACCAAAAATTTACTTGATGGTTACTCAGTCGCACGGACCAGAGTTCAAAAGCCACAACGATCAGGAACAGTTCCAACAGCAACAAATTACTCGTAAGGCCCTCCTCGCGCCAATCTGGGGGCCACGGAGCAGCACACCATCCCCATCAAAAAAGGCACCAAAACCAGACGATCCGGCTGCATCAGTAAAAAGCTGCAATGACCCATTTGCCACTGGAGGGGAAGGCCAAATACGTTCGCCTTTGAATCACGTTCGCCTTTGGACCAAAAACCTGGCCCAAATACTAAGATCATCTTTAATCTCCGCCGACAAACGAACATAATGATGCCACTGTCTCGACCCGGCTGTGACCCTCTCCAATTTCCTGCAGAGCACTCCAACCATGGGAATTATTCTACAAGTGAGATTAAAGGAACCAGAAGCGACTGAACTATGCGCAATCTAACTGTGGGCCTGATTCAGACCCGCTCGCAAGCGCTGAGCACTCGCAAGTGGGTCAATGTTGGGCCAGTGCGCATGCACATGACGGACCCAGCTCCGTCGTGCGCATGCGCGAGACCTGGATAGCGACGGGCAAGCCATCGCTATGGGTCTCGCTACAAAGGGGGCGTGCTGTCGATGGTGAGTGACAAGTGATGTCAGTGGGAGTGCTTTTGGCTCTGATAGAGCCAAAAGCACTCCAGGGCTTGCGGCAAATGAGACCCTACCACAAGGGTCTCGTCGCAAGCCCGATGGTCACGATGGTCTTGACCATCGCGACCATCTTTTTGGCCGCTCGCTATAGCTGTGGGTGGTAACCCACAGCTATGCGAGCAGCCAGGAGGCTGCTCTAAAAAAGAGGAGGGCACTGATTCAGAGCGAGCACTCTGAAAGAGCGTCTGGCTCTGAATCAGGCCCTGTGTCCGTAGCCAAGCAGCCTGCTATTTGCTCCAGCAACTTACTGACTTTGTCACGCGGCAACCTGCAACAACCTGCAATCTCGATACCCATATAAAATTAACAAGAAACTGGACCCTCCGTCTTATCCTGCACAACTGGAACCCCTAAAACCCGGAAAAGCGACTGTGCAGAAAAAAGGAGGTCTAGACAGACGTCACTCCTTCCCGGATCTATAAAGAGAAAGTCATCCAAATAATGTGCCACACTCATCGGTCCAGTGCTGGCAGGAACACACCAGTGTAATAAGGAACTGAGTTTCTCAAAATGGGCATAGGAAAAGTGCACAACCCATAGGCAAACATTTATCCACAAAATAACCTGAATCTAACTGAAAACCCATGAACTGCATAGAATCAGGGTGTAAGGGCAACAAATGAAAGACCGACTCTATATCTAGCTTCGCCATCAAGTCCCCATGACCAAAACTGCGAACCAAACCCAAAGCTTCATCGAAAGATTGATAAACAACTCTGCATACACCCTCTGGGATGGCATCATTAACTCCCAGGCGGATAGGACAGATGTTGACTTAAACTAAACTAACCTGGGACTTTTTTGGGAACCACACCTACAGGAGAGATGCAGAGGTCCTGCAAGGAAGGACGAAGGAAAGGTCCTCCATTCGCCCCATCAGCATCTCCGCCCCCACTTTGGCCCGTAACACCTCAGGATAGTCCCTGGCGGATCGCAAGCTGCGGGCGCCCTAACTAGCAAAGGCCCCACTATTGGCAAATGAAAACCAAATGAAAAAACCTTCTAACAAGAATAAAGAATCATCCTTAAGAGGATATAACTCTAACCATCTAGCAAGCGTAGACACACACACCGGTGAACTGTCCTTATCTAGCTCCCTTGGAGCCCTCTGCACGGTCATGGGCAGAACCTCCCGACCCATGTCGGCAATCCTTGGTCAGATGATCAACTCCGCAGAGACGACAGGAGCGGCGAAAATGACAGCCCGACCCCCGCGTACATCGGGAGTCATTAAAGGCGAAACATTTGCCCTTCGACACCCCAGTAGCCCCAGGCTTACTGGTAGATAAACTCCTACGAGGCGGCACCTCCAAGGAGGGTCGACGCTGCTGCGACACCTTCGTCCTTAACCCCAAAAGGCATGACCATACTACCGTCATGTTTCCGTCTGAACTGTGCATTATATTCATGCCACGCTAAATTCCGAGACCGAATGAACATGTCAAGGACCAAAAATATATACTTAATAATGTTGACATGTTCCTCAGCCCGTGTCTAAAGTTTGCATGCCGCGAATATCAGCTTGCCCTCCAACCAGTTGTTAAAACTACATAAAGCTTCCTCACCTATACCACCCGTCTTCTTGGCTTGATCAAAACCTTTTTTCATATCATTTTATCATATCATAAATTTTTCTTTGCGGATCCTACCTCGCACACTTTTGCGTAAACCGCGGAGCACCGCGGTGTTCACACAATGTACCGAATCAGCACCCGTCTCCTGTATCCCCTGCCCTGCATCAGCGGCCTGTCTAGTAGCACCACCTGACTTCCTGACCAAGCGCTGCGCAACCATTCAGGCAATCTTTTGCGGGTGCGCAGGGAAACCGGAAGAGTGAGAAGAAGAGGAGGAATCAGAAGTAGAATCATCGAATCTTCTCCACCGACTGCTCCTGCAACCTCGGAACCTGCAACCTGAGGGGACTAGTGAGAAACCAAAACAGAAGACGCTGCGGCTGGAGCAGGGAGGGGGGGACCAGTGGCAGGGGAGGGGGTTCGGATCTGGGCAGAACCGGTGGGAACAGCCTGGAACCGGATGCAAAAGTGGTCATGGGGGTGGGGTGGGCAGTGGGGGGAGGGAGAGGTGAGTATGGTAGACGCGGAGGGGGCCAGTTGCAAAGGTGGAAGGTAGGGGTAATGCATTTGGGGCAGGTAAAGAGTGGACGGGTAAGGAACAAAAGAGTGTGAAGAATAGGGCGGATAAAAAGGAGAGGCAGAAACCACAGAGGTGGAAGGATAAACAGGGGGTGCTCCAGGATGCCTGACCACAGGAAGGGCCGGCTACAGGTAGCGACTGCATCCTGTTATACACGGACAGCAGAGCGCTGACCGTGGGGGACCAGGGGACCTGTGCATGATTAGGACCAGGACCATGAGCACTGTTCACGGGAACCCATGGTATAGGGGACATACGAACTAGCAAGGGGCTGGCAGGCTAGCTGCTTTGGTTAACCAAGGGCCCGCGGCAATAACCAGGCCGCCGGGACCACCTGCATCCAAAGGGCCTAAGCCCCCTCTAGAAAAGGCACCCACGACGCTAACTACCGCCGGGGAAACCCAAGTGGTAGGAGCAGAGCGTCCAGCGAGAGCCGCAGCAGCAGGGGATGATGGTGCACCGAGGGAGGAGAGGGGGGGGCAGCTGACCGCGCAGGGGCTGTGCTCAAAGGGTGGGCAAAATCTGCCAGCCGGCGGGGGGTTGTGCAGAGAACTGAGGACGGGGCATGATACAGGTATAAGTATAGTAACACCCACAGGGTAGAAAAAGTGGAAATGGACAGTGAACAAACTAGAACAAACTACAAGCACTAGGGGAATACTCAGCTTGTCCTTGCAAAGATCCAGCAAAAGAGGCTGATTAAATGCAAAACAGGCCAATATATACCAACTATCTGACCCCTCCTTCCATCAAAATCTTTGGCTCGCCAAACCATCTGACCAGGCCTGTGGTAACCCACAGCTATGCGAGCGTCCATGAGGACACTCCTAAAACAGGTAGGATGGCCCTGATTCAGAGCGAGCGCTCTGGTCAGAGCGTTTAGCTCTGAATCAGGCCCCATGTGAGGAATAAAGGTTGATTTTTTTATATGTGCAATACTGGTGAGTGCCTCTCATTTTTTCTATGTTTTTGGACTCCCAATGTGGATGCCATGAGTGACACCCCAGGACATTTTAAGTAATTGCTGATGTGAGTGCGGCCGTGCTTTACAATATATATATATATATACATATTAGGGATATGCAGGCTCGGATAGGTTAGAATTTTCCCGCCAAGTTTGGATTTTTCCCGCCAAAAATCGGGTCTCAGAAAGAGGCAAAACATCATCTTTCATGGACTTTTGCCCAAGAATGATGATGTTTGTCCATGAAAGATGACATTTTGCCTCTTTCTGAGACCCAATTTTTGGCGGGAAAAATCCTAACTTGGCAGGAAAATTTGAACCTATCCGAGCCTGCACATCCCTAATATATATAGTGGGAGCTACACCACCGTTTCCATTATCTGTGAAATAATTTTTTTAATAATACAAACACAATTAAATGGTCCCTCACCGATTGTATTGATTAATTACAACACCAAAGTTATATTATATTCTTATAGGTTTTAGTAGTTCCCCTTTTTTCAATACGTCAAATAATGTATCCTCGGGGGTGCTATTCAACTATCTTGGGAGTAATATTAAACAAAACAGAGAAAAAGGCAAGATTTTATTGTCATATGCACTATTAGATCCAATAATTGTTTTCCTGCAGAAGCTCTCTGGAAAAATATATCTAAAAATGAATTCTTTATTAATTAAAAAGATAATTGTCCAAAAAAAGGTTAAGCAAAATATAAATAAAATCAAAATTAGATGTTATAGTTTAAAGATGTGTTTATAGATATAAGAAAGGTGATACAGATTTAAAATTGATTCCCACTGCTATCGGACTTGTTTTGATATAGTGTAAGTACTTCAAGTGTCAATAATATCGGGTGATGTTATATAACATCAGGGTATAGACTTGTCCAGATTAAATAGGGGACGGTGATCTTCCATAATTGTAAAATAATAATATAATTTAATTTAGCTATATATATTGTTGTATAATATTATGTAAACACTGTGGGCCTGATTCAGAGCCGGACGCAATTAGCGCTCGCTCGTCCAGAAAATAGGGGTGGCTATTCCAATGAACCGTTCGCTCTTTGCGGTCTGTTCACGCCTCTAGGTCTGAACGAGCGAACAAAACTTGCGGTCGTTTTTTGGGGAACTACGCCCCCTGGCCGCTCGCATCCTACATCATGTCCGCTATTTATTAGATTAATCGAGTACATCGACCAGGGTATGAACTGATCGCTATTCTTGTGGTTGGTTTTTGCTACCACAATTTTGCGAGCAGTTCTAACTATAAAATAACCCAGTGACGTGGTCAATGACGCTGCTGTATTAATTATGCACACCCATAAAACGCCCGTTTTGACCTTTAAGCACGCCTGCGATCGGATCTCCACTCCCCGTTTTCAAGCACCTTCCCCTGTTACCACCCACATACGCCTCTTTCTGTCACTCAAAATAGCAGGCATTCGCTATTTTGCGAGCACATGAATTTCGACCGCACTGACTGGTTCGCGCAAGCGTATAACGATCCGTACGCATGCGCAGTTGGGCAAACATCGCTCGGAGCAAACGAGCGGCCCTGAATCAGGCCCTGTGTCAGTAAAAAATGCCACTTATTTCCCCAATATTAGGGCCATGAAGATCAGATCATTTTTCTCTTTTTATGATTCAGAGATAATAGTATCAAATGTATCATCTGTTCTTTTAATAGCAAAATACTGATATTTGGCAACAGTTTCAAATTGTATCTCCTCATTCATACAACGTTGCCTTTGCAGCTATATCTTTTTTTTAATAATGTCACTGATTCAGAGTTGAACTTTAAGCCGATTTTCACGCAGTTGAGCGATTATCGGTGGCCTGTGCATGTGTCACAGCTGCATTGCGCACGTGCGGCAAATGAATTGCGATCATGCTCGCTGTGAGGATTCTCACGCACTTGATTGACAGGGCCGTTTTATCACATGTTGGAACAGTTATTGAATGTCTGTAGGCAGTAGCAGTGTAATTGTGAATATAACAATTGGGGTGTGATGAAAAACAAACAAACCATGTAACAGAAAAACAGAAACGGTTTCCTGTGCATAATGAAATAATCATAATACTAAGTAAGATGCTGCACCCACAGAGCCACAATCTTTACACATTTCTAATCTGACGTAAATTTACCACACATAACCGAGTTTCCACTTCTATGGCCCAATCATCAGGCCCGCCAAGGGCCTGGGTAACAGGGGGTGTGGCCTAATCATGGGAGGCGTGGCCACGCCCCCTTCTCAGAAACAAACAAACAAAAAGCTTGGGGAGGGGGGGAGCTCTGAGCCCCCTCAGCCCTGCTCAAAGCCATGGGGGCACGATCAGTGTGATCGTTCCCCCCCACAGGGATAGGAGACTGCTGCTGCACTCTCCCTTTGCAGCTCAGCACACACTGTGGAGGGAGGGGCAGGTGCCAGACCTGGGCCCCCGCTGGGCCCCTCAGGAAGCCCAAGCCCAGGTAATCTGTTCCCGCTCCCCCCCTCTCAGCGCCCCTGCCAGTCGTCACGCACTGAAATTACAATTTAGCTAGAGTGTAATGGTTATCATTACTGCCTCACAGCACTGAGGTTGTGGGTTCGATTCCCACCACGAGTTTGTAATTATATTCCCTCGGGTACTCCGGTTTCCACCCACACTCCAAAAATATACTGGTAGGTTAATTGGCTCCCAACAAGTTTTAACCTTGGTGTGTGAGCATGTGTTAGAGAATATAGATTGCAGACTTCATCTGCATCAGTTCCTGGGGCAGGAACTGATGTGAATGGACCCAGGGACCCGTGTTCACGGCACCCCCTACGCTATATTATAGATACACAACTGGGTGAAATCAGGGAAGGCCATTCCAGAAGGTTGGGGGCAGCTCAGGAGAAATCCTTAAGGTGAGAGTGGTAGGAGATGATCAGGGAATCGGTAATGTGGTGGTCAGTGGCAGAGCAAAGTAAGCAGAAGGGGCTGTGAATGCATATGTGGCTGAATATATAGGGAGAAGAGTGGTTGATGGCTTTGTAGATGAATGAGTATTGAGAATTTTTTTTCTATTTGATTCGGTAGGAGACTGGCAGCCAGCGGAGGGACAGCAGAGGTAGAATGACGAGAGAGGAAGATGATGCAGGCAGCAGAGTTGTACAGACTGATGAGGAGTGAGGCAGCAGTTTGGAAAACCAGAGAGTAAAAGATCACAGTAATCTAGGAGTCACATGATGAGGACATGAATGAATCTTTTAGTGCTTTCCATGGTGGCACAGTGCCTCATCCAGGAGATATTACAGAGGTGGAAATGGCAGAATTGGGAGCTGGCCCGAATGTGGGGGAGAGGACAGAATGCTTTGAGTACCCGAGTTTGTTAAATTTGCAAATTAAGCCAGTAGCTGCTTTTGTAAGCGAAAATTGAGGGACAGCAGCAGATATCGCTGTGCTCTTCCCTTCTTACATATGGTGAGAGTCTCCCTGAAAACAGCTGTCATCCTGATAAATAGATTGCTAAATGTGCCTGCGGAGCACAAACCTTAATATAATAGATAACAAAACAAAACAAAAAAAAGGGTGGTGTAGGGGGGCTACACACCGTAATTTTTGTTCTTTTCACTATAATAGATACCCAAGTAAAAACATACAATTATTACAACATGTTCTGAATGTAATAATATGCAATAATGATTCACTGGTGCCGGATGTACAGAGAATTTTCACTTACAGTACTGGGGAAACAGAGAAGAGGTTGTAACCTGGGTTCCAGAGTAAAATATATAGAGAACGTGACACATGCAATTTAAAAAGTAGCACTTCACAACAGGAATTGCTGGACTCCTACTCATAGATCAGCATTTGTTTTACTTCCATTGGTTAATCAGGTTACCTGCAGAACCCCCCTGTATTTTTGGTACACTGCAGAACCTCATTGTATTTTTGGTACAGCATCAGATATTTGGGACAGTGGGACAATGCCTAGTGGTTTGGCTGAAATTGTTGTCCTTGGAATGTATATTGTGCCTGAACTTATTCTGTTGGACATAAAAGCAAATATTGTATAATTATAGGAGAGGTCCTGAAACAAATGTGTTAAGAGACATCAAGTGGTAACTTAGTGGTAATACAGGTACAACATAAATAATATAAATGAATATGAGAGTGTAATGCTGAGATGTGTGTCCTGTGGGCGCCTGTTTATTAATAAACTGCCAGATGTAAGTGTCCTGTCTATATATTTACTATTTTTAATGGGCATTGTGGTCACCCGATGTACAAAATACAGAAAAACATAGGTTTTCGATCGCAAAAGAATATCTGGCATGTGGGGCCTTATGGCTGTGTATGTTATATTAGCGAAAGCAAACTTCATGTCAGGAAAGGCCCCTTTTTAGGGATCCATGGGCAATGTGAAAGTGACAGTTAGACCCCAGCATAAAAAAGGTTCAGCAATAGCTGCAAAGGAGAGGGCAGAGGAAGGCAGCAGATAGAGAGGAAGAATGCCATAGGAACTGGGGGATAAGGGGTGATGCCGGGTCCCATGCTTAATGACTCCTTAGGTTATTGTTGTGTTATTGTAATACCCACTGGACCCACTGATATGCAGAACCATAACATCCCCTATAAGTGTTGTGTTATCATTATATTCATGAATCTCAAAAGGGAGCAGCTGTTCTGCCTTTTTTTTATTGATACAGTGTAGTTGTACCATAATTGGTTCATTAATGGACATCTATCGATATGTCCTCTACCTATTCATCTTTTTCTTTCTAGTTTGGGTTTAATTATTTCTACACCTGCAATCATTCAATCAGGATATATAAGGGATACCTGAAGTCAGTAGCCACGCCTTTTTGAGATAGTCTCGTGAACGTGACCAAACGCGTCACAGGGCTTCCTGACTTCTGACTACTGTCCATCTTTACGTTACCTGATTGCACCTGCAGGCTGAGATCACCGCTACACATAGCGGATAGCAATACTCCGGCTACCTCGATCAGGACGATCACCAACATAGTATACAGAATGCCAGAACACCTCACCATCCTAAAGAGCCTCTGTTTACCTGCCCGCACTCGACCGCGTGGAGTCCCGGGTCCTGCATATTTCCGGGGATGCCCGGATTCCACTACCGTGGTTATACACGTCAGCTCGGATCGTGGACTGGCCTGTTGAACGCGTGTCTATGTGGGGAGAGCTCTCCGGCCACTACAGCTGCTGCTATAAGACGGCTAAACCCGGACATCTGTATTTTGATCCTGCAACCGTGAGTTACAAGCCCAATTACTGAGGCTGTATGTCCAAGTGACCGCTCTTTTTGTCGGGTATCCAGACGGCCTTGAGGCTATTGTGCATTAGCACTATTGACATTTGTTTTATCTTGATTCCTTACAAAGGATACATTATTACCACGCTATAGTAACTGTTTATCCAGCTACAAGTGGAGACTTTATATCTTTATATTTCCTCTTCAAAGGAATTATACTGCCAGAAATTTGGACAGTACTTTATTTTTACTCATTCAGTGTCATGACACTTAGCTATATCTGCAGATTTAGGATTACTCGTTGGGATTCATTGTATGTATATTTATTTGTGTTTTTAATATTTAAATGTTATGTGGAATTTGGCCATGCTATTTATATATTAAATATTGTTCTCATTTCCCAGCAATGCAAGTCCAGTGTGTGTTTTTGTTTGGTATTGGTTCTGTTACGGAACTTTCAAAGTAGGTTCCATCTGGACTTGCAGCGCAAGGGAAATTGTTATTTATTTATTGGTTTAATACAATTTATTGGGAGTCATTTGTTAAGCGCAGTGTTTAATATTAGTGTTCTTGGAAGAATTTGCTGCCTAGACTCAAGGAAAGAGAAGCAGGGAGAGAGGAAATAGAATGAGAGAACCAGCACGAGGGGGAAAGGAGAGAAGTATATAATTAATTGTTTCCACAAACTCATTGTGAGTGGCCTCCCCTAGAACAGGAAATCCTGAATAAGCTTTGTGTATCTGGTCTTCACACTTCAGCGTATGTGGTCACCATACAGAGAATGTGTCTTTATTGCATGAACTGATGGGGAAATGGCAATAAACTTAAAGGGGTATATCCAATATACAGCCCGATACTGCTCAATTAGGTCCTGGATTCCCGTAACGTTGATTCCTGATAAATACAGCCTCTGGGGTTTCATGTGTGAGGAACCCCATATATTCCAGCATTTTCTGCAGAATCTATTGGTTACCACGCTTTACCCCAGGGTTTACCATGTGGGGATAATGCTGATTAATTGAATAGTCCAAGTGTGAAGCCTGGAGCTTTTCCCCGAGCGGTAAACCCTGCGCCTAATTGAGTATGCCCCTAAGTGTATCTGCCATGTTGTTTTGAAACATATACAGTAACACTAACTAAAAACCATATTGCAATGTAAATGTATTATTAGTATTACACATTTTCCTGAGAAAAAAAAAACTATATAACAATACAAAAAAAGTTGATAACGGTAAAACTTTGCCCCTCCCTTGTTACACATCACTTACATTAATGATGTCAGAGGATGTTTGTCAGGAGAAAATGAGTGTGCTGCAGCCAACTTCATGCAGGATTATAAAACATGATTAGTAAATATGTAATAAGTAAATGTGTTTGTGGTAAGATAAGTTTAAGGTCTTTATATCAGGTAAATTGGATAAGAGATGTGCGTGGACCCCTGTTTTTTGTTTTTACTTTTGGTTCTAACTAAATCTTCGTCGTGTTTTGATTTTGGCAAAATCACCCTCAAATGTTTTAGTTTTGCATTTACATAAAAAATGTATAAAACCAGCTAATATCATGTCATTTGGACATGTCTTTGTTCCTACAGTATTCCAGTCAATTGTGACCACCTGACAGCTCACAATATTGTTTCCACCAACATTAGCCAAAGGCTGCAGCGAGCTGGATGGCTAAACTAAGCGACAGAGCAGCGGCACAAACGCACGGTAGTGTAACAGAAAATTCATTCATTTACTACTGTCAGTGCCCCATTTGCCATTACAGTTCTATATGTTTAAATGCAAAAAGAGCTCTATATATAGGTTTATATTATATCCTGTGACCTGTAGTCCATGAAAACAATTTTTTTTATACTTGCTCTGCAGTTTTATATCCAGTAGATATGCATGTCTGAGATGGTACATCAGACTAAGGGTCCGATCCAGCAAGGATCGCTGATGGCATGGCGGCTGCAATCGCGTACGCAGGTCTGCTGTGAAAGTATTCTAATATGTGCAATCGCACAGCGCTCACACGGACAACATGCAGACGCCCACTTCCCCTCTCGCACGTCTGTAATACCTTGCAATCCAGCCAAGGTAACACCGAAGTACATCGGAGCCACTCGCACATTTACAGCTGGTCAGACCTCACTTATAAATTGCTAACTTTCCTGTACGCAGTGAGAGCTCAGGCTGTGTATGGCACCGTAGTGGCTAATTTATGCATGCCCCTGTAACGGTGTTCAAACGCACTGGCATGCCTGCATTTCCCCGACCACCACCCCGTCACCAGCCCCAAACGGTGCTTCCCGTCAATCACGTTGCAATGGGTTTGTGTGGTCACTGCAAATGCAGTCCTGATCGTACTGTGCACTGCGATGCATGCACAGTGCGCGATAATCGGCCGTCTGCGTACACGGTCTCATCAGCGATCCTTGCTGAATCAGGCTCTAAGTTGGTAAATTCACAATTGATTGCTATTCATTTCTATATGCTTAACTACTGTGTATAGATTTTTACATGTTTTTATATAAAGATATTATTCCTTTGCCATGTCTTCAATTTGTTCTGCCATATCAATATATTTATTTTATATAAGCGTATTTCCACTAGTGGGTATCTTGTTGCTTATTGTTTAGTGATTGCACACACTCTCACACTATGGAGTTTGCAACTACTGTATAGGAATTTCAATATCCTATTTACTGTAGGTACACTACTTTTGTGAAAATTATATGTATATTTTTTATTATCAGCTCACGGTCACTTATTATGTTATTATTTTCTAATGTTGGCAACTGGGTTTCCTATGGATGTGTGCTAAGAGTTGTGGGTCACAGTCAACAATGGTGTACAGTTAGACCTGAGATTAAGGAATGCGTACCAGATACATAAATGAATGTCATCTCCCATATGAAAATGACTACTGTAAAAATTAACTTTTATTAAAAAAAAAAAAAAAGTTGCATAAAATGGAAAGCAATTACATACAGGAAACTGTTTTCAAGTTATGTTTACGACACCTTCGATGTGTTGAAGTTATTGGAGAATGGTCACGGTGTCATGTAGAGATCACACCTCCCACCTGGTGCTTAAAAATAGGAAATTCTATTAAATAATTCATTGTTTCCACTAACTTATTGCGAGTGACCAGCAAAAAGATTTGTTATATACCTCTAGTATCATCTGTATTTCACACTTCCAACAAAAGTGGTCACTATAGCAACAATGTGCATTTATTGAACAAACTGGTGCACACAGAATATGAAGTGTGTACCTACTGTACCATGTGTGTCTACTTTTCTTCTTCCCCTCCAGGAGAATTCCCGGAGCTGGTAACCCCGCGGTGGGTTTTTGGGGGGAATTGCGTCTGAGGCACAATGAAGGTGTGAGGCCATGATGACACAATTTGCTGAGAATCACATCAGACACTCATGTCACCCGTTTTATTAGGAAGTGGGCAGAATGCAGGATGGTGACCTACAAACATGGGTGTCCAATGGACTCCCCAAAATCCTGAGTTTCCCTGACATTTCAGGAGAGTAGGTAAGTATAGGGCACTGACTGTGCTGCTTTGAAACATCTAACATTAGAACAGGACAACCTAATACTGTTGCTGTATTACAATGTGGAGATTAACAGAAGGTTAAATAAGCCTGAAGGAAATTAAACCCTGAGGTGGGGTCTGAGACCGTGGCATGGAATTTGCTCTGTGGTGAAAGAGGTAACTGAGTTATATGGTGGTTGTGTAGATCCAATAGGATTTAAGCTGCATACACACACGACGATTTTGTTACCAACGATTTTATGAACGATTTTCTGTCAGATTATCTGTAAAAATTTTTAAAATGTAATGAAGGATTTTTTAGAACTACAAACGATTTTTGCATATTCCTTTAATGAAAATCTTTGAGTTGACAAGTCTGACTGAACTACAAACTACAAACGTGAACGCACATGAACAATAATCGTTCATCGTTTGACTCAGAAAGTGAATGATTTTTTCAAACGATTATCGTTAAACAATATCGTTTAACGATAATCGTTCAAAAAATCGTTGTGTGTGTATGCAGCTAGGGATAGAATTGTGGAAATATCTATTTACAGTAGGTTTGGTCCCTGGCTTCAAGCCTACTTTTTTTGTATTTCCCACATGTCATTCCTTATGTTATGATGGCAGGAGGTAAAGCATGGCAGGCAGTGGCCACATTTGGCTAAAGACATTGGCCCTCATTCAGAGCCGCTCGTTAGCGGCAGTACGCTCGTTCCGAGCGATGTTTGCACATCTGTGCATGCGTACGGTTTTTAGTACGCATGCGCGAACCAGTCAGTGCGGCCGAAAATCGTTGGTACGCAATATAGCGAGTGCCTGCTATTTTGAATGACAGAATGAGGCGTATGTGGGTGGTAACAGGGGAAGGTGCTTGAAAACGGGGAGTGGAGATCCGAACGCAGGCGTGCTTAAAGGTCAAAACGGGCGTTTTAAGGGTGTGTATATTTAAAACAGCAGCGTCATTGACCACGTCACTGGGTTATTTTATAGCCAGAACTGCTCGCAAATTTGTGGTAGCAAACACCAACCACAAGAATAGCGAGCAGTTCATACGCTGGTCGATGTACTCGATTAATCTAATAAATAGCGG
The DNA here is from genome assembly GCA_031769625.1 of Taudactylus pleione. Classification (NCBI taxonomy): domain Eukaryota; kingdom Metazoa; phylum Chordata; class Amphibia; order Anura; family Myobatrachidae; genus Taudactylus; species Taudactylus pleione. The sequence goes on along the minus strand of JAUIMM010000141.1, from coordinate 2,692,825 downwards.
ACATGACGTAGGATGCGAGCGGCCAGGGGGCGTTTTTAACAAATAAACGAGCGTATGTTTTGCTCGCTCGTTCAGACTTAGAGGTGTGAACAGACTACAATGTGCGTACGGATCATTTGAATAGCCACCCCTTGTTTTTAAACGAACGACCGCAAATAGCGAACGGCTCTGAATGAGGGCCATTGTTTGGAGGACCTTCCTTGTCAGGGGCAGTTGATGATACCTTCTGTATGAAGGGGGGGGAAGCATCTTTTTGGAGGTCCAATGTGTAAAATGACCACAACAAATTTCACCAATTACACCATCTCAAAATCACACAGAGCTTTTGATACACATCTTTAACACTTCCACAAGTCAGGATGGTTACGAGTGATGGCACTGTCACCGCTTAGTTCCCACACTGAAATGCCCTATGTCAGAAAAGGACAGATCCGTCCAGGTTAAGTCTGACTCAGAATAGGGCGGACATACGCAAAAACGCATAAATTTGCTTCTGCGCTGTATGCACATACTCGCTGTTTGCCCCCCAGTGCTAAGAGATCTGTCCAACTCAGAATCAGGCGTGAGGGCATGGCCACTGTCCAATTGTAAATACTGGCAGCGGTTGTGCCATCATGGGGGCATGGCTGTGCCTCCTCTGAAACCTGATGTTCCCATACAGACCCAGACCCGGGAATTTTGTACCTGTTCCCCCTCCATCCTCTTGGTGACCCTACAGAGGTTTATTTATTGTAATCTGTCTGGGATTACTCTGGACAGTCCGGAAAGCCAGACTTCTGTCTGAAGTGCAGCCGAAAATCTGCATCACCATGTTTCTGCCTGCATGGCCCACCTCCAATGCTTCCATCATTAGTGCACAGTGAGGGCCAGCAGAGTGCAGGAGATACAGGCTGATCCAGGTTAGCTGATCATGCAAAGCGTATGTTGTCGGAATGAAATGCCTGAGCCTCTTGTTTGCCTGACTCTCCCTCTTATCCAGCTATGGGTCGTATTCAATTAGCGGTGAAAATGGCCGTTTTATTCACCATAGGCGAAAACACCCATTTTTTGCTAAAAAAATGGCCTTATTTTCACCAAAGAACAGGCGAAAACGCAATTGGCGAAAAAAACTGGAGATAGGTTTACTCCATCCCAGACCAGACAAGAAAAAATGCAAAATGTAGTTTTGGCTAAAAATGTGGGTATTTCTTTCAGAACCCTTTGAACACCCCCCTAATGATAAATACCCCAAATATTTTCGTAAGTTGCGCACTTTGGCGAAAAACGACCACGCAATTTTGGGTGAAAAAAAATTATTTTTATTTGTAAAAGGGTATGATCTGTGGGCTTGATTCAGAGATGGTCACAATGCAATGCTGATGTTTTCGCAAATGACTGATGCGTATATATCACACTGCCCATGTGCCGCAACGGGAAAACATGGGACGTGCTGGAATTTGCCCAGATGTAATCCCGCACAATATTCGTGGCATTGTCAGATATCACAAATCCCCAGGAGAGTCTAAGTGGGGTAAGCCATTGGGCGATGATTTCCCTCAGTTTCTCTAAGAGTTTGTCGGTGGCGTGCCGCTTACTGAAAACGGTGATACACAGCATAGCCTGCCTTGGAACGAGGTGGCGTTACTGAGATGTTGCTACTGGTGACACTGCTGTTGTTGCTGCGTAAGGCGATACATCTACCCAGTGAACTGTCACAGTCATATAGTTCTTAGTCATATAGTCCTCAGTCTGCCCTGTTCCACTTGTCCACATGTCCGTGGTTAAGTGGACATTGAGTACAACCGCATTTTTTAGGACACTGAGGACACTTTTTCTGACGTTGATTTGGTACCGGGGACACACTACCTCCATCAATTGTCTAAGTCCCACTGCACCAATGGCGGATACCGGACGCACGTCTAACACCAACATAGCTGTCAAGGCCTCAGTTATCCGCTTTGCAACAGGATGTCTGCTGTCATACTTCATCCTCCTCGCTAAGGACTGTTGGAGGGTCAATTGCTTAGTAAAAGAAGTAGTGGTGTTCCAACTTCCTCTCTGGGATGATGAACGACTCCCAGCAGCAGCAGCGGCAGCAGTAGGCGTAGCAACGCAGGATCCTCCGGAGGAGTCTCGGATAGGAGAGGAGTCAGTCATGCCAGTGACATGGCTTGCAGGACTACTTCTGATCCTGATTGAGGAGGAAATTGACGAGGAGGGAGTTGACGGTGTGGTTTGCAGGCACTTGGATACAACAGGACAAAGGGATTTAGGTGTCCCTGGACTGCTTACGGTCTTACTCACAGTTTCTGAACTTGACAGTAACTTTTTATGAATGTGCTGCAGATGACGTATAAGGGAGGATGTTCCTAGGTGGTTAACGTCCTTACCCCTACTTATTACACCTTTACATACACTACATATGGCAAGACAGTTGTTGTCCGGATTTGGATAGAAATATTTCCAGACCAAAGAGGTGGATTGTTTGGTCTGCTACCCAGGCATGACGATGGGGTTTTTCATCCCACGGATAACAACTTTTTCCCTTGGTGCCTGATTTAAACAAACCACATCACCATCAGAATCCTCCTCGTCAACTTCCTCCTCAGCGCCAGCTACAACAATATCCTCATTCTGTTGTACTTCAACAGTGACATCTTCAATTACAATATCAGCAACTGGACTGTGGGTGCTTCTTCCAGCACTTGCAGAGGGCATGCAAATGGTGGAAGGAGCCACCTCTTCCCATCCAGTGTTGGGAAGGTCAGGCATCGCAACCGCTGCCACACTTGGACTCTCCTTGGGGATTTGTGATATCTTCTTAGAACGCACAGTTCTTTGCTGTGCTTTTGACAGCTTAAATCTGTTCATTTTTCTAGTGGGAGGAGGAGGGCTTCCATTGTCATGTGAAGATGAACCACTAGTCATGAACATAGGGCAGGACCTTAGCCGTTCCTTGCCACTCCGTGTCATAAACGGCATAATGGCATGTTTACGTTTCTCCTCAGACGATTTAAATTCATTCTTTGGGGTCATTTTACTGAACTTTGGCTTTTTGGATTTTACATTCCCTCTACTATGACATTGGGCATGGGCCTTGACAGACGACGTTGATGGCATTTCATCGTCTATGTCATGACTAGTGGCAGCAGCTTCAGCACTAGGAGGAAGTGGTTCTTGATCTTTCCCTATTTTAGCCCCAAATTTTTGTCCTCCGTTATTTTTATGGAGTGCATTATTTTTATGGAGTGAATCACTGCTATAAAAATTAGTTTGATGATCAAGGGAAGTGTACACCACACAGGACAGCCCCTGTAAAAAGTAGTTTGATGATGAAGGACAGCGTACACCACACAGGACAACCCCTGTAAAAATTAGTTTGATGATGAAGGGCAGTGTACACCACACAGGACAACCCCTGTAAAAAGTAGTTTGATGATGAAGGGCAGCGTACACCACACAGGACAGCCCCTGCCAAATTTAGTTTGATGATGAACGGCAGCATACACCATACAGTACAGCCCCTGCCAAATTTAGTTTGATGATGAAGGGCAGCGTACACCACACAGGACAGCCCCTGTAAAAATTAGTTTGATGATGAAGGGCAGCGTACACCAAATAGGACAAGCCCTGTAAAAATTACTTTGATGATGAACGGCAGCGTACACCATACAGGACAGCCCCTGTAAAAAGTAGTTTGATGATGAAGGACAGCGTACACCACACAGGACAACCCCTGTAAAAATTAGTTTGATGATGAAGGGCAGCATACACCACACAGGACAGCCCCTGTAAAAATTAGTTTAATGATGAAGGGCAGCGTACACCATACAGGACAACTCCTGTAAAAAATAGTTTGATGATGAAGGGCAGCATACACCACACAGGACAGCCCCTGCAAAAATTAGTTTAATGATGAAGGGCACGTACACCATACAGGACAACTCCTGTAAAAATTAGTTTGATGATGAAGGGCAGCGTACACCACACAGGACAGCCCCTGCAAACATTAGTTTAATGATGAAGGGCAGCATACACCATACAGGACAACTCCTGTAAAAATTAGTTTGATGATGAACGGCAGCGCACACCACACAGGACAGTCCATGTAAAATTTGTTTGATGATGTAGGGCAGCATACACCAAACAGGACAGCCCCTGTAAAAATTAGTTTGATGATGAACGGCAGCGTACACCACACAGGACAGCCCCTGTAAAAAGTAGTTTGATGATGAAGGGCAGCATACACCACACAGGACAGTCCCTGTAAAAATTAGTTTGATGATGAACGGCAGCGTACACCACACAGGACAGCCCCTGTAAAAATTTGTTTGATGATGAAGGGCAGCATACACCATACAGGACAGGCCCTGTAAAAAGTAGTTTGATGATGAAGGGCAGCGTACACCACACAGGACAACCCCTGTAAAAATTAGTTTGATGATGAAGGGCAGCGCACACCAAACAGGACAAGCCCTGTAAAAATTAGTTTGATGATGAACGGCAGCATACACCACACAGGACAGCCCGTGTAAAAAGTAGTGTGATGATGAAGGGCAGCGTACACCACACAGGACAACCCCTGTAAAAAATAGTTTGATGATGAAGGGCAGCGTACACCACACAGGACAACCCCTGTAAAAAGTAGTTTGATGATGAAGGGCAGCGTACACCACACAGGACAGCCCCTGCCAAATTTAGTTTGATGATGAACGGCAGCATACACCATACAGTACAGCCCCTGCCAAATTTAGTTTGATGATGAAGGGCAGTGTACACCACACAGGACAGCCCCTGTAAATATTAGTTTGATGATGAAGGGCAGCGTACACCAAACAGGACAAGCCCTGTAAAAATTAGTTTGATGATGAACGGCAGCGTACACCACACAGGACAGTCCATGTAAAATTTGTTTGATGATGTAGGGCAGCGTACACCACACAGGACAGCCCCTGTAAAAAGTAGTTTGATGATGAAGGGCAGCGTACACCAAACAGGATAAGCCCTGTAAAAATTAGTTTGATGATGAACGGCAGCGTACACCACACAGGACAGCCCCTGTAAAAAGTAGTTTGATGATGAATGGCAGCGTACACCACACAGGACAGCCCCTGTAAAAATTTGTTTGATGATGAAGGGCAGCATACACCATACAGGACAGGCCCTGTAAAAAGTAGTTTGATGATGAAGGGCAGCGTACACCACACAGGACAACCCCTGTAAAAATTAGTTTGATGATGAAGGGCAGCGCACACCAAACAGGACAAGCCCTGTAAAAATTAGTTTGATGATGAACGGCAGCATACACCACACAGGACAGCCCGTGTAAAAAGTAGTGTGATGATGAAGGGCAGCGTACACCACACAGGACAACCCCTGTAAAAATTAGTTTGATGATGAAGGGCAGCGTACACCACACAGGACAACCCCTGTAAAAAGTAGTTTGATGAAGAAGGGCAGCGTACACCACACAGGACAGCCCCTGCCAAATTTAGTTTGATGATGAACGGCAGCATACACCATACAGTACAGCCCCTGCCAAATTTAGTTTGATGATGAAGGGCAGCGTACACCACACAGGACAGCCCCTGTAAAAATTAGTTTGATGATGAAGGGCAGCGTACACCAAACAGGACAAGCCCTGTAAAAATTAGTTTGATGATGAACGGCAGCGTACACCACACAGGACAGTCCATGTAAAATTTGTTTGATGATGTAGGGCAGCGTACACCACACAGGACAGCCCCTGTAAAAAGTAGTTTGATGATGAAGGGCAGCGTACACCAAACAGGATAAGCCCTGTAAAAATTAGTTTGATGATGAACGGCAGCGTACACCACACAGGACAGCCCCTGTAAAAAGTAGTTTGATGATGAATGGCAGCGTACACCAAACAGGACAAGCCCTGTAAAAATTAGTTTGATGATGTAGGGCAGCGTACACCACACAGGACAGCCCCTGTAAAAAGTAGTTTGATGATGAAGGGCAGCGTACACCACACAGGACAGCCCCTGTAAAAATTAGTTTGATGATGAACGGCAGCGTACACCACACAGGACAGCCCCTGTAAAAATTAGTTTGATGATGTAGGGCAGTGTACACCACACAGGACAGCCCCTGTAAAAATTAGTTTGATGATGTAGGGCAGCGTACACCACACAGGACAGTCCCTGTAAAAAATTAGTTTGATGATGAAGGGCAGCTTACAACCCACAGGACAACCTCTGTAAAAATTTGTTTGATGATGTAGGGCAGCGTACACCACACAGGACAACCTCTGTAAAAATTTGTTTGATGATGTAGGGCAGCTTACAACCCACAGGACAGCCTCTGTAAAAATTATTTTAATGAAGGGCAGCGTACAAACCACAGGACAGCACCTGTAAAAATGTTTTTGATGAAGGGCATCTTTCCACACTGGGGGTGGGTGAAGAGAGCACCCCTGAAGGACAGAGCACCCCCTGGACAACACAGCATTACAGCCAGCCAGCCAGCCAGCCCCTATGGACAGGACAACAGCTATCCCCTATATGGACAAGGACAACAGTAGCCAGCCAGCCAGCCCCTATGGTCAGCGTCAGCAACAGCTCCCAGCTCCCTCCCTCTTCACAGTAGCCAGCCAGCAGTACTTTATTATTTATAATAACAATAAGTAACACACAACAGTGAGTGACAACAGTAGCCAACAGCCCCCAGCTTCCTAACTCTGCACACTCCACAGCCGGACTGAAAAATGGCGGCGATCACGGGACCTTTATAGAATCCAAAACCCACGAGAATCCGACAGCAGGATGATGATGATTTGCCTCGTTTCGGGAACCGAGTCTGGCGGGAAAACCTGAGTCAAACTCAGTTCCAGGCTCGGATCGGGGGGGTTCGGATTTCGGAAATCTGAACCCGCTCATTCCTAAAATATATATACATACATATACATATACAGACAAAAAAACACATATATTCATTACTGCTTACTTGAGAGGCAGCAGGCCAGCAGCATAATACGGCGGTGGAGCCACATGCAGGGGGCGGGGCTAAATCACAGGCCTCGGCAGGCGGCTCCGATAAAAGATTTTAAAAAACAGTTCATCTTGGGGATGGTGCCGGGTACAGTGTGGGGGGGCCCTCTATGTGTGGGGAACCCGGGACGATGGCCCCTTTCATCCTTCCTATAATCTGGCCCTGCTTGCTCCCCAGTGGTAAACGTTCTGTAAGTACAAGGAGTGTAGTACCCTTAGGGGCACTTACGTGGGCAAGCTTTTAAACTTGCATCATCCATAGCCCCCCTCCCTTGCTTTTAGAAAATGATATAGACAGAAATGTAATCGTGGATGTCTTAACTCCCAGTCAGGTCCAGCCAATCTTCCCCCTAACAGTTAGGAGAGTTAGGGGGGAAGATTGGCTGGCCCTGACTGGGAGTTAAGACATCCACAATTACATTTCTGTCTATATCATTTTCTAAAGGCAAAACAGAAGGGAGGGGGGGGGGGGGGGGGTTATGGATAATGCAACTCTGATGAGGGAAATCTGTGTACATCATTTTCTGCTCCCCTCTTTTCTAAACTACACTGCAAACATTTTTAGGGTAAAAGTTCCGGAATGTTTGTATAAAATGTATGTGTACTAATTAAATAAAGCCTAAGCTTTGTGCCCTACAGAAATTGTTTAGTTATTTCTCTCAAACTGTTTTTAATTATAATGGGACCCTAAAGCTGTAGGTATGCAGTCGGGAAGCCGGCAGCCCTAATGCCGACAGCCGGCTTCCCGACTGCTTAATCCCGGTGAGGGTTAAATGACAGGCATCTAAATCTAGACGCCTGTCATTTTACCGACGATGGGAGATCGACGCCCGGAATCCCGATCAAAGGGACGCCGGGCGCAGGATAACTGCGCCGGGGAGAAGGGTTAGGTTTAGGGTTCCCGGGGGGAACTTAGGGTTAGGCACCCCCTGGGAGGTTAGGTTTAGGCTAGGAGAAGGGGGGGTAGCGTTAGGCACCCCCGGGGGGGGGACTTTGGGTTAGGCGATGGGGAAGGGGGGTTAGGTTTAGGCACTGGGGGGGAAGGTTAGGGTTAGGCACCCCTAAGGGAGGGTTAGGGATAGGGGGTAGAATTAGGTTAGACAATACTTATCCTCTGCCGGGATTCCAACCGCCGGGCATGGGTCCGGCGGTAAATCATACCAATTCCAAACTGTGAGGTAGAGCCTCAAATTGTATACATTATGGGTCCCTGGGACTCGCATACTCTCATTTTTGTGCAAGTTCAATCACTGTATAGATTGTATATATAGAATCAATGTGTTAGCATTGTGATTGACCATTAATAATATATCTTAGATATATATATATAAAGATAAGTAAATTACTTTAATAAAAATTGAGAGACTAAGGTGGTTGATGGTAGGCATAGCTATGCCCTCAATGGTGCTAGCAACACCTCTCTGCACAGACCACACCCCCTGTGTAAACCAAATTTCCCTGCTGTGCTGGTCACACCCACTGCGCAAGCACACAATAGGCCCCAAATAAATTTAGTTTCAAGGCCCTTTGTATACCTTAATCTGGCACTGGCTGAACTTGATGCTCATCACAACTACTTCACATTGTACATGCACAGCCGGATTGCCGCAAATATGCAGTAGTGCGACCGGTTCTGTAGCATTCGCCTCCATGTCCCAGTATCTCATTAATGCATAATGCCGATATGTGTAAATAAGTAAAACTTATTTGTTTAACTTATTTAACTTACTGTATATATATATATATATATATACTGTATAAATATACATATATATATTATATATATAGATATATTCATATATATATACATATACTGTTTAAGTGTGTATGTATATATATATACATATATATGTATATATATACACACACATATATATACAGTATATATGTGTGTATGTATATATATATATATATATACACAGGAAATGGATCATTCCCATAATTGAGATATATTCACACACACACATTATGTGTATATATATATATATATATATATATATATATATATATGTACATATATATATGTATGTATATATCCAATTGTTCGGCACTCAGGATGATGGGGTAAAGACAAGGTGTCCTCCTACGTGTAAACATACAGCAGATTCCTATAGCAAGGCATAACAGCCCCACACAGTTAAGGAAATGAGGCGTGAGGCGGCACTCCTGGGGTTAATATCTAAAAGCTTGTATTCAAGTGTGCAAATATATCCATATCTTTGATGTATTTAAGTGTGCAAATACAAGTATTTTGGATATTACTGTGTTTTCAATTTCCATTTTAATGTTTTAATGTCCGTAATGTTTAAAGCTTTAAAAAGTTGACTATAAGGAGGAAAAATAAAAAAATGATGTAATGGCATGAATCAGGAACTCACATATAGTGCTATGGATTGTTTGAGGGTAGGGGCCCCAAACTAGTATCTTGCCTAGGGCCCCATGAGGTCTAAATCCGGCTCTGATTGTGCCACTATCGCTATCCCCATCCTACCCAGTCGTCACACTTGAGAGAACTAGGCATAACTACCGTGGTGTGGGTGCAGTTGCTACTGCTTACTGGGTCCATACTGCCTCCAAGGCCCGCCTTTCTCTCTGCACCCTGTCATGCCATTAAACAGAACACAACTGCCTGGGTCTTGTGGGTGGAACTGTGTGACGGCCGCCTCCCTGCATTCTCTACCCACTGCCCAGTGCCGGTCTATCAGCAGCAGGAACCCACAGTAAGTGACAGGCTGGGCACTTACTGCATTTGATGCTGGCGGCAGCACTGGTGGCGTAAAGTGTAATTACAGTTATTTCAAACTTCGCTGGTCGCTGAATGTCATTACTTCAGCCTGTCATCCTGACTGTGGTTCTGACTGTAGGAGCACAATGGCTGTGGATTGAACCCAGCAGTGACATTATAATATAATGTTGAAGATATTATTATGCCTATAGAAGCAACTCCAGCAAAAAATGTCTATATATGCAGGAACTTCCATGTCTGTCTATCTATCTATCTGATTGGCTGCTGCTTTATCTCTCACAATTTTATCTCACTCCAAGCTTTATTAAATCTCCCCCTTATTGCCAGTGTTGGCGTTAGTGATACAGCGACAGACAGCTGTAAGGTAAGTTACTGCTGTTTTATAAATACTAAATGGAGAACATAACCCCAGTAATGAGTGCTAAAGGGGTTATGTCTCATTGTGAAATGGAGCCCAGAGTCAGACAGAGACTGAGCACTGCAGAAATCCTTGTGGCAGACGGGCCCGGCCTTGGTGAGTACCAAGGATCTTGCTAGCGCTTCCCTGTATGAGTGATTTATTATAATATTATTACATTAGAAATGCTGAGTTTTGGGGCAGAATTTATAATTAATGGGGTTATTCAGTTTCAAACAAGTCTGGCTTGATGCTTGCATTAATAATAATAGGCAGCAGTAGCACACCCCCATATCACTGTGGTTGCATACTGCAGAGAGATAAAAGCTGTGGGGGGAAGGGGTCCTTTAAAATTTTGCCGTGTGGCCCACAAAGTTGTAGTTACGTCCCTGGTCCGGGGCATAATACAGATGTTGCCGCAGCGCAGTGAAAGGCTTCACAAGCTCTCCATGCGCAACATATGGTCTCAGCGCCCCCTCAGCACCTAAAGGGACAGAGTAGCGGAGCACCCTAAAGTCAGTGAAGTCGGCCCGGGCCTCCTTATGACCTTGTCCACTAGTGTGTCAATACGCAGTAAAGAGACCTAGGTCACCTCAGTCTGCCTTCCTCACTGCCCCATCCCATTTATGTGATACCCACACCCCACAGCACAGGCCACACCCCCACAGCATTGGTCATCACTAGTTGTACCCCCATGGCGCTGGTCACACCCCCATAGCATTGGTCATCACTAGTTGTACCCCCATGGCCTGGTCACCCCCCACAGCATTGGTCATCACTAGTTGTACCCCCATGGCGCTGGTCACACCCCCAGCAGCATTGGTTATGCCTACCACATCACTGGTTACACCCCCATGGCGCTGGTCACACCCCCAGCAGCATACAATAGGCCATTTATAAGTTTCAGCTCCAGGCCCATGTGCCCCTTTATCTGGTACTGCTTTTGACAACTGTTACTAATTATTATAATATTTTATTTTTTATTTTATTATATATAATTATTTAATAAAGTTCTACAACACTTTTCATAGTTGTTCTGCAGATCTTAACGGGGAAGGGAGAGGATGGGGAGTTGAGTTTTCTGGCCAATATGATGTTTAAATAAAAGTATTACAATACTTTTGAGGGAGATCAGTGCCATAAACAGTGTTTAATCTTTAATTGAGGTGATCACTGATACACTGTAACATTAAAAATGTAACCACAGTGAAATTGGGTTCATACAAAGCCTTATATAGCCGAAGCTTAATAGGGAAACCCTGCCATACAAATAATAATAATCTGATGTGAAAGTAATAGTTGTAAATTAGGAGTGACATCACATTTCCCTTAGGTCAGTCATACAAAAGACACCATACCAGCAATAGCCAGTCTTGGCCTGTCTGGTGGTGTGTGTGAGGTCATGCTCTGATGTCATAATGGTAACTGCCTGTATCAAGGCTTTGCTGTTGCTGCCTCTCTCATACACTACCAGGTCACTGACACTGCACCACACACCAGCAGGAGATACTCGCATAAGGTTAGTGACTGGACAAAGATAAGGGCAGCTTAGCTCCATGTGTTGGCAGACAGCGTGACTACTGTAATATGACTTATGACCTTGGGGACAGGGCAGTATAGGATAAAAACAGAATCTCACACCTAGTGGGACAGTGTCATTACAGCCCATAGCGGCTGCATCTGGGACATCTCTTATAGGTGTTAGGTGGCACTGTCTGGATGGGACTATACTGTCCCTAGGTAATTCTTTACACAGTGCTCCAGCTGAGAGGTGGGTGTTGGATGGGACTATACTGTTCCTACTTAAATTTTTTACGCTTTGCCTCCTAAGCCCGGCCAGTATTGTGGCCTGTTCCATTGTTATTAATGTGCAGAGGTGTGAGAGAATTACAGCATACTGTGCTTTAGTTATTTGTTTTTAGCCAATACTGCCATTAGTAATTGTTATATCTAGATCATAGTTTGGGCTCCATGTAAGAGTGATACTAAATGCCGGTGGCATATTTTGTTTTGTGTCACTGTGATGCAGTGGCGGGCTGGGCCGGGGGGCAGGGTGCCATGTGCCCCCCGGGCCACAGCGTCATGCGGGCCACGGGCAGTCTGTGTCACTGTGGCACAGACTGCAACGCGTGTGTAGCGCTGACCGGACGGAGTTCGGTCAGCGCTACACAGCACAAACACACAGCCGCCGGAGCCGGCAGCTGTGTGTTTGCTGTAATCAGCAGCCGCTGAGAGTCTGTCAGACTCTCATCGGCTGCTGCTCCCACTGCGGGAGCCGTCTTCCAGCTCCCGCAGTGGGTAATGGGAGAGACGTCGTCATGACGACGTCTCTCCCATAATGCAAAGCGGCCGGAGGAGCCGGTAGAAGCGTCGGGACCAGGAGCGGGAGTTTCAGGTAAGTGTTTTTTTTTATTTTATTAAGTCTCTCTCTACTGGGGGGGGACTACTGGGGGCACTACCAGGGGGGGGGATTACTATGGAGGCACTACCAGGGGGTGATTACTACTGGGGGCACTACCAGGGGGGTGGATTACTACTGGGGACACTACAAGGGGGGGGGACTACTACTACTGGGGGCACTACAAGGCGGGGACTACTACTACTGGGGGCACTACAAGGGGGGACTACTACTACTGGGGGCACTACAAGGGGGGGCTACTACTGGGAGCACTACAAAGGGGGGGACTACTACTACTGGGGGCACTACAAAGGGGGGTACTACTACTACTGGGGGCACTACAAGGGGGGGACTACTACTACTGGGAGAACTACAAGGGGGTACTACTACTACTGGGGGCACTACAAGGGGAGGGGACTACTACTAGGGGCACTGCATAGGGAGGTGGGGACTACTACTAGGGGCACTACATAGGGGGAGGGGACTACTACTAGGGGCATTGCATAGGGGGGTGGGGACTACTACTAGGGGCACTACAAGGGGAGGGGACTACTACTAGGGGCACTGCATAGGGGGGTGGGGACTACTACTGGGGGCACTACAAGGGGAGGGGACTACTACTAGGGGCACTGCATAGGGGGGTGGGGACTACTACTAGGGGCACTACATAGGGGGAGGGGACTACCACTGGGGGGCACTGCATCGAGGGACCACTGCTGGGGGCTCTATATAAAGAGCAATACTAGGGGTACTGCATAGGGGGGGAGACTACAACTGGGGTCACTATTTAAGGGGCATTGCATAAGGGCTACCACTATTGGGGGCACTGCATGGGGGGTGGACTGCTACTGGTGGCACTGCATAGGGGGTTCCACTATTGGGGGCACTATATAAGGGGCTTTCTACTGGGGGCACAAGGGGCACTGCACAGGGGGGACCACTACTGGGGGCACTATATAAGGGGCTTACTACTGGGGGCACAAGGGGCACTGCATAGGGGGGGATCACTACTGGGGGCACTACGACAGGGGGCTGCCCCTAATCTTTATTTTTACCTTACATTAATCCCATATGGACCCGCCTCCTCCCTGAAACACTTGAGGGGGGGCGGCGCCGTAGCACACATGTTCTTTGTGCACCTCTTATAGGACAAGTGCAAAGGTGCATATCCACTACACGATAAAATTGAACGATTACGACATTGTTTTTGTTCATTAATCGTGCAGTGAATATGCCGGTAACGACCGGCGATGCGCGCTCCCGCTGGTCATTGCCAGCATTTGTCATCGCCTGAACATGCAGGCCAACCTCCCGATATCGACACATTGTGCATGTTCGGGGATGAGGGAGGGTGCCTGCACTGAATGACATATTGCTCAATGTGGGCACATTATCTACTGCACAGGATGATGAATGATTACAATGTTGTAATCATACAGTTGTTCTACACTCGTGTAGTGGATAATATGCACCTTAAGAATTCTGGATCAATATTGGTCCAGAATTCGCTAATTTATAATGCAGAATACTGTAAATAAAAAAAGTTTACATCTTACTTTAAATAAAAGCTTAAATTATTTTTCTAAATATATTTTGCTTGAAGTTGTCTTTATTTTTATTAATAAATGCTCTCACAAGGTGAAGAGGCTGCAGTGAGGCCTGGCGAGGTAAATGAGAGCAGAGTTGCTAATGGAAGTAATATGATGGTGGGGAGGCTGTGAGGATGAAAGCTCAGCTTAGATAGAGTACAGGTAAAGGTGTGATATCTGCAGGCTTAGGGCCTGATTCAGAGCCGCTCGTAAGTGGCCGCTCGTTTGCTCCGAGCGATGTTCGCACATCTGTGCATGCGTATGGGTCGTAATGCGCATGCGCGAACCAGTCAGTGCGGTCGGAAATCGTGTGCTCGCAAAATAGTGAATGCCTGCTATTTTGAGTGACAGGATGAGGCGTTTGTGGGTGGTAACAGGGGAAGGTGCTTGAAAACGGGGAGTGGAGATCCGAACGCAGGCATGCCAAACGGTCAAAACGGGCGTTTTAAGGGTGTGCATAATAACAAAGCAGCGTCATTGACCACGTCACTTGGTTGTCTTTTAGCCTGAACTGCTCGCATGACTGCGGTAGGAAAATGCTACCACAAGCACTGCAAGCAGTTCAGATGCCTTTCGATGTACTCGATTAATCTAATAAATAGCGGAGATGACGTATGATGCGAGCGGCCAGGGGGCGTTTTTTCCAAAATAGTGAGCGCATGTTTCGTTCGCTCGTTCAGACATAGAGGCGTCAACAGACCGCAAAGAGCGACCGCTTAATTTAAATAGCCAGCCCCTTTTTCAGAACGACCGTCCGCAAATAGCGTCCGGCTCTGAATCAGGCCCTTAGAACCTAAAGACTGAGGTGACAATGCAAATGAGAGGACTTTATGGAGAAATGATGAGAATGGATCGATGCCTCTGAGTAATATGTGATCAAGAATTGGTAGGGAAACATTATATATATGTGTGAGTGATTAATGCAAGTCAAAAATACCTTATATGGGTGATAAACTCCTGATAAGTAGTAATAACAAATAAAATACAAAATAATAATATTACATTTATATAGCACTTTACTCCAATAGAACTCAAGGCGCTTTACAGATACTATGAACATTATACAGAGGTTTAGATTTGTATAAATTACAGAAACCATGAATAAAATAAAAATAGCAGCCATTTTGAGGACTATTCATCCTACCCACAAAGGATCCAGGTGAGGCAGTCATTTTATGTGCACTACTGATAAAAATACTAAGAGAGATCCTTGCTAAATCATCAGAACCATGCATTGTTTATTCTACACAAGAGAGTACCAGGTGATGCAGCCATCTTGGGTGCACTTCATAGGTTACAATGTGCGATTAGCAATACATGAAAATATAAACATACAAGGGTAAAATGAAAAGCGACTAACAGGATACCCACTGGATAAATAGTTCTGCAGCTTACAGAATGAGGAATATGGTCTTACTCTGTAATTGTTTTTATCCACTTTTCTCCTTTACAATTTTAAAGTAAGGTGAAGGGAAAATGTCAAAAGTGGGCCCAGTCACATTAATAATTTACAAATCAGTATCTGACTGACAGGAAAAAAACATAAATAAAAAAACTATATTAATTCTTTGACACTCAAAAGAGTGTCTGATTTGCACAAAATCTTTGTATGAAGCCCACATGGATTACTGACACCTCAGGAGTGATGTGATAACTTTGGGCTGTGGTAACTGTTCAAATGCAAGTGCCTAGAGACCACCTAAACATATATCATTAAATTTTTCTAAACAGCAAGAATATCATACAGGTTCAGGGGTCTATTTCATACTTGCCTACTCTACCGAAATGGTCGGAAGCCTCCCGAAAATCGGGTGTCGCTCCCGACCCCCGAGAAGAGGGGGCAAGTCTCCTGGCCGGCGCAGCCTGCCTGCACCCCCCGCTTGCGTCCGCTCCCCCCCGCCGGCGTCACCACTTACCTGATCAAAGTGGCTGGGTCGGGGGAGCTGATGACGCGATTCGTGCTGAATTGCGTCATCGTGGCCCTGCCCCCGGCTACACAATGCCGATAAGATATGCGTTGTGAAGCGGGGCGGGGCTGTGATGATACAAAGATGCAGTCACGCCCCCTGTTCCGCCCCCCAAAACGGGTCACGCCTCCTTTCCCCCCCACTGCAGTGCCGAGCTGGTTGCCTCCTCCCGGAAGATGCAGCCAGTTTGTCGGCAAGTATGGTCTATTTACTAAGCAGTGTTAGGAGACAGAGTGAAAAGTGATAAGAAATTGATAAGGTGCCAGCCAATCAACTCCCAACTGTCATTTTTCAAACACAGCCTGTGAGATGACAGTTGGCAGCTGATTGGCTGGCACCTTATCACTGTCTTATCACTTTTCACTCTGTCGCCTAACACTGCTTAGTAAATAGACACCTTAATCTTACGATCATATAAAAACCAATATCAATAAAAAGGAATAAAAATGTGGTGGTATGTTAGCATAAGCACTGTAGCTCAATGTATATAAGGGATATTTTGAACAAAAATCATATAATAATGTGCCTGTTATCAAATAAATCCTGCAGGGTGCTTGGATAAAGGGCAGGTCAGGGTGGGCCCTAGGTCTACTAGCATAGCAGCCTGTGGGAGAAATTTTGGATATCTTACACTAGATGTAAAGAGCAACCTGTCTTGCAGTAATGTAAATCTTCAACTATTTTACATTCTTTAGAATGTAAGCTCTCGCGAGCAGGGCCCTCTTCCCTCACGTGCTTCTTCTTGCCTTACTTTTACTTTCATTTACAATGGCATCTAAAACCTGGTTACTGACACTCTGTTACTTATTTAGGTGTTATGCAGCATTGTTTATAAACCGTGTACTTGTCCTGCATTGTCTGTACTGTTAGTAACTGTTGTCTTGTGTGCTCATTTGTTTCTGTACTTTGAAAGGCGCTGCGGACCCCTTGTGGCGCCATATAAAGGATAATAATAAATAATAATAATAATAACTATATTGAATTAAGACTCAAAATACAAGAACTAGTACGTAATCTGGTTAAGAAACAAAAAAGACAAAAGGTCAGAATCCTGATACAAGTGACCCGCGCCATGCCTTGTGCCGCATATTGTTATGATTAAACTGGCATATGTACATTTTTAGTAGGGAGCACCAAAGGAAATTTCTGCCCTGAGCTCCACTTTGTCTAGAAATGTTTCCTTACAGCTGCATCAGGACAAAATGCCGCCCTGTGCCTCCTATGACCCCACATTTGTGCTGGCCCCTCCTCAGAACTTGTGCCGGCTGCTGCCAGGGCCAAGAAGAAGCAAGGACACTCTGGTCTTCTCTAGGCTGCAGGTTGCCGTTCTACACAATCTGCAAGCCAAATGCTGGTACTACAGGGGAGTGACAATGCTGCCCCCTATGCCTCAACAGCAACACTGCTCACACAGCCTAATGCTGGCCATACACCTGCACGCCAGCATAAGATCAGATTCACATACAATTCCCCAGAGCTCCCTGGCAGTCCCGGCGTGACGATTTGTTGTTTTCCATTGCACACGATCTGTTGTACAATCAATCATGTGCTTCACACGCTCATCAGGGAAAAGTCCTCATAACGACATTAATGGACGCACGATGCATCGCATGCACAAAATACATGGTACGATCTGCACATGATCCGATGGACCATATGGGCTGCACATCTGATCATACGATCCATTTTAGGAGCGCGCATCGGATCGTATCCTACTCCAAAAATACATGATATCTACACGATGCATCGTAAGACTCGTCAATAATTGGGCAATCGGCCGAAGTTGTGCAGGTGTATGGCCAGCATTAATTACTGCCCTGCCATGCACAGATGGATTCTGTGCTGGACAATATTAAAAATTGGAAATCAAAGAACCATTAAATGAAAAATATTTAGGCTGGTTTTTAAGATTTTCATTAAAAGGGAAAGAATATCACATACTATTGTATTATTTATGCCATCACCCAGAAAGCTCGGCAGTAGTGGGGTGCACCCACAGAATACAGACATAGGAGTTCAGTACAAATCACATAAGTACACTCAAGACCAGGGACATCTTATGAGGGGAGGGGACCCGTGTGTGGTGTCCAAGTGGGCCCCTTGTGCCAGCGCATGTGCATGGTAGATAGACTCTTGCACTGGGCTGGCGCCGTTTCCTGATGATTCCTCTATCATGCTAGCAGCGGCACAGTGTAAGTATATTGAATGGGTGTGTACCGTACACCCTGCACCAATTACAGATATGCCACTGCACTATAGAACACATTAGGTAGCAAAAATGTGCAGAGTAGTCATGCACATGTGGCCTGTACGCAGGGCCAGCCCTACCATTACGCAAAGTATAATTACAGTTATTTCAAACTTCGCTGGTCGCTGATTTTCATTACCCGGGCCTACCATCCTGACTGTGCTTCTGACTGTAGCAGCACTGGCAGGGATGCTTTGAGCCGTCCTCTTACCCTCTAGCCTCAGACAAGATCTGTCCTTGATGATAACCGGACTGAGGAGCACAATAGCTGTGGATGGAACCCAGCAGTGATATCATCATATAATGTTGACGATATTATCAAGCATAAGGTACCAAGAAATCTCTTTTCTACCTATCTATATCTATCTATCTATCTATCTATCTCATATCTATCTATCTATCTATCTATCTATCTATCTATCTATCTATCTATCTATCTATCTATCTATCTCTCTAGTGTCGGACTGGGGAATAAAGGGCCCAACGGGGGATGGCAGTGGTAGGGGCCCATGCTTAAAGGTTGTGGCCAGCTACCACAGAGGCTTGGGCAACCACTATAGAGGACATAGCCTGCAGACCACATACTACAGTGCATTGTCTGTTCATCCATGTTCCTGCTCTATCAGGAACAGACCCTGTAATAGAAAAACAATATATAATTTGAGTGCACAGTCTGAAACTTGACATTAGAAGAGGAGGTGGGGCCCTCAAACAGTGGGCCTCCGGGGTTTCCCCTGTACGTCCCTGCTCCAGGGCATAATACAGATGTTGCTGCGGTACAGTCAAAGGCTTCACAAGCTCTCCATGCGCAACATAAGGTCTCTGGACCTAAAGGGACAGAGTAGCTGAGCAGCCTAAAGTCTGTGAAGTCAGCCCGGGCCTCCTTATGACTTTGTCCACTAGTGTGTCTATACGCACACTAGTAAAGAGACCCATGTCACCTCGGTCTGCCTCCTGAACTGCGTCATTCGATTTCAGTGCTACCCACACACTGCAGCACAGGCCACACCCCCACAGCACTGGTCATGCCTACCACTTCACTAGTTGCACCCCTGTGGCGCTTGTCACACCCCCTGCGGCGGCACACAATAGGCCCTTCATAAGTTTTAGCTCCAGGCCTATGTGCTCCTTAATCTGGTACTGCCCAAAACCCCAGGCTTGGTCTGAAGCCCGGGGCTCTTCCTCGCACTCCTGGAGCAGTGGGTACAGGGGTAATAAAGTGTTAAATAGTATTAAACGAATGTATTTTACAGTGAAACTACAGGTGCCAGCATGCCTGCCCTTTAGCACTTGTGGAGCTACAAGTGCCAACAGGCGGCTGGCACCCATACCCCCACTGTAAAATAAATAGTTAAAAAAAGACACAACACACACACCGTCGATAGTATACATTTATTACACACCTACCTCAATCACACATACTTACATGCAGCCAGATGTTCACGTCCACTTCTCCCATGTAGAATCCGTTTGGAAGTACCTGTAAAAAAGATCCTATACTCACCTCCATTCTGGTGCAGCTCTCTATAGCATCCACGTTCTTGTCAAAACAAAAAAACGACTTACGCAAACCATTCCGAACAGGTGTAACTATGTGTTGTTACATATACTTACACCTCGCAAAATGACACCTCGCAAAATGACAGATTAGAGACATCATCTGTTATTTCTCATGGGCCGCTAGCCAATCAGAGGCCGCTTTACATGTAGCGGCCGCTCATTGGCTGGGCAGGGGCGCCGAGAGGGGGGGGAGCAGGTACAGTTTACCCGGGCCCGGGCTTCCAGAGCGGCCCGGCGGGGGCCCGGGTCTGGTGCCGCCCCCCCCCCTCACTCCCTCCCTCACTCTGCAGCAGCCCAGCACACAGCGTGTGCTGGACTGCAGCGGGAGATTGCTTGCGGCTGCTATGTAGCAGCCACAGCAATCTCCTATGCCTGAAGGGGGGAGCGATCACACTGATCGCACCCCCCACTGGCTTTGCGCCGGGCTGAGGGGCTCAAACTCTTTTTTTTTTAAGGGGGCGTGGCCACGCCTCGTGAAACTAGGCCACGCCCCCCTTTACCGGGGCCCAGCGTGGCTCTCTACGCCCCTGTGGCTGGACCCACGTGGAACCAGCCAATGAGCGGCCGCTACATGTAAAGCGGCCGCTGAAGATGAACAAATCACCCGACTTTAATGATAGTAAATTCCAGATTTGCAATTAGCATTCTTGGATCAACACGAATCTTAGTAAATTTACCCCTTAGTGACTGTTACAGCTCACAGATAGACACAGTATCACGGTTTGAATTTATCACAAAACAAAACAAATATATTTGTTCTAGAACTAAAAGTGTGCCCACTGACTGACACACTACACACTGGCCCTTGAACTACTGATCATTACTGACTGTTATATCTCACAGACAGAGTATCATGACATTAATTTTTTTTATCACAAAAAAACCCCAAAGCAATATATATATATATATATTTTTTTAAAACGTGCCCACTGACTGTGACAGTGCGGGGTGGCCCTTCAACTACTGACCATTACTTATTGATATATCAGTGTCACAGCCTGAAGTTACAGCACAAAATAATTTATTTATTTCTTTTTTAAGCCACACACTATTAATTAAATGATGTCCCTGCACTATAAAAAACAAAAAAAACAATTATTTGCTAACTGCCTATCCACAAAACTAGCTTGGCCAGTATTACCTAGGGGACTGTCATTGTAGGTGGCACTGCCCATCAAGTCACTACTAGACTAGCTAAGCTAACGAACCTAGTCTAGCCTACCCTCCTTCCCCTCCTACGGTCCGGTGACAAATGATGCCGAATCACCATGGGAGGGAATTATATCGCAGGGACGTGCAGTTAGGGTAGGCAGAGCCTCCCCTATATTCCCCCCCCTAGTGTTCCTGCTAGGATTAGGGGCATATATCCCGAACAGGTAAGTGGGCACTAGCCCGTAAAGGGGGCTCTGCCGGCGTGTGAAGGGGATTCTGCCCCGCCAACATCACTATTGGGGGTGTTCCAAGCTGGCGGCGTCACTAAAGGGTGCGTGCCCAACACCTACGGAGGTGCTGGGCTTCCCCGAAACTCTTCCCTAATGTGAATAGATACGACGGCAGAACGGCAGAGGCCAGGCTGTTTTAGCAGGGTACCACTAAAAGGGACAGGGCACATTTTGCCCTTTAAAAATCATTCAGGGTGCGGCTGCTAAAACAGCCTAGCATGAACATTACCTCCCCTATCATACTCCCTATCATGCTCTAGAATTTTGATATAAAAACTGTGTGTTATACATGTGTGCCTCCCCAGCCACTGACCTCAACGCACCACTGTATCGGATCCAAAACACGTGAAGATCAGAAGCCGGGAAGATGATGTCACGCATTCATTTTCGGATCAGAAAATGGCGCAGAGATCTCCTCAGATTAGATAAGCTCAGTTGGGTCCAATTTCCAGGAAACCAAACCCGCTCATCTCAACTTAAAACTAGGGATGTGCGCTGGACCATTTTTGCTGGATTTGGATTTGGCTCTGATTCGTTGTCTGGCTTTGGATTTGGACTTGCCAAACCTGCCGTGACTGGCTTTGGATTTGGATTTGGATTTTTTACAAAAATTGACAAAAAAAGCTAAAATCACATAATTTGGACTTTTTTTGTTCCTAGAGTGTTATTAACCTCAATAACATTAATTTCCAGTCGTTTACAGTCAATTTAGACCACCTCAAATCTTGTTTTCACCACTATTGGCCAAAGGTTACAGTGAGCTGACTGGTTACTAAGTGACAGAGCAGTAGCACAGACATCGCAGTTTAAAACACATCTATGAAACATTGCTACACAGCAGTGGCAGAAATGAAAGGTAGTGCAAGATGGAATTGTCCTTGGGCCCTTCCACCCACCCTTATGTTGGATATTAAAAAGGACATGCACAATTTAACAAACCAAGCACTTCAGCGACAGGGACTACCACTTTGTGGTTGAAGTGCTTGGTTTGTTTGGGCCCCCACAAAACAAGCTACCAATAGGCTTAAGGCAACAGCTCTACAGTGGCAAGATGTCATCCTCACCCTCACCAGTGTGTACATCATCCTCACACAATATTAATTCATCCCCGCTGGAATCTACCATTACAGAAGACTCTGTACTGTCACATAATTGCCGGGAAAGGTCTTCCTCGTGGAATTTCAACTTCATTTTGATGAACATCATCTTTTCCACATTTTGAGGAAGTAGCCTCCTACGCCGTTTGCTCACAAGGTTCCCGGCTGTGCTGAAAACTCTCTCTGAGTACACACTGGTGGGTGGGCAGCTTAAGTAATGCAAAGCCAGTTCATATGAGGGCCTCCAAATTGCCTTTTTTTTCTTCCAGTACTCAAAGCACGGATCAAGCATGGTTGCTAAAATGTAGTGATCAGATTTCAAGATAATGGCCACCCGTGGATCCAGGCAAAGCGAATAAAGGACTTGATCTACAAGTCCAGCATACTTTGCGGATTCGCTTTGTTTAATCTCCTCCTTCAATTTCTCCAGCTGATTTTCCAAAAGCCTATATGGGGAATCACCTTACTCAAGCTAGCAGTGTCAGCACTCACTTCACATGTGGCTACTTCAAATGGTTTGAACACCTTGCACAAGACAGAATGTACTCTCCACTGTGTTGGGCTAAGGCACATTCCCCCTCCTCTCCCAAAGTCATGGCTTGTCATATAGCTATAGATTGCTTTTTGCTGTTCCTCCATCCGCTGAAGCATATATAGGGTGGAGTTCCACCTTGTTACCACCTCTTACTTCTGTTGATAGCAGGGCAAATTAAACTGCTCTTGCAGGTTCTGCAATCTCCTGCATGCTGTTGCTGAATGCCGAAAATGTCCACAGACAGACAGCATCTCCTGCACGCTCCTGTCTTTTGTTTATTTTAAAACCTGCACCACTAAGTAGATTGTGTGAGCAGAACAGGGGATGTGTTGAAATTCACCCAGCTGTAATGCTTTCACAATATTTGTGGCGTTGTCAGAAATCACAAATTCTGAGGAGAGTCCAAGTGAGGTAAGCCATCTGCAATGCATTAGTGCATGAAGCAACGTATATTTAATAGGCTATGCACTATACGGTTTAAATGTATATTTTGTAGAGAAAATGCACTTCTTGAATATGCCTGTATAAGACATGACAAGCTTGTGACTGCAGAACTAGATGCTGATTGTGATTTCCTAGCAGGAGGTCTGATGAATAGGAAGACCTGTTGTGGTCAGTGAAGTCTGGGCCTGATTCAGAGCCGGACGCTATTTGCGGACGCTCGTTCAGAAAAAGGGGCTGGCTATTTAAATTGAGCGCTCGCTCATTGCGATTTGTTGACGCCTCTATGTCTGAGCGAGCGTCCGAAACATGCTCTCGCTATTTTGTAAAGACGCCCCTTGGCCGCTCGCATCATACGTCATCTCCGCTATTTATTAGATTAATCGAGTACATCGAAAGGCGTATGAACTGCTCGCTATTCTTGTGGTAGCATTTTCCTACCACAATCATGCGAGCAGTTCAGGCTAAAAGACAACCAAGTGACGTGGCCGATGACGCTGCTTTGTTAATTATGCACACCCTTACAACGCCCGTTTTGACCGTTTGGCACGCTTGCGTTCGGGTCTCCACTCCCCGTTTTCAAGCACCTTCCCCTGTTACCACCCACAAACGCCTCATTCTGTCACTCAAATTAGCAGGCATTTGCTATTTTGCGAGCACACGATTTCAGACCACACTGACTGGTTGGCGCATGCGCATTACGACCCATACGCATGCGCAGATGTGTGAACATCGCTCGGAGCGAACAAGCGGCCGCTTACGAGCGGCTCTGAATCAGGCCCTCTGGGCGGAAGGTTTCTGTTTGAAGGTGTGAATGGTGTCATATGGCCAAACCCTTCAGTTACAGAACTTCCTTTGAAAAGACAATTTGTTTGTTTTTAAGAACTTTTTGGATGTCACTGAATGTGTTAAGGTTGGGAATGCCAAATTGATTGATACTTGCTTTGGGAAGGATGAATGTCATTTACTATTTTCTGTGAAATGTTATATCAACATTTCATACAGTTATATCAACATACAGTTATACTGTATGATAAATCAGTTTATGTTTAGGAAGCAACTGCTTTTAGGTGGTGGATTAGAAAGGAGGAAATTGGGTAACTCCTTTGAAATGTAATATGTTGTTAAATTATATTATGTGAGACAGCCTGATTGGTTGAGAATGATATAAAAAGAAGGCCTGTGAGCCCTGTTTGTGTACATCCCTGTAAATCCTGTGTGGAGAAGAATTGCTGTAACATCTTGTACTGTATGCTGATTATTCCCCTTCAATCCGAAAGGACAAGTCTTCTTTAAGACTTTGAGCAATAAACACCTTTTTGCCTTTACTTCGATTACATCTGTACCCTACGACCAACAGAATTGCGCCAAACGCTATTCCGTTCTCCGGCTGTTCTGGGTAAGAGCTCCGCGTCCCCAAGTTCAAGCCCTCTGCCAAGCTACCGTGCAGACCTGGTCCATTGTGAGGGATCAGGAAGAATCAGCCGACAAAAATCAAGGGGTGTGGCCGCAGCTAATCAAATGCATACGCAGCAGAAGCGGTTCCAGGTGCCCAGGTAGGAGCCTGATTGTACGTAAAAAGTGCTTCCAAGCGCCGCTGAAAGGAGCTCGGTGGTGGCAGATGCAGTAAACGCCCATGGCACAGTGGGCGGATAAGTGACAGGCGGTCACTGACGGTGAGTGGGAGTCCGAAAGCGCTAACTCGTGACCAGGGCTGGCCTAGACGAAAGGCGTCTGGTCACACCATGTTTCTATGACATCTCTTAGTTTTTCTAAGAGGTTGTCAGCGGTATGCCTGTTATTGAATCCGGTTATTCACAGAGTAGCCTGCCTCAGAATGAGCTGGCATTGTTTGTTAGATACTGCTTCTGCTGCAGCTGAAGGAGATTCACCCACCCAGTCATGTAATCTTTAGTTTGCCCACTACCGCTTGTCCACATATCTGTGGTTAAGTGGACAGTTGTTAAAATGGTGTTTTGTAGGGCATTAATTAGGTTCTTTTTAACATCCTTGTACAGCCGAGGAATGGCTTTTCGGGTAAAATGAAACCGAGATGGAATTTGGTACCAGGGACACAGGACCTCAATTAACTTAGTAAAACCCACTGCATTAATTGGGGATATTGGACACAGATCTAATAGCAGCATAGCTGTCATGGCGTCAGTGATCCGCTGTGCGACTGGGTGAGAGTTGTCATACTTGCTTCCCTTGCAAGAGATTCTTTAACAGTCAATTGTTTAGTTAAATAACTACTAGTAGTCTTCTTGGACCGCTTCTGGGATGAAGATCCACCCCCTGCAGCAGCAGCAGGCCTAGTGCTCAAGGATTCTTCTGAGGAGTCCTCGAAAGGGGATGAGTCACCTAGCAAATTGGATGCTGGACTACCATTGATCATTACTGAGGATATTGTGGATGAGGGTGTTGGCAGAGGAGATTGCAGATGCTTGGAACTAATAGAGAGAAGGGAGCTAGCTTATGCTGGACTGCTTGTTATTTTTTTAGCACCGGTTTCTGATGTTATAAAACACTTGTCAGGATGAGCTCGCTACAGATGATGTAATAGCGTGGAGGTTCCTAGGTGCTTACCGTCCCTACCTCTACTTACTGTGGTTCCACAACAGCTACATATGGCTTGACAAATGTCAGGATTTTGGAAAAAATAATTCAAGACATAAGAGGTGGATTTGTTGGTCCTATGCCCAGGCATGACAATGGCCTTCTGCTTATCATGGACAAGAGCTGCTTCCACCGGTGCCTGACTTACACAAACAACATCCTCATCCTCAATATCCTCATTAGTGCCAGCGGCAGCTACAGAAATATCCCCCTCATCCTCTTGCAATTCCATGTTGGCATCCTCAATTTTTATGTCATCAACAATACTTATGCTGCTTCTCCCCACAAATGCAGAGGGAGCAGAAACTGTGGAAGACGGCTCCTCTGAAAGGTCAGGCTCACACATAGCACTTATGGAAACACTTAGACTCTCCTCAGGGATTTCTGACATTTGTGTTTCTGAACGCACAGTTTGATCTACCGCCTTAGTGGTTTTCAGTTTTTTTGCACTTCTTCTAGCACGTCTTTCATTGTCATCATGAGAGGCAGAAGATGCCTCACTGACAGGCGCAGAACCACCACTAAGAAATAAAGGCCAAGGCCTTTCCTGGCCACTTCATGTGGTGAATGGTATATTGCCAATTTTCGTTTTTTTCTGCACTAACCTTTAGAGGTTTATTTGTGTTTACCCGTGTGAAATCTTGATTTTATTTATATATGATACCCTAACTTTTTAAAGCCTCTACGCCCTTGAGCATCAGCTTTAGATGATAGTGAATGACTAGTATCGTCATCATGACTGGTTCCAGCAGTTGCACTGCTAGCATTTTCTTGCTGCTTCTTCTCTACACTCGGTTGGTTGTCATGATCCATATTGATTGAAAACACACAGAGGGCTACTGCCCAATTAGTCACGGTGCTTTTATACACAGTGGGCTTAGGCCCAAGAAGTCACAGTGCTTGTATACAGTGGGCTAAGGCCCGATTAGTCACGGTCCTTTTATATACAGAGGGCTAAGGCCCAGGGAGTCATGGTGCTTGTATACACAGAGGGCTAAGGGCCTGATTCAGAGGCGCTCGCTGTTTGCGAGCATTCACTCTGAATCAGGGTGGTTTTTTTTGTTTGTTTGTTTCGGCCTCCAGGCCGCTCGCAAAGCTGTGGGTGACCACCCACACCTAGTACGAGCGGCCTGGTGATGGTCATGATTATTGTGACCATCGGGCTTGCGTCGAGACCCTGCGGGAGGGTCTCGGCTCCCGCAAGCCCGAGTGGACTTCCTGCTCTAATAGAGCAGGAAGTCTACTACTGACATCACGAGTGATGTCAGTAGGGCCGCCCACAAACGGCAGGTGTTCCTAAGGGAACGCCTGCGTTTGTGCAGCCACCCCCCCTCCCCGCCTACAAAACGGGGCGACCTGTCAATCAACATCGACAGCCGCCCCATCTTGTAGTGAGCCCCGGAGCGACAGAGCAGCCGTTGCTCACTGGGGCTCACACATGCGCACGCTGGAGGCGGCGCATGCGCAGTGGGGGAACATCAACCCGCTTCCGAGCACTGTGCACTCATGAGCGGGTCTGAATCAGACCCTAAGGCCCATGGAGTCACGGTGCTTTTAATTTATTTTATACACAGAGGGCTAAGGCCCATGGAGTCACAGTGCTTGTATACACAGAGGGCTAAGGCCCATGGAGTCACGGTGCTTTTCATTTATGTTATACACAGAGGGCTAAGGCCCATGGAGTCACAGTGCTTGTATACACAGAGGGCTAAGGCCCATGGAGTTACGATTCTTGTATACACAGAGGGCTAAGGCCCAAGGAGTCACGGTGCCTGTATACACAGTGGGGTACAGCATCAAAAAATAAGTTTTTATTTTTAAACTCTTTTTTTTTTTACACACAGCCCCTTGTGAGTCTTGACACTTTAATCTGCAGAGTATAGCGCAGCATATATCAGCATGCAGTCAGTGTGCCCCCCTACAGTCACTTTGCCAGCAACAGCCACTTGTGAGTCTCTGGACACAGCACTTAATCAGCAACCAGTGTGCCCCTTATACAGTTACGTTGCCAGCACAGCCACTTGTCCCACTCCCTGTACACAGTCAGTGAATAGACTATCAGCAGAGTATAGCGCAGCATGCAACAGCGTGCAGTGTGCCACCTATATAGTCACTTTGCCAGCACAGCCACTTGTCCCTGTACACAGCCACTTGTCCCTGTACACATCCACTTGTCCCTGTACACAGCAGAGCAGTGCGCATCAAGTGGAGCGTGAAAGTTAAATGGCGCCGAGTCCCAGTCTCAGTGCCTTATGTAGAGGTGAACTCTCATCGCCTCTCGCAAGAATCCAGCACTCTCACCTCTTGTGAAGATCCGACATCAGGAGGCTGACGTTCGGCCTCGCAGTGGGATCCGAGTCGGCGGGAACAAAAACAAAGTTTAAAACAGTAAAAAAAAGAAAGTTAACAGTAAAAAAAACAATGTAGGTGTATAAGGAGTAGATGTATTAAGGGGGATATTTATTAAAGCTTGGAGAGAGATAAAGTACCAACCAACCAATGGTTGGTACTTTATCTCTTTCCACATTATCCCTCTATAAGCTTTGATAAATCTCCCCAGTAATATACCTAAATCTTATGCACATACACACATATTGACAAAACTCCCTCCCTGAGTCCCTCTTATCGTGTAGACTGGCTGCTGAATAACTCTGGTAACTGGGTCTGCAGCTGCTCCTCCACCTGCCCACTCCCGTGCTGCTGCAAGCACCGTGACGTGTAACCCTACCTCCTGCTTGAACTCCACCTCCCTCTTCTCCTGCTCTGCTGTGATTAAAGTATGCGGGCCCCTGATGAGAGGGGGACCCCCCCCTTAATCCGGCTCTGTGGCTGCAGGCTGAAAGGCAAGTAGAGAATGCTGCCTGGCCGCTCTGATTGTGTTTAATTCATAATCAGAGTGTCCGGGGAGCATCTTTCTCTGCTTGCCTCTGAGCCAGCTGCCCTTGCACTAAGAGAGAGGCTGCACACTCCATGTAGATGCCCTCCAGCACAGCATGCCCCTGCTTGAAGGCACCTAGAATCATGGGGCCCAGGGCAACTGCCCAGTGTGCCCAGATGGTCCTGCCGATAGGAAGTCACTAGCAAGCTTTTTTCTGTTGGTTCACATGGTCACCAGCTTCCTGTTTTTAAGCCAATTCATTTATGAAGGGCCTGGCATTTGTGGCCAGAGCATTAGTATGATATTAGTTTATTGTTTTTCAACTGGCAACCTGTCATCTCACACCCTTCTCCACACACTTGTTCCCTACTTATGTTCCCTCTCCTGTGCACCCTGGTGTGGCAGAGGGTCAGTGGTGAACTTCTTCT
This sequence comes from Taudactylus pleione, assembly GCA_031769625.1. NCBI lineage: Eukaryota > Metazoa > Chordata > Amphibia > Anura > Myobatrachidae > Taudactylus > Taudactylus pleione. The sequence goes on along the minus strand of JAUIMM010000141.1, from coordinate 2,663,488 downwards.
GAGGTCTCCGCTATGATTCCTACTAAACCTGGCACTGACCCTGAGGTGAATGCAGTGGTTCCCGCTGTGTCCCCCGCTGTAATTTTCCCTGCCATCCCCACTGGCACCATGTTTAGCTGCCCCATGAAGTGGATGGGCAACAAGCCAATCATAACTCGACGACCCATCCTGCGAGCTTCGCGTGATTGGCAAGCCAATCATGGCATGCCATGTTAGTGGCCCCTAGACCTGGCGGCAATCATTTAAGTCGGACACTGTGAATGGGCACTCACAGTCCATCATAGGAAAGAAGCAGGTCATGAAAAAAGTGGGTCCAGAAGCCCTGGAAGAGGCCAGTAGATGACGCGGTCAACCCGGAAGAAGTCGCAGTCAAACAAGAAGATGCAACGGCTTGCAAGTACAGATGTATCGAGCTAGTGCCAGTCAATTTAAAGATGCAGAGGGTTCCCAGCAGTGGTTTGGTGGCAGGGTGTAGTAAAAGAGCTGTATGAAGCTCCCTGCCACAGCTGCTCCCAACGAAGGTAGACAGCCTTGGGCTACTATCACCTTTTAGCTCCTCCCTAGCCAACTGGGGTGTCAGGCATTAGGCCTGTGGGCACTAGTCAGGCCACTGGCCTGTGCCACCGGTAGGCAGGCGCTAAGACTGATCCCCAAATAAAGGTACTCTTGGCATTAGGCTTAAGTCCCTGTTAGGATCTGCATATGCACAGGAGTAAACCTTCAATGGTTCAAGCATCAAAGGTTTTCAGCCAATAGATAGATACCAAAAGGTTGACTGGATTAAAAGGTTGACAGGGTTAAAAGTTCGACATGCAAATAGTTGACACATATTTTTTTATGATTTTAGGGTAAGGATTAGGGTTAGAGTTAGGGTCAGGCATTTAGCAGAGGGTTAGGGTTAGGCTGCAGAACAGGACAGTTAGGATTAGCCACTAGGAAGAGGGATAGGGTTAGGCAAGAAAAAAGTGTCAACCTTTTCTATGTCGACCATTTGAATGTATGACGCCATTTTGACCCGGTTGACCTAAATCCATGTCGACCATTTACATGTCGACCTTTTTAAAACCGTCAACCTTTTGTCTCTATCAATCTATTGCCTGTCTAACTTGTGGTTCCTACCTACTGACTGTCTATCTAGATACTGTGTACCTATCAATCCACATCCCTCATTGTACACAAAACTACCATGCCCACTTTCCACCCAAACAACACCCATTTTCCATGAACCTCATCCCTTTCGGAGTTTGTGAATCATGATTGATTCTTAAACTCACAGAATCGATTCTGTGATGAGGCCAGGTGGGGGTTGTGTGGTTTAAATTAATCTGCATATAGTTAGTTTTGGATGGGATACTACCAATGATGGAAATGTCATGATGTCCAATGGTAGATGACATGAGCTGCTTGGATCTGCACATGCATGGGAGTAAACCATAAATGGTTCAAGCATTAATGTTTATCTGCCAATGGTTAGTAATCATCAACCAACAATGTAGAACCATCAATGGACAATCCGATTCCTAACCTAGCCACTGAAGTGCGCATGCCACATCCCTCATTGTACACAAAATACATTCTGATCCAAACTACCATGCCCACTTTCCACCCAAACAACACCTATTTTCCATAAACCTCATCCCTTTGGGAGTTTGTGAATCAGGATTGTCTGTCTGTGATGAGACCAGGTGGGGGTTGTGTGGTTTAAATGAATCTGCATATGCCCTGTGGAAACAAACTATACTTTTTGCCCAATTGTTATATGCCAATAATACAAGCCACAAGAATAGGAAGGAGAGAGAGAAATTCAGTTATAAATATTTTATTGAGCCTTGTCATACATGGACAGAATATGTGGTTCTATCCAGTAAACTAATATTGAAACATTCACAATTTTCAAAAACATAATTAAGTCTTCTTTATATTCTCTATTAAATTATTAATAAATAATCCATGTTATTTTGCAATCATCAGGATGAAGGGATATGTTTAATAAATACATGGCAAGAAATCTAAATTCATATGGACAACTCAAGACACCATCAGTAATACACATTTGCATATAATCTTTACACAGTACTTGCATCCACCTAGTCTAAACATTGGTAAGCAAATTACACTTACTAAATTACATAGGAGACATAGCACAATTTATGCTAACATAGCAGCCAATCAGATATCCATTTTAAATATCAGCCTGTGGGCCTGATTCAGAGCCGGACGCTCTGAAAGAGCGCTCGCTCTGAATCAGGGCGTTTTTTTTTTCTGTGCGGCCTCCTAGCTGCTCGCATAGCTGTGGGTGACCACCCACAGCTATTACGAGCGACCAGGTGATGGTCGCGATGGTCTCGACCATTGCGACCATCGAGGCTTGCGACGAGACCCTTGCGGTAGGGTCTCGTTCCCACAAGCCCCAGTGAGCTTTTCGGAAGCTCACCCACTGACATCGCTCGTGATGTCAGTGGGGCCGCCCCCAAACGGCAGGTGTTCCTTCGGTAATGCCTCCGTTTGGCCAGCCACCCCCCCTGCCCGCCTTCCAAATGGGGCAAGCTGTCAATCACCATCGACAGCTCGCCCCCTTTGGTGCGAGATCCGGAGTGACGGAGCACCCATCGCTAGCCGGGTCTCGCGCATGCGCACGTCGAAGCCGCCTCCGGCATGCGCACAGGCCAAACACTGACCCGCTCGCGAGAGCATAGCACTTGCGAGCGGGTCTGAATCAGGCCCTGTATGTGCTACATTTTGCGTGAGCTATTTTCTGCTTGCCTCATTTTTTTTTCAAATACAATAAGTGAGGCAGAATTAAAAATGAGCAGTGTTTCATTGCATCTTTAATGTAATCTTGGTTATTGCACTTGGGAAATAAGTGAGGAAAATTGGAGCATCACGCTGCTACATTAATTGTGAACTAACAATCCAAAAATTTCAGCAGTAAATGAACATAGTCATAGTTGCGGGCGGAGCTTTTTCCAAAATATCACATCTCTGACCCCAAAAGATCAATCCTTCTGTGCTGGGCATACACTGTCCTATTATCGGCCCGATCAGCCGATAATCATTTGATCTGGTTGATAATTGAATAATATTGCTACAACTGATCAGTAATTAGTGCTCTGTTGGACATGCTTCACAGGGGAGGATCAGGAAATGTTTCCTCCCCAGGGAAGGGATGCAGATATCGTGGCCATACACTATGATATATCTCACACTGTATGGCCATGATATCTGCTGGTTTCAGGCTGTCAGATAAAATGTCTGTCGGTCTGACAAACATTTTATCTGACAATGTATTAGTAAGCCCCGCATTAGACCTCTGCATCTCCAAGCTGCATTAATTAATAACTAATAACTCAATTATCCCATTTTACAGTAACGATTTTTGGACTCCAAAGAGGTCATGACCTATTAGGATATTGCATATTTTTTCTATTTATATGTTGGCTGGTATGTTAAATTACTGCTAAAGTTTCTGGATCTGAAAGTCAAATAAACTAAAACATTAATGTTTTACAAACAAATTCTGTTACTCAAAAACTTTAAACGTTGCACATTTATTTATAGAGCGTGCTAACACACCAGCTAACACTGAACAATTTTAATAAATACAAAATATATTTTCTTTTCTGAGTCTATTAACAAAAAATCTTACAGAATAAATTAACTGAATGGCAAAGTGCCACCAAATTAAATACTTATAAATTACATATACAGTAGTTGCATTGCAGATACAAGTCTTACAGACGTTATCACACAGATGATTCTGGGCCAATGTATATGTGACATGGCTGCCGAATTGCTTGTATTCCATCATATATTCTCGGTAGCAGTCTTATTTTGTAGTGCTTCTTTCCTTAACCTGAAAAAGAAAAAAAAAATATATTATTAATATTATGGATGGATAAAAAGCCCTCATCAGCCAATACTGCAATATTCTTCACTGGTATCTATATATGGACATTTATTACCATTTATGAGTATATCTGTGGGATCACTGGGACACTTTTTGTGCTGGAGAGCCCCTAACGGTTTGCAGTGAAGGGTCTGAGATCATAAATAATCTAGCACTGGAGCGTGAACACAGAGACCCCCCAAACAGTTCTGCCAACATCACTACAGCTGGAAGGTCTAATGAGGTAAACTATATTCATTTGGACTTTAAAACAGGATGATGAGCAGAGCAGGATTAAGGGGGACGGGGGCTCTCCCAGCCAGAGCTGCTCTGACCCAGCACTGACACTGCTATCTGGGGACGATTCGGCTGATCTCCAACCTCTGCCACCAGCACTCGGCAACAGTTGCCGTGGTGGGAGAGCTGCTATGGCAGTGGAGGCTGGAGAGGAGCAGTTTCGGTCCCCGCACTGCCTGAGAGGAGGCTGTGGAGTCTGCCCCCGCTACAGGAGTGCAGGTGGGACCTGCGCTGCTGCAGCCTCATGGAGGTTCGGAAAGAGGAGGCACAAACATACTGGGCACAGCCAGGAGGGCCATGCTGACAATAACCGGTGAGCCCCCCTGTGTTAGGGGCCCTCAAAGTCTTAACCCGGCCGTGATGATGAGGTTGATGTGGTTGGGCCCAATACAAATAAACTATTCTCTGTGCAGATAACATGCACTTGTATGCTTTGCTGATTTAAAGAAAACTAAGGTGTAAATAAAGCATATGATTAAAGTTTTTAAATACATAACCACACAGTCTTGTTTTATATTTAAGATTAAATTAGATTAGGGGGGAGTCACCTTATTGACAATGGCGGCGCGCATAATCGCAGTGGCTGCAACACTATTGCATTCCCTCCAACATGACACATTCCATTAGGTACAGAATGCTCTACTCCTGGTCTTCCTTCTTAATTTATGATTGGAGACACCTGTGTTGAACTAGGTAATTGATTAGACAGGTGTTTCAACACAGGTGTCTCCAATCATAAATGAAGAAAGAAGTCCAGGAGTAGAGCATTCCGTACCTAATGGAATGGGTCATGTTGGAGGGTCTGCTATTGTAATTTCACTTATGCATTTTATAATGTTGTAGTGACAATAATCAACGATTTTTTATTTGAGAATATGGTGTGTTCAAAAGACTGTGAGTTACCAGTTTGCTGAAACTGACCGGCTCTCATGGGGGTGCATTGATCTTATAAAGTAATAAAATATACCCCATAGCCTCATATAGATTTATATATAGCCATCAAACAGAATGTGGTGCACTGTACACTGTGTGGTAAAACTATGGGTTAACAAAAAGGGGAGGCAAAATGTACATCTCGTACAAGCCACAAGGTATCTTGAATTTGTTTCAGGTTATATTACATACTGAACGCACCAGTTCCATGCTGTTGTAGTACAACTGTGGCATTAAAGATTAATCCTATAGTTAAAGAACATGTAAACCTACATGATCTCCATCATCTTCTGCGTAACCCAGGGCACATTAGGTCTGGAGCAAAGAATCTTCCCTTCCTTTGTGATAAACCTGAATGAAAAACATTGTTAGAGAATGCCATTTATATACAGTATAAGCAATAACACATGGATGATAGATAGTTAGATACGCACACAACGGGGCTTGTGCAAAGTTAGTAGCAAATCAAAAAAAGAGCAAACCATGTTGCAATACAAGGGGTGCAAATGTATTTCTTTTTTTGCATACAGGGACCAAAACTGATCGTTTCACTTTTGCATGTAGCGAACAAATCCTGGTCAGCTCTGATACTACACAGAAAATTAGAAAGGACACGTCCCAACTCTAAACCTTTCTGCACATTTTTCCATTTGCCCCACCTGCAGTGCAAAATGGTTTTGCCAAAGTGCAAATTTACTCCTTTTTTGCTCCTTTTTATAATTTGCTCCTAACTCTACATAAAAGTTTCCTTATACCATGTCTAGACATAGATACTGCATAACTTGCTGAAATTTTCATGCTGGGGTCATACATAAAAGCCTCCATCAGGAGTGTAACAAGTAATTTGTGGGCCCCATAGCAGCAATTTGTAAGGGCTTCATGTACAGCCCAATTCACATAGAAACATAGGACAGAAAAGGAACACATGGCCTGATTCAGACCCGCTCGCTAGATGCGTATGCTCGCACCCAGCGTATGCAAATTCGGAACACGCCCAGCAAGGAAGGCGATCGCACGGCAAAGCATAAGCACGCCCACCATGCCTTGCCGTGCGTTCACTTTGTGTAAGCAGACGCCCACCAGCCTGTCTTAAGAAGCCCACTTGCGCATGTCATCTCCAGGAAGTGCAAATAGAAAGTATGGTGGTCGCTCACTTCAGCTTAATGATATTGCTCAGGTGCTTGTAAAGGGCGGGGTTTATACTGAACCACAGAAAAAAAGAAGATCCCCTCCAGCACACTGCAGCAATATTAGCAAACATACTTGAATCCTACATGATAATAGAAATTCAGAGGTATTGGTTACATACATTTGCAAATATATGATTAAGCCCCGGGCCAGCATCAAGGCTCCTCTATACCGGCGTCCCTAACATTAAGCGGTTCACGTCCGAGTTCACAGAGCAGCCCAAAAGAACCCAGCCAAGGACCACTCCCAGGGCATCACACGAAAAACGGGAGAAAGGTGATAGTGAAGTGTAAAGTATAGATGTGTCAAGATAATCAATAAGTGTTAATATAATAAGAAAGAATTCAAATTACATAAATAATAAACAAACAAATGGAAAGGTGATGAAAAAATATCTATGTGAATTAAGTGGTGATGCCCTGAAAAAGGCCCAGCAAGAGCTACTTTAAATTATCGGTAGTCTCACAATGGACTCGCCGATGTCAGAACTATGCACTCGATTATATTTAACCCCTTATATGATTTCCTTTCCTCTTCTGTGGTGTGTGTGGAGTCTAATTATGAATATAAACAGGGATCGTATGAATGACCGCCGGACGAGAGCCCGGCGGTCGAAATCCCGACGCCGGCAGGCCGAACAGCGGAGATCCCGACGGAGGTAAGTAAACTACCTAACCCTCCCCTCTCCCCCCCTAACCCTCCTTTAGTAGTGCCTAACCCTAACCTCCCCCTTAGTGCCTAACCCTAACCTCCCCCCTGGGGTGGCTAAACCTAACCCCCCCTCCCCGCACCGTAAACCTAACCTTCCCGGTTGGGTGCCTAACCCTAACCTTCCCCCGGGGGTGCCTAACCCTAACCCCCCCTTCCCCTAGCCTAACTCTAACCCTCCCGGAGCTATAAGAATGCACGGACTGTACTTACCTCGTTCGGTCCCGCATCATTCATGGATTCCGGCGTCGGTATTATGATAGGCGTTGGTATTTTGACGCCTATCATTAATCCCTATCCGGGATTCTGCCGTCGGATTGTGGCCGCCGGTCATATGACTGCATCCCATTAAATATGTGTATGCTATTTTTAGCCTGTAAACATCACACCCTAATACAAATTAATCACCAATAGCATAAGTTTCAATAATTCTAGTATGAAAACTGTGATATCAGTTATTTAATTTTGTTTACCAATAAATATATAAGTAATGTCCCAATATGTTGGCTTGTTTAGTATATGCTTAGCATCTCACTAGTGAAAAACGACAGCTTAGCATATAGAAATTCAGCTGCTCCGTACTAAAATTACTACTCAGTTAAATGCCTAGTTTGGTTATTTTATAATGTGTAATATTAATATACAATTTAAAGATAATTATATATTTATGTTGAGTATTTGTCAGTTTGCCTTTAACTCCAATACTCACATCACAGCTTCCACACATGGAGGATCTGCCTTTTGGATGAGAAAATTTTCGAGGTGAGTCTTAGGTTTGGCAGAGGAGACCCGGTTACAGCAGTTGGTGGGCTTGCCCGTTTCTAAAAATAATGACCACACAGAGAAACATTTCAGAGAACTAGAATAGACGTTTCTACAAAGACAAAGCAATCTGTTGAGTGGACGTGACATAAATTCACATTTCTAACGATTTAAATGAATTAGATATTACTATTTTAACTTAAGAGAAGTATAGTTGAAAAACGAAGCAATACAAGCATGCTAGGCATATAGACACCAAACCAGTTTATAAATAAACCATTACATTAAATTAAATGGACAGGTGGCATAAATGGACCAGTTGGTTTATATATATGTCATCGATATTCTCTATTTCTCTACAACAGAATTAGTCAATTAACATTAACGTTGTTAGATTTTTTTGATTGCCAAGTAAATGACAAAAATAAAATTGCAGTTACTGAACAATAAAGTGTGACTGTACATATAATGAGGAATACTAAACACTAGTGGGTGGCACAAGACAAAGTGGGATAGAATGAGGAGAAGTGTACAGGTCGCAAGAATTATGTACTGCACATAGTGTTTATTTTGAATAATTTTTATCGTTAGACCCTTGTTCTAGTTAGAGCAGTCTAGTGTCTTTTCAGGGGTCCCTTATCCTTCCTGCACAGCATAATGCTTTATGCAAAACCATCAAAGTGACCCTTTGAATCCCCACTTACCAGCTGATACTGTGACAATTGCGGATGCAATGAGGAGTGCCAGGCACAGCATTGTCTTCACTGAGCTCATGTTTCTGGATTGCCTTTTGGTCTTTTTGATCTGGGTCCTCCTCTCTTGCAGGCAATGCAGCTGAGCAGTGTGATGCCCACAGTAAGTTATCCTCTTTTAAAGTCCAAAAATGAGAAACTTAACAGACAAGGGAAATGTTTTGTCATTTCCATGTAACTACAATTGCTGCATCAGCACAGGCAGATGAATGAGAGGTGACACATCACGTTGTGTGATATTGCACAGTCTGATAAGTAATGCTTCTTTACTATGAAAAATAGATGCCAGTAAGGTAGTGCGGCCAGTGCCATGGCACAGGGCACCACAAGGCAGGGGGCACTGTTCTGGCCTGTCAATTTCCTGTTTATTATCATTCTCACTTGTAGCTTCCTCTTCTTTTATCCCCAGCATCTCCTGGCCTCCCCTATATCTTCCCTGGCCCTTCCCCATGAGGCTATGGCCCTTTTTCAGGTCTTATGTCCCTATTTGAAAAATAGGGGGGGCGCCAATGTTCTTCCTGGCACAGGGCACCAAAAAGTCTAGTTACGGCTCTGGCCGGTACTCACCTGAAGTTACAGGTTGATAAACAATTTGTAGTAAATTCCCCACTCTGGATAAATGTGCAGACTCCTATGTGATTGACTTTACTGATTTATTCCTGTTTCTGGACCACAAGAAAATAGCACTGGAAAGAATAAACCTGTTATGTAGCAGCTGGTTATCGGACAACACCAGTATTATTTATGTGGTCATTACCTTTACAAAATTATGCAATACATATCTGGAAATGGGATATCTCCTGCAATATCAGTCTGGCAATGGAATTACATCTATGCAATATATAGGTGACACTGTGGAATTTGTCTGTGGACTATATGATGACTAGGGGTATCTCTGTATAATATATGTTATATAGTACAAAAACCGTGGTGATCTAGTGATACATGAAAGTCCAACTGATAAAAATATCCTTTAATGAAGAACAATCACCAAAGTGCACTTCTTTCTATTTAAGGAGGCAGCCAAAGATGCATATGATCACATTGTGGCCCAGGATAAAACTAGACATAAAAAAGAAACAGACAACTCTAGTGCAATAATATAATAAAACACCCAATGAGTTGACACAAAAATCATAAAAGAAGTCAACTTATACTACAAGTATTTGTTTTCAGGCTTATCCGATATAACTCAGGAGTAATGAATATACCTGTGCACCAGCTACAGTAGGTGATCTGGAAAATGTGCCCTGTGTGGGATCCTGAGGACCAAGTTTGAGAACCACTGCAGAGGCAGACTAGGTGGGCCAAGCGGTTCTCATCTGTCATCTATATTTCTTGTATCAAATATTGCACGCAGGGACAGAGCTTGTGAGAAAGCTATTTAGACACACAAAGCTTATCACAGGCGCCGGCTCAGAGCAGAGCAAGAGTCGATGAGTAAAGACCTAATAACGTTATTATCTCAGGGCTTCACCCATTATTCTTTTACAATTTAAATTTAGTAAATATGAACAAATTGCATTTCCCATTACAATTATGGGAAATGCGAACTGCTTACTAAAAAAATTTGATAATTAATTAGAGCTTGAAGGAGAATTTTGCGTATGCTCCTACAATTGTTCTTTAGTAAATTTAGGCAAAACTAAAATACTGTGAAAAGGGTGCGAAAACATTAGTTTTCATGGGATGCAGTTGACATCCTGGCGTGCACAAAGGCGGCGCTCACAAAGGCGGCGACGAAATCTCGACAAGGGTCAGGATCCCAGCTGCAGAATCCCGGCAGCTGCGATATCGAAGGTAAGTATTAGGACTTAGGTTTATGGTTAGGCATTAGGCTGCGGGAGGGGAGGGTTATGGTTAGGCTGCGAGGGGGAGGGTTAGGCTGCAGGACTGGATGGGATCCAGTCAAGATGCCGGCGGACAGGATGCCGGACATCAGAATGCTGCCGTCTGCATCCCCTAAGGATCAAGATACCGACGTCAGCATCCCGGCCGCCAGCATCCCGAAGATAAATATGCGGGTTAGGCCAGGAATGAGGGGGTTAGGTTTATGGACCTTCCGTGGGATAGTGTTAGGCACCGACCGGGGAGGGTTAGGGTTAGGCTGCGGAGAGGGGGGTTAGGGTTAGGCACTGCCCAGGGAGGGTTCGGGTTAGGCACCACCGGGGGAGGGTTGGGGGGGAGAGGTGGAGGGTTAGGTTACTTACCAGCTCGTCGGGATCTTCACCATCGGGATGCCGCTGTCGGTCTTCTGACCGCCGGTATATCATACTGATTCCGGACCGGAGGTTTAGGGTTAGGCTGCAGGAAAGGAGGATTAGGGGTAGGGCTAGGAGAATAGTTACCTTACTTACCGGCATCAGCATTTCAATCGTCGATATTCCGGCATCAGTATTGCGACCACCGGCATTTTGTGCGCCGGGACCTGTTTTCACAATATTTTAGTAATAATAATATTGATAAATATGCCTGTTGGAGAGAGATAAAGCACCAACCAATCAGCTTCTATCTGGTACTTTATCTCTCCAAGGCTTAGTACAGGGTTGGGAACCTTTTTTCTGCTGAGGGCCATTTTGACATATATATAACATTATTTGCGGGCCCTGTGCAGGCCACGCCCCTTCTGTGTGACGTCACACGGGGCGTGGCCACAATCCCGATGATTACAGCAATGCCTGGAGCATCCTGAAGATGCTCCAGGGAGCAGTAAGGGCAGCGGTGTGACCATCTGAATCGTTCTAAGGACACTCCAGGTGGCACTGCTGCATAGATTCTGGCTGCAGGGTGCCATTCTAGGCACCCTGCTAGCCAGGTGAGGCTAGCAGAAAAAGCTCAGAGGACCAGAGCAAACAATTCCGCAGGCCTTATACGGCCCCCAAGCCTGAGGTTCCCCATCCCTGGCTTAGTACATCTACCTCTGTAAGGTTTACCAAATAAATTCTGAATTCTCCAAAGAACAGTTCCTCCAATGTTGCAAAAGGTCAATGGAAAAGTGCTTTACCGATGGTGCTAAACACTGCCGCTGAGGAAAGTCTATCTACTGTAGACAGAAATGGTTTTTGGGTCAGTGTATGTTACATAATACAGTTTTATTTTTGTTCCTGAAACTGCATTTTGCAAATCCTTCCCTTTCATGCATGTTCAGAAGGGCAAAGGAGGCCTCCAGTACCCTCTGGTGGTCTCAGTCATGTCAATTATCCTGAAGCCCAGGGGTTGATGTTAAGCCCCATTACCCCGCACTATAACACTAGTAACCTGTAAGGGGCATCCTGTTTATTGTGGTCCACCCCATAGATGCACCAGCCCTACACCATCCAGCCTTGGACTGGTTTTCCCCCATGTTCATGGTTTTCGTATGATAGTGGAAACCAGCCCTGTCTAGTACTTATATAGTTTGAGGGCCCCAGGGGTGTTTAGCAGTGTGCATCATTTGTACCCCACAAATCAGTGCCACTACAGATGTGTCCTCTTACACTAAGCATCTTTACGCCATATGGCACAGATGCCCAGAAGGACTGAGACGCTCCAAGACTAGATATATATCATATATTTTAAAATAAATTTGTTTCTTACTCACATCGCAGATGCACAAGATGCTCGGCGCGCCAGGATGAGGAGTCTACCATGTTTTTAATTACATTCTACTTCTTAGTCACATCGTAGACACAGCAAAAAGCCGCTCACAGTACAAGGGACGCTGGGCTGCCACATTAACCACAGAGGAATTGGAAAACACATATATACTGTAAAGTCGCAGATGCAGCACAATGGAACAAGACGCGTGGAAATGTAACGGCTGCTGGCATTGGAGCCCTTTGTACACAGAGAAAACAAACCCTGAGCACAATCTTAATTGGGGATCACAGTCTAATATTGATATAATGCAAATGTCCGTTGACACATGGACTAAAAATGTTCTGAAATGTACTTAATAGGGAGGATTTCCCAACTTCCAAAATACCAGTAGGTAAAAGGTGAAAATAGCTTCTAAAAATCCAGTCAGTCAGCCCAATCAAATTTGTCACTTTATCCTCTTCTCACATCAGTATTCATATCCCTTGTTCCTCAAATGATAAGAAGGGGAACAAAACGCAAATAGTGTGATACAATTTTTTATTATGAGGCAAAATTCTTTAAAACAATTGTGAATAAGCGTACCTCAAGACCAGGTGTATACAAACACCATCAAGCGTTTGATATAACATACATAGGAGGGAGGGGTATTTATAGGTAACAGTCAGTACAGCCCTATACACCTTGATAAAGGCTTTCTCAAGCAGAAACACGTTGGTGGTGGAGTTGTGATGAGGTGACCATCCAGACTGGGCTACAGCAGGTAGACTCTTGGTCCCAGGAGGTATCCTATGTATGTTATATCAAACGCTTGATGGTGTTTGTATACACCTGGTCTTGAGGTACGCTTATTCACAATTGTTTTAAAGAATTTTACCTCATAATAAAAAATTGTATCACACTATTTGCGACCCGTTTTGTTCCCCTTCTTATCATTTGAGGAACAAGGGATATGAATACTGATGTGAGAAGAGGATAAAGTGACAAATTTGATTGGGCTGACTGACTGGATTTTAAGAAGCTATTTTCACCTTTTACCTACTGGTATTTTGGAAGTTGGAAAATCCTCCCTATTAAGTACATTTCAGAACATTTTTAGTCCATGTGTCAACGGACATTTGCATTATATCAATATTAGACTGTGATTCGAAAATAAGATTGTGCTCAGGGTTTGTTTTCTCTGTTATTTTTGTTAATATTTGGTGTGTTCTATAGGGTGTGCACCAGAACCCTTTGTAGCATATCATAATTATAGAATCGCACCTATTGTTACCCATTTTCTATCTACCTTTGTACACAGAATCGGGCTTGACTCAGAGATGGACGCTAATGCGATTTTTACACAGATTGAGCGATTGTTTGCCACTGCGCTTGTGTGTAAGCCGCACTGCGCAGGCACTGTGATTGGTTGCCAATTACGCATAAATAGAGGATACCAGGGCCGTAACTAGGGTAGTGCGACCTGTGCCATGGCACAGGGCACCACAGGGCAAGGGCACTGTTTGGGCCTGTCAATTTTCCTGTTTATTATCATTCTCACTGCAAAGCGCAGGCGTGTCAGACCGTTTAAACGCCATTACATGGGCGTAAATACATTAGCCATTGCGATTTCCTACGCAGCATGAGAGCTCTCTGCGTGTCAGGAGAGCTGCAGAGTCTGCGGCTGGTCAGACCTGCTACAAGGGCAAGATGGCTGCTCGATGTGCATTGATGTTACCGATATTTACGCAAGTAAGCAACGTCGTACGCAGATGAGAAGGCAGCAGAGGGTGTCCCTATGCCCGGGTGATCTTTGGAACTATTAGCATGTTTTTGCAGCTGCGTACCATGCGAAAACACAGCTGCAACCGCATTAGCGTCCATCTCCAAATCAGGCCCTATAGCCGCACACAGATGTACAAGTGACGCTAGTTTCAGTGGTCAGTGTACTCTAGCAATGTAGATGATTTGTTGTTACACTTAGTTGATTTAGTGACCCATTAAAAAAACAGATTATGAAATAACTGTTTTGCAAATGAAAGGAAGTAAGTACATATGTCACCTTCCTTAAAACTATGATGAACTATCTTTCTTAGAAGGAGCTATTACAAAAGCGGACGCTGAATCTGACATGTTTTGTTTCGATTTCTTTCATTTACTCCAGTTATTTATAAACCGTTGATTTAGCATTAATTTACTGACAGAGATTCTTGGCTGTGATTCACTTAAGGGCAAAAAATATTTGGAAGAACCATGACAGAGAAAGGAATATAAAGAGCAGCCACACTGGCCAATCCACAAAAAAATGACAAGTGGGCCTAAGCATAGCACCCCCCCACACACACACAATACCCCTCCCCACACCCCATGCCATCCTTTCCCCATATTGTTTTTGACACATTTGCAGCAGCTCTTACAGGCTTTCCTTAGGCTCTGCATCTAAACATCTCCTATTTCTTTATCTTCCTCTGTGCTTGCCATCTATGGGATCCAGTCAAACTCCCGACAATCTGGATGACGGCGCTTAGAATGCTGGCACCGGAATACCGACACCTGTCAGAATTCTGGTGCTGGCATCCCGACTGCTGGCATCCTGATGGCAAGTACTGGGATTAGGGGGAGGGTTAGAGTTAGCTTAGAGTTAGGGGTTATGGTTAGGCATAGGGGGAGGGTTTGGGTTAGGCACTAAGGGAGGAGGGTTAGGTTAAAGCTGGCCACACATTAGACCAACTTACATCCAACCAGCCAACTAGTTGATTGGTTGGAATGAAAATCTGGTAAGTTATGAAAGCAAATGACAATCAGCAATTTGCTCCCAAATGCCAGAAAATTGACAAAAACTGTTTGAACAAATTGTTTAGATCAAACATTTAACAAACTTGTCTGACGACCATTTTCATCTGTTTTCTGGCATTTAGGAACAAATTGCTGATCATCATTTTTTCTCAGTCCTTACCAGATTTTCATTCCAACCAGACAACTAGTTGGATGGTTGGATGAAAGTTGGTCTAGTGTGTGGCCAGCTTTAGGATACGGGGAGGGGGAGGTTAGGTTTAGTCATTAGGGGGAAGACAGGTTTAGGCACCAGGGAGGGAGGTTTGGGGTAGATAGAGGGGGAGGGTTACAAGTGTCGGTATCCTAACACTGTCGGGATGCTGGCATCAAGATTCTGACCGCCGGGATCTCAAGTGCCGGCATCCCTTATCAAACCCTCGTCTATGACTGGTGTCCACGTGGCTTGCCTGTTCCTTTCAGCTCCTTTCATTAAAATAAGCTGCTTGGAGCTGCTTGGAGGATGTATTAGTAGGGAGGTGTGGGCTGGAAAGTGCAGACAGCAGGGTGGATTGGGATTGAGTAGCATGAGACAGCGGGAAACTAATCTTATTTGAATGGGTTATTTCTTCAGAGCACAACTAACACTTTTGGCAGCAACCAGCAACTTCTCTCTACTTTAGTGTACTGTGTTGTTACTCAGCCTGATTATTAGAATTTTAGACTTAACACTTCTATCTATCTATCTATCTATCTATCTATCTATCTATCTCATATCTATCTATCTATCTATCTATCTATCTATCTATCTATCTATCTATCTCATATCTATCTATCTATCTATCTATCTATCTATCTATCTATCTATCTATCTATCTATCTATCTCATATCTATCTATCTATCTATCTATCTATCTATCTCATATCTATCTATCTATCTATCTATCTCATATCTATCTATCTATCTCATATCTATCTATCTATCTATCTATCTATCTATCTATCTATCTATCTATCTATCTAAAATGTATTTTTATATGCAGAATGCATGGCCTTATTTGATAATGCTTTAAGTCACCCATTGCTTGACTCTTACATTATGCTAATTCACTCACTTAACTACTAACTAGAAATAACCACACGGACACCTATGTGGAATTAGAAGAGGACACAGCCGAAATTTATTGATCAATACGTAATTAGAAAGATGGTGGCAGAAAAAAGCAGTGCTCCAAGGCCACAGCCCGGCAATTATATGTGACTAAATAAATAAAAAGGCGGATTCCCACCCGGGCCAAACTGGCCTGAGGTAGAACCATTCACCCTTAATTGGAATAGCATTGACCCCTCCCTAAGATGATGGCCCGGTCCCCCCCTAAGGTAAATGACCACTTGCCGCTATAAAAAACAAATGCTACCCAGGCACTCTTAAGCAATAATAGGCCGCCCAGGAGCACTGCTTACTGCCAAAGCTCGGCTCAAGGAGCCGAGCCCCACCACCCCTCAGGAAATAATCGTCCCCCCAAGGAAGATAGCAATGTTACTAATGCAAGACTCTAGACTTGCGCCCGTGAGGTGTATCCCATTGGGTCTATAAAAAACTCCTCTCCTTGTAAGGCAATTGAAGGTGCCAATATAACCATCCGTTAGTGACCGGACTAGATATTACTGCCAGCCTACCCTACTGCTGGCCATCTCTAGTATACTGTTTGCAGGTCCTTCCTAATAGCAAGCAGAACTGCAATGCAATTGCCAGTACCCCGATCCTTGCCCCCAAATGTACCCAAAATCGGTGTCCCAAATCTGGCTTTCGTAAATGTCTAATAAAGGCTACCTCAGAGCTTGCCCCTAAAACCGAACCACTGAATCTTATTAGTACCTAATAAATGCGGGGCCTGAAATGCTAAAGGATGCTCATTAGCCCAATAGTTAGGAGGGGGGCGGCAGCAGCCGGAAAAAGGGGCAACAGTGTGCAAGGAAACAGGGGGAGTTGCTGTAGATGGAGGGAGGGGGGGGAACAGCATCTGGAAAAAAGACAGAGAGATGAAGCACAGAAATTAGCACTATATTGATGATACTTATTACTGCCATAGGCTACTATTTTGATTGGCACAATCCTGGCTACGCCCCCTCCTCTCCTTTAAGCCCTGGTGAGCTAGCAATATTCCATCACTAAACAGGGTGCTTATCTTTCCTCAAACTTATTCAAGTATTCGGATCTATTTATTGAAAATAGGGATAATAATTAATTGTAGATAGAACTTCACTACTAATTAATCAGGTGTATAAATAGCCATGCATCTTTATTAGGCATTAAAAGGATTCAAACAATTGCCCAATGACTGTGATCTCTAGCCTATTTAAATGGACCTTGTAGGAAGGGGTTATGCAGCTTGATAAAGTCCACAGCAGTGGGCGAAACACGTCACTGGTTGAACACTGATTTCTTGACTACTGAACAGATAGATAATGAGCCACCTTTATCTCCAGATCTGTAGGCTCCCGCAATTGGTTAAGCCGCTGCTACGGTCTGCACAGACCGGTATCTGCAGTGTGTGGAGTGATTCTACATGCCTTAGGATTGTTTGTGGCCCGGACCCTCTGCTGAATAGCCGCGCTACTTATGAGGCTACTCTTTATGGAGCTGCCTGCATCCACCGGAGTGCCCATAATCCTAAAATACTGTAGCATGTTGCCACTGAGTTCAATTAACCTGCTTCACTATACTGCACAGAGTTATTGTCTGTTCCACTTATGATACCTGCTGGGCCTGTGGAAATTTGACAGCTACAGAGAGGGTGTTCTATAATTAATATGATAACATATGCATGTACTTTTATTACCTCTGGTCTGTCTATAAATACCACGATTGAGGACCTTTTCAGACGGTCTGCAAAAGTGTGATCACCAATTTGGTGGGCTGTTTTCACTACATATCTGATTATTTATGCTTTTCCTAGTCATTTATCTTTATAGATAACTTTTTGAAGTTACTCTGAAAGCAACATTGTAATTAAAAAAATCATCCTATGTTGTTATAATTTACTACCTGGAATCAAGCTGTTACTAATGCTGGCCATACACCTGCACGATTTCGGGCCGATTGCCCAATTTTCGATGAGTCATAAGATGGATCTTGTGAAAATCGTGTATTATTTTAGTACGATAAGATCCGATGCGCACTCCCGCAGCTCCTATAATCGGATCTTATGATCAGATGTGTAGCACATCTAGTCCATCGTATCGTGTGCAGATTGTGCCATTTATTTTGTTCATGTGATCCATCGTGCAGCAATTCAAGTCATTTCAATGACTGTTTCCCTAATGAGCGCGTGAAGCACAGGATCGATCATACGACAGATCCTGTGCTAAGAAAAACAACAAACATGCTGCCGCGACTGCCAGGTGAATCGTGTGTAAATGCTGGTCATGCAGGTGTATGGCCAGCTTAAGTACAGTAAATAGAGATAATGTTTTTGTTTTTCAAGTAATGGATGTGCAAGACCATATATTGAAAAGCTAATATATTTTATATATGAATGAATTACAATAAATAGGTTTTATACATCAGTCTATATTAGGAGTATATTATTTATGGTAGTTGTCAGTGCAGCAAAATAATGCATTTTTTAAGTATCTAGATATTGGTCACATTTCTCAAATATACTACTTCTAGCTTGAAGTTCCACGTGTTTATCCATCTAGTCCAGGACAGCAATATGTCATCTCCAGTAAATTAAATAAATAAATTGTGGAGGAAAAAATAAAGAGACACTATACAAAGAGCATTTTTGTGACCGCCACACAATACAGATGGGAATTTTGTGACTGCCATTCAATACAGATGTCATTTTTGTGACTGTCACACAGTACAGAGAGAATACTATTTACTGCCACAGAATACAGAGAGCATTTTTGTAAATGCCATACAATAAAGAGAGCTTTTTTTATGCCACAATTTAGAGAATACTAATGACTGTTGTAATGCCCCTCCTCCTTCCACAATAATACATGTTTAAAAAATTTTTTAGATGGCCCCTGCAATGTATTGTTTAGCTCTCCCCTTAAATGTATGGGAGGTGTGAGCCACCCTCTGCGCTTTCCCCTGATGCCTCTGCAGCCCATCATGATTTGTATCAGCCGGTGGCAGGGGACAGGTGGAAGTCTGAACAGGGTGAGAAGGGGCAGTAAACACACCAAGTTCATTTTGTGGGTCCCAGGGACCTATAATATAAAATATTTGGGGACATATTTTATGGTTTCTGAGTTCCTTCATAATTTATGACATTCAGTGATTAACTAGTAGAAGACGCAGCGGCTTGCAAGTGCGGACGAATCAGGCCAGAGCCAGTCAATTTGAGGGCATAGGGGTTTCCCAGGAGTGGTGTGGTGACAGTGGGAAGCAAAAAAGCAGTATGAAGCTCCCTGCTACAGCCGCTCCCAACTAAGGTAGTCTGCATTGGCCCACCATCACCTGTGGCCTCTGGCTTGTGCCATCTATAGGCAAGCACTAAGCCTGGTCCCCAAATAAAGTGACTCTGGGTATTAGGTCCAAGTCACTGTATTAATTAGGCAGGTACTAAGCCTGGGCCTCCAGTATAAGTGTCGCTGGTTATTTAACCCAGAACACTTTACACTGAAAGTTAGGTGAGCACGAGACTCGAGCCACTGGTAATAATCTGGGCTTTAAGGCCAGGTTTTTTTAAAAGAAACACACCGGATAGGTGGGTACAAAGCCTGTGGCCACTGCAATATGCCTAGATATTCGACCCAGTCAGATGATAGCGCCCCATTAATGAGTTTGGGCTAGGCTGGTGGAGTTTCTTCTATTGTGTATGTGTGTGAAGAGCTGACCGGTTCTCACACACAGAACTCTTCCCCATTTTCCCACCAAAATTGCTCATTAGTGAATAAACAACTGACTGGCTTTCAAATAGTTTGTTTAGTTTTTGGGGAAGGGAGAAGAAGACAGGTCGAAATCTCATTGTAGAATTATTTGCTGAGGGAGAATTGTGTTGCACTTTATGCTCATTGTATGTTTCCTATGCTCATATTCCTTGATTACTACACTGTGCACATCTGCAGTTCAAAAAGTGAAGGAGTCTTATGTTCTTAAGGGAACTGGTATAGTTAGAAGTAGTTTGTGGTGTTGTTGTAGAGTGTTTAGCACTGTTTCTTTTTCTTAGATTAGATATTCATCTGTGTAGGGTGTTAGTTAGAAGCCCTATTGTGTTACAGAGTGTTAGTTAACACAACGTGGGGCAAGGTGACAAAATTTGGGAAAGTGAGTTGACGCTCTGTGTGTCTGGCTTCCCTCCTCCCTACACCGGTTCAGATGAAAACAGGATGGCTAGGCCTTGCACCTGTGATGATCGTTCAACTATCCGGTGAAGATCACTATCACCTTTAACATGTTCTCTTCCTCTTTTTCGTGCAAGTAGAGGGAGATCACGTATTAATTGCTCGTGTTTGTTCCTTTGCCACCAAATCGCCATGTTACAATCAAGCGCTAGGGTCATGCCAATTTGGAAACCTCTACTCAGGGGTGAACGGTGAGTTCCTCGTAGTGGACCACAACACCTGCCACACTGGAACTGGAACTCATTTCTGGCACACGTACTCCTGTCGCCTTCCATGAGATAAAGACCCTTTCTCATCCCCTAACATTCTTTCCTCTTTCCCAGGCTTAAACTAAAAATACATTATTATAGTATCAAATGCTATGGAGTTTTTTTTATTTCTTTAAGATATAGTTATTATATGAAAAAGAAAGCATAGCAGCAAAGAAATATCTTGGGACAAAATATTGCATCATACTGTACTTCCAACCATTCACTCAAAAGAAACCCAACCTAGAGATGGCCATTGACCAGTGATGGTTAACAACCATTAATGGT
Organism: Taudactylus pleione; assembly: GCA_031769625.1. Classification (NCBI taxonomy): domain Eukaryota; kingdom Metazoa; phylum Chordata; class Amphibia; order Anura; family Myobatrachidae; genus Taudactylus; species Taudactylus pleione. Next base: position 2,642,738 of record JAUIMM010000141.1, on the reverse strand, counting down.
TTGATTATGATGATGATGGTGGCTAGCTTTGCCATGGATGGGATACTACAAATGGTGGAAATGACCTCAGGATGTCCGATGGTAGATGACATGAGCTGTTTGGATCAGCCATGTATGGGAGTGAGCCAACAATGGTTCAAGCATCAATGGTTTTCTGCCGATGGTTAGAAATGTAGAACCATAAATAGACAATCCAGTTCCAAACCCAGCCACTGAAGTGTGCATGTCACATCCCTCATTTTACACAAAACACATTCTGATCCAAACTACCATGCCTACTTTCCACCTAAACAACACCCATTTTCCATAAACCTCATTCCTTTTGGAGTTTGTGAATCTGAATTGTCTGTCTGTGATGAGGCCAGGTGGGGGTTGTGTGGTTTAAATGAATCTGCATATGTCCTATGGAAACAAACTATACTTTTTGCCCAAGTTTTATATGTCAATAACACAAGCCACAAGAATCAGAAGGAGAGAGAGAAATTCAGTAATAAATATTTTATTGAGCCTTGTCATGCATGGACATAAAATGTGGTTCCATTCTGTAAATGAATATTGAAACATTCACAGTTTCCAAAAACATATTTAAGTCTTCTTTAAATTCTATATTAAATTATTAATAAATAATCCATGTTATTTTGCAATCATCAGGAAGAAGGGATGTGTTTAATAAATAGCAAGAAATCTAATTCATATGGACTACTCAAGACACCGTTAGTAATACACATTTGCATATAATCTGTACACAGTACAGTACTTGCATCCACCTAGTCTAAACATTGGTAAGAAAATGACACTTACTAATACCCCTTTTGCACCGGAGCTAAAACCCGGGTTATTGCAGGGTTAACCCGGGCAGCTCCTTGGTGTAAAAGGGGTGAGCGTTGGATCGCCCGGTCTAGTGACCCGGCAATCCAACCCAGGTAAATAGCAGGGTTTAACATGGGAGTAACCCGTGAAACCCTGCTGTGTGTACGGCGCACTCCGGGTCACGATGACCTGGAGTGCACTGCTAGCCGGTGATTGGTCCGGCTTCAGTGGCGCTTGGAGATGCTTCACAGGGGAGGATCGGGAAATGTTTCCTGCCCCGGGAAGGGATGCAGATATCATGGCTATACACTATGATATATCTCACACTGTATGGACACGATATCTGCTGGTTTCAGACTGTCAGATAAAATGTCTGTCGGTCTGACAGTCATTTTATCTGACAATGTATTAGTAAGCCCAGCATTAGGCCTCTGCATCTCCAAGTTGCATTAATTAATAACTAATAACTCAATTATCCCATTATCAGCAGCACAGTAACGATTTTTGGACTCCAAAGTGGTCATGACCTATTAGGATATTGCATTTTTTTCTATTTATAGGTTGGCTGGTATGTTAAATTACTGGAATATCAAATAAACTAAATAAAAAGTGCAACTATTACAAAAAAATGTATGTTTTTACAAACAAATTCTGTTATTCATAAACTGTAAATGTTGGACATTTAAATAATTTTCATGTGAGACTTCAACATTAGCGCACATTTACTTATAGAGCACAACCCCAGCTAACACTGAACAATTTTAATAAATATAATATATTTTCTTTTCTGGGTCTGGTAACAAGAAATCTTACAGAATAAATTAACTGAATGGCAAAGTGCCACCAAATTAAATACTTATAAATTACATATACAGTAGTTGCATTGCAGATACAAGTCTTACAGACGTCATCACACAGATGATCCTGGGCCAATGTATATGTGACATGGCTGCCAAATTGCTTGTATTCCATCATATATTCTCGGTAGCAGTCTTATTTTGTAGTGCTTCTTTCCTTAACCTAAAAAGAAAAAACATATATTATTATATTTTGGATGGATAAAAAGCCCTCATCAGCCAATACTGCAATATTTTTCACTGGTATCTATATATGGACATTTATTACCATTTATGAGTATATCTGTGGGATCATTGGGACGCTTTTGGTGCTGGAGAGCCCCTAAGAGTTTGCAGTGAAGGGTCTGAGATCATAAATACACTGGAGCGTGATCATAAAGGCCCCCATCATACAATCCTGCCAACATCACTACAGCTGGAAGGTCTAATGAGGTAAACTATTTTCACTTGGACTTTAAAACAGGATGATGAGCAGAGCAGGATTAAGGGGGGCGGGGGCTCTCCCAGCCATAGCTGCTCTGACCCAGCTCTGACACTCCTATCTGGGGACGATCCTGCCCATCTCCAGCCTCTGCCACCAGCAGCAGCTCTCCCATCAGCAGCTTGGCAACAGTTGTCGCTCTGATAGAGCTGCTATGGCAGCGGAGGCTGGAGAGGAGCAGAATCGGTCCCCAGGCTGCCTGAGAGGAGGCTCTGGAGTCTGTCCCCGCTACAGGAGTGTAGGCAGGCTGGACCTGCGCTGATGCTGCCTCATGGAGGTTCGGAAGCACACACAGCGGGCAGAGCCAGGGTGTGCCCTTCTGCCTTAAGTGTCCCGAGGCCCTCAAAGTCTTAACCTGACCCTGATGATGAGGATAATGTGATTGGGCCCAATACAAATAAACTATTCTCTGTGCAGATAACATGTACCTGTATGCTTTGCTGATATAAAGAAAACTAAGGTGTAAATAAAGCATATGATTAAAGTTTTTAATTACTTAACCACACAATCATTTTTAGACTTAAGATTAGAATATGGTGTTTTCAAAAGACTGAGTTACCAGTTTGCTGAAAATGACTGGCTCCCAAGGGGGTGCATTGATCTTATAAAGTAATAAAATATACCCCATAACCTCATACATATTTATATATAGCCATCAAATAGACTGTGGTGCACTATACACTGTGTGGTAAAACTATGGGTTAAAAAAGGGAGGCAAAATGTACATCTCCTACAAGCCACAAAGTATCTTGAATCTATTTCATAGTGTCCATTCTAGAACCCTGCACCTGTCACAATCCTCTTTTCTGTCTGGGGTGTCGCTCTCTTTGCTGGTGCTTCTAGCATGTTTGTTGCATTAGCTGAGTGTGCTGGAAACACCAGAGCAGAGAGCGACACCCCAGGCCCGAAAGAGGTACTGCACGTGTTGTGAAAGGTGCAGGGTGCTAGAATAAACACCATTTCATGTTACATTACGCATTGAACGCACCAGTTCCATGCTGTTGCAGTACAACTGTGGCATTAAAGGTTAATCCTATAGTTAAAGAGCAGGTAAACCTACCTGATCTCCGCCATCTTCTGCACAACCCAGGGAAATTTAGGTTTGGAGCAAAGAATCTTTCCTTCCTTTGTGATAAACCTGAATGGAAAACATATAGTTAGAAAATGCCATTTATGTACAGTATAAGCAAATAACACATATGGAGGATAGATACGCACACAATGGGGCTTATGTAAACTTAGCAATTCAAAAAAAAGGAGCAATCCATGTTGCAATACAAGGGGTGCAAATCTATTTATCTTTTGCATGCAGGTTAAATACTGATCTTTTTTGCATGTAGTGGACAAATACTGGGCAGCTCTGATTGTACACAGACAAATAGGAAGGACACGCCCCTTCCAACTCTAAACCTCTCTGTTCATTTTTAAATGTGTTGAGTATTTGTCAGTTTGCCTTTAACTCCAATACTCACATCACAGCTTCCACACATGGAGGATCTGCCTTTTGGATGAGAAAATCTTCGAGGTGAGTCTTAGGTTTGGCAGAGGAGACCCGGGTACAGCAGCTGCTAAACTTGCCAGTGTCTAAAAATAATGACCATAAAGAGAAACATTTCAGAGAACTAGAATAGACGTTTCTACAAAGACAAAGCAATCTGTTGAGTGGACGTGACATAAATTCACATTTCTAACGATAAAAATGAACTGTAATGTTAGATATTACTTTCTTAACTAAAGAGAAGTATAGCAGAAAACAAACTAAATGAAAGCAATACAAGCATGCTAGGCATATAGACACCAAGCCGTTTTATAAATAAACCATTACATTTACTGTACAAATGGCATAAATGTTGCCCCCGTTTTCTGGGAGGGACGAGGCCAGGGATGGACGCAGATTCCTGGCCTCTGAAGTGGCCAGCATCCGGTCAGTCTGCAGGAAGCTTCAGCCTGACTAAAGGAGCAACCATCGGTCACAATGGTTGCGATGGTGCTTGCAAATACAGCATGGAGGTGTCTGACACCTCCTCCAGCATTTGCATTAAGATGGTCGGAATTGTGCACCGCTTGTGTGTGGTTCTGCAATTCCGTCCATCTCTGAATCAGGCCCTATGTTTCTCTACAACAGAATTAGTCAATAAAAATTAACATTGTTAGATTTTTTTGACTGCCAAGTAATTTACAAAAATAAAATTGCAGTTACTGAACAATAAAGTGTGACTGTAAATATAATGAGGAATACTAAACACTAGTGGGTGGCACTAGACAAAGTGGGATAGAATGAGGAGAAGTTTGCAGGTTACAAGAATTACTGTATGTACTTTACATGGTAGTGTTTATTTTAATTTTTTTTTATTGTTAGACCCTTGTTCTAGTTAGAGCAGTCTAGTGTCTCTTCAGGGGTCCCTTATCCTTCCTGCACAGCATAATGCTTGATGCAAAACCATCAAAGTGACCCTTTGATTCCCCACTTACCAGCTGATACTGTGACAATTGCGGATGCAATGAGGAGTGCCAGGCACAGCATTGTCTTCACTGAGCACATGTTTCTGGATTGCCTTTTGGTCTTTTTGGTCTGGGTCCTCCTCTCTTGCAGACAAAAGCAGCTGAGCAGTGTGATGCCCACAGTAAGTTATCCTCTTTTAAAGTCCCAAAATGAGGAACTTAACAAGGGAAATGTTTTGTCATTTCCATGTAACTATTGCTGCATCAGCACAGGCAGGTGGATGAGACATGACACATCACGTTGTATGATATTGCACAGTCTGATAATCAATGCTTCTTTTCTATAAAAAAAAAAAGCTGGTACTCACCTAAAGTTACAGGTTGATAAACAATTTGTAGTAAATTCCCCATTCTGGATAAATGTGCAGACTCCTATGTGATTGATTTTACTGATTTATTCCTGTTTCTGGACCACAAGAAAATAGCACTGAAAAGAATAAACCTGTTATGTAGTTGCTGGTTATCGGACAACACCAGTAATATTTTTGTGATCATTGTAATATTTCTTTATTATTGCTATCCATAGGACATACAGTATGTGATACATATAAGCCAATTTGCGGTACAGTACCTCTGTGTAATAATCTGTGGTGGGTACTCTCTCTCTCTCCACTTTATCTCTTTCCAACACTTAGAGGGGTATTCAATATGGGAGCGAAAGGTCCGCGCTGGACTTTTCGCTCCACATCGGAGATTTTCCTGGGATAAAGTATCGGCCGCGCGCCTGCTTTATCCCCGTATTCAATATAAAACCTACGAAAACGGGAAGCTGCGAAGTGGGATTTGCGTAAAAAAATGAAATTTTCCTGGAATAAATTGTAGGACCCCCCTAAAGTTGTAAAGACATGGGAGATCACTATGGGTACCCCCGTTTTAGCCTGCAAATGAAAGTCGGGGTTTTAAATAGCCGCAGCAGGTGTTTTTTCCCGACATTGAAGAAGTGTTGCAGAAGAGCACTTAGGGTTTTTTTTTCATTTTTTTTAAGTGGTCCCATCAAATTTGGGGTACATGAAAATGGGTACTAGCATATTTTTATGTCCCTAAAGTAAGTTTTTAAAAATTCTGCAACTATGCACCTGCCGCTAATAGCCTCTTCTAGAAAACACCTGCCGCATACTTGCAGAATAGCCCTGAACCTACTTCCCTATTTTTAAACACTTTTTTCCCAATTTTTTTTTTTCACCCCAATTTTAAAATAAATTTTTTGGGGTGTCCCTATTTTTTTTTTAAACTTTTTTTGACACAGTTATTTTTAAAATGTCATTCCCAGGGGTGCAGGCTATTTTTTTTAAGCCTGCACCCCTAAACCCCAATTCTGCCCTTTTTTTCGCAACCTATTCAGTGGTAAAAAGTTATCCCCGTCCATATTGAATACCCCTATTAGTCCAACTCCCCCTGTGTTTGAAAAATGACAGTTAGGAACTGATTGGTTGGTACTTTATCTATTTGCACTTTATATCTCTCCAAGCCTTAGTACATCTTCCCCTGTGTTTGAAAAATTACAGCTAGGAGCTGATTGGTTGGTACTTTATCTCCATTCATTTTATCACTCCAAGGCTTAGTACATATACCTCTATAAGGTTTATCAAATACATTCTGAATTCTCCCAAGAACAGTTCCTCCAATGTTGTAATTAGTAAAAGGTCTTTGGAAAAGTGCTTTACTGATGATGCTAAACACTGCGCCTGAGGAAAGTCTATCTACATAATAGAGTTTTCTTTTTGTTCCAGAAACAGCTCTTTGCAAATCCTTCCCTTTTGTGCATGTTCTGAAGGGCAAAGGGGGCCTCCACTACAGTAATAACAAGATATTCCTCTCCATAACCCCCTGAAATTTTGTTGTAGGGCAAGTTACCCCCATGGACAGGGGTCTTAAAGACCTTTGACCCTTTTACTTAGCCTAAAGAGGTGGCAAAGTTGCCCCTCCGGTGGTCTCAATCTTGTAAATTATCCTGACTTATGAGAAGCCCCATTAATTCTCATCACACCACTAGTAACTAGTAAGGGGCATGTTGTTTCTTGTGCACCACCCCATAGGTGCACCAACCCTGCACCGACCCGCCATGGACTGGTTTTCCCCATGCTCATGGTTTTCTTATTATAGTGGAAACCAGCCCTGGCTTGTAGTGATGTAAGTTGAGGGCCCCTGTTTTGCAGTGTGGATCATTTGTTCCTTAGAAATTAGTGCAGCTACCGACGTGTCCTTATACACTGAGCGTCTTTGCGACTTATGGCGCTAGATGCCCGGCACGACTGAGAAGCTCCAACTAGAAATTTACCATATCTTGTATTAAATTTTGCTTCTTAGTCACATTGCAAACGCAGCAAAAATCACTCACAGTACCAGTGACGCTCGGCTGTCACATTAATCACACAGGAATTGATAAACACATATACAAAGTTGCAGATGAAGGAAAAAGGAACATGCCGCATGGACAAGTCACGGCTGCTGGCATAAGAGCCCTTTTTACACAGATTCAGACTTAGGGGTAAATCCAATTAGGTGTGAATTGCAAGATGTGAGGTGCGAGTTGCAGTTTTTTATGTGAATTTCCAAAGCAATCAAATTAGCAACTCGCACTGAACCAGTCAGAGTGAATTCGCATATTTCTATTTGCACCTCCCTGAGGGTGAGGGATGGAAGAGAGAATCTTTATTTTAAGGTTAAACTGTTGGGACACCGTGCTGAACCCCTTGGACGCCCCCTTAATGACTAATTGGGCAACTGGAAGATTCCAATTAACTTAATTAGTCTAATATTTACATGCCATTTTTTGGGGTTAAAAAATGGCCTTAAATCCCACAAAATTAACTTTTCCATTAGTTTAGACACCCCAAATTTAATTACAATATTTTTTAAATTTGAAATTTTTTATTGTTTATTTCTTTAAAAAAAAAATATTTTTCACTCAAAGTAATTTTTTTGTATTTTTTATTGAATTTGTTTAAGATTAACAAAATAGTTTACCTTTTATAATTTTTTTAGATTTAAAAAAAACAAACACTAATCAGCCATTTCACACCAGTTAAAAACATTCAGTACTTTCCAAATGCCCACAAACAGCCTTTTATACAGGCCTGCTAATGTCTGAGACTGACTACCTAACAAAGGCCCGGACGGGCCGATACGCATAGGAGCACCTGCATCCATCACATTTGCACCTCCCTGAGGGTGAAAGATGGAAGAGAAAATCTTTATTTTAAGGTTAAAATGTTGGGACACCATGCTGAACCCCTTGGATGCCCCCCTTTATGACTAATTGGGCAACTGGAAGATTCCAATTAGCTTAATTAGTCTAATATTTACATGTCATTTTTTGGGGTTAAAAAATGGCCTTAAATCCCACAAAATCAACTTTTCCATTAGTTTAGGCACCCCAAATTTAATTACAGTAATTTTTAAATATGACATTTTTTTATTGTTTATTTTTTTTTTTTTACATTTAATTTTTCACTCAAACTTTTTTGTATTTTTTATTGAATTTGTTTAAGATTAACAAAAAAGTTTGCTTTGTATTATTTTTTTAGATTTAAAAAAAAAACACTAATCAGCCATTTGACACCAGTTAAAAACATTCAGTACTTTCCTAATGCCCACAACAGCCTTCTATACAGTCCTGCTAACATCTGAGACAGACTCCCTGACGAAGGCCCGGATGGGCCGATACACGTAGGAGCACATACATCCATCACATACTATTGCAGAGTGACCCTTTATTCAGCTAAAGCTCTGAAGCACCCAGTCAGATGAATTGGACCACAAACTCCTATTGCAAGCGCACCTGCGCTCACGTGACTGTCATCACGAGTACCAGGAGAGAGACTACAGAGGCAACAAGCAGTGGACAGCGCTTGTTGTGAAGACAGACACAGGTGGACATTGGGACGCCAGGAGAACCAGAAGGTAAGACTCTGCAAGAGGAGGGGGTGCCTGGCGGTGGATCCTTGGTGGGCTTAAAACTGGTGACATCCCCTCCCCAGGCTACAGCTGCATCTCAGAGATACAGTATCAGGAAGTAGCTTACACACAGGCAGAACACTGATTTTGGGAGACAGGTTTCTATTGGTCAGTCCCGCCGCCTGCACATCAGTCCACTGGCCAGCACATCCTAGGGGTACCCCACTAAAGACCAACGCTACTTTGCAGCAAAAACGATCACTTTAGCAGGAACCTCTGCACACAAATATATCTACAAGACACTTTCATCTATAAGAGCTGTGGGACACCACTCTCTAAAAGGATATCAACACACAATATCTCCTGATATTCCAATACTGATTACTGACTTTTACCATATGAATCCAGCTATAAATTTTTGCTTTGGATTTTTTGTTGGATTTTATGTTTTTGTTTATTTCATTTTTATTTTTGTGTATTTTATTTTATTTCATTTATTCTTTTATTTGTTCATTGAGATTGATTCAGTTTAATTACACTGTCCATTGACCTTTTATGGCCTCACGTTTGAGACAGACCTCCTTTTAAGAGACGTCCTATATTCTTGTATTTTACTTATATCAGAAAAGATTTGATTCCATGCATTTGTTTCTGGTTCATGTGTATATAGCTAAGCACCCATTACTCACTTATTTGTATCAAAGATTTACAGGCGCAGTCTGCATTAATTATTCAATTCAGTTTTACGGAAGGTCACTGGGGTACCTTTGTTTGCAATTTTTGCTGTCTACCTGTTACTCTGTATCAGTGAGCGTGAGGTGATATACTGTTGTATTTTTATTACGTTATACCTTTTTCCTTGCGGTTAGGGGTATGGACACTTTTGCCATAACTGACAATAACTAAAAATGACTAGATTACATATGAACAAAATGGCAGCAGAATGAGTAGCGGTGGGTTGAGGATGGTGCGTTGATTGTTCTGTGTGGTGTGGTTGGGATAAAACTGGCAGGGGCACGAAGAGGGAAGGGGGCGGGTACTAATAACCCTCCCTGGCTTGTTTGAGCAGTACCGTGTCAGCCTCTAAGAGGGAAAACTAATTTTACTTTTGAAGGGGCGTGGCCATGCTTTGCCATGCCCTCCTCTGTACCCGGGTCCACGGCCATTCTCTACAGCCCTGACAAGTGGGAACACTTAAAAAGTCAAGTTATGTTGGAAAAAGATCATTGGGCCTGATTCAGACCCACTCGCGAGCGGCTGTCCGCTCGCAAGTGGGTCGATGGTCTGCACTGAGCATGCGCACGACGGAGGGAGCTCCGTCGTGCGCATGCGCCAGACGCGACGAGCGAAGGACTTTCCTTCGCTCGTTGTGTCTGATCAAAGGGGGCGTGCTGTCGATGTTGATTGACAGCACGCCCCCTTTGGTGGGCGTGCCGGGGGCGTGCCTCCCAGATGGGGGCGTTCCCAAGGGAACGCCTACCGTCAGAAGCCGGCCCACTGACATCACTAGTGATGTCAGTGGGAGTGATTTTGGCTCTGATAGAGCCAAAATCACTCCGGGTCTTGCGGTTGAGAAACTCAACCGCAGGCTCCGGCTCGCAGTGGCGATGGTCGCGATGGTCAAGACCATCGCGGCCATCAACCTGCACGCTCGTACAGGCTGTGGGTGGTGACCCACAGCTATACGATCGTCCAGGAGGACTCTCCATAATTATGGAGGACGGCCCTCGTTCAGAGCGAGCGCTCTGCAAAGAGTGTACGGGTCTGAATGAGGGCCATAATTTCAAGGCTAAATGCATAGTGAATGCTTTGTGGAACAGTTTTGAACATTCTGCATATAACTGCTGGATGTGTTTTACCTGGACAACTCTTCTCATTACGCACAAATGTGACATACTGAAAACTGTGGCATACTGTAGCTGATTTTAATAGTAAAGGAGTGTTTAGCATTTCAAAGAAAGTAAAAAAAAGTATCACCTACAGTAAAACTCTAATTTACGGTCTTTCCTGAAAAACTGTAATAAGCAAAGAGAAAAGTGAATCTGAGATCTTTTATATTGCTGAAAACAAGAAGCCAAAGGCAAGTGTACAGATGTGTGACTCATACTTTTGTTGTTTCCTCTCCGGGAGAAGCCCGGAGAGGAGATGCGGGAGAGAGGTGATGGGGGTGAGGTTAGACTATTCGCTTAATTTTATTCATATGTGCGTGTTGCAAATCACGCACATTTGAATAGGGGACGGGACCAAGTGATGCAATTATAATACAATTGCGTCACTAGGCCCAGTCCTCTCCTCAAGGACCGCGGATTCCTGGTATTACTGTTCCCATTCTGCCCACTTCACTAGGAAGTGGGCGAGATGTGGGAGGAGTACCTACTCTTCCGAGGGGTGCGGGGGGCTACCTGTAAATTGGGAGCCTCCCACAGGTGTTGGGAGAGTAGGCAAGTATGGTGGGACTTTATTATGTCTTGGCTTAAGGCCATTAGTGATACCCCTGGCTCTATATGAGCCAATGGACCTTGTAGTGATGGAGACTGCCACTAGGTGGAGCCGCAATGCACCAAAAAAGGGAAACGCCAACAACAGAAAGGCAGTTCTGTGGTTGTACATGCACAGTAGAGTTTGAGAGACACCAAGGAGCAGAGCAAGAGACGGGGTGAGGTGCTGCAGGTCTGAGGAAAGAGCCTAAGCAAGTGGAAATGCTGAAGTGGTGCCAAGTAATGGTGTGATAGGGACCACTGCAGAAGTTCCAGTAGGGTGAGTCTGAGATCTGGTGACAGTGTGTCAACACTCAGAGCCGCAGCTGAGATCTGTGGAGGCTGTGTGGGTAAATGCTGATAAAGGGAAACATCCCTATTGAGAGCTATTGAGACCTATTGAGAGCTATTGAGACCTATTGAGAGCTATTGAAAGCGATTGAGACTTATTGAGAGGATATTGAGATGCCGCTGTTTGCAAGCATGCTGGTATGCATGAAAAAATGCGCAAAGTACCGCTTTGCGATAAGAGCGGTCCTTTGCGAATGAGGGACTTCCAGGTCTATGACCCAGAAGCCTCTCTAGTGTCATGCTGCGCATGTGCAGAAGAGCACACACGCCGCGGGGGGTGCTGGGAGGGATCTCCCGATAGAAGCGTTACCCACTGCAACCAAGCCCCGGAGTGCATCACATTCTGGGGCTTGGAGCACATGAGAAATGCGGTCAAAGCCGCATTTTTGGTTTTGACCGCATTTCTACCTTTGCTGCATCCTGCCCATAATGTGATATATGTCTTCTTTGAGCTACTATTAAACAAATGACTAATGGTGCGTACACACGGTTAGATATAACAAGACGATAAGAATGATAACGATATTGATCATATTGTTATCGATCATATCGTCCTGTTTTTGGGCCCTTCCAACCCCCAAACGATGGTCGATGCGCGGGCACAGATGGTCGATATTGCTATCGACCATGGCCCGTGCATACAGGCAAACCTGGTCGATATCGACCAGGTTAGCCTGGTTACTATAGGGACCCGCGATCATTGATTGCGGGTCCCTATAGTAACCAGGCTAACCTGGTCGAGATAGTAGTTTGGGGGTTGGTGCATGCGCTGGATGTTCGATATCGAACATCCAGCACATGCAGGACGATCAAGGAACGATATCTGATCGTTATCTGATCGCTCCGTGTACGGAGCTTTAGTCTAAAGCTGTGTACACACTACACAATGTAAAAATGGTTTCTTTAGAGCATCCCCTACATAAATAATGTGTATTATAATAGTGTATGTTTCTATGACTATAAATATAGAAATTCTTAACAAAGTCTCAACCACTTGTAAATTGAGTCAAATTAAAAGTGCATTTATTTATATAAAAAAAATGATAAAAATAATAATACATACTGTATATAGTGGCTATCCAATACTAATGAATTATTTTGGTGTTCCTAATATCGGTATACAAATGCGACAGACAACAAATAACATGTACAGCTCTAGAAAATATATAGAGAGAGCATAAATATTAAAGTATTTTCCTAAAACTTATATAAAAGGAAGGATGGAAAATCAAGGATAATGATGATGGGACTTTGTGTCCAAATTAGCATAAAATGGGTATAGCTTTACCCCTTTTAATAGTCATGGATACATTTCCAAATTTTGGGTTATTCCGCTCCTAAATGTGTTAACAGAATATGTTCAGTTTGTTGTCAGAGGAGACAACGAAAACAAGTAACTGTACTCATCCTGTCGTTATTCAGCCATTCACTCATTGGGACTTACTTCTCTGGCAGGGGTCCCCAAGTAGTGACCAGTGATGTGCGGTGAGGTCAATGGCTGGGGAGGCACACATGGATATGGGTCTGAGTGCTGGGAGCCTGTCTCACCCCCTACTCACTGTAACTCTCCCCTCACTACACTAAGCACTAAATACTGCATTGCACTGCCTGGTCACATGACACATCCAAGGTGTCCATCAGTACACAAGGCACGCCACCCATACTCAGAGGCATGCCTCTATTAGCTCGCTTTCTGTGCAGCTTGCTGCCTGAGGTGTGGCCCCATCCCCCAGCTCTGCAAGCAGTGCCTGACTATACAGAAGCAAGGATCTCTTGCTGCCTTTTCTCTCATCTCCCTGCAGTAACAGGGAGCTACACAAAGCTGGTGAGTGTGGACTATAAAAATGATTACAATAAACAAAGAAGATGTCTATAAGTTATAAATATCTTCTTTGTATTATTCTAATCATTTTTATATCAAACCTCAGAAGTATGACAGGGGAGGCACTGCCTCCCCTGCCTACCCTGACCGCATTTCCCTGGCAGTGATTCCTTTTGTGAGTGGTATAAATGGGAGAGTGTTGTGTTGTAATGCCTTCCTCCTTTCAGGATGATTGGAGAAGGCTGGAGTCAGCCGGTAGACATTCAATGCTGATGGTTATGGCTCTCTATGGTTAGCGTGACAATCAATTTCTCCTTATCTACATGTTTCACCTGACTGAGCAGTCTTTCTCAGGATAGTGACACATGTGGACAACATCCGCCCTGCCCAACCGCTATGCCACGCCATGACGCTCGCACGGCCCCCCATGCCACGCCATGACCCCACACACCCCCCTACTGTGCCCATAGCGGACAGCCAGAAAGTTGGCAAGTATGAGTGGTGTCATTGTGGGATTACAAAGGACAGCCAGATCCTGCTTTCCACCCAACCAACCAGATGCAATGGTGGTGGTGACTCGTAAGTGAAATGTGTACAACTGTACTATAAAGTAATAAACTGTTATAAAAGTTGTCATTTGCAGGGGGAGGGGGCATAGTAAAATTGCTAGGATGTAGAAAAAAACAATTACGTATCACTGCGATCTGTGGAGCAGCTGTCTGTTATTGTTTTGTAAAGAAAACACATGTTTAAAAATAACCTGCTGGTTATTGTAGTTCCACACCTGCTGCTTCATTAAGCTGTGAGTTGGATGTGGTCCAAAAAGCTTTTCTATCTGCCTGGGTTGGTTTTGCAGAAAAAGCAAAAGCAAAGGTTTTGTAGTACTACACCTGGTGATTTACTAAGCTGTAAGTTTGGTGGTGGACCAAAAAAAAAAAAAAAGAAAAAAAGCTCTGTGCAAATAAGTTTTGATATTTGCGTGAGCGAATACTAAGCTAAGGTAAGCAAGAATCCGCTTCCCAGCCCAAATCTCTGTGCAGACGGAGGATGTAATAAGAGCCTTGGTGAATGTAGCAGAAGCACAGGAGGAGAATACCCATCTTCTCTGAGGAGATTGCTCAAGAGAGACAAGACAAGGAGGCTTCAGCTACACCCACGCTGCTCACCATATGTGGTCCAGCCTTGTCGGAGCAGCTTAAAGAAAAGGTAGATAAAGAGTGTGAAGCTCTGCCATAAAACCTGAACCAGAGTACTGTTTGGGAGAATAAACCTCCGCAAGCTATATGGATGAGGAAAAGGCAAAGCAAGCTACACAAATTCCAACACAGAACCAGTTCCTCCCATCATTTGTTGATGAGAAATTGGGTAAAGGTGCCCCATCTCCCAACGAGGATTCAGATTGGTCAGGGCTATGTAACTTGTTTACATTGAGAGTCTTTGGCTGAGGCCACCTTGTAGATTCTTCCTTAGTGAATGTCTATTAAAATGTCATTGAAATAAATCGGTTCGGGAAGGCCGATAGGCCTGCAAAAGGTATTGCATATTATATCTTGAAAAATTATTTGCTGTTTAGAATTACTAAAGTTTAAGATACAATTGTATAACAATTGTTGGTGCCACAAATCCATGTATCACTCATACTTAAAGTTGCCTACACACACATCTGTGTGTGAGACACTTGGGAGAAGACAAAACCCAGGAATGTATATTAGTCAGGTTTTACTGGCCAGGGGTGTATGAGGCGATAATGAAGTTTTGCTGGACATGTCCGGTATGTTTGAGAACATGTCCAAAGACAGACTATTGGGCCACACTAGTTCCCATTACTGTGGTACAGACCTCGTTCAAGCATAATAGTATGGATTTGGTAGGTTCATTAGAAAAGTTGGCCAATGGTGATCACTATGAGCTGGTCATAGTGTATTATGCTACCAGGTATCCTGAAGCTCTCCCTTTGCATACTATTAATCTAATACAATAGTAAAATAACTCCTTCTGTACAACACCCTGTTGGATATTCCCAAAGATTCCCTACGCTTTTTGATGTCACATCTAATGATAGAGCTGTGCCGGTTGATGAAGAAATGTTGTACACATTAGTATACCACCCACAAACTCGACGAGAACATTGTAATAGAACCCTCAAGCATATGGTGAGAAAGGCAGTAGAGCAGAAAAAAATGGGACTGGGATGTGTTGTTACCCTTCTTAATATTCGTAGTGAGAGAGGTGCTACAAGTGTCCACACGGCTTATCCCCTTTAAATTGTTGTATGGCACACATCCAATGTGATCCAATTTGTGTCCCAGCTGTATGACATGTTGGGGAAGATCACCCAGCTGGTATAGCAGCATACAGATGTGTTCTCATACACTCGGGGGTCTATTTACTAAGCAGTGTTAGGAGACAGAGTGAAAAGTGATAAGAAAGTGATAAGGTGCCAGCCAATCAGCTACCAACTGTCATCTCACAGTCTGTGTTTGAAAAATGACAGTTGTGAGCTGATTGGCTAGCACCTTATCACTTTCTTATCACTTTTCACTCTGTCACCTAACACTGCTTAGTAAATAGACCCCTTAGCCTTAAAACACCATATGGCGCGAGCGGCCTGCACAAGTAAGCCGCCAGGTCTTGTGCTACTCTGCTTGTGCCAGGCATCTTTTCCACTGACAATGTGAGCAATACAAATAAAGTAGTATGATCAGTCAGCTGTAATTAGGACCTTACGACCGAGTAACAAAGTTCTTGTCCTGGTACCTGCACAAGAAAGTAAACTCTTCACTCATTGGCAGAGGCCATATATCCTGGTTCATACCACATTGATGTCACAAACTCCTAATAAGTTAATTTTGAATATTTGTAGAGACCACAAAATGGCTGCTGAATAAAGTAAGGTAGAACATACATTTTAATTTAAGGTACATGTCAATTTATTATGTTATATTGGTTTTAGATTAAAGTATATTTTTCAATTCACAAGTAAAGTGTTGCTGATTTATACCATCGGAAAATTTCTATTAAAACTTGAAGGACCAGTTGATTGTTATCTATTCTAAGCTTTCTATAGGGCTAGTTTATTGTCATGTATTGTTACTATAAGAATTACCGGAGAACTTTGGAAACCTGAGATAATTTTTTCCACACCCGATAAAATGAATGAGAAATAATGTAATGTATAAAGTATTAGGACATGAGACATTTCACCATTACTTATAGGCTTACTGTATGTCTACTAAAATTGGTGTAGGTAATTTGTCACCTCCTTAAAATTTAACATATATGGCAGAATACAGTATACTCCATTTGAATGAATTTTTAAAAGTAAACCTGTTACCGCTTTGACCCGGCAAGTACAGACTAATCCTGTGGAATGTGGAAGTTTGGTAAACTTAAAGCTTTTTTTAAACAGGACAATAATTTTGCAAAACAGATGTGAAACTGTCAGATGTTCATTTTCCTATTACTTGAGATCCGGCCTCAGAATATCTAAAAAAAACCCTACTGAGTGTGACTTTATTGACTTAATGCTATCTGCTGACAAGTCTTCAGTGAAAGCCCAGTATTTCTTGTTAAATTTGCTGATCTAGAGAGAGTATCTCATTGACTGTAAAGACCGCAGATTTGTGAATGACTATGGTGAGACATTTCAAGCCATTATGTAGAAGTGAGAGAGGAAACTTAGGAATACAAATGATTTCATTTGAAAATTCACTTCTAATTATCTGGATGGTAAATGATTTTTACAGAACCAAAATTACTGTACAACTACCAGATACCCAGGTGTGAATTTATCAAGTAGTGATTTGTGCAAACTGGCTTTTATAGTCTTAATTTTGTGCAATTTTCAAGTCACAGGATTTGTTGCAAAACCACTAGAAAATCACTGAAAAGTAGCTTGTTTCAAACATGACATGGTGCAAATCGCCATCCTGATTTTTCTACATAAAAAATTTAAATCACCGGTTACAATACCCTGCACTTACAGAAACTGCGGGATAAGCCGACCGAATGAACGCCCACAAGATGTGGTTATGACAACTGAGATATTGTGCCTCACATTCTTTGCAAAAAATTAAATAAATAAATGTTAAAAACTTGTCCCTTTATGAATGGGCCACACTACTTACAGTAACATTAATACCGAATCTCTAGAGTGGTCTAGTCATGCCCGGGACCATAATAAGCAGCCTTGTCCCTTTGCTGGTACCCCTCAGTAATGGGTACCAGGATTAGAAAAAAAGGTATATTTACTATATTTAGTATATTTATGCTAATGTGTACTACCTGTTGAATAAATAAAAATGATTGTACCCCCTTAGCAATATTAAATAATATCAGACCCTTCTAATGAATTAAATTCAAAATGTGTGCCCATTTATGAATTAAAATAAATATCATTGCCCCTTATGGATTAGTATAAATACATGTGCCCCCTTATGGATTAAAATTAATATTAGTGCCCCCTTTATTTTTGATACTATTATTTGCAGCATTATAATGTTAATACTATATCTAAAGTAGCCCCCATTATTTCTGTAGTGTAGTGGTTATTGCTTACCTTTTTTCTTCATTTCTTATTCTGACATGGCCCACAATGTGGACTGCTCTATAGATCTTGCAGACACAAATTCAAAAGCTTTGTCATGCTCGCCTACTTTATAGATGGGCAGCCATTCAGGAGCAGTCTCCCGTTATTCACAAGGGGAGATAACTCCTGATTGGTTGTTCAATCTATAAAGTGGGCAGACTTCTTGGTTTTTAACCGTACCTCCCAAGTGTCCTGATCTCAAGCTCCATGTCAGTGGTCAACAACCTAGCACGGGTGCCAGCAGCATCATTTTTAAATTGGCATGTGGAAGGTTCGAAAGATTTACCAGCTTGGAACGGTATATACATTCCAGACTTAAATTTAGGCCTCAATATTTTATAATTAAATGAGCAATGTGTTTATTTTTTCAGATACTAGTAGCATACAACACCAATAAGCCTCAAATGACCAACACATATAAAAGCTTATATATTGGTCTTGCAGGCTGCCACCAACTCAAAGGATTCTTGAAAATGTACTCCTAGCCAGCCAATATGCATTGGATTATAACATAACCATCCTCCATCCCAAGTAATAAGGATAACATGCACCCAGAGTCTAAATCCATGGTAACACCTGTACTCCATCCAGAGGGAGTTGTGTACCACAGCACTGCCACTGCTCCTGATACCACCTGCGGAGCCATGGCATACCCTTAGAATTACATACATAGCATGCTGATGCAAGCACACGCGCAGCATCAACTCATATGTGCAGGGTCGCCCATAGGGGACACATGGCAGGGTCCCAAAAGTTTTGGGGGACCTGGCTGGGCTGTCACTGCCTAGGTGGCAAGACCCAAGAACGCCCCCACCCCTGGCACTGCACTGTCACCTGTCAGTAAAATCACATGCAGTACGGTCAGCACCAGTGGTGGCTGCCCCTTTCCCTCTTCTACAGTCTCTCCTTACCTCTGGGTGCCAGCCTGTCACTCACATAAGAAGTTTCTACCCCCCACATGTGTAGGGGAAGGGGGTTAATGAGTGCTGATGTGTGGCATAATGTATTTGGGACACAGCTGTATGGAATATAAATCATTTAAGCTAAAGACATGTGGCATAAATATGTATTAGGGCACTGATGTATGGCTAAGCTGTGTGGCATATAAATACTTTGGGGTACTGATGCGTGGCATACTGTATTAGGGGCAAAGCTGTGTGGTATATAAACACTTTGGGGTACTGATGCATGGCATATGTATTGGGAACATTGTGTGCCATAATTATGAATTGGAGGCACAACTATGTGACATTCAATAAATTTGGGGCACAGCTGTGTGGCATATTATGTAATGGGGGCATTGATGTGTAGAATAATTATGAATTTGGGACACAGCTGTGTGGCATACAGTTAATTTGTGGCACAGATGTGTGGCATATTATGAATTGTGGGCAGCGGTATGAGTCACATTATGATTTTGGGCTTTGGGTAATTCTGTATAGTATAATATGAATTTGGGACACATCTGTGTGGCATATTATAATTTGGGGGCACTGATGCATGCAATACTTTGAAGTTGAGGGAGCTGGGGCGATAGGATGAAATGCTGCATAAGGCACCTAGAAATCTTGCACCAGCCGTGCTGATGCCTCAGGGTAAGCAGCTGCTGTAGACCACTGACTATAAGGGTTGAGGGCTGTGGACCAGCAGAGTTGTTGTTGCCGGCAAGAGCCAGCAAGTTATACTCAGTGTTCCCCGCTCGGCTGACCAGCCTCCACTCTCCCTCCCCTGACCACACACAAGAAGCTCCTACAGCTTTTCCCAGTAGCCATCTCTCCCAGTTCCTCCTCTCTGCATGTTTTAAATAGTATTTTATTACTGTTATGGAATCCTAGACTGTTCTGTGTAAACCCCTAAAACCCAGGCTAGTGAGGTGTTCCGCCACTAACAGCCACCCGCTGTTCCCTTAGAACTGGAAGATGTTCACTGGTACTTCAGTGGCTGCCTGGACCTAATACTCAAAGTAGTAGAGGTTTACACTGGTTACATTCGGAAGCCAGAGAATAGTGGAAGATACTGGAAACTGGGAGAAAAGTCAGTAGTATAGCTAACAAGCCGAGGGTGGGGCTATAAGAGCCGATGGTGTGGCTTTGAAAGCCGATGGTGCGGCTAAAGCCGGTAGTACAATTGAAGAGTTGATGCAGTGGCTTGGAGGCTAGTGATGCGGCTTTGAGAGCCGGTAGTGTGACTGGAAAGCTGGTAGTGAGATGTGGATTTGAGCTGGTAGTGTGGCTGGAGAGCCAATGGTGAGATGCAGCCTTGGGAGACAGTAGTGTGGCTGGAGAGCCAATGTTGAGATGCGGCTTTGAGATCCGGTAGTATGGCTGGCAAGCTGGCAGTGAGATGCGGCTTTGAGCCGGTGGTGTGGCTGGAGAACCAGTGCTGAGATGCGGCTTTAAAAGAAGGTAGTGCGACTTGTGAGCTGGTGGTGAGATGCAGCTTTCGGAGCCAGTTGTGTGGCTGGAGAGCTGGTGGTGAGATGCGGCTTAGAGCCGGTAGTGTGGCTGGAGAACCAGTGGTGAGATGCGGCTTTGAGAGCTGATAGTGTCACTAGGGAGCTGGTGTTGAGATGAGGCTTTGAGAGCTGGTAGTGTGGCTGGAGAGCCGGTCATGAGATGCGGTTTAGAGCCGTTAGTGTGTCTGGATAACCAGTGGTGAGATGCGGCTTAGAGCCGATACTGTGGCTGGAGAGCCGGTGGTGAGATGTGGCTTTGAGTGATGGTAGTATGGCTGGAGAGCCGGTGGTGAGATGCGGCTTAGAGCCGGTAGTGTGGCTGGAGAACTCGTGGTGAGATGCAGTTTTGAGAGCCGGTAGTGTGGCTGGAGAACTCGTGGTGAGATGCAGTTTTGAGAGCCGGTAGTGTGGCTTGTGAGCCAGTGATGAGATGCGGTATTGAGAGGCAGTAGTGTGGCTGGAGAGTTGGTAGTGAGATGCATCTTTGAGACGGTGGCGTGGCTGGAGAGACGGTGGTAGTTTGATAGCTGATGGTGCGGCTGGGAAGCCGATGGAGCAGCAACGAAGCCGGTAGCAGCTTGGGAGCTGATGGTGTGGCTGGGAGACCGATGGAGCAGCAACGAAGCCGGTAGCAGCTTGGGAGCTGACGGTGTGGCTGTGAAGCTGATGTTGGTGGATACAATGCAAAGGAAAGCTATAGGAGCGCTGACCATGCAGCAGAGCCGAGAGATCTACAAGGAATGCTATAGTCGGCGAGGCGGCAATGGGCCAGTGTGCACTTATAGGGTAAAGAATCAAACATGCCATGTTGTGGATAACACGTGACATCCTGCGGCGTCCAGATTGCCTAGCATCCGATGGAACTAGAACAGCACCGCCAGAAGGAGGTAAATCACTGGAAGGATCGTGACCGTAACTTGTAACAATTATGTTGTGAGATATAACATTTACAAACTTGTCGCTCGAGGAGAGAGGGCACCAGAATCAAAATTTGTAAGGGAGCAGCCCTGTATATGTGCAGTAGTACACCAGACATCATACCCACACTCATCTTCATTTATAAATTAGGTGAGTGCTCGGTTTCTTCCATTAAATATCTGTGGGCTTTACCATAACTTGTCAAAACTGTCCCTAGTATTGTAGATGGAACTGTCTAGAATGGGTCTTGCTCTCCTAACAAACTAAAATGATCTTAATAAACATCATTCATTATATACTAGTCTATATAAAAAAATAGAAATAAATTATTGAAATAATAACAAATTAATTTAAATGGAAGGTAGCTGCTACCACCGTATAGAACAATAATCAATCAACAAATAATTAACAAGTCAAGGTATAAAAGCGATACATAGATAGATAGATTAAATAAGATAGTTTGCCTACATCTCCGATGTTAGAAGATCAGCTCATTTATGGGATCTGTACTGCGCATGCGCCGGTCTTCTACTGTGAGATCTCTCACAGTTACCCTAAGCCTAAGCATGATTGAAAGGCTGCGGTCATTTGAGGGCGGAGAGTTGGTGGTGCCGGCCTGCATTTCCAGAAACAGGGGTGTATTGCCCTTGTTTTCTGGGAGTGTCGGGGCCACGGTCTGTGTCTTCCGACGGAGACTTCCTGACCCCAGGTGAGCAGTTCCATTGCCCATACAGAGTAAGCTTATGCTTACTCAGATGGGCGAACTCGGCGGCCGTCACGACCGATGGTTGCAATGGTGATCCAATACTGCATCTTCAGATGCAGGACTCGGATCACAGATACTAGCAGGAGGAGTCTTTTTCCTACAGATGCCTCCTGCTGCATTAGCATTGTTAGCATTCAAAGACCCAGCAGTGATGCTAACTGCGTCCATCTGTCAATCAGGCTCAGTGTTCTAGCACTTTGCTATTTGATACTAACAACTGTCACTGTCTCATTTATCCCTCTTCCATAGCCAAAAGTTATACTTTTCTCTTTTTTCAGGAATTGTGACATTACTAAAACCACAAATAACCATTATTTAACATCTAGATGAAATTTACTGATTTTTCAACTTTTTCTCTGATGTTGTTAAATGTGATAAATAGCTACTATTCAATACCCAATTTAAGGAACATAGGACCCGTTACAGAGGTGGATGCTTTCCAGGTTGGCCACAACAGAGCAGAGAAGTTATGTTAATGCCGAAGGTGGCGTCTTGTGTAATGAGACACCCGCCTCCAGCTTCTCTGATCCTCTGTATGGATCAACATCCAGCATCTGATGAACATCCATAAGACATCTGATCAACCCTAAAGGTGGATACACACTACATGATATGTCACCGGAACCGGAGTATCGGACCGACCTGTTGTCCACCTAGACAAGTGTGTACCCACTATGAGCAACCATGTGCGCTCACGCAGGGTCATTCATCGTATCAACAGATCAAGCCTACATGCTGCTCAATCTGTCAATTTGATGAACGACCACATGCATTTGGATGTGGCTGGTGAACAACATATTGTGCGGTCATTCACCAGATCGCAGGGTGTCAAGTGACCGCACGATATGTCGTCCGATGCATCGCACGTCGGCCGGGAACACACATCGTGTAATATGTACCCAGCATAAGTTTGCTCAGAATGCCCACCATAACTAAGGTGCCGAGGCCAGTGTCTCTGCCCACGGCACTCCCCAAAAATGGACCCTGTTCCCTTCAAAAACACCTGCAGCCTATCAATCAGGCAGTGGCTAACACCACACTGCATCCGGAGACAAAGCACCATCATGCCACATAAACGCTGCAACTCTGGCGTATGCACACGAAACAAACCCTTGGCCATTTGCGACCGATTCAAGAGAGCATCTGGGACTGAATGAGGCCCATAGACTGCTTGTCCAACTTATTTTTTAGACATATCATCTATGGAGTAATAGTACTGTAGATATTTTTTAAATTACAGTATATACATGATATATATCTTTAATATTTTGACATGTGATTTGTGTACTGTTGGTAGCAGCTACCTTCCCTTTTAATTAATTTCATAGGGAAGCTTGGATATTTCCACTGCGCAAATTATGGAATCAATTAGTTTTAAATATATTTGTTAGCAGCATTCTGTCATAAATGCAAACATGCATACAATTCAAATGACTAAATATTTGTTGCATATCGTATACAAAAATCAGCATAATAATTAGTAGTAAGCCCTCTGCTTTTATGCATATGTGTCAACTTCCTGGCTGCCACCTCCCGGAAATCCGCTCAGGGGGGGGTTGTGACTAATAGCCATTCCTCCAAAAAAGTAATAGACAGTATAGGTAAATAGTAAAAAAATATTTTTTCTTATTTCGACTAGTGTACAATTAATCGCTTTGAATTTCAAGCATTTCTAAATATAGGGCCTCATTCAGCAGTGCACACGAGTGCTGAACGCAGGTTCCTGATTATCGTGAATCTGTGCTTGCGCAGGACCCATTCTGCGAGTGTGCAGAAAGGGTCCTGCGTAGTCGCACGCAGACCCTTGAATGCCTCTGCCTAATTGTCAGGAAGAGGCATTTAAGGGGCGGTGCAGGGGCTGGGTTGGCTGACGTTCCCGGAAACAGGGGCGTGTTCGCCCTGTTTTCCTACAGCGGCCAGCCTAGGATCTGCATTGATCAACGCAGTGTCCTGGGCTCGCAAGCCGGCCAACATGAGTAAGCTGAAGCGACCATCATCGCGACTATCGACCCTTGATGGTCGCGATAGTGATCCCAGCCTGCGACCTCTGTCACAATGCTGGGATCGCAAATGCAGCAGGGGGTGTCATACACCTCCAACTGCATTTGCATAATAGCAAGGATCGCAATTGCAAAGCTGCCTGCGTGCGGCTTTGTAATTGTGACCCTTGCTGCATCAGGCCCATAGTATGTTCTGTTACTTTTAACAGATTAATGATAGGTCAACTATTAATTAGCTTACACTATTGGTGAAGTGTTTGAGATGTGTCAGCTTCATCAGGAATAACATTTTTTAGTTAGTTTTATATATATATTGTTTAGAAACAGAATTGTAGCACGATGTGACAAATGTATTTTTTTTTATTTCATTTGCAGTATATAAGTCAAAAGCAAACCTAGAGGGAAAGATTAGTTCCGCTGTATTGATGATAACATGAAAATTCACTTCTGTCTTCTGAGTAATATACATTTTTACAGGAACTCGAGTTATACCGCAACACAAGAAGACACAACCAAAACTGTGTATGTAATTTGTTGACAAATTTCTATATGTAAAGACAAAACATACTTCCAACCTGATGCAAGGGTTATACTATTAATGGCACTGGCACAGCACAAGAGAGTAGTTTCGTATATGAATGGGTTTGCCTACTTTGATGCCCCTTTTTTTTTAGCAAACTGTTTCCTTTTTTGCAATTTCATGGGGTTCTCTCTCTTGGTTCCTGCATTGCTAATTGTCAAGACCAGTTGGGTCTCATTGCTTGTCTGGCCATCCTGGAGAACAGGACAGGGCAGCAAGTCAAATACCTTAGGATAGAAAGTATGCAGTGATTATAACATCGTATTGGCCCAATGTGTCTCTCCTTCGTAAGTCCTAGCTGTTTTCATCCCTATAACTTCATTGCTGTAACCTCCTTACTCTCCACAGTGAGAAGCTGTGCAATCCAGCTTCTAGTTGGATATCCTAATGAAAGGACCTCCACTGATTTGCTACAAGGTAGCAGTGGTAGTAGGTGTGTGCTACCAACTACCAACTGCTACCAAGCCCAGGTGCCCTGTTGACAGTTGCGATGCCTATTTACTCTCTAGGCTCAAAACTAACCCCCCTTTCCTCCAAAACAATTCATGCAGTCTGTGTAGCAACTATAACATTCTATCTAAATGGTTGAAAACTGCACTGCACAACTGCAATACCTAGAAAGTCCCCTATACTGTATATAAGAAAAAAGTGGACAAAAAGACACATCTGGCCTCATTTATGAAGCACCATAAAGCTGAGATGCAGCCACAACCCTCTTTGATGAGGGTCACTCACTTCGATTTGTATAGGTGCCTTGAATTTGACAGACTTGCATAGCAAAATGGCAATATTTGCGGAGGAACAAAGGTTAGGTTTGCACTGGTCAATGTAAGCAGCTGGGCAGACCAAGGATCTGGGAGATGTATCAAGCCTTGGAGAGGGATACAGTGGACAAAGATAAAGTACTAACCAATCAGCTCCTCTCATTTTTCAAACACAGCCTGTAAAATGACAGTTAGGAACTGATTGGTTAGTACTCTCTCCAAGCTTTGAGAAATCACCTCCAGTCTTACTAAGCCAATTAACTACTAGCCATCATTTATTTAGTACATTCTATAAAATAATAGGTTGAACATGACTAATTGCTATGGACAAGTTCTCCATTTGTCATAAGTATGGGTTGAGGTCTCCAGTGCATTTTGCTGTATGAGCACATTTTTGAGCTCTTGATTGGTGGAAGAAAACGCAGCCATTCACCCTCTGTAAATACACTGACATTATGTCCGTACTGGACTTTTCGCTCAATATCGGAGGTTTGACGGGGATAAAGTATCGGGCGCACGCCCGCTTTATCCCCATATTCAATTTCAAAGCTGCGAAAATGGGACCCGGGGGAAAGGTAAGTATCGGGGAAAAAAATCTGCAAAAGCATCCAGGGAACCCCCTAATGATGTCCTGACATGGAGGATCATTATGGGTACCCCCGTTTTGGCCTGCGGAAGGTAAGTGTGGGTTTTAAATAGCTGCTGCACGTGTTTTTTTCCGACAGAGAAGAAGGGGTGAAGAAAAAGAAACAAGGTGCATAAAATTTGGGGTACATGAAAATGGATGCAACCATATTTTTAAGTCCCTAAGGTGCATTTTTTAAATTCTTCAAAAATGCACTTGCCGCTACTACCCACAACGAAAAAAACACCTGCTGCATACTTGGGAACCCCCCTGAATTAATTTTGTTAGTTTCAAACTTGTTCCCCTTTTTTTTTTTTTTCACCCCAAATGTAAACTTTATTTTTTGGGGTGTCCCGATTTCTTTTTAAACTTTTTTTGACACAGATCATTTTAGGGAACTTTCCCAGGGGTGCAGGCTATTTGTTTTAAGCCTGCACCTCAAATTGACTACTGCCCTATGACTCAGCTCTGAGTTGTGGTCAGGATTTGCCATATACTTTGATTCGGAATCACTATTTCTCAATATAAATATGAATCTTAAAACAAAAAATGTACATGTTATAGCAACAAAACTGCTATAATTACATAAATTCATAAATGATTCTAAGCTGACCTGTATTATGGAAGAAAGAGAAGAAAAAAGAATCAAAGTAATAAAAAGTGGGGGATGTAAAGTGTTAGGAAGCTGGAAACCAGGAACATGGCAAATTCTCCTGACAAGCTGATTGTTTGTTATCAAATTGACTGTATAATTATATTGATACATTTTCGCATTCCAATTTCAGAACTTTAGATTACTGAATACCACCCAAATATTCAAAGTTTGGAAGCTTTTTAGAGTAGAGAGTAGAAACTGTGTATATGGTTGATGTCATTTTGCTTTACCACATTATTAACCATGAGTGCTTTCCATGTGAAAAAAATCAGATATACTGTACTGTCTATTTTTAAATAGAGTTGATTAGTTTGTATTAAATCCATTTTCAGATATATTCATTAGAATGTCCAAGGACCACCATGGGAACCAGATGCGTGACCAGTTATGCTGATCTTTCTATGAATCCATGGGAATATGACACCATACCTACAACCAAGCATTCAGCTGGTTCTGCAGTGAAGACACATAGACAATATTATTTTGGACAGGTGCATCTGAATGAGCCCTCAAAGGTCCTGAAGAGCCAGCCAAGTAACTGTAGCACAGAATGGAGGACTTGATAATACTATGAATACAGTCCTCACTATTAAAACAATACAGCTAGACTGCTTAGACATTATAGTACAACAGGTTTATAAACTGACACTTTTGTGAAAAGTTGAGAACAAAAGCTTTGTTGTCTCTTATAGTTGCCATAGGAACTGATAGCTCAGTAATGGCTCTGTCAATGCAGACAAAGAAAAGAGAACAGTACAGTACAGGTGAGGGACATTTCTATAGAGATTTTACAGATTCACTTAAGGAATGAAATAATGACACAGTTACTTAAAACAGAATACATGTCAACAACACTCAAACTGAATGTTTTTCAATAACCTTTTATTTCCTTGGGAACACAAAGAAAGATAACATTACTAAAGTTCAGGTGCTGATGAGATGTTGGCTGAAAAATTACCAGAAAAATGAATTATTATTTATCATAATTAATGGTTTCAGCATAATACAGAGTGTTCCCTGATACAGGAGTTATCAAAACTCATTTCATGGCTGTGGCCCTCATCTGGCTATTATTAGAGATGTGTGCAGAACCACCCTCAAATGTTTTGGACAGGTTTGGACCTATTTACATGCTATTCACAACCAAGATTCTGTTTCTAAATTGAAGTTCTGAACTTACAGCAGGCCCAAACCGGAACTCAGTTCTGCTTGGAAACCCAAAGTAATCTGAGCTGAGACCATACTTGTCAACTCTCCCTGATTGTCAGGGAGACATCCTGAAATAGTAGCAATCTCCCTGACTCCCTGAAGAGTCTAGCAATCTTCCTGATTGCTCCTTATCCCCATTATGAAGCTGTTATATAATAAATAAAACCCCCAGAGATATAGGCATTCAAATGGCATCATTAGTGTAGTTTTTCTGCATTGGTCATGAGGCACAATGATCACAATTTTCTGAAAAGTATCAGTGTGTTTTCATCAACAAGTAGATCTAGTTGACATTTGGATGCAAGTAAATTTTATGACACGCCTCTCAGATGTAGCAGTACATGCCCACTTTACCGCCGCGCTCATAAGTGGTGCTTTCACAATCTCCCTAAAATGCTTTTTCAAAAGTAGGCAAGTATGGTTGGGACTCGGTTCGACTTGGATACTCTAAGTTCGGGGGTGTTCGTTTTTCAGGAAAACCGAAATTATCATCTCTAGCTACTGTTATACATGTGGCAGAGTTAGAATGCAAACACAGTGAAAAAAATTCAGATTTAAAATATTAATTTTTTTTATAATGACAAGATACCTATGAAATATGTCAGCCTAAAGTCAAGTCATCTGTCCGCATGGACCATACACCCTTATACACCTTATGGGATGATGAACACTTTACATTAAATCCATGACGACTTAGACTGATGTTTTCCATAGCAAAACTAATGTTCCTAAATATGCCATTAGAACTTCACTGAGACATATACCTAGATAAGAAAGTATTGATTGGTAAAGGGGTAGATTAGCATAAATTGCACTACTTAATCTATTGATAGACAGTCAAATCAGCAGCAGAGACTGCTGGATTTGCACTTGGCAACAGCACCACTTGATAAGAGCAACATTTTTTATTTTTTACTTTTATTGTAGAACATGGACATAATTGACAGGGCCATAGCACCTTCAATGAATTAGTAACAAAAAGTTAACTGCACCAATACTTTGTGTTATGAGAGACTTTCTCATATCAAAACAAGATATACTCTGTTTATAAGTGCTACAAGTTGTGATCACGACTTGTCTCCTAGCAATGTTGTTCCTGTTCCGTCGGTTGCTAGGTGGACGTCATGTGTTCTTTGCAGCACGACTTGATTGGTTTCGTCCCCTATTTCTGTACGCTGGCCCTTTGCCACCTCGCCGACTAATGCATTCCTTGTGAATCTTTCGGCTCAGCTGCATGGTCAGCGCTCCAGTATATCTCCTTGTTTTGGTATCCAGCGATATCACCTTCTCAACCAGATTGTCAGCTCCCAAGCTGCTACTGGCTTTGTTGCTGCTCCATTGGCTTTCCAGCCGCACTATCGGCTCCCAAGCTGCTACTGGCTTAAAAGCCGCATCTCACCACTGGCTCTCCAGCCACACTACCGTCTCTCAAAGTCACATCGCACCACCGGCTTTCCAGCCACACATCCAGCTCAAGGCCGCATCTCACCACCGGCTCACGGGCCACGCCACCAGCTCAAGGCTGTATCTCGCCACCAGCTCTCCAGCCACACTACCGGCTCTCAAAGTTGCATGCACCACCGGCTTTCCAGCCACACCGCCAGCTCTCAAAGCTGCATCTCACCACCAGCTCTCCAGCCACACTACCAGCTCAAGGTTGCATCTTTCCACCAGCTCACAAGCCATACAACCAGCTCTCAAAGCTGCATCTCACCACTGGTCCACAAGCCATACTACCAGCTCTCAAACCCACATCTCACCACCACCTCTGCAGCCACACCAGCAGCTCTCAAAGCCGCATCTCATCACCAGCTCTCCAGCCACACTACCGGCTCAAGGCCACATCTTACCACCGGTTCTCAAAGCCATATCACTTGCCTCCGAGCCACTGCATCAATTCTTCTAATTATATTACCAGCTTTAGCCGCATCATCGGCTCTCATAGCCACACCATTTGCTTCTTGGCAAAACTACTGACTTCTCTCCCAGTTTCCAGTATCTTCCGTTATTCTCTGGGTTCCAAAGGTAACCAGTGTAAACTTCTACTACTTTGAGTAATAAGTCCGGGCGACCACTTAAGTACTGGTGAATGTCTTCCAGTTCTAAGGGAACAGCAGGTGGCTGTTAGTGGTGAAAGACCATACTAGCGTGGGTTCTAGGGGTTTACATGGAACAGCCTGGGAATCCCTAACGTTATAGTCAGCCATAAAATAAGAAGATATTATGGAACAGGCATAGAATCCTGCCCAGGTGCTTGCTGCACAAATTCAAGTGATCACACAGAAGGTCCAAGAACTTTCCCTGTGTGTTGAGGAGGTCCGGTCTCCTGTAGTTCCAGTCACTCTTAAAGAGCCTAAAATTAATCTGCCTGACTGTTTTTCTGGAGATCACAGACAATTCCTTAACTTCTGGGAAAGTTGTAAACTTTACTTCAGGCTATGTCCCATTTCCTTGGGATCAGAATCGCAATGAGTGGGGCTGGTTATTTCCCTACTCCAGGGGGATCCGCAGACTTGGGCCTTTGGGTTGCCCTCAACCCATGTAACTCTGCAATCAGTCAATGCCTTCTTCACAGCTATGGGGTTACTGTACGATGAACCAGACCGAACGGCCCTGGTTGAGTCTAAATTGTGAAGAAATTGAATGGTTCCAGCGCTATCTTGAGATCTTGTTCCCGGTGTATTCCAAAATATGTCAAAAATATAAAACTAATATCGTGTGATATTGTTAAATGAAATATGTTATATTCAATTAAATTAAAAATATACTCACCATGTGTAGGTGGTATATGAGCGTTGGACCAATTTCTACCATGGTCCTATGGTGGTTGCGAGATACAACGTTGATCCGATGTGTTCTTGGATCACTCAGGAACGGAGTCAGTCCTCCATAGTGCAAATCAGTAAGCCCAAAAGAAGTCCTACAAAATTCTGTAGTGTACTCACCTTCTTTGGGTTATGATATAAGCCTTGGACATGTATTTTTACCAAACGATGTCCATTGGTTATATGGGAATTGTGGTCCTTGGATCCAAAAGACCGATTTATGAAAAAATCAAATTGCTGTATTTTTTTTATAGAACATACTTTTATTGGTCCATAATTGGTGTAACCTAATTTAAATCAATAATTTAAAAGGACATATAAAATACACGATAAAAAAATATATATATTCAAAAAAATATTTTTTTATAAAAGAAATAAAATATACTAAAAGAATTAATGAAGGAGTGAAGAGAACCAATATAATGGTTACCTAGCTGAGTCTAAATTGTGCTCCCTCAGGCAGTGGCAGAAGGCAATAGAGGACTACTCTTCTGAATTCTGCAGATGGGCAACAGATTCTGGTTGGAATGACCCAGCCTTATGCAGCCAATTCTGTCTTGGACTCTCTAATGCTATCAAGGATATTTTTCGTCCAGCATCCCTCTCCTGAAAATTTGGATGACCTCATGCATAAGGCCATCAGAATCGACCGACGTCTTCGAGAACGTAGGTGGGAGCAGAATCTTCCCATCAGACCGCCTCAATCTCCAGTCTGGGTCCCATCATTGGAGCCGGAGGAGCCAATGCAGATTGGTGCTTTTCAGTTACCACCTGAAGAGAGATTCCCGAGACATTCTCAGGGCC
Source organism: Taudactylus pleione (assembly GCA_031769625.1). NCBI lineage: Eukaryota > Metazoa > Chordata > Amphibia > Anura > Myobatrachidae > Taudactylus > Taudactylus pleione. Next base: position 2,611,352 of record JAUIMM010000141.1, on the reverse strand, counting down.
TTTGTATGTATTGTAGGGGTACTCCATGAGTAATTGTCCACTCAGACCAGTAAAAGGCAAGGCTAAATGTTGGGGAGTGTTGCATTTAGGCCTGGCTCCCATTTCCTCTGAAAATTCTGTGCTAGTTCCTGCAGCCATCCAACTAGTTAGTTCCTCCTTGGCCACTTCAGCATTCCTGGATAGCGGTGCAGCTGGCAATTTTATGGATTTCTTTTTCTTTCAGTCTCTCGGTGTACCCGCTATTCCCCTGGATCAAGAAATCCCAATCTGTGGACTGGATGGAGGATTAGTTTCCAATGGTCACAGTAGATTTAAAACACCGCCTCGCCGTTTGTCAGTTGGAGTTCTGCATTCAGAGATTATTTATTTTTTTCTTCTCCAGTGTCCTTTAGCACCCATTGTTCTTGGTCTCCCTTGGCTCAGGGATCATAATCCCGTCATTGACTGGTTCTCCGGGGAAATCGTGAAATGGAGTCGTGCTTGCCAAATTCGTTGTCTTGCTGTACCTGTTCGAGCAGTTCAGCCTGTTGTTGCCTTATGCTGATGTCTTCTCTAAACAGTTGGCAGATGTCCTCCCTCCGCACCAGCCATATGACTGTGCTATCAATTTGCTTCCTGGTGCCAATCTACCTAAAGGCCGTTTGTATTCTTTATCAGTTCCTGAGGATAAGGCGATGAAGGAATACATCAAGGAGGTATTGGCAAATGGGTTTATCCAAGTCCCTCTAAGTCTCCGGTAGGGGTATGCAATCAGGAAGCCGACTGCCTAAATACCGTCAGCCGGCTTCCCAACTGTCATATCCCGGCAAAGGTGAAATGCCGGGCGTCTAGATGTAGACGCCCGCCATTTCCCCGACGCCGGGAGACTGGCTCCCGGCATCCCGATCGTAGTGATGCCGGGCGCCGCGAGTGGACAGCCGCGGGGGGAGGGCTAGGTTTAGGGCTCCCGGGGGGGAGTTAGGGTTAGGCACCCCACTGGGAGGGTTAGGGTTAGGCTAGGGGGAGGGAGGGTTAGGGTTAGGCACCCCCGGGGGACACTTGGTTAGGCACCCCCCCGGGGGACTTAGGTTTAGGCAGCGGGGAAGGGGGTGGTTAGGGTTAGGCACTTAGAGGGGGGATTAGGGTTAGGCACTTGGGGGGGAGGTTAGGGTTAGGCACCCCTAAGGAGGGTTAGGGCGGTTAGGTTAGGTTAGTAGATACTCACCTATCCACGATCGGGATTTCCAGCGCTGTCGGGCTTCCGCTGCTCGGAACTCTGCTGATATCGGGCTGCCGCTGCCGGGAATCAAACCGTGCGGTCGGCAGTATTTCATACCGATTCCCCGGTAGGGGCTGGTTTCTTCTTTGTTGAAAAAAAGCTCCCTCCATCCTTGTATAGATTATCAGGGTCTGAACAACATCACCATTAAAAAATCCTACCTCTCATCTCGGTTCTTTTCGATCAGCTGTGTCAAGCCAACATCTGTTCCAAGATAGACCTTAGGGGAGTGTATAACCTGACCTGTGTGTCAGGGCTCAGCCGGGGATCGGCTCTCACCTTCCGTCCCTCCGGCTTCCCCTGACATCCCGGGCGGTCGGGCAGCTGGTGCGCCGGCGGGGGAGAAGCTGAGCATTCTCCCTGCATGCAGTGGCTTCCGGGTGGGCTAGTGTCTGGCATCGCAACTCCGGACATGGGCGCCGCCATGAAAGTCGGCCCATGTGACAGTATCTCCATCCCAGGATAGGTGAGTGATCAGCTGACACTGTGCATCTATCAAAGGGTTCCCCATGGTATATAACTGCCCCACTGGTTACAGGAAGTTGCCTGAACAACGGTTGTCTCCTAGAGTGCTATAGTTGAGTTCCTGGTCCAGGTTCCTATGCATCGTTATAGCAGCAGTGTATACCATCTCTACCTGTGTTCCTCCCGTCTCTGGTGAATATCTGTGCAGCAGTGAACCACTTTCTCTACCTGTGTGCCTCCCGTCTCTGGTGAATATCCGTGCAGCAGTGTATACCATCTCTACCTGCGTATATCTGTGTCGCAGTGTATACCATCTCTATCTGTGTGCCTCCTGTCTCTGGTGAATATCCGTGCAGCAGTGTATCCCATCTCTACCTGTGTGCCTCCCATCTCCAGTGAATGTCTGTGCAGCAGTGTATATCATCTCTACCTGTGTGCCTTTCATCTCTGGTGATCCCTCATGTAACCGTGAGTCCATCTCTACTTGAATATCTTCCTTGCTAGTGATCTACATGTCAAGGGGTTAATACACCGCACTGTAGGTCAGCGTTAGTGCCTACCCAGGCATATCCTCTTGGGCCATGGGTGTTGTGGCTCTATTCCCATGGGGCTTGGGTACCTGGCCAAAGGACCGCGACCTGCTCTCGGGGTGCAGCGAAGCCAAAATCCCACTTGGAGGGGTCACTGGCAAACACCATCCCGTGGGTTAGATTCTGCACCTTTGCCCAGGTCTCGCCAACACTCAAGACCTGTGGATGAGGAGAACATATATCCAGGCCCCTCGTCTCTGCTTCCTCCTGCAACTTAGGCCCACCACATCCCACATTTCCAGTCTCAGACATGACACTGTGTTAAGAGTGATGATGAGTGGAAGATGGCCATCAGTACTCATTCAGGGCATTATGAGCACCTAGTCATGCCATTTGGCCTTGCCAATGCCCCGGCGATCTTTCAGGATTTCATCAATGATGTCCTTCGAGAATCCTGGGGAATTTTGTAGACGTGTACCTTGACGACATTCTTATTTTTTCTCACTCAGTAGATCAACACCATCAGCATGTTCGCCTAGTGCTGCAGAAGTTGCAAGAGAACCACCTTTATGACAAGCTGGATTAATGTGATTTTGACGTCACCCAGGTCTCTTTTCTAGGCTACATTATTTCCTCCTAGGGATTTTTCATGGAACCGTGTAAAGTCGAGGCCATACTGAAGTGGGTCCAACCAACCACCCTTAAAGCGATTCAGCGCTTCCTCAGCTTTGCTAATTATTACCACAGGTTTGTCAGGTCTTTTTCTACCATCATGGCACCCATTGTAGATCTAACCAAGAAAGGAGCTGACACCTCCAATTGGTAACCCAAAGCTGTTCAAGCCTTCGAAGCTCTTAAGACTGCATTCATACAAGCTCTAGTACTTCAACATCCCAATCCGGAACTCCCGTTTATCCTGGAAGTTGATGCCTCCAAAGTAGGAGCTGGAGCCATCCTGTCCCAGAAGCTTTTTTCTCTCGCAAGTTTACCTCAGCAGAACGCAACTACAATGTGGGAAATCGGGAGTTGCTCGTGATTAAGTGAGCCTTCAAGGACTGGAGGCACTGGTTAGAGGAGGCCAAACATCAAATCACAGTTCTTACCGACCACAAGAACTTGTCATATATTCAGTCTACTAAGAGGTTGAACTCCTGACAGGCATGCTGTGCATTGTTTTTTACTTGGTTCAACTTCCTCATCTTTTTTTGTCCTGTATCAAAAAACATCAAGGCGGATGCTCTCTCCAGGAGTATTGTACCAGTACAGTCGACTATTAGTGCTGGTGAACCTATTATTCCTGGTTCTTGCATCCATTGTGCTATCATCTGGAATTTGGCTGAGCTCCTCCAGGTCTGTCAGTCAGAGTCACCTCCTTATAAACCTTCTGGTCTTCTATTTATTCCAGAAAGATTCAGAAGATCAGTCTTACTGGATTTTGACTTTTGTCGAGCTTTTGGTCATCCTGGTATTAGAAAGACCTTAGAGTTACTCTCCCGCTTGGTCTGGCCAAGGATGTTTGTGAATTTGTTCTGGCAAGTGAGGTCTGTGCTCGTAATAAAACACCTCGAACATCTCCTTCAAGTTTGTTGCTTCCGCTTTCCATATCTAAGAGACCTTGGACTCACATCGCCATGGATTTTATTGTCGATCTCCCAGTTTCTGCTTGATGCTCCATTATCTGGATGGTGGTGCACCGGTTTAGCAAGATGGCACACGTCGTTCCTTTCCCTAAATTACCCTCTGTCAACGAACTCTCTGGCTTGTTCCTCCAGCATATCTTCTGTCTGCATAGTTTACCAAAGGATATTGTGTCAGATTTAGGGAACACAATTTGTGGCACAGTTCTGGAGAGCTTTCTGTGCTTCCCTGGGCATTTCCCTCAGCCTTTCCTCTGGGTATCATCCACAGTCCAATGGACAAACTGAGTGTGCAAACCAATCCCTGGAACAGTATTTACGCTGTTATGTCTCCAAATGTCATAACAGCTGGGTTGCTCATCTGCCGCTTGCTGAATTTGCTTTTAACAATTTGTGTCATTCAGCATCTTGTATGAAGCCATACAACTAGCTCTCAAAGCTGCATCTCACCAATGACCCGCAAGCCATACTACCGGCTCTCAAAGCCGCATCTCAGCACCACCTCTGCAGCCACACCACCAGTTTTTACAGCCGCATCTCACCACCAGCTCTCCAGCCACACTACCGGCTCAAGGCCATATCTCACCACCAGCTCACAAGCCATACAACCAGCTCTCAAAGCTGCATCTCACCACTGGCCCTCAAGCTATACTACCGGCTCAAAGCCGTATATCACCACCAGATCTCAAAGCCGCATCACTGGAATCCGAGCCACATTATCAATTTTCTAATTGTACTACCAGCTTTAGCCACATCATCGGCGTTCAAAGCTGCACCATCGGCTCTCATAGCCACACCATTGGCTTCTTAGCCAAACTACTGACTTATCTTCCAGTTTCCAGGTAACCAGTGTAAACCTCTACTACTTCGAGTAATAAGTCCAGGCAGCCCCTTAAGTACTGGTGAACATCTTCAAGTTCTAAGGGAGCAGCGGGTGGCTGTTAGTGGTGAAAGATCTCACTAACCTGGGTTCTAGGGGTTTACATGGAACAGCCTGGTAATCCGTAACAATAAGCGATGGCTTTCCTCATTTCCCACCTTTTGTCCATGAAACCTAACTAGTTTAACCCCTTGTAGCCTTCTTGAGTGAAACAATGCTTGAAGCTACAGTAACTGGCACTTGCTGAAAAATAGAAAGCATGGCAGATATTGCAATGGTGCTCAATGTCCCTTTTATGGCAACATTTTTTAACACAATGCTTATAATAAAATAAAATACATATAATACAATTAAATCAATATAATATATATCGAGGAGAGGGGATCATATTTAACTAGCTTGGCATCCTGCTCTCATCATAGTCATAATTTAAGGGTCCAAAATGAGTCGGTTTTATTAATGGAATTTGAAATTTAACATACTGTAGGTGGGCTTAAACTTTACTGACAGTGCTCTTTGCCCACCTTTCATCATACTCTCCCTCTCCCCCACTAGTAGGTCTGTAATTTTCACTATGCCCAGGTCCTCTATGCTTTAGCAGCTACCAGCCCTACCTACACAGAGAAGTCTATCCTAATTTACACATGTGCCCAATTGTGCTTTTCCTAGTTGTTTTCTCTATTGCATCCTATTTTATACACAGAATATGTCTATATATTGGAATTATGCCCATCTTATACCGTCACAATCATTGCGCTTTACTGTTTATTTTTTTTTTCTGTGTACATTAAGTGTGCACTTATTTCTTCAATGAGCTGCAAGTTTTGTCTTACGCTGCGATTATGAGATGTCAATTTCTGGGCTTAATATACATGAAATACTCTATCTTATTGCTATCATCACCTGAATATTAGGAATATATATTCCCACTAAATCATCGCACCGATGGACATTGGGGTCTAGTTGAATGCTCAAAGTGAACTATCACTATAAGGTGAGTTTAAGCTACTGTGCACTCGTATACACTGTTGTTTCCGGTTTCTTCCATTCGCTTGAGGATTAATTAGATACCAATACAAGGCTAAACTTTTAAGACAACACCACCATGGTGCAATATTGCATAACAAAATCTTTTCTTTTGATGGAGAGTACTACTACTGCACGATTACAGGACTGATATTGTTATTACACAGCATACATTATGAATATCTCTTTCTGGATGGATTTTGCTCCTCACAGATGAAGGCAGAGTGATCTGTGAATCGTAAAGACTAAATGAAAATGATCGGCTAAATAACTTGTGCGTGTTCACTGGCAATGCGCATCGTAATGAGAGGATCACATCAATATCCTGCTTCACAAACCCCACACTTCACATCATTATTTAGATCTTCATCAGGGGTTATCAGAGGCCACAAGCGGCACAGCCTAAGTAGCTGTACATATCACTTCTAAAACAAAAGTATAAAGTAATGTATTCACTAATAAATCATATAAGACAGACTTTAAATCCTCTCAGCAAGACCACAAAACAGTCCAGGTCTCCATGGTAACACATGAAGATGATGAGTAATGGGGATGTCACGTGGGGTCAAAAAAATTCCTAAATGACCACAATTCTACTTATGAGTTTACTTTTGGTTTTATGTTTTGTATATTTCTTTTAATTTTGTTTCTATATCTCCTTTCATTTATGGGTTTGTAACTTCCATTAGACACTGATCTTGGATCTCTCAGGAAATATTGGAGCTATTTTCCCGGTTTTTGACTCTAATGGTGCGTACACACTTTGCGATTAGGAAAGACAGGGCGATTACGACATCATAATCGTACAGTCATTCCTGATCCCCTGTAGTGCCTATACTGAATGATCAGTCGTTCAGTGTAGACACCCTCCATCATTCCCGAACATGGCCAATCTGTCGTTATCGGCAGATTAACCGGCATGTTCAGGAGATGGACAATGTCGGGAATGACCAGCGGGAGTGTGCATTGCTGGTCGTTTGACATTATAGTGCACGATGTGTGCATGATTACTGAGTGATTGCACGATTACGAGGTCGTAATCGTGCAATCGCCCAGTGTGTACGCACCTTAACACATTTTTTGGGTAATTGTATTGGGCTGGGGCTTTTCAAAATTACTGAATTCTGTCATTTTTTCCAAACATATTTAAAATGTCAATGCTACATATTAAAGGCATGTTCAATTACATCAGATACTTTATACAGCATTACACTCCTATTCTGCTTGTGTTAGTATCACTAGGGGTATATTTACTTACGTGAGAGTTTCTAGAAATGGAGATGTTGTCCATAGCAACCAATCAGATTCTACTTAACATTTACCTAGCACCTTCTACAAGACAAAATCTGACTGGTTGCTATGGGCCACATCTCCTCTTCTAAGAACTATCACTTTAGTAAATATACCCCTATTCTGTATAACTAGACGTCTTCTGATGGTTTGGGGCACTGGATAAAGAGTTGTATCTTTTTTCCGTACTGGGCAGGCTGGCCAAAAAAGCACTCTTTACACTAAATAAAGTTGAAAAGTTATGATGTACTCCTGTAACAGACACCAGGGGCAGGGTGCATGACGCATCACATTCTTGATGCGATCCATCCTGCCACTCTTCGCGTGCATGCTGGCATTAGTTACGCTGGTATGCATGAATACGCTGGGTCTATGTCCCAGAAGTCACTCTGGTGTCATTCAGAGCATGCGATTGGATCTCTCTCACAGCATTCTCCAAATAGAAGCCCATAGGCTTCTGTAGGGTAACGCCATCAGAAGATGGTGGTTCCCACCGCATCCAAGCTCCAGAGTGCATCACATTCCGGGGCTTGGTGCATATGAGAAATGAGGTGAAATCCACATTTTTGGGGATTTCACCACATTTCTCCCGCATCCCGCCCCAGGGCACAAATGTAATAGCCTGCAATTTGCAGGCACTGGTGCTGTTTTGGGAATATACAGATGTATGAAAATACACTGTGGCTTTAGTCGCGCCAAACAGCTGTGCCGGGTCCCAGGCAACCTTGCTGCGCCAAGCCTTTTTTTTGCTAAACATTTGCATCTTATTTGCACAATTAAAGCAACTGGAAGCAACAAAACTACTTTGCTTGATTACACTGATCAATTTGATATGCGACTTTTGTGCATCTGTGTGCGGATGATTCTGAAGCTGTAAAGGAAGTGCTATGATAGAGCGGCCGTGGCTTTTTCTCACACCAAGTTCCGTTGTGCTTCATCTGTGATTTTGTGTTTAAAACTTAATTTCTGGGTGGTTGAAGTCGCAGCCTAGCATCTCTAGTACATTGTGGGGTAAATTTACTAAGATTCGCGTTGGTCCCGATTTGTCCAGTTTTTCAACTCGAATAAGATCTGAAGTTTTTTTTCACTTTAAAAATCGGGAATTTACCAGTTTTGACAGGATCGGTTTGATTGATGGTGTATTTGGTCTATCCTATCCGTTTTGAAGTCCTGATTTCACCGCCCGAATTTCTCTCCCAAACAAGCGGGCTGCACATATCAGTGAAATATTGTATGTGCAGACTGATTGTTTTTCTTTTTATATTTTAAGGGTTAATTTTAAGAAAAAAATTGACTTGGGGTCCCCCCCAAAAGGCTAACCAGCCCCGGACTTGCCAGCCAGTCCTGGTTCCTAAAATTACGGGGAACAAAACGAGTAGCGTTCCACCATATTTTAAGAACCAGCACCTGGCTGCAGGGCCAGTGCTGGTTTTAAATATAGGGGGAAAAAATTGCGTAGGGGTTCCCCTATATTTAAAACCAGCATTGGACCCAAACTGACCGGGGTGTAATGCCACAGCCCGGAGACCCTATTACCAGGTCTCCAGGGCCAAAGCATTCTCACCCCAAGCCGGTCAGGCCAAGCCGGAGATCTCAGGGGAGGTGGGGACCCCTAAAAAGGGGTTCCCCCTCTCCCAAATCCCAGGCTTGGTCTGAAGCCCAGGGCTCTTCCCCACACCCCTGGAGCAGTGGGTACGGCGTTAATAAAGTGTAAAATAGTATGAAACTATTGTATTTTACAGTGGAACTACAGGTGCCAGCATGCCTGCACTTTGGCACTTGTGGAACTACAAGTGCCAGCAGGCGGCCAACACCGTACCTCCAGTGTAAAATAAATAGTTAAATAAAGACAGTACACACACCGTATTTAATAAAAGTTTATTACATACTGTACATATCTCAATCACACATACTTACCTTCTACCAGATGTTTCTGTCACCTTGTCCCTGTAGATTCCAATGGGAGTACCTGCAACAAAGATCCTATACTCACCTGATCCTCGTGCTGGTCTCCGTAGGATCCTGGGGGGTCTTGGCAAAACAATAACATGCTTACCCGAAACCAAACGGACTAGTATTGATATGTGTCTTGTCACACATACCAGCTGCCGGTACATCACAGGGTTTCCCATGTCCCGCCAGCCAATCAGAAGCCGCTTCACATTTAGCCGCCTCTCATTGGCTGGGGTACATGTGGGTTTCAGCCAATGAGAGTATTGGCTACGGAGACCAGAGCGAGAATTAGGTGAGTATAGGATCTTTGTTGCAGGTACTCCCAATGGAATCTATGGGGACAAGGGGACAGAAACATCTGGTAGAAGGTAAGTACAGTATGTGTGATTGAGGCATGTATGTAATAAACTTTTATTTAATACAGTGTGTGTATACTGTCTTTGTTTAACTATTTATTTTACAGTGGGGGCACGGTGCCGGCTGCCTGCTGGCATTTGTTGTTCCACAAGTGCCAAAGGGCAGGCATGCTGGCACCGGTAGTACCATTGTAAAATACAATAGTTTTCTTCTATTATTTACTTTATTACCCCTGTACCCTCCGCTCCAGAGGTGTGGGAAAGAGCCCTGGGGTTTGGGAGTGGGGGACCCCTTTTTTATGGGGTCCCCATCTCCCCTGAGATTCCTGGCTTGGCCTGACTGGCTTGGGTGAGAATGCTTTGGCCCTGGAGACCCAGTAATAAGGTCCCTGGGCTGTGGCATTACACCCCGGTCATTTTGGGTCTGGTGCTGGTTTTAAATATAGGGGGAACCCTACACAATTTTTCCGCCTTATATTTAAAACCAGGACTGGCCCTGCAGCCTGGTGCTGGTTCTTAAATTATGGTTTAACCCTACTCATTTTGTTCCCAGTAATTTTAGGAACCAGGACTGGCTGGCAAGTCCGGGGCTGGTTATGCTTTTAAAGAGGGGGATCCTATGACATTTTTATAATCAAATTAACCCTTACAACACACTAAATTAACCCTTACAACACACATTAACATACACAAATCACACTGATTTGTGTATGTTGGATTGCAACTCGCAGCTCTGGAGGTGGTGCATTTAAAACTTTTATTGAGTCCCCAATTTGAGTGTAAAACGGCCGAATTTAGCAAAGTGAATAATGATAAATTCCCTATTTAGGCAGAAATGAATGAAAAGTACTTCCGATTTGAGCCGATGGTGAATTCATTTCTAATGGTAAAAACGGACAAATTTGCGGCATTAAATCACCCGATTTTAACCCCAAAAGATGAACAAATCTCCCGATTTTAATGATAGTAAATTCCCGATTTGCAAAAAAGTGATATTATCACCTGAGAATGCAAATCGGGACCAACACGATTCTTAGTAAATGTGCCCCTGTGAGTCGTGTTTTGCGACATCTGGGATGCGTATAAAAAAAATCGGTATGCTACACCTTTTGGAGTGGCTCATTCACACCAGGCGTTTCGTGCTGCATGGCGTATTAAAGCTAGGTGTATGACGATACATATGTAGCTGCTAGATTAAAATAGTAATTTGTTTTAAGGTTTAACCAACCAGGCTACTACATTTAGTTGAGGTCTTTAGAGCCACGCGTGTTCTGCTGCGGCAAAGAACAACAAATAATATATTTCCAATAAATGTTTCTGAAAATAAAGCCTGTCACAAAAGCGTCACAAATGTCAAAACCAGCGAGCATTCTTATGGTATTCATAATCAACGCATAAGTGGTTTCATAGGAAATTCAGTAGCACATTGATTACAACTGTAATCTTCATTTAGGCCAGTTACTTGTGGAAGGGAGAGTTTAATGTGCAGAGTCTCTGGTACCAAAGCCAATGGGGCTGATCCTGTGACGCATGCAAGTCGCAATGTGGCGGATCTGGTAGATTTCAGCATACTGGATGTGCACTAAAGTAATTGGCTTCTGCACATACTGCACATGCGCTGGATCAGGTACCTGCACAGGGATGGAGTTAGCTACTGCGTATGGATTGATCTGTCCGTCGATGAACCACACAATCTGTAAAACAGGAGTTTCTAGGCGGAAACTGGGTGGCAACCATCATGGGCGCCGAGAGGGGGGGGGCAGGTACAGTTTACGACGTCGCCCCCCCCTCCCTCACAGCAGCTCAGCACACAGCTTTTGCTGGACTGCTGTGTGAGACTGTTCGCGGCTGCAGTCTCCTATGGCTGTAGGGGGGAGTGATCACACTGAACACGCCCACCCCCCTGCTTAGCACTGGGCTGGGGGGCTCACAGCGCTGAAAAAGTGATTTTTTTTTCCCAAGGGGGCGTGACCACGCCTCATGCGTTTAGGCCACGCCCCCTCCATTACCGGGCCCCAGCCAGGCTCTCGACGGCCCTGGCAACCATGTGATCGCACGAAACTCTTCCTTCTCATGGTAGTGTCGTTGGGGCACCAACCTAATTCCATACTCATTGGCAGCGTGCACACGGAGATAGGACACATGTTTCAGACAGATCTTTTCCACCCAGCTTGGGGCAGGTATAACTCCAGATTCTAATGATGACGGCTACTGTAGCGGTCATAAGCACAGTGGACTGGATAGGCTTCCACATGCATATGCACGGATTTTTACTATACAATGGCGGATTCTCATATTTCCATGATAAAGTAAGCAGACAACCAAATGGAAAGAGGCCATTGATGCGTCAGACTCATGAAATCTTCCCCCAGCCCTCTCCCGTCACCGAATGTATGCCGCGCGCATGCGCGCAGCATCCATTCAGAGTCTCTGGGGTCCGGCACCGCCGCACAGCTGTGGCAGTGGGGGGTCCCCAACCTCCCAATTTAACCACCTGCGGGCCACTTCGGCTCACGGGTGGAACAGCGGGACAGTAATGTCCTGCTAAAATCAGGATGTTGGGGGGGTGCGCCCTCTACGGGACAGCGCCCCTGTGTGACCGCTCAGGTCAAACACCCCTAGAGCCGGCCCTGGCTTTTCCCCTTCTGTTTTGGTAACAAAGATCAGGTTTTGCTGTGAGATTTAAGCAGTATTGAAACACTAGATTTACTGACTATCAAGTCACTAATATCTTGACCTGAACAGTCATTCATATGAGTGCTTTCTACCTAGCCCCTCACATTTACAACCACAAAACTTACTGTACTTTGTCCAAATTAATTTGCACCCCAGTGTACGACTGAGGGTTAATCAACCTCATACATATAAGGTGCTTGTTGATGATACTCCATCTTTCTATCCAATTCATGGTAATTGTACATCAGTCTAGTATGCCTTTCACGTGCTGATTCTTAGTTTTGGTTTGTCCCAGAATCAGATATTTTACATTTAGGTCATACTTTCACACATTTTTATGTTTGTCCACTAAACTGACAATTTTTGTAACAAAAAGGCATTAAACAATGTTTGATATTTTGTTTATTTAACTAAGTTAAAAACATTTTTTATTGAAAACAAATGTGCCTGGGGTTTCTCAGCCCCCCCCCCCCTTCCCCATAACCATAGGCCCCCATTGTAACATTACCTCCCACCCCCAGTGGCAATAGATACTCCTAGTGGTAAAAGATCCCCAGTAGCATTACCACCCACACCCTAGTGATATTAGATCCCCAGTAGCATAACATCCTCCACCCTCTGTGTCCATAGGGCCTGATTCAGCAAGGAACGCAGTTGCTATTACGCACGCAATCGGCCACTTTTTGCATTCTGCGCATGCATCGCAGTCCGCGAGCGTTAACCAGTCACTGCGACCCGTACTGCGTTCGAAGTGACTACGCAGATCCATCGCAGAGTGACTGACAAGAAGTGCCATTTGGGGGTGGTGACGGGGGCGTGGTCGACGAAACGCTGGTGGGCCAGTGCATTTCAACGCCGTTGCAGGAGCGTGCATAAATTAGCCATTGCGATGTACACAGTGTGCATGGAATTAGTAAGTACTGAGTAAGGTCAGTACAAGTGTGCGTGAGGCTGCGATTGTACTTGATGGTTTCGCAGTCTTGTTAAACATTACGGATATGTGTAAGGTAAGGCGGGCAACCTTATGTAGTGCTGCGTATGGCATTGCGATTGCAATGGATTAGCATACTACTGCAGTTGAACTGCGTGCGTAATCGCTATTGCAATTGTGTTCCGTAGTGAATCAGACCCATAGTCCCCATTGTGGCACTACTCCCCCTCCCCATCCCCATCCCCAGAAGCCTGTGGAATTGTAACATTATTTTACACACATCCCCATATTCTGTACCATTGCTTCTTTATGTGACATTGCACATCTCCCCCATTTACTAGGGTTACCACCCACCTGCAAATGCTCCGGACAGTCTGCTAATCACACAGACTGTCCGGAGTCCAGATGTCTGCTGTTTCTGGATGGGTGGTGTCCGGGAACTTTCAGCTGCCGCTTGGCTCTGCCCCCTGTGAAGCCACATATTATGTTGCGGCACACCCCAGATACGCCTCCTTCATGCTGCCAACAGTGCCCTAAGCCTGCCTGTCACCTACACGCCACTCTGTAACCACCAACCCGCCTCTCCCTAGTTGCATACACTCAGTCACAGTGCATGTTGCAGTCAGGAGAAAGGTGGTGACCATGAAACCCCCAGGGAGGCTGAGTTTGACTCACTACGCACTGCAACAGTCAGCAGCTGAGACAGCTAGGGCAGGCAGTGTCTGCTTTGGATCACAGAGTGACAGCAGCCTGGTGGTGGAAGAGGATATGAGGTTCAAGTTCAAGATCCAGTGATCAGAGGAGAGACAGATAGGTCACAGTCATTGTTATCGCAGTGTCACTGAATAAGTCATGTCAGCCTGGCCTGCCCAAGCCCAGCCCAAGATGTGTGTGAGGTGCAGGCAGTACCCAATAAATTATATATAGCATGCTTGGTGTAATGGCATGCCTGTGTACACTGCCTTTGTGTGAGGCATTATGTCATAGTATGGGAGAGAGGGTGCTGTTGACATTACATTACATGGGGGATGACAGGTAATATAAAGGATGTAATCATGTACTACATGCACTTTGTCTCGGGGAGGAGGCAGTGTATCTATTAGAGTGTACAGGAAAGATTCCTGGACTGCACACCCTGAATATATATAATGGGAGGTGCTACCTGATGAGACTTCTTGCAGGCACAGAAACAGACAAATCACAGAGGCACAACTCCAAACTACTGATTATATATATATTATGCAATAAAATTTTGCAATCAATAAAGGTTTTTAGCTTAATCATGGCCAACTGAGCAACCCCAGGGCATCGCCATAGTAAGAAAAGTGAAGTGTGAAAGAAGAACGATAAGAGCAGCTATCGCTGCATAGAAAGGTGAAAATACAACTATAATAAAAACAAACAGTGAAGTGTTAAAATTGTGCAGAAAAGAAAGAATGTGTTATAATGCGATGCCCTGAAATAGACCAACCAAGGCAATCCAGGGGACCCATGCCCCAAAAATCAACCCAAAATTGCACTACAGGGGTGCTAGTCCAGACTGAAAGCGTCTCCTATCCTTCAGGTGTGCAATTATGCACATTAAATGGAGAGTATAGGAAAGATTCCTGGACTGCACAGCCTGAATATATATATATACATATACATATATATATATATATATATATATATATATATTAGGGGTGAGCGGGTTCGGATTTCTGAAATCCGAACCCCCCCGAGCCCCCCCGATCCGAGGCCGATCCGAGTCAGGCTCAACTTTTCCCGCCTGACTCGGATCTGAAATCGAGGCTAAACGTCATCATCCCGCCTTCCGGGTCTCGCGGGTTTTGGATCCTATATAAGGTACCCACGTTGGCGCCATTTTCTCACTCGGCTGTGGACAGTGAAGAGGGAGGGTGGGAGTTAGGGCTGGCTGGCTGTGTAGTGTAGTGTAGTGCAGTGTAGTGTTGTGCTGCGCTGTGCTGCTGTTGTCCATAGGGGCTGTGTCCACTCCTTCAAAGTCCATAGGGGCTGGCTGGAGTGTGTTGTGCAGTCAGTTGTCCATAGGGGCCTCCTATGCAGTGTCCCAGTCCTAAAGGGGTGCTGTAGCGTTGTCCAGGGGGTGCTCTGTCCATCAGGGGTGCTCCCCCCAAGTGCAAAAAAAATAATTATTTTTTCTGTGTTTGTGAATTGTGTGCACTGTGGCTGCACGTGCATCAACAAAGGAGCAGCACCAAGCGTGCGCCTGTGTCCCATAGGTAAAGGGCCGGCTGGCTTGATCACTAAAGGGTGCTGTAACCCCCAAAGGGCACTCCAAACAAAATAAAAATATATATTTTTTTGTGTTTGTGAATTGTGTGCGCAGTAGCCGCACATGCATCAACAAAGTAGTGCCAAGCGTGCACCTGTGTCCCATAAATAAAGGGCCAGCTGGATTGACCGCTAAAGGGTGCTGTAACCCCCAAAGGGCACTCCAAACAAAATCAAAAAAAAATTTCTGTGTTTGTGAATTGTGTGCACTGTGGCTGCACGTGCATCAACAAAGGAGCAGCGCCAAGCGTGCCCCTGTGTCCCATAAGTAAAAGGCCAGCTGGCTTGTCCGTTAAAGGGTGCTGTAACCCCCAAAGGGCACTCCAAACAAAATAAAAAAAATGTTTCTGTGTTTGTGAATTGTGTGCACTGTGGCTGCACGTGCAGCAACAAAGGAGCAGTGCCAAGCGTGCGCCTGTGTCCCATAAGTAAAAGGCCAGCTGGCTTGTCCGTTAAAGGGTGCTGTAACCCCCAAAGGGCACTCCAAACAAAATAAAAAAAAAATTTCTGTGTTTGTGAATTGTGTGCACTGTGGCTGCACGTGCATCAACAAAGGAGCAGCGCCAAGCATGCGCCTGTGTCCCATAAGTAAAAGGCCGGCTGGCTTGTCCATTAAAGGGTGCTGTAACCCCCAAAGGGCACTCCAAACAAAATAAAAAAATATTTTATGTGTTTGTGAATTGTGTGCACTGTGGCTGCACGTGCATCAACAAAGGAGCAGCGCCAAGCGTGCGCCTGTGTCCCATAAGTAAAGGGCCGGCTGGCTTGTCCGTTAAAGGGTGCTGTAACCCCCAAAGTACACTCCAAACAAAATAAAAAAATATTTTATGTGTTTGTGAATTGTGTGCACTGTGGCTGCACGTGCATCAACAAAGGAGCAGCGCCAAGCGTGCGCCTGTGTCCCATAAGTAAAGAGCCGGCTGGCTCATTTCTTAAAGGGTGGTGTAACCCACAAAGTGCACTACTCTCCAGCAAAAATAAAAAAATATTTTCTGTGTTTGTGTGCGCCTTAGCAGCACGTATATATCAATATAACATAAATGGAGGACCAAACTTTCTCCGATAAAAATAAAATAGGGAAAGATCAAGAACCACTCCCTCCTAGTGCTGTTGCTGCTGCTGGGAGTTGTTCATCATCCCAGAGAGGAAGTAGGAAAACCACCACTTTTACTAAACAATTGACCCTCCAACAGTTCCTAGCGAGGAGGATGAAGTATGATAGCAGTTATCCTGAAGCAAAACCTATAACTGAGGCCTTGACTGCTATGTTGGTGTTAGACGTGCGTCTGGTATCCGCCATTAGTGCAGTGGGATTTAGACAATTGATGGAGGTAGTGTGTCCCCGGTTCCAAATCCCGTCTAGATTCTACCTGCATCCTCAAAGCAGCAGCGACAAGTGTGCATCTGTCTATTAAAGGGTGGTGTAACCCTCAAAGTGTGCTCCACAAACAATAAAAAAATTCTTATTTTTATGTGTTTGTGACTTGTGTGAGATGTAGCCGCACGTGCATCAACACAAGCGTGCGCCTGTGTCATAAGTCAAGGGCCGGTTTGGACATCTGGTCCGGACTGAGGGACGTGCCAACAATTTCTGACAAGTCTACTGTCACTGCATATGATACTGTCCTCAAAGCAGCAGCGACAAGCGTACGTCTGTATGTTAAAGGGTGGTGTAACCCTCAAAGTGCGCTCCACAAACAATAAAAAAATTATTATTTTTTTTTCTGTTTTTGTGAAATGTGTGGGCTGTAGCTGCACCTGCATCCTTAAAGCAGCAGCGACAAGCATGCGTCTGTCTGTTAAAGGGTGGTGTAACCCTCAAAGTGCGCTCCACAAACAATAAAAAAATTCTTCTTTTTTTTCTGTCTTTGTGAAATGTGTGGGCTGTAGCCGCACCTGTATCCTCAAAGCAGCAGCGACAAGCGTGCGTCTGTCTGTTAAAGGGTGGTGTAACCCTCAAAGTGCGCTCCACAAACAATAAAAAAATTATTCTTTTTTTTTCTGTCTTTGTGAATTGTGTGGGCTGTAGCCGCACCTGCATCCTCAAAGCAGCAGCGACAAGCGTGCGTCTGTCTGTCAAAGGGTGGAGTAACCCCCAAAGTGCGCTCCACAAAAAATAAAATAATCTTCTTTTTTTCTGTGTTTGTGTGTGAAATGTATGCACAGTAGCTGCACCTGCATCCTCAAAGCAGCAGCGACAAGCGTGCGTCTGTCTGTTAAAGGGTGGTGTAACCCTCAAAGTGCGCTCCACAAAAAATAAAAAATTCTTTTTTTTCCTGTCTTTGTGAATTGTGTGGGCTGTAGCCGCACCTGCATCCTCAAAGCAGCAGCGACAAGCGTGCGTCTGTCTGTTAAAGGATTACATCGGTGACAGCATCCAAGTAGGCATGTCAGACAGTCCGTACATTTACTGGCAGGAAAAAGAGGCAATTTGGAGGTCCCTGTACAAACTGGCTCTATTTTACCTGAGTTGCCCCCCCTCCAGTGTGCACTCCGAAAGAGTGTTTAGTGCAGCCGGGAACCTTGTCAGCAAAAGGCGTTGGAGGTTCCTTCCACAAAATGTGGAGAAGATGATGTTCATAAAAATGAATTATCAACTCTTCCAGGGAGACCAGCCTCCAGAACATACAGAGGGACCTGTGGTGGTGGATTCCAGCAGGGACAAATTAATACTATGTGAGGATGAGGATGTACACAACAATGAAGAGGGTGAGGAATCGGTGAATGAGGAGGATGAGGACGACATCTTGCCTCCGTAGAGCCAGTTTGTGCAGGGCCAGATTAATTGCCAGCTTGTTTTGTGGGGGCCCAAACGAACCAATCATTTCAGCCACAGTCGTGTGGCAGACCCTGGCGCTGAAATGATTGGTTTGTTAAAGTGTGCATGTCCTGTTTATACAACATAAGGGTGGGTGGGAGGGCCCAAGGACAATTCCATCTTGCACCTCTTTTTTTTCTTTGCATTATGTACTGTTTGGGGCCTAGTTTTTCAAACTGCCATCCTGTCTGCCACTGCAGTGTCACTCCTAGATGGACCACGTGTTTGTGCCAATAAAATTCCGGAGAATACCACTCTGCGCTCACTCAAAGTATAGAATTGACTTATCTTAAATATGATGTCCTGATCTTGGGACCTCAAATCCTTTTTGTAATAGACACTTTATATAGTAGGTGTGGGATGTATGTGTCCATAATGAAATGGAAAAAGTCCGGTCCCGCATCCGGGCGGGCCGAGAAAGGTGTCCCCGCGGTGTTAATGGGAATAGTACAGGAATAACATCCGGGTTAGAGTTTAACGTACAATACTATTTTTGTCCCCTATTAAGAAATCCCTAAAGGGGAACCCTGGTGTGGAAACACCGCGGGGACACCTTTCTCGGCCCGCCCGGACGCGGGACCGGAAGATATTTTTTATGTTAGAGAGTCATTTATGTAATATTTCTAAACATGTGTATTTTGTAAGTGAGGGTGGCTCCTCCCAGCAATCAGGTGTATCTTATCCCACAGGGTATAAATACCCATGGGAAGAGTGGTAAACATCTAAGCCTTGAGGAAGATCAGAGTACTGATCGAAACGCGTTGGCGGTATTGGTGCTGAACAGCTATCCTGACCAGACCAGAGGAGGACGGTGCCATTTCCATAGAAGATTTGGGTGCATTACTGCGGGCAGTGAGATCACTCTTACACGCACAAAAAACCACTGGATTCTGGTAGGAAGCCATCTTCACCTTTTGTGGATATATCAGCTGTGAAGCATTGTTGTATTTTTTAAGTTATTTGGAACTCCTTTATCTGGACATATCCAATTAAAACATTTTTATTTTTTGGGAAATTTTGTCTCTTCTGTTTTCAAACTTGACTTTTTCCATTTCATTATGGACACATGGAGAGTACATACCTGAATGGACTATATGTGTTTTAATTTGGGGTAGATCATATACACCCCTATATGTGAATTTATGTGTACTTAAGTGAATTCTTATACGTCTGCACTAGATTGTGTTTTATGTTTTATGTTCCCACATATTCATCAACATCGGAACATACATCCCACACCTACTATATAAAGTGTCTATTACAAAAAGGATTTGAGGTCCCAAGATCAGGACATCATATTTAAGATAAGTCAATTCTATACTTTGAGTGAGCGCAGAGTGGTATTCTCCGGAATTTTGTTTGTATTAATGTATTTTTGGTGAGGATAACACCAAGGAGATTTACTCTTTAGCAGCCTTCGTAGCGCAATTGTTGGCAGACATCATTTTCTATACACGTGTTTGTGCCGCCCAATCGTGTCGCTTAGCATAGTCATCCATCTACCTCGGTGCAACCTTTTGGACATAAAAACACTATTGTGAGGTGTGAGGTGTTCAGAATAGACTGGAAATTAGTGGAAATTAAGGTTTTTGAGGTTAATAATAGCATAGGAGCAGAAAAACCCACAAATTCTGTGATTTTAGCTGTTTTTATGCTTTTTTCAAAAAAAAATACAGATCCAAAACACAAAACCCAGAACCCAAAACACCGAAGGGTGGTTTTGGCAAAACCAATCCAGATCCAAAACACGAAGAAAGATCCAGATCCAAAACCAAAACACAAAACACGAAAAGTGGCCAGTGCACATCCCTAATATATATATATATATATATATATATATATATATATATATATTAGGGGTGAGCGGGTTCGGATTTCTGAAATCCGAACCCCCCCGAGCCCCCCCGATCCGAGTCCGATCCGAGTCAGGCTCGACTTTTCCCGCCTGACTCGGATCTGAAATCGAGGCAAAACATCATCATCCCGCCTTCCGAGTCTCGCGGGTTTTGGATCCTATATAAGGTACCCGCGTCGGCGCCATTTTCTCACTCGGCTGTGGACAGTGAAGAGGGAGGGTGGGAGTTAGGGCTGTGTAGTGTAGTGTAGTGTAGTGCTGCTGTTGTACACTACTTCAAAGTCCATAGGGGCTGGCTGTGTTGTGCTGTGCTGCTGTTGTTAATAGGGGCTGTGTCCACTACTTCAAAGTCCATAGGGGCTGGCTGGACTGTGTTGTGCAGTCAGTTCTCCATAGGGGCTGTGTCCACTCCAAAGTCCTGTGCAGTGTCCCAGTCCTAAAGGGGTGCTGTAGTGTTGTCCAGGGGGTGCTCTGTCCATCAGGGGTGCTCCCCCCAAGTGCTAAAAAAATAAATATATTTTCTGTGTTTGTGAATTGTGTGCGCAGTAGCTGCACGTGCATCAACAAAGTAGTGCCAAGCGTGCGCCTGTGTCATAAGTAAAGGGCCGGCTGGCTTGACCGTTAAAGGGTGCTGTAACCCCCAAAGTACACTCCAGTCCAAACCAAAAAAAAAATATTTTCTGTGTTTGTGAATTGTGTGCGCAGTAGCCGCACGTGCATCAACAAAGTAGTGCCAAGCGTGCGCCTGTGTCATAAGTAAAGGGCCGGCTGGCTTGACCGTTAAAGGGTGCTGTAACCCCCGAAAGTACACTCCAGTCCAAACCAAAAAAAATATTATTTTCTGTGTTTGTGAATTGTGTGCGCAGTAGCCGCACGTGCATCAACAAAGTAGTGCCAAGCGTGCGCCTGTGTCATAAGTAAAGGGCCGGCTGGCTTGACCGTTAAAGGGTGCTGTAACCCCCAAAGTACACTCCAGTCCAAACCAAAAAAAAAATTATTTTCTGTGTTTGTGAATTGTGTGCGCAGTAGCCGCACGTGCATCAACAAAGTAGTGCCATGCGTGTGCCTGTGTCATAAGTAAAGGGCCGGCTGGCTTGACCGTTAAAGGGTGCTGTAACCCCCAAAGTACACTCCAAACCAAAAAAATATATATTTTCTGTGTTTGTGACTTGTGTGCACTGTGGCTGCACGTGCATCAACAAAGGAGCAGCGCCAAGCGTGCGCCTGTGTCCCATAAGTAAAGAGCCGGCTGGCTCATTTCTTAAAGGGTGGTGTAACCCACAAAGTGCACTACTCTCCAGCAAAAATAAAAAAATATTTTCTGTGTTTGTGTGCGCTTTAGCCGCACGTATATATCAATATAACATAAATGAAGGACCAAACTTTCTCCGATAAAAATAAAATAGGGAAAGATCAAGAACCACTTCCTCCTAGTGCTATTGCTGCTGCTGGGAGTTGTTCATCATCCCAGAGAGGAAGTAGGAACATCACTACTTTTACTAAACAATTGACCCTCCAACAGTCCCTAGCGATGAGGATGAAGTACGACAGCAGTCATCCTGAAGCAAAACGTATAACTGAGGCCTTGACTGCTATGTTGGTGTTAGATGTGCGTCCGGTATCCGCCATTAGTGCAGTGGGATTTAGACAATTGATGGAGGTAGTGTGTCCCCGGTTCCAAATCCCGTCTAGATTCCACCTGCATCCTTAAAGCAGCAGCGACAAGCGTGCGTCTGTCTGTTAAAGGGTATTGACACCCTCAAAGTGTGCTACACAAACAATTAAAATATTGTTCTTTTTTTTTCTGTCTTTGTGAAATGTGTGGGCTGTAGCCACACCTGCATCCTTAAAGCAGCAGCGACAAGCGTGCGTCTGTCTGTTAAAGGGTGGTGACACCCTCAAAGTGTGCTACACAAACAATAAAAATATTGTTCTTTTTCTTTCTGTCTTTGTGAATTGTGTGGGCTGTAGCCGCACTTGCATCCTCAGAGCAGCAGCGACAAGCGTGCGTCTGTCTGTTAAAGGGTGGTGTAACTCTCAAAGTGCTCCAAAAAATAAAAAACTATTTTTTTAATGTGTTTGTGACTTGTGTGCGATGTAGCTGCACTTGCATCCTCAATGCAGCAGCGACAAGCGTGCGTCTGTCTGTTAAAGGGTGGTGTAACCCTCAAAGTGCGCTCCACAAACAATAAAAATATTCTTTTTTTTTCTGTCTTTGTGAATTGTGTGGGCTGTAGCCGCACTTGCATCCTCAAAGCAGCAGCGACAAGCGTGCGTCTGTCTGTTAAAGGATTACATCGGTGACAGCATCCAAATAGGCATGTCAGACAGTCCGTACCTGTACTGGCAGGAAAAAGAAGCAATTTGGAGGTCCCTGTACAAACTGGCTCTATTTTACCTGAGTTGCCCCCCCTCCAGTGTGTACTCCGAAAGAGTGTTTAGTGCAGCCGGGAACCTTGTCAGCGAAAGGCGTAGGAGGTTGCTTCCACAAAATGTGGAGAAGATGATGTTCATAAAATGAATTATCAACTCTTCCAGGGAGACCAGCCTCCAGAACGTACAGAGGGACCTGTGGTTCCAGCGGGGACGAATTAATACTCTGTGAGGATGAGGATGTACACACTGAAGAGGGTGAGGAATCGGTGGATGAGGAGGATGAGGATGACATCTTGCCTCCGTAGAGCCAGTTTGTGCAGGGACAGATTAATTGCCAGCTTGTTTTGTGGGGGCCCAAACGAACCAATCATTTCAGCCACAGTTGTGTGGCAGACCCTGGCGCTGAAATGATTGGTTTGTTAAAGTGTGCATGTCCTGTTTATACAACATAAGGGTGGGTGGGAGGGCTCAAGGACAATTCCATCTTGCACCTCTTTTTTTTCTTTGCATTATGTACAGTTTGGGGCCTAGTTTTTCAAACTGCCATCCTGTCTGCCACTGCAGTTTCACGCCTAGATGGGTCACGTGTTTGTGCCCCCCACTCGTGTCGCTTAGCATAGTCATCCAGCTACCTCGGTGCAACCTTTTGGACATAAAAAAACTATTGTGAGGTGTGAGGTGTTCAGAATAGACTGGAAATGAGTGGAAATTAAGGTTATTGAGGTTAATAATAGCATAGGAGCAGAAAAACCTACAAATTCTGTGATTTTAGCTGTTTTTATGCTTTTTTTCAAAAAAATACAGATCCAAAACACAAAACCCAGAACCCAAAACACGGAAGGGTGGTTTTGGCAAAACCAATCCCGATCCAAAACACGAAGAAAGATCCAGATCCAAAACCAAAACACAAAACATGAAAAGTGGCCGGTGCACACCCCTAATATATATATATATATTGGGAATTGCTACCTATTGAGACTTCTAGCAGGCACAGAAGCAGACAAATCACAGATGCACAGTGTACAGTAATTTGGAGTTGTGCATCTGTGATTTGTCTGTATCTATTAGAGTGGTAAGAAAATGTCTTGCAACCGTACTGTGGTTGTGGCCACAACCCTTACCACTGCCTCTGGCCACACCAGCTGTCCAAAAATCGGAAAATGACACGGTGGTAACCCTCCCATCTCCACAGTGCCAACGGCCCCCACATGGTCTTCACTTATCCCACAAGTAGAACACAGTGGAGTGTGTATCAGTGGGGACTGATGAATGATAAGCCCCCCGCAGCAGCTGATCTCTACGCTCTCACATTTCTCTTCAACATCTACCAATTTTGATTATAATAAAATCAAAATTCAAAAAATCAAACAATCTCTGATAGGTTCAACAAAACCTATGTAACTGTGAGGGGTCAGATCATTCAAGCTGCAATCTGCGGCTCAACAACAGAGTTCTGCACTTTGTGCCTGATTCCCGAAAATTACGCTAATGCAATTACAACTGCAATCTCTCACAGCTCACAGTTGCTAAAATATGCTAATATCTTCCAAAGCTTAGCCGGACATAAGGATGCTCACTGCTGCCTTCTCATATCCACCCGACGGCGTGCAACAGCTTAAACATCGGTACCATTGACGCACAATGAGTTGCCACAAAGCATGCAAGTCAAGTCTGAACGGCCGCAAACATTGCGTCTATCCTGACACACAGACAGCTCTCATGCTGTGATGGAGATCGCAATGGCTATTTTATACACGCCTGTGGTTTTCTAACCACCCCCAAACACTGATCTACCTGTCGCTGACTTTGCGAGTGGTTCCTCTGTACGAACGTAATCGCAATGCAATTGCTGCACGTGTGCAGTGCGTCTTACGTGCAAGCCCAATGGCAAATAATTGGTCGATCTGCGAAAATATCGGCTTTGCAAAAATCACTGAATCAGGACCAATATTCTCATGAAGTCTTGCTTTGTTACTGTGAACACAGATCACCATCTGCAGATGAGACTGGACCTGGATTACTATATAGAAAACGTAAAGCTTCAAAAAATAATTCAACTGATTCTAAGGTTTCGACTGAGGTGAATGCCCTAGCTTAAGGGTCATCTGTCAGTAATAATATAACAACTCCCACCCTTAGTTCCTCTATACCAGTTAATCTAAATCACAATATAGAGTACTCTATCAGACAGCATTTATTGTAGTGATTTGCATATTACAGTATAGTGACAGAAACGCCAGCAGCAGACAGCAACTTGCCTCATGCATTACCACCTGTCAGCGCCCGGCCCTGGCTGAAGTACTATCCATCCATCAGACAGTGAGTGACGCGCTGTGCATGTGGGCTGCAGTAACTCAGATGATTGCGGCCAAATACTCAATCTGAAGCAGAATCCTGTAATATCTGGGATTTTGTTTATAATACTGAGTTTTTCCAATACTGAAAATTGACCAGTACTGGGATTCCGAATCCAGTCACAAAACAAAGCTGTATGAAGCTTTCCCTCCTCTTAAATCTAGTAACCTATATTTAGCAAAATAGTAACAGAAATATTAAATTATTTATTTTGTTTGTCAAATACTGCTACTCATTTATTATAAGGAATACAGTTTATTGATGTGCGCAGACCCCAGTGTTTTGGTTTTGGTCCTAAATCATCATCGTGTTTTGGTTATGGCAAAACCAACTTTAAGTCTTTTGCTTCAGGTTTGGGTTTGGATTTCTTTGAAAATTGATAAAAACAGGTAAAATCATGTAACTTGGGCCTGTTTTTGTTCCTACAGTATTAACATCAATAACATTCATTTCCAGTCAAATTGACCACCTCACAACACCTAAAATCATGAGGTAGGGACTTAGGACCTTATTCAGAGTCAGTCGCAAGCGCCGATGCGCTCGTAATCGACTCGATGGTTTGTCCTGCGCACGCGCAGCGGCTGCACTGCGGGTGTGCAAGTCTCGGAGCGACAGAGAAACTCTGTAGCTCCGGAGCTCGCTACCAAAGGGACGGCTGTCGATGTTGATCGACAGCTTGCCCCGTTTGGTAGGCGGGCTGGGGGGGTGGTTTACAAAATGGAGGCGTTCCTTAACGAACGCCTATCATTTTGTGGGGCGGCCGCACTGACATCATCAGTGATGTCAGTGGGGAGATTCCTGCTCCATCAGAGCAGAAAGCTCCCTGGGGCTTACGTGTGCCCAGAGCCAACCTTAGGGTCTGGTCGTAAGCCCCGATGGTGATCACCATCGCGACCATCAACCTGGTCGGTCGTTAAACTGTGGGTGGTACTCTACAGCTTAACGATCGACAAGGAGGCGGCCGTTCAGGATGCAAGCGGCCGCCCTGATTCAGTGCGACCGCTTGCAACTAACGACCGCCTCTGAATGAGGTACTTTAATCCAAACCAAAACATGCCTAGATCCGAGTTCCGGACTTGGCAGACCTGAGTCGAGACTCAGTTCTG
The DNA here is from genome assembly GCA_031769625.1 of Taudactylus pleione. NCBI lineage: Eukaryota > Metazoa > Chordata > Amphibia > Anura > Myobatrachidae > Taudactylus > Taudactylus pleione. Next base: position 2,585,548 of record JAUIMM010000141.1, on the reverse strand, counting down.
CTCGGAACTCCAAAGTTAGAGCCATGAATTGTTTTGACTTGGGAATCACAAAATACTGGTGTGTTTTGGTTTTCAGCAAAACCAAACTGCTCCTCTCTAATTATAAAGCACACAACACACACCCTACTTTGTAAGATAGCAATAGAAAGATAGCAACAGAAGTTATCTCTGAGTTCTACTTACTGTATACAAGCACAGTCTTTGGTCTTAAAGTTTCATGTTGCCACAGAACTTGTAATACATGTGTCTTTATATTTCACTGCATTAGTTGTGTTATACTATAGATATTTACTAGCAGCAGTGTCTCCTACCGTCTTGCATGATGGGGGCTGCCGCCGCTGGTCCCACAGGTGCTGGATCTGGCAGGTACTGGGACCAGCGCGTGCACAGAAGTGACGCTGCGCATGTGCAAATCACCAGTTTCTAGGGAATGAATCAGCTGCAGCCCCTAGAAGCCATGTAGGGCTGCCCGAAAGGCAGAGCAGCGGCTTCCAATGGAAGAAGCTCTGTAATAATTACAGCCTAGACTAGCAGTCCCAGGGGGAGAAAACACCTGGGGCTGCCTGTCCTGTGCGTTACTGGCTGGTAGCGCTTCCAATGTGAAGCCACCACCACTCACAATGTAGCCACTGACTCACTGAGGTGGGGGATCTTACTGGGGAAGCTTCAGCACTGCAGCCCCTAGGTAAGATCTGGCACTGTTTACTAGGTTCATTTATTTACTGTAGCAGAAATTATCTGCTAACAATTCACCAGAAAGGTTATGTTAGAAAACACTGTACACACACTGTATATCTTCAATGAGCTATGCTGCAGAATGAGGTTTGGTGGCTGAAAAGTCTGTCACAAGACCAATTTCCTGATATCATCTATATGTGGTGACCAAAGTCTATAACACATACCACGAGACAGGCTATTGAGGTAACTCCCTCCACATCACTCTTCTACTTCCTTCTGATACATATAGTAAGTCCTTGAATCCATTGAAAATAAGACACATATCATTCCACAGTTGTGTCAATAGTAGTTTGCTCATATTCAAATACTCAGTATTCAGGGGTGTGTTAAGAGAGGAGGGGGCCCGTGTGCAATACACATCTCAGCCCTGCACAAAATGCCGGAAAATGGCAGCTGCGGTAATTTTCCTGGCGTTTTACGCATGCGCGGTGAAGAAATCACATGCGCGGTAGACTATGGGCACAGACTAGTGCCCAGAATCTACTGTTACTGTTGCTGTTGCTGCGGTCAGCCATCAGCCTGCTGGCGGGCCGGGGAGAGAGGAGGGGACCCTGGTTGGGGAATGCACACGGGCCCCCTCCTCGCCCCTGAGGTAAGTATTAGAAAATATGGGTGTAGGGTGTGCACTTATTATAAATACGCCTCTGTCAGTAATGATGGTTCTATATGAATTTGTACTGCAGGTTAAACCATGTACATGTATTTTTTCACAGCAGTCATTGACTGAGATACAGCGATAGTTTATGACTTCAAAATTGTGGACCATAAATGAGTCATACATACTGATTTGAATTCCTCATTATCAATCAACTAAATTTGGTAGAGTTGCCAGGGGTGTATCTAGGAGTCTGTGCACCCCTGGCAAAATAATGGACTAGCGCCCCCCTCCCTCCTAATTTTCTGAATAATTACATTCTCTCTCCCCAGCCATCCCCCTTCATGTGTAAAAAAAAACTTTGTTAATCAGCTGCAAGTGGCAACGGGGCCCTAAACATCTGCCTGGGTAGGAGCTAGGGGCAAGCCTGGGTACCGGGAGTCCAGTCCTGGCAGTCCCGGCCTGATTCTACCCCTTGTCCATGGGTGGCACCACCAGATGGCGCCCCCCCTCGGCCAGCGCCCCTGGCAAGTGCTATCCTGGCCAATGGGTAGATACGCCCCTGAGAGTTTTCTAAGTGCTTGAGGAAAGAGAAGAAGCAGATTGTCTTGAAGTCACTGACTTACACAAGATCACGCGCACACGCACACGCCAAAATCAGAGAAGTTAGGAAGCTGTAAAAAAAGTTATTTCATTTAGGTTTTGCTCATTTCTGCGCCAGACTGGTATCTGACACTTGGGAAAGTGCCAAAAGTCCATTGGTAACAGGATGTAAGGGGAAAATAAGAAAGACAGTGCAGGGACAGTCTCTGTGCACGATGAGGTTCACTGAGGGATTTCCCACTCTGTATTTATCGTCTCACAATATTTCCATGTCAGCTTCAATTACATTCAATTGTGCAGTATAAAATAAAGAAAAAAACAACAACTTTGCACTAGATAACTTTTGGCACATGACACCCCATTGTCATTTGCAAGTAGCATGCATATGTGTTTTTCTAACTACCCCTGTTATCTTCCCCAAAAGCCGACTAATCGCTGCGTGTGCGCAGTGCAACTTTGATGCATGAGCAGTAGCGAAAAATCACTCCATCTGCATAAAAATCGCAATTGTGTACATCTCTGAGTCAGACCCTCTGTTGCAAAGAAGGATATATCTCTGATATTTTCTGATATAAAGCTATTATAGGTCAGTGTAGAAGAATATATATTAGTATTGTAATATTGTATTGAGGGATGTGCGCCGACCCCCGTGTTTTAGTTTTGGTTTTGTATCTGTATCTCATCGTGTTTTGGATCTTGATTTGGTTTTGCCAGTACCGCTCCTTGTGTGTTTTGGATATGTATTTTAAAAATTTTTTTTATAAAAACTGCTAAAATCACATAATTTGTTTGTTTTTTTGTTCCTACAGTATTATAAACCTCAAGAACATAAATTTTCCACTCATTTCCAGTCAATTTTGACCACCTCATAGCTAACAATATTGTTTTAATCCGGTTTAAGCCGAAAGTTTGCACCAAGCTAGCTGGCTGATTAAGCTAAGCAGCAGCAGTGGGCGCACAAACACGTGGCAGTTCAACTTCCACATTGGCACATAGGAAAACATATGTTTTCATTAATCAAGAGAGCTGAGGAAGTTGGAGTATGTATGTAGTTGAAGGCAGAGACTAGAAGGGTTGATTGGTAGTAAATTTCATTTCATTTTTTAAAGCCAAAGCAAATCTATGAGGGAGGATGGTAGAGCATGGTTGAACAATATGGGCCTGATTCAGACCCACTCGCGAGCGGCTGTCCGCTCGCAAGTGGGTTGATGGTCTGCACTGAGCATGCGCACGATGGAGGGAGCTCCGTCGTGCGCATGCGCCAGACACGACGAGCGAAGGACTTTCCTTCGCTCGTTGTGTCAGATCAAAGGGGGCGTGCTGTCAATGTTGATTGACAGCACGCCCCCTTTGGTGGGCGTGCCGGGGGCGTGCCTCCCTGATGGGGGCGTTCCCACGGGAACGCCTCCCGTCAGAAGCCGGCCCACTGACATCACTAGTGATGTCAGTGGGAGTGATTTTGGCTCTGATAGAGCCAAAATCACTCCGGAGCTTGCGGTTGAAAACCTCAACCGCAGGCTCCGGCTCGCAATTTCGATGGTCGCGATGGTCACGACCATCGCGGCCATCAAAATGCACGCTCGTATAGCCTGTGGGTGGTGACCCACAGCTATACGAGCGTCCAGGAGGACGCTCCATGAAAATGGAGCCCGGCCCTCATTCAGAGCGTGCGCTCTGCTCAGAGCGTACGGCTCTGAATGAGGGCCTATGTCCCATGTTTTGCCCACAAAATCAACTTGGTGGTTCAGAATATTTTTTTTTTAATTAAAGGGGCATGTAGGAGATGCTGTCTGTGGCATAAACATTTCTGGACTTTTTGGCATTCAGCAACCGCATGTTAAAGATTGCAGCAGCAGTTTCAGTTCAACTTCCAACATGGCACATCAGAAACAAATATTATTATTCAAGAGGCCTGAAGGAGTTGGAGTATGTATGTAGTTGAAGGCAGGGAAAGGAAGATTTGATTAGTAGTACATTTAATTTCATTTATTGATTCTGAAGCAAATTTATGAGGGAGGAGGGAAGGCATTTACACAAAATATTTAAATCATTCACATCAGTCCTTTCACCAGACGAATCCTTCAGCGGTATGCCTGCTGCTGCTGCTGGGAGTGGATTTTCCTCCCAGAAGGGGACCAGGAAGACTACTAGTAGTACTTTAAAAACAATTGACTGTTAAACAATCATTTGCAATGGGGAGCAAGTATAAGAGCAGTCAACCAGTTGCATAGCAGATAACTGACACTATAACATCTATGTTGGTATTAGATGTGCATCCGCTATCCACCAATAATGCAGTGGGTTTTAGACAGTTAATTGAGGTCCTGTGTTCTCACTACCAAATCCCATCAAGATTCCACTTCACTAGAAAAGCAATTCCCTACCTGTACAGGGACATTGAAAAAACAGATATGTGGACAAGCTGAACAGAATAAACACAAGATTTTAGAGAAAATGTTTGTCATGCGTTGTGTCTTTCTTCCCAATGGACAAAGATCTGAAGAGATGCAAAGAGCTGTTGGTAAGCAAATTGTCAGCTCAAGTGGCACGTGATGCAGCGATGGCTTCTCCTTTAGTTTCTCCAGCAAGTGCATCTGCCAAGATAAAAATGTACTTTCCCAAAAGACACACTGGTGATGCAGATGAGTCAACACAAAACACAAAAACTATTTGGATGTTGTCGAAGCTGGATGGTTGGCTAAGACAGAATCTGTTAAAATCAAAATCTGCACAACACCATTTTGCGAATGGCTACTCAGCACCATTTTGCGAATCCTACACAGTATACGGTGCTATGTTACTATTTAGCGTCGTGCGTCGTGTGGATTTGGAAACAATTGTCAGACGTTTAGCTATCGTTAACAATTGTAGGCCTTGTATCCAATGCTGATGTGGTTAAGTAGAGCTAACAGTTGTATTCTGGATAAACATAGGAAAGCCTTTTGTTAAAATTATGAGAGTGTTTGCCAAGGCTTGCTCCACAAATGAACAGGACAAACTCCATTGTCTGTCATTTTTTAGCGCAGACAGAAGTAATATTGATAGTAGCCAGTGACTGTTTGAAGCTGTATATATATATATATATATATATCAAAATCATAGTCCAAACTGCCCAGCACTCACAACAGAAAAGACAGCAGCCCGGGTGCCTATCCTGCTGCACCAGCAGTGAATATAGAAAAAGTACTGGATGGCACTCAGGAATCAAAAAGTAATAAATGAAGTGGTCACAACACACTTATAAGTAGTCAACGTTTCAGAGGTTTGCCCTCTTTTATCAAGACATCACAAAATACTAACATACAAAAGGACATTAAATAGACACTCACCTCCGTGCAGCACACTGCCACGAGCCCCGTTCAGTCGCAATGCCGTAATCTCAAACGGAACCCCGTCGGCGTCACAGCAACCTGCAGGGGGCGTGGCCTACCATACGTGCCCTTCACCATAGCAACAATAACCATACACAATAAATAAAGCGATCTGTACAATGGATGAGCACATAATACAAATAGGGAGTGATAGACATATATTGATAATAATAATGGCTGTATCGCTCAAAAGTAAAGCATTGTGGCCACAGTATTGTCAAACAGCCACATATACAGAGCAATATAGGGGATGGGGATATGCGTGTAACAATGTAGGAATAACCCTATGATGGAAAGCTTACCTGCCAAATAATTAAATGCAACAAAAGAACAGACAACATACTAGCAGTCATCTGATATTACAAAAAACACGAAAATGATAACATTTCATTAAGACCTGCAGGGTGGACTGAGTTTAAAGTGTGAATCCACCTTGCCTCCTTCTGTAGTAATATACGGCCACGATCTCCTCCTCTTAGGCTGGGGGGCACCCAGTCTATCATTTTGTAGCGCAATGTGCTAAGATTGTGTTTGAAATCACGAAAGTGTCTAGCAACAGGCTGCTCAGACGGCTTTCCGTCTATGGCAGCCCTGATGCTAGATCTGTGAAGGGCCATGCGCTCTTTTAATTGCCTTGTGGTTTTACCTACATACAGGAGCCCGCAGGGGCACCTGATGTAGTAGACCACAAAACGACTGGAACACGTGAGCGGAAACCTAATCTGAAATTTTTTACCTGACCTGGGATGTACAAAAGTGTCACCAATTTCTAAAAACTGCAGGTGGTGCAGCCAGTGCAACGATAGTTGCCGGCTTTCCACGTAAGGCAATGGCTAGTTTTAGGGACTTTATAAGATGAAATGTCGTTATACACAACAAAATCCTTGATATTCTTGCCACGTCTGTACGCGGGCAAGATAGACGAATTACTAAGAGCCTGTAGAGCGTCATCGTTGGATACAATTGGCCAAAGCTCCTTCGCTGATTTCATGAGATTATGACTCAGAGGGGAACAGTCCTGTGTCCACACTAATCTCTGTGAATTGTTCCTTTTACTGGGAATATGATTCAACGCATCAGTTCTGCTCATTGACAGTGCTCTAGTTTTAGCCAATTTCAGTGTTTTGGGATGATAACCTCTGGCTAGGAATTTGTTAGTCATCAAGTCCATCTGCATGCTAGCATCTTCAGTGTTACTGCAGATTCTCATGATACGTAAAAACTGAGAGAAGGGGAGGCCTTTTTTGGAAGCCGGGGGGTGATAACTTGTAGCCTCCAGATATTTGTTTCTATCAGTCACTTTGGTATAGATGGATGTTTCAATTACACCTTCTGTGTTGAGTTTAACCGCTACATCTAAGTAGTGCACTTCTGTGTAACTGCAATCGCAGGTGAATTTTACAGCCTCATCCTTCTGATTGATTTTGGGCATTAGCTCCAAAAACGACTGTTGGTCTCCTGACCATAAGATGAAAATATCATCAATATAGCGGCAAAAAAAAGTGATGTATTGAGCAATTTCTGGATCTGCAAAAAAAATATCCCTTTCTGTCTGAACCATAAATAGGTTCGCAAATGACGGAGCTACACATGATCTCATACGTTCCCACCAATACCCCTGATGCCTTCTCCTCCAAAATTGATCTTTACAAATTCAATCGTAGGATCAAACTAAAAGAATTTTTCAGTGTGAGTGAACAAATGGCTACTAATGATCCACTGTTACAGAAACGTTCTACTTTTGACCCTATATCTTCTAATCAGGCTGTTAAATATTTTATGTCTCGTATGAATAACAACATTGACACAGGCCACAAAAAATTTGTAACCCCGATCCCCAATTTATCTAACTCAGAGCGTAAAGCCCTGAAGGATCTGGCTGGCTACCAAGATATTGTGGTACGACCAGCGGACAAAGGTGGAGGTGTGGTGGTCCTGGATTTAGACACATACTAAAAAGAGATTTACAGTCAACTGTCTGATGATTCAGTATACGAAAGATTAGCCTCTGATCCCACAATTAGGTATAAAATGGAACTGGATCTCATCCTCAACAAAGCTGTGGAGGATGGCATCATTTCTAAGAAAAACAAAGAGGCCATAATAACGGGCTTTCCAAAAGTCCCTGTATTATACACAATCCCAAAACTACACAAAAATCCTCTTAATCCACCCAGGAGACCAATTATTGCGGCAAGAGATTCTCTGTACTATGTTATCTCCCAATTTCTGGACTTTTTTTTGCAACCTGTAGTACATGAAGAACCCACCTGTCTGAGGGACACCACATCATTTCTGTTAAAATTACAACCTCTATCACCATTGCCGTCACAACATCTAATGTGCACCATGGATGTGGTGAGTTTATATACTTGTATCCCACACAATAGAGGTTTGGAATCCATCAGACACATCCTTACTAATAACGGAGCCTACAATGGCCCAGACATTGACTTTTTCATTTTGCTTCTGGGTTTAACTCTTTCCAGAAATTATTTTATTTTTGACAGTAAGTTCTACAACCAACGTTCCGGTTGTGCTATGGGATCGTGTGTAGCTCCGTCATTTGCAAACCTATTTATGGTTCAAGCAGAAAGGGATATTTTTTTTGCAGATCCAGAAATTGCTCAATACATTACTTTTTTTTGCCGCTATATTGATGATATTTTCATCTTATGGTCAGGAGACCAACAGTTGTTTTTGGAGCTAATGCCCAAAATCAATCAGAAGGATGAGGCTGTGAAATTCACCTGCGATTGCAGTTACACAGAAGTGCACTACTTAGATGTAGCGGTTAAACTCAACACAGAAGGTGTAATTGAAACATCCATCTATACCAAAGTGACTGATAGAAACAAATATCTGGAGGCTACAAGTTATCACCCCCCGGCTTCCAAAAAAGGCCTCCCCTTCTCTCAGTTTTTACGTATCATGAGAATCTGCAGTAACAATGAAGATGCTAGCATGCAGATGGACTTGATGACTAACAAATTCCTAGCCAGAGGTTATCATCCCAAAACACTGAAATTGGCTAAAACTAGAGCACTGTCAATGAGCAGAACTGATGCGTTGAATCATATTCCCAGTAAAAGGAACAATTCACAGAGATTAGTGTGGACACAGGACTGTTCGCCTCTGAGTCATAATCTCATGAAATCAGCGAAGGAGCTTTGGCCAATTGTATCCAACGATGACGCTCTACAGGCTCTTAGTAATTCGTCTATCTTGCCTGCGAACTGACATGGCAAGAATATCAAGGATTTTGTTGTGCATAACGACATTTCATCTTATAAAGTCCCTAAAACTAGCCATTGCCTTACGCGGAAAGCAGGCAACTATCGTTGCACTGGCTGCACCACCTGCAGTTTTTAGAAATTGGTGACACTTTTGTACATCCCAGGTCAGGTAAAAAATTTCAGATTAGGTTTCCGCTCACGTGTTCCAGTCGTTTTGTGGTCTACTACATCAGGTGCCCCTGCGGGCTCCTGTATGTAGGTAAAACCACAAGGCAATTAAAAGAGCGCATGGCCCTTCACAGATCTAGCATCAGGGCTGCCATAGATGGAAATCCGTCTGAGCAGCCTGTTGCTAGACACTTTCGTGATTTCAAACACAATCTTAGCACATTGCGCTACAAAATTATAGACTGGGTGCCCCCCAGCCTAAGAGGAGGAGATCGTGGCCGTATATTACTACAGAAGGAGGCAAGGTGGATTCACACTTTAAACTCAGTCCACCCTGCAGGTCTTAATGAAATGTTATCATTTTCGTGTTTTTTGTAATATCAGATGACTGCTAGTATGTTGTCTGTTCTTTTGTTGCATTTAATTATTTGGCAGGTAAGCTTTCCATCATAGGGTTATTCCCACATTGTTATACGCATATCCCCATCCCCTATATTGCTCTGTATATGTGGCTGTTTGACAATACTGTGGCCACAATGCTTTACTTTTGAGCGATACAGCCATTATTATTATCAATATATGTCTATCACTCCCTATTTGTATTATGTGCTCATCCATTGTACAGATCGTTTTATTTATTGTGTATGGTTATTGTTGCTATGGTGAAGGGCACGTATGGTAGGCCACGCCCCCTGCAGGTTGCTGTGACGCCGACGGGGTTCTGTTTGAGATGACGTCATCGTGACTGAACGGGGCTCGTGGCAGTGTGCTGCACGGAGGTGAGTGTCTATTTAATGTCCTTTTGTATGTTAGTATTTTGTGATGTCTTGATAAAAGAGGGCAAACCTCTGAAACATTGACTACTTATAAGTGTGTTGTGACCACTTCATTTATTACTTTTTGATTCCTGAGTGCCATCCAGTACTTTTTCTATATTCACTGCTGGTGCAGCAGGATAGGCACCCGGGCTGCTGTCTTTTCTGTTGTGAGTGCCGGGCAGTTTGGACTATGATTTTGATATATATATATACATATATATATATATATATATATACAGCTTCAAACATTCACTGGCTACTATCAATATTACTTCTGTCTGCGCTAAAAAATGACAGACAATGGAGTTTGTCCTGTTCATTTGTGGAGCAAGCCTTGGCAAACAGTCTGATAATTTTAGCAAAAGGCTTTCCTATGTTTATCCAGAATACAACTGTTAGTTCTACTTAACCACATCAGCATTGGGTACAAGGCCTACAATTGTTAACAATAGCTAAACGTCTGACAATTGTTTCCAAATCCACACGACGCTAAATAGTAACATAGCACCGTATACTGTGTAGGATTCGCAAAATGGCGCTGAGTAGCCATTCGCAAAATGGTGTTGTGCAGATTTTGATTTTAACAGATTCTGTCTTAGCCAACCATCCAGCTTCGACAACATCCAAATAGTTTTTGTGTTTTGTGTTGACTCATCTGCATCACCAGTGTGTCTATTGGGAAAGTACATTTTTATCTTGGCAGATGCACTTGCTGGAGAAACTAAAGAAGAAGCCATCGCTGCATCACGTGCCACTTGAGCTGACAATTTGCTTACCAACAGCTCTTTGCATCTCTTCAGATCTTTGTCCGTTGGGAAGAAAGACACAACGCATGACAAACATTTTCTCTAAAATCTTGTGTTTATTCTGTTCAGCTTGTCCACATATCTGTTTTTTCAATATCCCTGTACAGGTAGGGAATTGCTTTTCTAGTGAAGTGGAATCTTGATGGGATTTGGTAGTGAGAATACAGGACCTCAATTAACTGTCTAAAACCCACTGCATTATTGGTGGATAGCGGATGCACATCTAATACCAACATAGATGTTATAGTGTCAGTGATCTGCTATGCAACTGGTTGACTGCTGTTATACTTGCTCCCCATTGCAAATTATTGTTTAACAGTCAATTGTTTTTAAAGTACTACTAGTAGTCTTCCTGGTTCCCTTCTGGAAGGAAAATCCACTCCCAGCAGCAGCAGCAGGCATTGCGCTGAAGGATTCTTCTGGTGAAAGGACTGATGTGAATGATTTAAATATTTTTTGTAAATGCCTTCCCTCCTCCCTCATAAATTTGCTTCAGAATCAATAAATTAAATTAAATGTACTACTAATCAAATCTTCCTTTCCCTGCCTTTAACTACATACATACTCCAACTCCCTCAGGCCTCTTGAATAATAATATTTGTTTCTGATGTGCCATGTTGGAAGTTGAACTGCCACTGCTGCTGCAATCTTTAACATGCGGTTGCTGAATGCCAAAAAGTCCAGAAATGTTTATGCCACAGACAGCATCTCCTACATGTCCCTTTAATTAAAAAAAAAATATTCTGAACCACCAAGTTGATTTTGTGGGCAAACCATGGGACATATTGTTCAACCATGCTCTACCATCCTCCCTCATAAATTTGCTTTGGCTTAAAAAAATTAAATTAAATTTACTACCAATCAACCCTTCTAGTCTCTGCCTTCAACTACATACATACTCCAACTTCCTCAGGTCTCTTTATTAATGAAAACATATGTTTTCCTATGTGCCAATGTGGAGGTTGAACTGCCACGTGTTTGTGCGCCCACTGCTGCTGCTTAGCTTAGTCAGCCAGCTAGCTTGGTGCAAACTTTCGGCTTAAACCGGATTAAAACAATATTGTTAGCTATGAGGTGGTCAAAATTGACTGGAAATGAGTGGAAAATTTATGTTCTTGAGGTTTATAATACTGTAGGAACAAAAAAACAAACAAATTATGTGATTTTAGCAGCTTTTATAAAAAAATTTTTTAAAATACATATCTAAAACACACAAGGAGCGGTACTTTCAAAACCAAATCAAGATCCAAAACACGATGAGATACAGATACAAAACCAAAACTAAAACACGGGGGTCGGCGCACATCCCTCAATATAATATTACAATACTAATATAACTTCTACACTGACCTATAATAGCTCTATATCAGAAAATATCAGAGATATATCCTTCTTTGCAACAGAGGGTCTGATTCAGAGATGTACACAATTGCGATTTTTATGAAGATGTAGTGATTTTTCGCTACTGCTCATGCATCAAAGTTGCACTGCGCACACGCAGCGATTAGTCGGCTTTTGGGGAAGGTAACGGGGGTAGTTAGAAAAACACATATGCATGCTACTTGCAAATGACAATGGGGTGTCATGTGCCAAAAGTTAGCTAGTGCAAAGTTGTTGTTTTTTTCTTTATTTTATACTGCACAATTGAATGTAATTGAAGCTGACATGGAAATATTGTGAGACGATAAATACAGAGTGGGAAATCCCTCAGTGAACTTCATCGTACACAGAGACTGTCCCTGCACTGTCTTTCTTATTTTCCCCTTACATCCTGTTACCAATGGACTTTTGGCACTTTCCCAAGTGTCAGATACCAGTCTGGCGCAGAAATGAGCAAAACCTAAATGAAATAACTTTTTTTACAGCTTCCTAACTTCTCTGATTTTGGCGTGTGCGTGTGCGCGTGATCTTGTGTAAGTCAGTGACTTCAAGACAATCTGCTTCTTCTCTTTCCTCAAGCACTTAGAAAGCAACTCTTAGGGGTGCATCTACCCATTGGCCAGGATGGCACTTGCTAGGGGCGCTGGCCGAGGGGGGGCGCCATCTGGTGGTGCCACCCATGGACAAGGGGTAGAATCAGGCCGGGACTGCCAGGACTGGACTCCCGGTACCCAGGCTTGCCCCTAGCTCCTACCCAGGCAGATGTTTAGGGCCCCGTAGCCACTTGCGATTACCGGCGGCTGCCTGGTATGAGCAGCTGATTAACAAAGTTTTTTTTTACACATGAAGGGGGATGGCTGGGGAGAGAGAATGTAATTATTCAGAAAATTAGGAGGGAGGGGGGCGCTAGTCCAATATTTTGCCAGGGGTGCACAGACTCCTAGATACACCCCTGGCAACTCTACCAAATTTAGTTGGTTGATAATGAGGAATTCAAATCAGTATGTATGACTCATTTATGGTCCACAATTTTGAAGTCATAAACTATCGCTGTATCTCAGTCAATGACTGCTGTGAAAAAATACATGTACATGGTTTAACCTGCAGTACAAATTCATATAGAACCATCATTACTGACAGAGGCGTATTTATAATAAGTGCACACCCTACACCCATATTTTCTAATACTTACCTCAGGGGCGAGGAGGGGGCCCGTGTGCATTCCCCAACCAGGGTCCCCTCCTCTCTCCCCGGCCTGCCAGCAGGCTGATGGCTGACGGCAGCAACAGTAGATTCTGGGCACTAGTCTGTGCCCAGAGTCTACCGCGCATGTGATTTCTTCACCGCGCATGTGATTTCTTCACCGCGCATGCGTAAAACGCCAGGAAAATTACCGCAGCTGCCACTAACAATGATTGATTAAACAAATTGTCAACACAGCTGGACAAATACAGGGCTGATCTTATTAAATTTAAAAAATCAAAACTGGATACGGTCAATAGTGACTATTTGGAAGGCAAAGTATACAGCTGGGTTAATAACATGGGTCAATCCAACAGTAGGATACCCCGCCTAAGACCCAATCAGAGATTCCAATTCGAAACCGACACCTCAAGTGGTGGCATTTCATCTAGCGACCAAGAATGTGCTGGGGTGTCCAGGCGACCAACCATGCAGAAACCCCCTTTAGGGGCAACCACCAGGGCTCATGCTGGGTCCCCAAAAGAGCTCACACCCGGAGGGGCGGCCAGTGGATCAGATCCTGGAAAAAGAGGGCGCAAGGGGAGAACATAGTATTCAATCTATCCTCCCGGACCTTGACATCAGATGAAGTAAAGGTCCTGAATAAGGGTCTCTCATACGTTCCCACCAATACCCCTGATGCCTTCTCCTCCAAAATTGATCTTTACAAATTCAATCGTAGGATCAAACTAAAAGAATTTTTTGGTGTGAGTGAACAAATGGCTACTAATGATCCACCGTTACAGAAACGTTCTACTTTTGACCCTATATCTTCTAATCAGGCTGTTAAATATTTTATGTCTCGTATGAATAACAACATTGACACAGGCCACAAAAAATTTGTACCCCCGATCCCCAATTTATCTAACTCAGAGCGTAAAGCCCTGAAGGATCTGGCTGGCTACCAAGATATTGTGGTACGACCAGCGGACAAAGGTGGAGGTGTGGAGAGCCTGGATTTAGACACATACAAAAAAGAGATTTACAGTCAACTGTCTGATGATTCAGTATACGAAAGATTAGCCTCTGATCCCACAATCAAGTATAAAATGGAACTGGATCTCATCCTCAACAAAGCTGTGGAGGATGGCATCATTTCTAAGAAAAACAAAGAGGCCCTAATAACGGACTTTCCACAAGTCCCTGTATTATACACAATCCCAAAACTACAGAAAAATCCTCTTAATCCGCCGGGAGACCAATTATTACGGCAAGAGATTCTCTGTACTATGTTATCTCCCAATTTCTGGACTGTTTTTTGCAACCTGTAGTACATGAAGAACCCACTTGTCTGAGGGACACTACATCATTTCTGTTAAAATTACAACCTCTATCACCATTGCCATCACAACATCTAATGTGCACCATGGATGTGGTGAGTTTATATACTTGTATCCCACACAATAGAGGTTTGGAATCCATCAGACACATCTTTACTAATAACGGAGCCTACAATGGCCCAGACATTGACTTTTTCATTTTGCTTCTGGGTTTAACTCTTTCCAGGAATTATTTTATTTTTGACAGTAAGTTCTACAACCAACGTTCCGGTTGTGCTATGGGATCGTGTGTAGCTCCGTCATTTGCGAACCTATTTATGGTTCAGGCAGAAAGGGATATTTTTTTTGCAGATCCAGAAATTGCTCAATACATCACTTTTTTTGCCGCTATTTTGATTATATTTTCATCTTATGGTCAGGAGACCAACAGTCGTTTTTGGAGCTAATGCCCAAAATCAATCAGAAGGATGAGGCTGTGAAATTCACCTGCGATTGCAGTTACACAGAAGTGCACTACTTAGATGTAGCAGTTAAACTCAACACAGAAGGTGTAATTGAAACATCCATCTATACCAAAGTGACTGATAGAAACAAATATCTGGAGGCTACGAGTTATCACCCCCCGGCTTCCAAAAAAGGCCTCGCCTTCTCTCAGTTTTTGCGTATCATGAGAATCTGCAGTAACACTGAAGATGCTAGCATGCAGATGGACTTGATGACTAACAAATTCCTAGCCAGAGGTTATCATCCCAAAACACTGAAATTGGCTAAAACTAGAGCACTGTCAATGAGCAGAACTGATGCGTTGAATCATATTCCCAGTAAAAGGAACAATTCACAGAGATTAGTGTGGACACAGGACTATTCGCCTCTGAGTCATAATCTCATGAAATCAGCGAAGGAGCTTTGGCCAATTGTATCCAACGATGACGCTCTACAGGCTCTTAGTAATTCGTCTATCTTGCCCGCGTACTGACGTGGCAAGAATATCAAGGATTTTGTTGTGCATAATGACATTTCATCTTATAAAGTCCCTAAAACTAGCCATTGCCTTACGCGGAAAGCAGGCAACTATCGTTGCACTGGCTGCACCACCTGCAGTTTTTTAGAAATTGGTGACACTTTTGTACATCCCAGGTCAGGTAAAAAATTTCAGATTAGGTTTCCGCTCACGTGTTCCAGTCGTTTTGTGGACTACTACATCAGGTGCCCCTGCGGGCTCCTATATGTAGGTAAAACCACAAGGCAATTAAAAGAGCGCATGGCCCTTTACAGATCTAGCATCAGGGCTGCCATAGACGGAAAGCCGTCTGAGCAGCGTGTTGCTAGACACTTTCGTGATTTCAAACACAATCTTAGCACATTGCGCTACAAAATGATAGACTGGGTGCCCCCCAGCCTAAGAGGAGGAGATCGTGGCCGTATATTACTACAGAAGGAGGCAAGGTGGATTCACACTTTAAACTCAGTCCACCCTGCAGGTCTTAATGAAATGTTATAATTTTCGTGTTTTTTGTAATATCAGATGACTGCGAGTATGTTGTCTGTTCTTTTGTTGCATTTAATTATTTGGCAGGTAAGCTTTCCATCATAGGGTTATTCCCACATTGTTATACGCATATCCCCATCCCCTATATTGCTCTGTATATGTGGCTGTTTGACAATACTGTGGCCACAATGCTTTACTTTTGAGCGATACAGCCATTATTATTATCAATATATGTCTATCACTCCCTATTTGTATTATGTGCTCATCCATTGTACAGATCGTTTTATTTATTGTGTATGGTTATTGTTGCTATGGTGAAGGGCATGTATGGTAGGCCACGCCCCCTGCAGGTTGCTGTGACGCCAACGGGGTTCCGTTTGAGATGACGTCATCGTGACTGAACGGGGCTCGTGGCAGTGTGCTGCACGGAGGTGAGTATCTATTTAATGTCCTTTTGTATGTTAGTATTTTGTGATGTCTTGATAAAAGAGGGCAAACCTCTGAAACGTTGACTACTTATAAGTGTGTTGTGACCACTTCATTTATTACTTTTTGATTCCGGAGTGCCATCCAGTACTTTTTCTATATATATATTATATATATATATATATATACACTTAAACGATTGCATGTGTATCCACAATGCGTGCACACATATATGCAGTTGCTATTGTAAATAGAAACACACACAGCGCATGTTTGCCGCTGTACAGCGCACCTTTTTACACTGCATCTAGACACACAACGCATCCTTACATATAACCATAAATATACGCGCACTCATAAAAGGTTCCTGCACATTATGGTTTATATATTAAAGTTATTAATTATGATGTAAAATGTATGTATCTGATATTAATGGTATACAACATGATAGACATGGCATGTTTGGTACTAAACTGACACACTGTTTATTTCCAGATATCTGAACCTATCAGCGAGGGAGTCGCATCTTGCTTTCGATGGTTATGGAATATAGGAAATTTTTGGTTAGAATGTATACACTGTAATGTAGTGTCTCTATCTAGTTTAAATCAATTAAAGAAAGTCAATGTAATCTGGAGAATTGGGACATACCCCTAGTGAACTGTCCCATGAACTACAGCGTACTACAAAGACCAAGAGCAAGAACCAATGGAATTATGTTTGTCTGTGTACATTGTTGTTATTATGATCTGTTAGGGTATATAGCCTGTGTCCCGGTCCCAGTCAGTAGCCATTCTTCTTGGATGACCGCAGGCTTCTGGATTGATGATTGAACTGGGACCGGTGCGCATGCGTATGTATCGACTGTACCTTATGTATTTAATAATCCTTTGCGCTCATTGTTTAGATCAAAGCGCGTAATACTCTTTTATTGTAATAATAACTTTTTGTGCTTTGGAACCACACTCAAAGTCTGGAAAGCAATTATTTCTTGTGCAACTTGCAACGCTAAATAGCGATATTTGGGTAGAAAGATTATTAGGTATTCATAATGTATGTGCTGCAGATGAAATAACAGTGAGGAGATTCCAAGATGGTTAAGGTTCTGCCCTCTACTTACTCTGGCTTTACAAAGGGTACAAATGACTTGACAATTGTTGTCCGGATTTGGGTAGAAATACAGTAATTACACACATAAGAAGTGGATTTTTTTGCCTTGTGCCCAGGCATGACAATGGGCTTTTTGTTATCATGGGCAATAACTATTTCTTCCACTGGTGCCTGATTTACACAAACAACATTTCATCAACAACATCCTTATTAGCGTCAGCGACACAAATATCCTGCTCAACCTGGTGTGCTACCACAGAAGCATCCTCGATTTTTATGTCAGCATGTTCACTTGTGTTTACATCATCATAAGAGGCAGAACCGCCAGTCATAAGTAAATGCCAAGGCCTTAACCTTTCCTTGCCACTTCATGTTGTGAAATGCATATTGCCATTTTTAGGTATTTCTGCAGCTAACTTTTCCTATGATATTTTATTTCTTTACCACTGTAAAAGATTGGTTCTTAATTTTAGATGCCCTGACTTAAGCCCTGTATGCCCTTGGGCATCGGCTTTAGTAGATGATGTAGATGGACTAGTATCGTCATGACTGGTGGCACTGGCAGCAGCTCCAGCACTAGTATGTGGTTCCTGCTCTCCACTCAAGTCTCAACTGATCGTTCTCCATATCAACAAACACAAATTAAGTGGGGTACAGCATATACATCAATTTGTACCAATTTTAAATATTACACTGCAGTATCAATGACCTACAGTGTCACGATATTTTTTATGAATAAGACAAGAATAACACACTGAGCTGCCACTTACAGTGTCACATTTTATTTTTATGAATAAGAAATTAATAACACACTGCACTGCCACTTACAGTGATGTCATTGTTTTATATATAATGCATGTTATTTAGCACTTTGTTGTGGTCTTGCAGTCGGTGTGTAGACTAATCATTTATTCACGATTGAGGAAAGAAGTGAAAGTTGAATATTAGACTGCGCTACCACTTAGTGTCATAAGATTTTTTGTGAGTAAAACAATGCGCTACCACTTACAGTGTCACAATATTTTCGATGAATAAGAGTAACACACTGCTCTACGACTTATAGTGTCACAATACGTGGACAATAAACTGCGGTCTGGCTGGCAGTGTCACCAAACAATAAGAGCACAGCTATGTTACCGCACACACACAAAAAAAGCACTTTTATTTTTTTTTTACACTGGGGAAGAGCACCTCTGAAAGAGGCAGCAGCACCTTGATGAACAACACAGACAGTACCCCTTCTTTATGGACAACAAAGCACCCCTGCCAACTGCGGACAGCCCACCTGCAGTGCAGTGTCACAAATACGTGGACGATAAACTGCGGTCTGGCCGGCAGTGTCACTAAACAATAATAGCGCAGCTAAGTTGCTAACGCACACACACACACACACACACACACACACACACACACACACACACACACACACACACACAAACACACACACACAAAGAAATATATTTTTTGGATTGATATTAATTTAATTTCACTTTTATTTATTTTTTTACACTGGGGAAGAGCACCCCTGAATGAGGCAGCTGCACCTTGAACAACACAGACAGCAGCATTTTTTTATGAACAACAAAGCACACCTGCTGAGTGCGGGCAGACCACCTGCAGAGTCACAAATACATGGACGATAAACTGCGGCAGTGTCATCGAACAATAACAGTGCAGCTAAGTTGCTAACGCACACACACACAAAGAAATATACACATAAAAAAGAAAAAAAGTACTTTTATTTTTTTTACACTGGGGAAGAGCACCCCTAATTGACAGAGCACCCCCCTGGACAACACAGCACCCCTTTATGGACTGCAGCCCTAGCTTGATGGACAGGACAAAAACACAGCAGCAGCCACAGGTAATTGACAGGACAAGTGACACAGCAGCTGCAGCACCCACTGAAATAACCCCCCTTTATATACTGCAGCCTAAGCCCCTTTATGGACAACACAGCAGCAACTTTCAGGCCAAGACCCCGTCTGGACACACACACTGAGTGACTGACAGTGACTACACGTCTGCTAGCTTCTCTCTCTACAGCTGGAGTGAAAATGGCGCAGATCGCGTGGACCTTTATATAATCCAAAACCCATGAGAATTCGACAGCGGGAGGATGGCGCATTTTGATTTGTTTTCGGATTCGAGTCAGGCGGGAAAACCCGAGCCGGACTCAGATCTTGCCTCGGAACATGAAGTTCGGGTGAGTCCAGTTCTCGGAGAACCGGTCACGCTCATCTCTAATTATATTAGCTCTATAATGTGGAAAGGGCAGTTTAAATCATACTTTTGAATAAAGCATAACAGGGAGATTGTGAAAGCAACACCTACTGTATGTGTGCAATGCTGAAGAGGGCATGTACTGCTTCGTCTGAGAGGCCTGTCACAAAACTGACTTATGCCTAATGCTGGGCATACACTGCCAGATAAATTACCTGTCAGACCAACAGACATTTTATCTGGCAGCCTGACACGCTGCAGATATCACAGACATACATGGTGAGATGCCTCACAGTATATTAGCCCCAATATCTGCACTCCGCCCCCGGAGAGGAGACATTTCCCGTTACTTCCTTGGGAAGGTAAAGGGGAATGGATGCAGTCAGGATACTGACGGGCGTTATCCTGCCTGCCGATATCCCAAAACCGACAGCCCGACGTGCAGGGCCGGCCCAAGCCTAATATTTTTGGCAAGCGAAGGTACATTTTGGCGTCCCCTGGCGGACTTTGCACGCAGCCAACAAAGGAAAGGGGTGTGGTCTCATGGGAAAAGCCATAATCACAAGCACCGCCCCATAATTCCAATCATGCTGGGTACATGCCCAGTGCTCTTGGAGCTGCTGGGCATGCTCCCAGTCCCTTTCTCCAGTCAAAAGATGCCGCATGCATGCGCATGGCATCTATTCACCATTTCCCCCCCATCTGGGACACTTTCTCACTAAAATCAGGATGGTTGGGAGGCATGCTAAAGGCGAGGTCTCAAAAGAAAGGGGCGTGGTCACACAATAGTATCCCCAATTCAAACTACACAGTAGCACAATATTATTCACATTACACCGCACATAGTGCCCCTGATTCACATTACACCACATAGTAGTGTCCCTTATTCATGTTCTGACACACAGTAGTGCCCCTTTTACACAACGCCCACATTAGTGCCCCTTATATACAATGCCCACAGTAGTAGTGCCCCTAATACAATGCCCACAGTAGTAGTGCCCCTTTCACATAATGCCCACAGCAGTAGTACCCCTTATGCAGTGCTCCCAGTAGTGGTGCCCCTTCTGCAATTCCCCCATTAGTAATGGCCCCAGTAGTAATGCCCCCTACAGTAGTGCCCCCAGTGGTAGTGCCACTGTAATAGTGCCCCAAAAAGTAATGTTGTGTGTGTGCCTCCAGTAGTAATGCCCTGTAACAGTGCCCCCAGTAGTAATGCCTCCTGTAACAGTGCCCCCAGTAGTAATGCCCCAGTAGTAGTGCCCCTGTAATAATTACCCCAGTAGTAATGCCCTCTGTAAAATTGCCCCAGTAGTAATGCCCCCTGTAAAAGTGCCTTCAGTAGTAAGACCCTGTATGTGTGTCCCCAGTAGTAATGCCCCCTGTAATAGTGCCTTCAGTAGTAATGCCCCCTATAACAGTACCCCCAGTACTAATGCCGCTTTAATAATGCCTCCAGTAGTAGTGCCCCCAATAGTAATGCCCCTGTAAAATTGCCTCCAGTAGTAATGCCCCTGTAAAATTGCCCTCAGTTGTAATGCCCCCTGTAAAAGTGCCCCCAGTAGTAATACCCCCTTTAAGAGTGCCCCAGTAGTAATGCCCCCTGTAAAGGTGCCCCCAGTAGTAATGCCCCCTGTAAAAGTGCCCCCAGTGGTAAGGCCCCTTTAATTGTGCCTCCAGTAGTAATGCCCCTGTAATAATGCCCCAGTAGTTAGCCCCCAGTAGTAGTGCCCCCAATTGTAATGCCCCTGTAAAATTGCCCCCAGTAGTAATTCCCCCTGTAAAAGTGCCCTCAGTAGTAATGCCCCCTGTAAAAGTGCCCCCAGTAGTAAGGCCCCTGTAATAGTGCCTCCAGTAGTAATGCCCCCTGTAGCAGTGCCCCCAGTAGCAATGCCCCCGTAATAATGCCCCTAGCAGTTAGCCCCCAGTAGTAGTGTCCCAATTGTAATGCCCCTGTAATAATGCTCCTAGTAGTAATGCTCCCTGTAAAAGTGCCCCCAGTATTAATGCCCCCTGTAAGAGTGCCCCTAGTAGTAATGCCCCCTGTAAAAGTGCCCCCAGTAGTAATGCCCCCTGTAAAAGTGCCCCCAGCAGTAATGCCCTCTGTAAGAGTGCCGTGTCCACACATAAAAACCCCCCACAATACTTACCTTAAACCCCGATACTGCATCCGCTGCCATCCACCGCCGTCCACCGCTCCTTGGAGCTATGGAAGACACATCATGATGTCTCTCCCATATTGCCCGTGGGGGGGAGCCAGGAGTCGGCTGCGAGGAAAGAGCCGGGCACCCGGAAAATGGAGCCTCCCTGTGGCGGCTCGGGGGGGGGGAGGAGTGTGGCATGGGGGGGAGGGGGGCTACAGGAAGGACTATGGCGCTGGGGACTGAATTGTGGCCCGGTGGCTGATCACAGCGCCCTCTGCTGGCTGGTGCTCTACGCACCTGCGAATTTAGCGCAACAGTCAGGCCGGCCCTGCCGACATGGGACTAAAGATAGACATGAAAATCACAATGCCTTTCATTATCCCCACTTACAAAATCCCGACACCCGGCATACGGAACGATGGTAAGCCGGGTGTCTTAGCGTCTAGCCACAGGGGAGGGGGGGTTAGGTTTAGAGACCCCGAGGGGACTTAGGGGTAGGCAACCCCCCGGGAGGGTTACGGTAGAGAAAAGGGGGGTTAGGAGTAGGCACCATTGGCGGGGTTAGAGTCAGGCACCCCCCGTGAGGGTTAGGTTTAGGGTGCAAGGAAGGGGGTTAGGTTTAGGCACTAACGGGGGGAGTTTAGGATTAGGCACCATTAAGTGAGGGTTAGAGTTAATTACCTGTCGGGAATTAGGCCTGTCGGTGTTCCGCTGTCGGTATTTGATCCTGTGGCTATTCAGCCGCCAGCATTAAATACCGATTCTCAGGGGATATGTCTGTTTGTTGGCCGCAGGTGGGCATACACTGCCTGATGTGGCCAACATTTAATTTTCAAAATATCGCATCGGACGGGCATGCTGGACGATCCAGCATGTCTGACCGATCGATATTTAACTCTTAGTCGCCCACATAAACACTACAATTATCATGGCGATCCGCGGATATCGGGCGGATCGCCCCGATAATTGTATAGAGTATGCCCAGCATAACTGTAAATGGTCCCCAAAACAATTAACTATATATGCTGCACTGTACTATTTCATGGCATCTTAAAATAGCCCCTCTAACTCTCTAACACCAGGTTCATGCAATTCATCCCTTGTAATGCAGCACATATGCTTGGGCACTCATCCCCTGTAATGCAGCACATATGCTTGGGCACTCATCCCCTGTAATGCAGCACATATGCTTGGGCACTCATCCCTTGTAATGCAGCACATATGCTTGGGCACTCATCCCCTGTAATGCAGCACACAGCCATTGTAATGAAGCACATACACCCTGTAATGTAACACAATTGCCCTGTAAGGGAGCACACATCTCCAGTAAATCAGCACACTTCATTGGGCACAAGTCACCATTAATTAATCTTACATCACTGGGCACACAGACACTCATGTAGCCATGTAGTATCTGATATCTATCATCCCCCAGCTCCTATCTCCAAGTTCCTAGATATCTTTTCCTCCTGCCTCCACACTTCCTTTCTTCAGACCTTCCCTCCCTCATCTTAGGTGACTTCAAAATCCCTTTCAATGTCCACACTGACCCCTCTGCCTCCAAACTCATTACACTCACATCATCATTTGGTCTCTCTCAATGGACCTCCTCACCCTCCCATGTGAGTGGACACTCACTCACCCACTGTTGTGATATATCTGACTTCATCAATTCCCCATTCCCTCTCTCTGACCATCATCTCTTTTAACTTATTCCTCACTCCTTCTCCACCTTGGCCTCCCAAGGCTACCATCACCAAGCTATTAACACTATGGGTCTAATACAGAGTTGTATGCAAATCCGATAGGCAAATGTGCAGGATCTGTTCTGCGCATGTGCTGATCTCTGTCGGCAATGACACTCCCCAAAAATGTTACACCCTTGTTTTCTAGGCATGCAGAGGCCAGTGGTTGAGTCTTCTGACACAGCTTCACTGACCCTAGCTGTGTGAATTTCACGGCCATCCTGAGAAACCCGGGGGTTACCCAGATGACTGAAGGTCACACAAGTGATCCAATGGCTGCATCCTCGGGTCCAGCTGCAGATCACAGAAGCCGGGCAGGAGGTGTCTATAATATAATGTCCTGCGTCATCAGTATATTATTGCACAGGCACTGCGTACAAAGTCGCAGCGTCTGTGAAATTGTCATGGTGTTGATATTCTGTATATCTGGCCCAGGACCCTTAGGTATGATGGAAGTGCATAGGAAACATGGAGGCTTCATGGTACTTTGGCTCATGAGTTTAAACAGGTTGTAAGGACACTAGTGACAATGTAGGAACCACAGACTTGTAATAAGCATGGATACTGGACTGGAATCAGAGTGAACAGACCAGGCCCACGGGGCGACCTCTCGCCTAGTGACCTGTGAAGGCCAGCAAGACCTGGTATACACTCCAGAGACAAAGGTGACCTCCAGAACTCAGAACAATATAGTACTGGTAGATAGGAACTCAGAACTCAGGCCAGGGATCGGAGTCTTATGTAGTCAGGGTACAACTTGGGGAAGCAGAAACCCTGATACTGCTCTGACGCAAGACGTGGAACTGGAACCCAGTGAGAGTCAGATAAGTAATACAGCTACAGACTGTATATTGCACACTGACCCTAGCCCTGGGACCAGCACCCTTCTCTGTACCTAAGACAATAGCACACATCACAGGGAAACCAATACAAGGTCAGCAGCATTGTATAAACGTATAACCCTAAGAGAACCACAGAGCGCAGAGTAGTACAGAGTACAGGTAACCTGCATACACTCTCCCAGCGGTACTGACATAGTGTGGGTTCCAAGGAGCTGGCACTAGTGACAGATGGAATGAACCGCGCTGCACACTCCGGTTCAGTAACGGAGTGTGTATGCATAGTGGAAGCTGTGGTGCTGACAATTGACAATGATACACAGCGGCAGATGGAATGCAAGTAATGGCTACAGATACTGACTCAGTAATAGAGCAGGAGAGCAAGTCTGTATGCAGCGTGGAAGCTGCAGCATTAGCAGATAGAATGCAGGTAACAACAGCAGATGGACAAGTCTGTATGCAGCGGGGAAGCTGCAACACTGGCAGATAGAATGCAGGTAACAACAGCAGATGGACAAGTCTGTATCCAGAGTAGAAGCTGCAACACTGGCAGATAGAATGCAGGTAACAGCAGCAGATGGACAAGTCTGTATGTAGCGTGGAAGCTACAACACTGGCAGATGATGAATACACAGTGGCAGTCATAGCTGGGGATGGAAACCAGCTAGTATCCACAAAGTACTGTAGCAATGGAAGACACAGGAGACATGAGAACCAGAATACAAGGAGTGAACCTAGAGACTAGAACTATCCTGGGAAGAAACACGTTGTTCAGGCAATGTGCTGACTCCAGGTGCAGACAGTCCAGCCTCATTGGAGCAGAGGATCAGGTGAGCACTGCTGAGCTGCTCAGGTGAATAACCTGACAAGATCCATCATGGCCGCGCCCATGTTCCTGCTGGTTGTGTAACTTTGGGAATCATGTCATGTGCATGAAGTGTGATTGGCAGAGTTGAAACAGATGCAAAGACTTTGATTTTGTGACAGCAATAATGTACAGCTCTGAATCAGGCCCTATGTCCTGTTCATGCCAGCTCAACTCACTTCCCCCCCCCAATGTCTCTCTCTCCTGCCCTGACCAAGCTGTTTCACTATACAATGTCTTCCTTACTTCAGCTCTAGACTTTGTTACTCCGGAAATCACTACTCACCCTTGCAGATCAATGCCGCAACCCTGGCATTCCAAATGCACCAGATGCCTGCAAAAGTGTTCATGAACCGCCGAGCGACAGTGGAGAAAATTGCGCTCCATTGCAGACTTTCTCCATTTCAAATGTGAGATATTGACTTACATCGCTGCCCTCGCCCTCTCTAAACAGTCTTATTTCAAACCGCTCATCTCCTCCCAGTCCTTCAACCCCACTGGCTCTTCCCCATTTTCAGTTCCCTCCTCTCCCACCCCTTCCTCGCCTCTCCTCCTCACTCTCTGCCCTTGACTTCACCATCCACTTCACTTCTAAAATTGAATCCATTCGGCAGGACATTGTGTCCCACCAGACCCTTGTCATCCCATCCTCTCCTTTCACAGCCTACCTCTCTCCATCTTCCCAATTCATTTTATCAGTGCTAACTTCCTTCTCCCCAGTATCTAGAGGTGAAGTAATGACCCTAATCCAGTCCTTGCCCCCTTCCACTTTATCTCTTAATCCTTTCCCCTCCCACCCCCTCCGCTCTCTCTATCCAATTGTCTGTTCCCATCTTGCTCATCTCTTCAGTCTTTCCCTCCCATCTGCATTTAAGCATGTCCTTGTCTTCCCCATTCTAAAAAAACCACCCTTGATCCTGGCACTCTTTGCAGCTATCCTTCCCTCTCCTCGCCTCCAGACTCCTTGTGCATATTGATTTCATCCACCTCACCACCTTTATTTCTTCCCACTCTTTACTTGACCCATTTCAGTCTGGCGTTTATCCTCTTCACTCCACAGAAACTGACCTCACTAAATAACCTCACCTCCCTCAATTTCGTTAGCTACTGACAGCACACCTCCTCTCCTGGTCAACTCCATCTCTCCTCACTGACTGATGCTGGGAAGAGGCAGCCATTCCTCCTCCCAGTATCAGTCAATAAAAAGCTGCCCTGCACAACACACTGCTGGAGGACGGTATCATGGCTGGGGCCCTTAGGGGCTGGGCCCCAGAGCCGGTCTGCGGTCTGGGACCCATAGCAGCCACACCCCGTGTACCCACGGTAGATACGCCAGTGCCCATAACACCCCCCACCCCCCGATTGACTTCGCTCCACAAATGAATGCTGCCTCTAGTCCCAACTGATTAATTCTTCCAAGAATTTGTCCAAGCTGCTTCCTACCACTGTGAATCTCTCCCTCTCCCTATCAGTCTATCCACCCATTGGCATATCTATAATTTGCTACTGTTAAAGCACTAAATAAGCAGTAACTTTAACTACTATGAGGCAATGGCATATCTATAATGGGTGCAGGTTGTGCAGTGCACACAGACCCCTGGGTCCAGGGGAGCCCACGCCGCACACCATGCACCCATATATAGTTACACTTACCTCTCCGCAGTCTCTGAAGTCCTGCATCTGTCAGCGGCCTAGCACTGCACAGTAGCAAAAATCACAGGTAAAATGGTGCGGCGGCCATATTCCTGGTGATTTGCGCATAGGCAGTAGAGACATCTCTGGGAATATGGTGCAGGCACCATTTTCCCGGAGACCTGCAAATGTGCAGTAGATTCTGGCCCCAAGCCAGTGTCTACTGCGCTGTCTCAGGGACATTGCTTTACTTTTTAGGAAGTCTGAGGCATCTTCACTATTTCAGGGAGAGCTGTCAAGTATGATTTAAATTTAGACCTAATTTTCAATGTTATAAATCATCATACAAGTAATTGCAATTTATAGTTATTAAGCAATCTCCATATCTGCCTCATTAATCACAGCATAATGTCAAAATTTCCACTGGAAATAAGACACGTCTCTGGCCACCAAAGGAGAAAGTGTAACCACTAAGAGAGGGAACTGCGCAATGTCACTAAGTTACATTCCATTTTAAATTGAGCTACCACCTTAATTCAGGAGGAGTTTCCCTTTATTTATCCTCACTTCAATATGTAACCACATCATCTACATTCATGCTGCTTTTACTTTCTGTTACTCATTCAAATATATACTGTGGTAGTAGCCAGAAGGACTTATATAGAGTTGGGTATAGAGTAGGGAGCATTTGAAAACTGAAATTAAGAATATAAAGATGTGAAAATGCTCACTTCCATTTAGAGGTTTAATTGGAGACATCTGAAGACGCAATTCAATGCAAACCTCATCATTGTACCTCCAGGCCATGCAACGGATGACTTGTTACCTGGGTCAGGAGGCAGGGAGAAGCCCTCTGAATTTGGGACTCTTACAGCCATTCCGAGACATGTTGGAATTTACAGTATGGCGTAGAGACAGCATACACATGTGGCGCATTACCCTATTTGTACGCAATAAGAAAGAATAGTGTCTACACAGTTATTTCTAAATACTAAGTTTGCATTAATCATATCAAATGTAATTAAATAATTAAATGCAAAATATAAACACAAATTAAAATTTAATTCAATAAAAACATTTGTTTATTTTCCCCTTTAAAAATCCAAGCCCCCTAAGAAGAAAAATAAAACAGAATTTGCATCAGGCTAAAGAGGAGGGGGTGCCGTGAGCCCCTCAGCCAGGGACAAATCCGGGGGAGGGGGGGGCATTCAGTTTGATCTCTCCCCACTTGCACAGCAGAGTGCTACTCAGTGCCAACAGCCTCCCTGGCACCTCTGCAGCCCAGCACACAGCAGCATGTGCTGGGCTGCAGAGAGAGGCTACTGCTGCTGACAGGTAAGTGGGAGGGGGGGCATTGGCAGACCTGGGCCTCCAACTAGCCCCTCTAACAAGCCTCGGCCAAGGTAATTAGAAGCCCCCCTTCTTGATGGCCCTGCTAAGGACACTCCGGGCACACTGCAGCAGAGATTCTGTTTGTAGGGTGCCATTCCAGGGACCCTGCTAGCCAGATGCAGGAACTGTGGGGCAGCGGTGGTGCCGCCCACAGGACTCTCAGTGGTGGCACCAATTGAACACCCGTAGTTCTGGCCCTGATCATTGTGTCTTGTTGTACCAGCACTATGATAGGTGTATCTACGTTGCAAGGAGTTGTAAGTGTAGGATGTAGCAGAATCTCCAAATGGATGTGTGTGTATGTATATGCCTTTTTGGTGCATTTGTGCAGTACGTAAATGCATATTTTATTCCAAAAAATAGATACTGTATATGTCCAACTGTACATGAGCCCCAGTATGTGCAATTGCTTCATTCTAAAATAAAAATATAAAATTATACTTCTCCAAGAAGAGTGTGATATAAATTTTGTTTAAGTAACATAAATACTCACAAAATAGTCACGCAAAAGTCACACAAAAGCAGAGCAGTAAACTTATCTCCGATTCCTATTGTAACTTTTTTGCACTGCTCTTGTGCACCGGGTCTGATCCCAGAAGTAAAGTGACTGTAAGTGGGACTCATTGCCGGGACTGTCTCTTATTGACGCCCATGTCCTGGCAGCTTCAGGATGATACATATACTAAAAATAAAATATCCCTTTCTGCTGTGGTATGCAGCAATATTGAATGTTAATTTACGGGGTCATATCGCAAATATGAATAAATGCAGTGTGCAATGTGCTGAACTCTCACACTGTAAATGTATGGTCTAGTTATAAATGTTGCCCTTTGTAACAGACACAGAGCTCTTGAGCATCTCAATATAAAGAGTAGGGGTGTGCACCGGCCACTTTTCGTGTTTTGTGTTTTGGTTTTGGATCTGGATCTTTCTTCGTGTTTTGGATCGGGATTGGTTTTGCCAAAACCACCCTTCCGTGTTTTGGGTTCTGGGTTTTGTGTTTTGGATCTGTATTTTTTTGAAAAAAAGCATAAAAACAGCTAAAATCACAGAATTTGTAGGTTTTTCTGCTCCTATGCTATTATTAACCTCAATAACCTTAATTTCCACTCATTTCCAGTCTATTCTGAATACCTCACACCTCACAATAGTGTTTTTATGTCCAAAAGGTTGCACCGAGGTAGCTGGATGACTATGCTAAGCGACACGAGTGGGCGGCACAAACACATGACCCATCTAGGCGTGAAACTGCAGTGGCAGACAGGATGGCATTGAAAAACTAGGCCCCAAACTGTACATAATGCGAAGAAAAAAAAGAGGTGCAAGATGGAATTGTCCTTGGGCCCTCCCACCCACCCTTATGTTGTATAAACAGGACATGTACACTTTAACAAACCAATCATTTCAGCGCCAGGGTCTGCCACACAACTGTGGCTGAAATGATTGGTTCGTTTGGGCCCCCACAAAACAAGCTGGCAATTAATCTGTCCCTGCACAAACTGGCTCTACGGAGGCAAGAAGTCGTCCTCATCCTCCTCATCCACAGATTCCTCACCCTCTTCAGTGTTATGTACATCCTCATCCTCACAGAGTATTAATTCATCCCTGCTGGAACCACAGGTCCCTCTGTACGTTCTGGAGGCTGGTCTCCCTGGAAGAGTTGATCATTCATTTTATGAACATCATCTTCTCCACATTTTGTGGAAGCAACCTCCTACGCCTTTCGCTAACAAGGTTCCCGGCTGCACTAAACACTCTTTCGGAGTACACACTGGAGGGGGGGCAACTCCGGTAAAATAGAGCCAGTTTGTACAGGGACCTCCAAATTGCTTCTTTTTCCTGCCAGTACAGGTACGGACTGTCTGACATGCCTACTTGGATGCTGTCACCGATGTAATCCTTTAACAGACAGACGCACGCTTGTCGCTGCTGCTTTGAGGATTCAAGTGCGGCTACAGCCCACACAATTCACAAAGACAGAAAAAAAAAAAGAATATTTTTATTGTTTGTGGAGCACACTTTGAGGGTTACACCACCCTCTAACAGACAGACGCACGCTTGTCGCTGCTGCTTTGAGGATGCAAGTGCGGCTACAGCCCACACAATTCACAAAGACAGAAAAAAGAAGAAGAATATTTTTATTCTTTGTGTAGCACACTTTGAGGGTGTCACCACCCTTTAACAGACAGACGCACGCTTGTCGCTGCTGCTTTAAGGATGCAGGTGCGGCTACAGCCCACACATTTCACAAAGACCGAAAAAAAAAGAACAATATTTTAATTGTTTGTGTAGCACACTTTGAGGGTGTCACCACCCTTTAACAGACAGACGCACGCTTGTCGCTGCTGCTTTAAGGATGCAGGTGCGGCTACAGCCCACACAATTCACAAAGACAGAAAAAAGAAGAATATTTTTATTGTTTGTGTAGCACACTTTGAGGGTGTCACCACCCTTTAACAGACAGACGCACGCTTGTCGCTGCTGCTTTGAGGATGCAAGTGCGGCTACATCGCACACAAGTCACAAACACATAAAAAAAATAGTTTTTTATTTTGTGGAGCACTTTGAGAGTTACACCACCCTTTAACAGACAGACGCACGCTTGTCGCTGCTGCTTTAAGGATGCAGGTGCGGCTACAGCCCACACATTTCACAAAGACCGAAAAAAAAGAACAATATTTTAATTGTTTGTGTAGAACACTTTGAGGGTGTCACCACCCTTTAACAGACAGACGCACGCTTGTCGCTGCTGCTTTAAGGATGCAGGTGCGGCTACAGCCCACACAATTCACATAGACAGATAAAAGAAGAAGAATATTTTTATTGTTTGTGTAGCACACTTTGAGGGTGTCACCACCCTTTAACAGACAGACGCACGCTTGTCGCTGCTGCTTTAAGGATGCAGGTGCGGCTACAGCCCACACATTTCACAAAGACCGAAAAAAAAAGAACAATATTTTAATTGTTTGTGTAGCACACTTTGAGGGTGTCACCACCCTTTAACAGACAGACGCACGCTTGTCGCAGCTGCTTTAAGGATACAGGTGCGGCTACAGCCCACACAATTCACAAAGAAAGAAAAAAGAACAATATTTTAATTGTTTGTGTAGCACACTTTGAGGGTGTCACCACCCTTTAACAGACAGACGCACGCTTGTCGCTGCTGCTTTAAGGATGCAGGTGTGGCTACAGCCCACACAATTCACAAAGACAGAAAAAAGAAGAATATTTTTATTGTTTGTGTAGCACACTTTGAGGGTGTCACCACCCTTTAACAGACAGACGCACGCTTGTCGCTGCTGCTTTGAGGATGCAAGTGCGGCTACATCGCACACAAGTCACAAACACATTAAAAAAATAGTTTTTTATTTTTTGGAGCACTTCGTGAGTTACACCACCCTTTAACAGACAGACGCACGCTTGTCGCTGCTGCTTTAAGGATGCAGGTGCGGCTACAGCCCACACAATTCACAAAGACAGAAAAAAGAAGAAGAAAATTTTTATTGTTTGTGTAGCACACTTTGAGGGTGTCACCACCCTTTAACAGACAGACGCACGCTTGTCGCTGCTGCTTTGAGGATGCAAGTGTGGCTACATCGCACACAAGTCACAAACACATTAAAAAAATAGTTTTTTATTTTTTGGAGCACTTCGTGAGTTACACCACCCTTTAACAGACAGACGCACGCTTGTCGCTGCTGCTTTAAGGATGCAGGTGCGGCTACAGCCCACACAATTCACAAAGACAGAAAAAAGAAGAATATTTTTATTGTTTGTGTAGCACACTTTGAGGGTGTCACCACCCTTTAACAGACAGACGCACGCTTGTCGCTGCTGCTTTGAGGATGCAAGTGTGGCTACATCGCACACAAGTCACAAACACATTAAAAAAAAAATTTTGATTTTTTTGGAGCACTTTGAGAGTTACAACACCCTTTAACAGACAGACGCACGCTTGTCGCTGCTGCTTTGAGGATGCAAGTGCGGCTACAGCCCACACAATTCACAAAGACAGAAAAAAAAAGAACAATATTTTAATTGTTTGTGTAACACACTTTGAGGGTGTCACCACCCTTTAACAGACAGACGCACGCTTGTCGCTGCTGCTTTAAGGATGCAGGTGCGGCTACAGCCCACACATTTCACAAAGACAGAAAAAAAAAGAACAATATTTTAATTGTTTGTGTAGCACACTTTGAGGGTGTCACCACCCTTTAACAGACAGACGCACGCTTGTCGCTGCTGCTTTGAGGATGCAGGTGGAATCTAGATGGGATTTGGAACCGAGGACACACTACCTCCATCAATTGTCTAAATCCCACTGCACTAATGTCGGATACCGGACGCACGTCTAACACCAACATAGCAGTCAAGGCCTCAGTTATACGTTTTGCTTCAGGATGACTGCTGTCGTACTTCATCCTCATCGCTAGGGACTGTTGGAGGGTCAATTGTTTAGTAAAAGTAGTGATGTTCCTACTTCCTCTCTGGGATGATGAACAACTCCCAGCAGCAGCAACAGCACTAGTAGGAAGTGGTTCTTGATCTTTCCCTATTTTATTTTTATCAGAGAAAGTTTGGTCCTCCATTTATGTTATATTGATATATATACGTGCGGCTAAAGCGCACACAAACACAGAAAAAATTTTTTTATTTTTGCTGGAGAGTAGTGCACTTTGTGGGTTACACCACCCTTTAAGAAATGAGCCAGCCGGCTCTTTACTTATGGGACACAGGCGCACGCTTGGCGCTGCTCCTTTGTTGATGCACGTGCAGCCACAGTGCACACAAGTCACAAACACAGAAAATATATATTTTTTTGGTTTGGAGTGTACTTTGGGGGTTACAGAACCCTTTAACGGTCAAGCCAGCCGGCCCTTTACTTATGACACAGGCGCACGCTTGGCACTACTTTGTTGATGCACGTGCGGCTACTGCGCACACAATTCACAAACACAGAAAATAATTTTTTTTTTGGTTTGGACTGGAGTGTACTTTCGGGGGTTACAGCACCCTTTAACGGTCAAGCCAGCCGGCCCTTTACTTATGACACAGGCGCACACTTGGCACTACTTTGTTGATGCACGTGCGGCTACTGCGCACACAATTCACAAACACAGAAAATA
This sequence comes from Taudactylus pleione, assembly GCA_031769625.1. Taxonomy (NCBI): domain Eukaryota; kingdom Metazoa; phylum Chordata; class Amphibia; order Anura; family Myobatrachidae; genus Taudactylus; species Taudactylus pleione. The sequence goes on along the minus strand of JAUIMM010000141.1, from coordinate 2,552,323 downwards.
ATTTTTTTTCGGTTTGGACTGGAGTGTACTTTGGGGGTTACAGCACCCTTTAACGGTCAAGCCAGCCGGCCCTTTACTTATGACACAGGCGCACGCTTGGCACTACTTTGTTGATGCACGTGCGGCTACTGCGCACACAATTCACAAACACAGAAAATAATTTTTTTTTTGGTTTGATCTGGAGTGTACTTTCGGGGGTTACAGCACCCTTTAACGGTCAAGCCAGCCGGCCCTTTACTTATGACACAGGCGCACGCTTGGCACTACTTTGTTGATGCACGTGCGGCTACTGCGCACACAATTCACAAACACAGAAAATAAATTTTTTTTTGGTTTGGACTGGAGTGTACTTTGGGGGTTACAGCACCCTTTAACGGTCAAGCCAGCTGGCCCTTTACTTATGACACAGGCGCACGCTTGGCACTACTTTGTTGATGCACATGCGGCTACTGCGCACACAATTCACAAACACAGAAAATAATTTTTTTTTTGGTTTGGACTGGAGTGTACTTTGGGGGTTACAGCACCCTTTAACGGTCAAGCCAGCTGGCCCTTTACTTATGACACAGGCGCACGCTTGGCACTACTTTGTTGATGCACGTGCGGCTACTGCGCACACAATTCACAAACACAGAAAATAATTTTTTTTTTATTTTGGACTGGAGTGTACTTTCTGGGGTTACAGCACCCTTAACGGTCAAGCCAGCCGGCCCTTTACTTATGACACAGGCGCACGCTTGGCACTACTTTGTTGATGCACGTGCGGCTACTGCGCACACAATTCACAAACACAGAAAATAATTTTTTTTTTGGTTTGGACTGGAGTGTACTTTCGGGGGTTACAGCACCCTTAACGGTCAAGCCAGCCGGCCCTTTACTTATGACACAGGCGCACGCTTGGCACTACTTTGTTGATGCACGTGCGGCTACTGCGCACACAATTCACAAACACAGAAAATAATTTTTTTTTTTGGTTTGGACTGGAGTGTACTTTCGGGGGTTACAGCACCCTTAACGGTCAAGCCAGCCGGCCCTTTACTTATGACACAGGCGCACGCTTGGCACTACTTTGTTGATGCACGTGCGGCTACTGCGCACACAATTCACAAACACAGAAAATAATTTTTTTTTTGTTTGGACTGGAGTGTACTTTCGGGGGTTACAGCACCCTTTAACGGTCAAGCCAGCCGACCCTTTACTTATGACACAGGCGCACGCTTGGCACTACTTTGTTGATGCACGTGCGGCTACTGCGCACACAATTCACAAACACAGAAAATATATTATTTTTTTAGCACTTGGGGGGAGCACCCCTGATGGACAGAGCACCCCCTGGACAACACTACAGCACCTCTTTAGGACTGGGACACTGCACAGGACTTTGGAGTGGACACAGCCCCTATGGAGAACTGACTGCACAACACAGTCCAGCCAGCCCCTATGGACTTTGAAGTAGTGGACACAGCCCCTATTAACAACAGCAGCACAGCACAACACAGCCAGCCCCTATGGACTTTGAAGTAGTGGACAACAGCAGCACTACACTACACTACACTACACAGCCCTAACTCCCACCCTCCCTCTTCACTGTCCACAGCCGAGTGAGAAAATGGCGCCGACGTGGGTACCTTATATAGGATCCAAAACCTGCGAGACTCGGAAGGCGGGATGATGACGTTTTGCCTCGATTTCAGATCCGAGTCAGGCGGGAAAAGTCGAGCCTGATTCGGATCGGACTCGGATCGGGGGGGCTCGGGGGGGTTCGGATTTCAGTAATCCGAACCCGCTCACCCCTAATAAAGAGTGAGGGGAAGATGCAGTGTAGTGTGGGTCTTATTGCTATTTTCAGAAAGGAAATTAACCCCCTTACTGTACTTCATCACATGCCCACATCTAACCTCAGCGTGAGTAATAGGTTGCACAAAGTAAATACAATTTCCTTACAGTATAAGTCATCAGCCGTGCTATGCGAAGGAAGGGAAGAGATCAATTACCACCATGTATGAAAATGATTCAGATATGACATTACTGCAGGCACAATACAACTGTCACTTAGTGAAAGCAGTAATATAAATTACACACTGTGGGGGAGATGTGCTAAGCTTTGGAGAAAGATAAAGTGAAGAGAGAACCAATCAGCTCCTAACTGTCACTTTACAGGCTGTAATTGAAAAATGACAGTTAGGAGCTGATTGGTTGGTACTTTATCTTTGTCCACTGTATCCCTCTCCAAGGCTTAGTACATCTACCCCATAAGCATAAATATATCATTTTCATGCCTATTGACTACTGTGATAAATAATCTCAGGTGACATTGCATAACTACTTTTGCACATATGTACTAATTTTTACATGGAAGCACATGGATCTGTGAGTCAAGATAATGCCCTCTGGCAGAAGCCTGGAGAGGAGATCCAGCTGACCATGTTGGGTTTGGGGCTGGACTTTTGTCATCATTAGGCCCCATCCTAGCAAATGCCGGGAATTGCAGTTTGGTGGGGAGGGAGCAAGGTTAAACTGTGTGATTTGTGACACTTTAGCTCCGCACCCTCCATACAGAGCCACAATTACTGGTATTATCTTCCCCATTCTGCCCACTTCACTAGGAAGTGGGAGGTACAGAATGTGGGAGATCCACCCACTTTTCCAGGGAGCAGGGGACTACCTGAAAAATCGGAAGTCTCCCACACCTTCCGGGAGAGTAGGTAAGTATGGGCTGAGCAGATCGGAACTTGCATTGAAATATAAAACCATGATTTTTTTTCGAGAGAAGACTTTTTAAGTCAGATAAAGGGGAGATTTTACCATAGCCTCTGAGGTGCCGGAGTTCATGTCTCATCTTATGCTATTAATAGGATGCAAGTTGTACTGTACTTGTTGATATGTACTATTGGTATGAAACCATAGGAAGTTAACAATAAGCACCACCAGTGGTGGACTGGGCCCAGTTGCTATGAGGCCCAAGAAGTTCTAGTTACTCCCCTGGGTCCAGTGGTTGATGTGGCCTCGATCAGCCTGTCGGCACTTGAGGCCCCTTGCCCGCATCCTCTCACAGGTTGTGATACTGCCGTGCATTGGCGGCCGTATCACCACACATACTCAGGGGGTAATCCATTTCCGGCAGTTAGCAGCCACTCGTGTTAGTGATTGGTGGATGGTCGGAAGTTTCCACCAATCAGGAAGCTGAAAACATGCAATGACAGAGCGCGGAAACATGAGAGGAGAGAACACAGTATCAGACAGCGTCGGGGATGAAAGCAGGAGGACCGAGCAGGAGTCAGGCAGGTGAGGAGCAGCTGGGTGACTAAAGGGGAGCCAGTGGGCATGCTAGGAGCATGGACGAACAGGAGAGGAGGAACGTGAATGGACATGCAGTACAGCAATAGAACACACAGGTAATAATGGGACACCGATATTTAGGTATTTTCCAGCCCTACACGAGTTTGGGACACTGGCCCTCAGCATTAGAGGCCCTGCCCGCACTCACAGAGCAGCAATGAGTGAGGCTGGATGGGTCAGATACTGATAACAGCGGAGAGCATGAGTGAATGCCTCTCTTACCGGGTTGTGCCAGAATCATCCCAACCAAAACATTTTCAATGAGGACGTTTTTTGGGTTGGCTGCGCATGTGCCAAGGTACCTCTGCGATGCCACTCACAGTGAGGTTCCTTCACAAAGTGATCAACAGTCAGGGACCGTTTGGGGGATGTTATGGGGAATGGCGCAAAAAATTAATCTTTGGGGCGTCATAGCGTGCGTCTGTGATCCCGTATGCAGATAAAGTTGTTCCGACGGCACAGTCCAGGTGACCATTCTACGTGACGATAGGGCTACTCAGACGGCCGATTTTATCACATGATCTGCAACAGCTACAGCATTAGCATATTTCCGGATAGCAGCTGCAAATGCATTAGCGTACATATCTGAATCGGTCAGCAGTAGGTCTCTGTGTACTATAAAGGTAAAGCACTATAAACAGTATTACACAATGCCAGTCTAATTATTACTTTTTAGGGGGTTACCAGCTTTTTAATTATTATTTCTGATTTTTTTTGCGTGTGAAACAAAGCGTCAATAACAGAAAAACTCATATAGAAGCCTAGTCATCACCCATAATGAGCATTCCCCCTTGTCACGTTACTCACTAGCTTGTGAGAAAAAGCAGGGTAGGTCAGTGATTTCACTATTACACGTAAAGCAGAAAACCTCTCTACCTGTAATAGGTTCAAAAGAAACCTATGGCCATTGTGGCCCCATATAACTGCTTACAGAGGCGTGCTGGGTCGGATGGTAGGGTGCCATCTATACTTGTCAGGGCCGCTTGCATGTATTTGCCCCCCAGGCTAAAAGTTGCCAGCCAGCCCCTGGGCACCACTGGAATGTGAATATGGTGTTTAGGCCACAACGGTGTTTCTTAACCAGGTTTGCAGGTTTATTACAGGAATACAGAAATACAGCGGTACAGACAGTAATAGCGGTATGAGCTCTATAAATGGTGACAGTGGAGGTAATTAGCAGACCATCCGGTCATGTAATACAGCAGTAACACAGGTACTCCCACCCGGAGCTATGAGACTCCATCGCCAAAAGGACACTGACTCTTATTGGAAAGTTGTGAGGTAGAAATTGTAGAGGCAGCGCAGCGGCTGAGTGACAAGTGACCGGCTGTCAGTGACTGACATCAAAGTGTAAGCCTTGTTTGAGATTGCAGATGGCGATACAGACAGTTAGCTACCAATACCAGCATTTGGGTTATTAAATAATAAAAATAAAAGAGCACAGGGTGCCCTGGGGGTGGAACCGGCCGCCGCAGTCTCTATTTGCTGTGCTCTTGCTGCAATGCATATTAGTAGCAGCGCGCCCGGGTCCTTCTTTCCAGCCCTGTCTCTGAGCTCCACCACCCTTGGCTCCCCGGCTCCCGCACTGTAGGTAGAAAGAGACCTCAGGTAAGTGAAATGACTGACAAAATGGACAATGTGTTTTTTTTTGTAGTGAAGAATTGACACTATTAGCTCCATTGGAATTCAAATCAGTAACATTGAAGCTGCGCCAATGTTACAGGGACTGATTAGAATTTTACATTATCTTTGCCGTGTAGTTCACTAATGAAGTGCTATTTAATTAAGAGTACAGTAGTTTAAAAAAACTTAGCACCTCACACTTTACAGTTATACTCCTTTTACACCAGGGCTAAAACTCAGGTTATTGCAGGATTAACCCGGGTAGCTCCTTGGTGTAAAAGGGGACAGGTTTGGATTCCCGGGTGGAGTAACCCGGCAATTCATCCAAGGTAACTTGCAGGGTTTAACGCGGGAATGAACCGTGCAGTGTAAATGGCGAGATTCGGGTCACGATGACCTGGAGCGCGCCACATGCCGGCAGATTAGCTGGCTTCAGTGGTGCTTGGATATGACGGCATTTACAGAAACAGACAAATCTCAGGTGCACAACTCCAAATTATTAATAATATATATAAATGCAATAAAATGTTGCAATCAATAGAGGTTTTTAGCATTATCATGGCCAAGGTTATGGGCCTACCCACCATATCCAGGTAACCTCTTTCGGGTAGGTCCCTAACATACTAGGGTTCAAATCCAGAGCACAGGACCCCCCAAAACTGACCCAGCCAAGCTGCCCTAGGGCACCACCAGAGTAAGAAAAGTGCAGTGTAAAGAGATAGTTAGGAGCAGCTGCAGCTGCATATAAAGAATGAAAATAAAAAAAGTGAAGTACATACACACACAGTGAAGGGTTAAAATGTGTTATGAAGGAAAATTTGTTAGAATATGATGGCATTTCCAAGCGTCCACTTCCACGCCAGAAGAACCGGGTCACTGTAGACCTGGCTCTGGTGTGAATGGCGCCGACTCGGGAATATCCAGGGTCGGCGCCGGCTAAATTTCGGGTCTGATCCGGTTTGGTACCCTGGACCTGATTCAGACCCATTGGCTATGCTGCGTTTTCATGTAGCCTGCCAATGTTTACAATCTGCACATGCATATGACGCAGTGCACGTGCGCGAACCAGTCCATGCAATCGCGAAGCATTCGCACCCTGTACACAGATGCCCTGCTAGAATGAGTGACAGAACGTGCCGTTTGTGGGTGGTGATGGGGTAGTCGATGGAAACGGGGGTGTGGTGGTGCGAATGCAGGCGTGTTTGTGCATCTGAACACCATTTCAGAGGCGTGCATAATTAAGACGCAGCGTCATAATACATGTCACATGGCTGAATTACACACTGAAGCACTCGCAGTGCTTGCGGTAGGGTATGGTCAGCCACAAGTGCTGCGTATGGGTCTGATGTTACTCAATGTTACCGATTGTTTCATACACATCCTGGAGATGATGTATGTTACTAAGGGAAAGTGGGCGTCTTGTGTCAGGCTGGTGGTCGTTTAAATACTGTGCATACCACGATCGCACAACAAGACATAGTGGGCGTGTTAATGTCTTGCTACCTATCGCGGGATTTGCATACTTTGGCTGCTGACGGCTGCGTGCGAACGCATCCTAGCGAACGGGTCTGAATCAGGTCCCCTGTTCCAACCTCTGAGTCAGACCTGGAATTTAGGTATGAAAGCGGTATGTGTCACCTTACCAATGGAGTCACTGGCTACTCATACATGCCAGCCCTCCAGGAATTTGCGGGAGACTCCAGATTTTTCAGGTAACCCCCCACAACCCCCAGAAGGGTAGGCACTTCTCCCGCATTCTGCCCACTTCCTAGTGAAGTGGGCAGAACGCGGAGAATTTCTGCGGCGATCATGGGTATCCGTGCAGGGGGCGTGGCTTAATGAAGCAATTCTTTATGATTTGCGTCATTTGGCACCGCCCCTATTTAAATTTGAGCCAATTGCAGCACCTTTTCACAAGGGGGTGGGGCTTAAGGAGGCTATTCGTCAGGTCCCGCCACCTGTCACCACCCTCCTGCTTCTCTTGCCCGGGCTTCTCCCGAGAAGAGCAAAAAAAAGGTAGGCAAGTATGCTGCTACTACAGTGACAGCCTGTGACTTCTAACTATATCAAGCTACTTCACATTCTCCATAATCTAGACTACAGTCATACCTGGGATTCAGACTGGAATGGAAAGGAATGTTCCCAGAGTGACGAGAGACGGTGGTGTTTCATGTTGACATGCCCCCATTTTCCAGTGGCCACACCCATATTTGGCATGTGGGCACCATTTTTCATATTGCCCTGGGCACCAAATACCCTAATAACACCTCTGATTGTTGTGCGGTACTTTGGCAATTATAAACAGTCCAGTTGAACATTTTTTGTCTGTTCAGAGACTTTCACAATTGATGCTCACTCTTTTTTTAACCAATTGAATGAAGTCCTTGGTAATCTTAAAATAAACTGGACACCGGTATTAGCTGTCTGTTTTGATGGCGCATCTACAGTGGCGTAATTATAATGGTTGCAGGGTGTGCGGTACACGTGGGCCCCTGGGTCCAGGGGGGCCCACACTGAACACCCTGCACCCATATAATTACCATACTCACCTCTCCACAATCCAGCATCGGACAGTTCTTCTGACTTCTTCCGGTATTAAGGCAGCTGGCTTCCCGATTGTACACCTGCAGAAGTGTATGTAGGACTAACTCATGTGAGGAGTCCACTTTATTAAATAATGCACAATATCAACAAAAGTATTGCATAAGCGTACTTTAATTGTTTCAAAAACCAAATTTACCACATATTTGTATTCATATATTGTGTTCCAGCACAAGCGTACGTATTTTTTAGCTGGTTACAAAGGTGGATCATATTATTATTAGGGGTGAGCGGGTTCGGATTACTGAAATCCGAACCCCCCCGAGCCCCCCCGATCCGAGTCAGGCTCGACTTTTCCCGCCTGACTCGGATCTGAAATCGAGGCAAAACGTCATCATCCCACCTTCCGAGTCTCGCGGGTTTTGGATCCTATATAAGGTACCCGCGTCGGCGCCATTTTCTCACTCGGCTGTGGACAGTGAAGAGGGAGGGTGGGAGTTAGGGCTGTGTAGTGTAGTGTAGTGTAGTGCTGCTGTTGTCCACTACTTCAAAGTCCATAGGGGCTGGCTGTGTTGTGCTGTGCTGCTGTTGTTAATAGGGGCTGTGTCCACTACTTCAAAGTCCATAGGGGCTGGCTGGACTGTGTTGTGCAGTCAGTTCTCCATAGGGGCTGTGTCCACTCCAAAGTCCTGTGCAGTGTCCCAGTCCTAAAGGGGTGCTGTAGTGTTGTCCAGGGGGTGCTCTGTCCATCAGGGGTGCTCCCCCCAAGTGCTAAAAAAATAATATATTTTCTGTGTTTGTGAATTGTGTGCGCAGTAGCCGCACGTGCATCAACAAAGTAGTGCCAAGCGTGCGCCTGTGTCATAAGTAAAGGGCCGGCTGGCTTGACCGTTAAAGGGTGCTGTAACCCCCAAAGTACACTCCAGTCCAAACCAAAAAAAAATTATTTTCTGTGTTTGTGAATTGTGTGCGCAGTAGCCGCACGTGCATCAACAAAGTAGTGCCAAGCGTGCGCCTGTGTCATAAGTAAAGGGCCGGCTGGCTTGACCATTAAGGGTGCTGTAACCCCCGAAAGTACACTCCAGTCCAAACCAAAAAAAAAATTATTTTCTGTGTTTGTGAATTGTGTGCGCAGTAGCCGCACGTGCATCAACAAAGTAGTGCCAAGCGTGCGCCTGTGTCATAAGTAAAGGGCCGGCTGGCTTGACCGTTAAGGGTGCTGTAACCCCTGAAAGTACACTCCAGTCCAAACCCAAAAAAAAATTATTTTCTGTGTTTGTGAATTGTGTGCGCAGTAGCCGCACGTGCATCAACAAAGTAGTGCCAAGCGTGCGCCTGTGTCATAAGTAAAGGGCCGGCTGGCTTGACCGTTAAGGGTGCTGTAACTCCCGAAAGTACACTCCAGTCCAAACCAAAAAAAAAATTATTTTCTGTGTTTAGCCGCACGTATATATAAAATTGATATAACATAAACGGAGGACCAAACTTTCTCCGATAAAAATAAAATAGAGAAAGATCAAGAACCACTTCCTCCTAGTGCTGAAGCTGCTGCCACTAGTCATGACATAGACGATAACATGCCATCAACGTCGTCTGCCAAGGCCGATGCCCAATGTCATAGTAGAGGGCACATACAATCCCAAATGGCAAAGTTCAGGAAAATGACCTTGAAAAAGACATTTAAAGCAGCTGAAGAGAAACGTAAACTTGCCAATATGCCATTTACGACACGGAGTGGCAAGGAACGGCTAAGGTCGATCCCTAGTATGTTCATGACTAGTGGTTCAGCTTCACATGACGATGGAAGCCCTCCTCCCACTAAAAAAATCAAAAGAGTTAAGCTGGCAAAAGCACAGCGAAGAACTGTGCTTTCTAAGAAGATATCACAAATCCCCAAGGAGAGTCCAAGTGTGGTGGTGGTTGCGATGCCTGACCTTCCCAGCACTGGACGGGAAGAGGTGGCTCTTTCCACCATTTGCACGCCCCCTGCAAGTGCTGAAAGGAGCACCCACAGTCCACTTGCTGATATGCAAATTGAAGATGTCACTGTTGAAGTACAACAGGATGAGGATACTGGTATAGCTGGCGCTGAGGAGGAAGTTGGCGAGGAGGATTCTGATGGTGATGTGGTTTGTTTAAATCAGGCTCCGGGGGAGACAGTTGTCCGTGGGATGAAAAAGCCCATCACGGTCATGCCTGGGCAGAAGACCAAACATTCCACCTCTTTGGTCTGGCAATATTTCTATCCAAATCCGGACAACAACTGTCTTGCCATATGTACCATATGTAAAGGTGAAATAAGTAGGGGTAGGGACGTCAACCACCTAGGAACATCCTCCCTTATACGGCACCTGCAGCGCGTTCATAAAAAGTTACTGTCAAGTTCAGAAACTTTGGCTAAGACCGTAAGCAGTCCAGGGACACCTAAATCCCGTTGTCCTGTTGTATCCAAGCGCCTGCAAACCACACCGTCAACTCCCTCCTCGTCAATTTCCTCCTTAGTCAGGATCGGAAGTAGTCCTGCAGGCCATGTCACTGGCATGACTGACTCTCCTATCCGGGATTCCTCCGGAGGATCCTGCATTGCTACGCTTACTGCTGCCGCTGCTGCTGTTGCTGCTGCTGGGAGTCGTTCATCATCCCAGAGAGGAAGTAGGAACACCACTACTTTTACTAAACAATTGACCCTTCAACAGTCCTTAGCGAGGAGGATGAAGTACGACAGCAGTCATCCTGAAGCAAAACGTATAACTGAGGCCTTGACTGCTATGTTGGTGTTAGACGTGCGTCCGGTATCCGCCATTAGTGCAGTGGGATTTAGACAATTGATGGAGGTAGTGTGTCCCCGGTTCCAAATCCCATCTAGATTCCACTTCACTAGGCAGGCGATACCGAGACTGTACAGAAACGTCAGAAAAAGTGTCCTCAGTGTCCTGAAAAATGCCGTTGTACACAATGTCCACTTAACCACGGACATGTGGACAAGTGGAACAGGGCAGACTAAGGACTATATGACTGTGACAGCCCACTGGGTAGATGTATCACCTTACGCAGCAACAGCAGCAGCGTCACCAGTAGCAGCATCTCAGAAACGCCAGCTCGTTACAAGGCAGGCTACACTGTGTATCACCGGTTTCAGTAAGAGGCACACCGCCGACAACCTCTTAGAGAAACTGAGGGAAATCATCGCCCAGTGGCTTACCCCACTTAGACTCTCCTGGGGATTTGTGATATCTGACAACGCCACCAATATTGTGCGGGCATTACATCTGGGCAAATTCCAGCACGTCCCATGTTTTGCTCACACAATAAACTTGGTGGTGCAGAATTTTCTGAAAAGCGACAGGGGCGTGCAGGAGACGCTTTGGGTGGCCCGAAAAATTTCTGGCCACTTTCGCCATTCAGCGACTGCGTGCCGAAGACTGGAGCGCCAGCAAACACTCTTGAACCTGCCCCGCCATCACTTGAAGCAAGAGGTTGTGACGCGGTGGAACTCAACCCTCTATATGCTTCAGAGGATGGAGGAGCAGCAAAAGGCCATACAAGCCTATACATCCACCTATGACATAGGCAAAGGAGGGGGTATGCACCTGACTCAAGTGCAGTGGAGAATGATTTCCGTGTTGTGCAAGGTTCTCCAGCCCTTCGAACTTGCCACACGTGAAGTCAGTTCAGACATTGCCAGCTTGAGTCAGGTCATTCCCCTCATCAGGCTTTTGCAGAAGCAGCTGGAGAAAGTGAAGGAGGAGCTAAGACGGAGCGATTCCGCTCGGCATGTGGGACTTGTGGATGAAGCCCTTCATTCGCTTTGCCAGGATTCCAGGGTGGTCAATCTGTTGAAATCAGACCACTACATTTTGGCCACCGTGCTCGATCCTAGGTTTAAAGCCTATGTGGTGTCTCTCTTTCCGGCCGACACAAGCCTGCAGAGGTGCAAAGACCTGCTGGTGAACACACTGTCAGCTGAAGCGGAACGTGACACGTCAACGGCTCCTTCTTCATTTTCTCCCGCAACTGGGGCTGCCAGGAAAAAACTTAAGTATCCTAAGCAACCCGCTGGCGGTGATGCAGGGCAAGCAGGACCAAGTTTGGACATCTGGTCCGGACTGAAGGACCTGGCAACAATTTCTGACATGTCTACTGTCACTGCATATGATATTGTCACCATTGACAGAATGGTGGAGGATTACATCGGTGACAGCATCCAAATAGGCATGTCAGACAGTCCATACCTGTACTGGCAGGAAAAAGAGGCAATTTGGAGGCCCCTGTACAAACTGGCTCTATTTTACCTGAGTTGCCCCCCCTCCAGTGTGTACTCCGAAAGAGTGTTTAGTGCAGCCGGGAACCTTGTCAGCGAAAGGCGTAGGAGGTTGCTTCCACAGAATGTGGAGAAGATGATGTTCATCAAAATGAATTATCAGCTCTTCCAGGGAGACCAGCCTCCAGAAGGTACAGAGGGACCTGTGGTGGTGGATTTAAGTGGGGACGAGTTAATACTTTGTGAGGATGAGGATGTACACACTGAAGAGGGTGAGGAATCGGTGGATGAGGAGGATGAGGATGACATCTTGCCTCCGTAGAGCCAGTTTGTGCAGGGACACATTAATTGCCAGCTTGTTTTGTGGGGGCCCAAACGAACCAATCATTTCAGCCACAGTTGTGTGGCAGACCCTGGCGCTGAAATGATTGATTTGTTAAAGTGTGCATGTCCTGTTTATACAACATAAGGGTGGGTGGGAGGGCCCAAGGACAATTCCATCTTGCACCTCTTTTTTTTCTTTGCATTATGTACAGTTTGGGGCCTAGTTTTTCTAACTGCCATCCTGTCTGCCACTGCAGTGTCACTCCTAGATGGGTCACGTGTTTGTGCCGCCCACTCGTGTCGCTTAGCATAGTCATCCAGCTACCTCGGTGCAACCTTTTGGACATAAAAACACTATTGTGAGGTGTGAGGTGTTCAGAATAGACTGGAAATGAGTGGAAATTAAGGTTATTGAGGTTAATAATAGCATAGGAGCAGAAAAACCTACAAATTCTGTGATTTTAGCTGTTTTTATGCTTTTTTAAAAAAAAATACAGATCCAAAACACAAAACCCAGAACCCAAAACACGGAAGGGTGGTTTTGGCAAAACCAATCCAGATCCAAAACACGAAGAAAGATCCAGATCCAAAACCAAAACACAAAACACGAAAAGTGGCCGGTGCACACCCCTAATTATTATACTGTTCATAACCAGCATTAATGTCTGGTTAATTTGTATACCGGGCTGTTCGCATGCCAATTTCTGCATCTGGTTCACAACTTAGTAGGCTGTGCAAACATGTTGTCTGACTCAAACCTGGCTAAGAAAACTCTTTGCAGCATGTGTCAGATGTGTCAAAATAGAATGTCAGACATCAAACATTGGACAGATTGAATATACAATCTACAAAGCACCAATCTGCACCAACCATACACCAATAATGTGGGCTCAGTATCACCATAAACTGCACCACAGGTCTGTCTCTATAAATCAATATATAGAGAAGCACTGTCCCATATTAGTTCCACTGGGAAAGCCTGTACAATGTAGATACATTTCCAATTGCAAAAATTGTGAGTGTTACAGGTATGCAGATAGAATATAAATGGCATAATGCACACTAGGATGGTGTTAATGCAAACTCGTTTTATAGGCAGGAAAAACTAGATGAGGAAGAAAGGCAGAAATGGCAATAAATATAATCATTTCATTTATGCTATACGCAGATCATAATGCTCTACGAAAACAATCAGCCCAATATGACCAAAAAGGGGAAGAGTTGTTCCTCTATGTATAGAAAGTCAGAACAGATTATTGATATATTATAAATGGGTGAGACATAGTAAAAGCTCACGTTATATTGTCTACTCAATGTGAAATAGAGTCTATGTGCTGACACGGAGGTCTCAGGGTTTATCTTCTTGGAGTCTAGTCCGTGCACTGGCCGGGCATCCGAGGTAGGAGGACGCGCATTTCGCCAGCTGGTGGCTTGTTCACCTGTCCATACCTACTATAATACACTTAACACAATCACATACATTATAATATAAATAACAATAGTCCTTCACTGCTTGACAAAAGTACAACTACTGCCTAAAACATTAAGGGCCTGATTCAGAGCCGGACGCAATTAGCGCTCGCTCGTCCTGAAAATAGGGGTGGCTATTCAAATGAACCGTTCGCTGTTTGCGGTCTGTTCACGCCTCTAGGTCTGAACGAGCGAACAAAACTTGCGGTCGTTTTTTGGGAAGCTACGCCCCCTGGCCGCTCGCATCCTACGTCATGTCCGCTATTTATTAGATTAATCGAGTACATCGAACAGGGTATGAACTGCTCGCTATTCTTGTGGTTGGTTTTTGCTACCACAAGTTTGCGAGCAGTTCTGGCTTAAAAAAAACCCAGTGACGTGGTCAATGACGCTGCTGTATTAATTATGCACACCCTTAAAACGCCCGTTTTGACCTTTAAGCACGCCTGCGATCGGATCTCCACTACCCGTTTTCAAGCATCTTCCCCTGTTACCACCCACATACGCCTCATTCTGTCACTCAAATTAGCAGGCATTCGCTATTTTGCGAGCACATGAATTTCGGCCGCGCTGACTGGTTCGCGCATGCGTATAATGATCCGTACGCATGCGCAGTTGGGCAAACATCGCTCGGAGCGAACGAGCTGCCGCTTACGAGTGGCTCTGAATCAGGCCCTAACTTTGGTTATAAGAGTGCACTCTAGTTATTTACTCGTCACGGGCTGAGAAATCTCTTTTATTTGTATTCCAGTAATAGGTTTTGCCGTAGTCTTCAGGTGCGTACACACTGGGCGATTAAAGTGGACGACCGAACGATAAAGTCGCCCACTTTATCGTCCATTTTTAACACCAAAACGATGAACGATAACAACAACGCGCGTTCCCGCGGGTTGTTCGTCATCATCGTTCATCGGGTTAACTTGCAGGCCAACCTGATGATGTCGTCAGGTTGCTGCATGTTGGGGAATGGGGGAGAGAGCCCGGCGCTGAACGATATCGTTAATGATATAGTTCAGCGAATGTGCTCAATGTCATGAACGACATTGAGCACACCCTGCTGGGGACACACTAGACCAGCGGTTTTCAACCGGTGTGCCGCGGCACACTAGTGTGCCGTGACTGGTTGTGAAGTGTGCCGCGGGGCTGTCAGAGCCACCGGGCACATTTTACTGTACTTCAGCATCCCGGGCCGCTGAGCTCCTCTGGGAGACTCAGGCGCGACCGGGTAGTGACCTGCAAAGATGCGGCGGCGTGACATCACAGGTCACGCACGCCGCATTGTCCACTGCCCTCCAGCCCGCTCTGCCAGCCAATGCCCTGCGCCAATCAGCCAACCTGCACTCTGTCCAGGCAGGCTCTGAAGCCTGCCTGGAAGCCCGCCCGCACGCGATCCTGCTGCAGTGTGAGTGACAAGGGGGGAAGAAATGTGGGTTTTGTGGGGACCAGACATTTTTTTCTTCTTCGTGGGTACCAGCCATAGTTTATTTTTTCGTGGGAACCAGTCATGTCATTTTTTTAGTGAGAACCAGCCATATGTTATCCAACCATATATTTGCCTATTTAGTGGGGAACAATGTGTTTTGTTTTGTTTTTTGTTTCTGTGGGGCCAGCCACAGGTTTCTTTTTCTGTGGGGAGCAATTCTGTGGGGCGCAATGTGGTATGGTTGTTTTTTTTGTGGGGAGCAATGTGGTTTTTTTTTTCTGTTAGGCCAGCCAATGGGATTGTTTTATTCTTGTGGGGGCCAATGTAGTGTGTTTTTTCATTGTCCGCGCACACCGCATCGCCGGATAGTGTGCCTTGGCAATTTTAAAATCTTGTGTAGTGTGCCGCGAGTTAATAAAGGTTGAAAATCACTGCACTAGACGATATCGCTCAGGGATCATGTCGTCTAGTGTGTACACTCCTTTAGTGTAGAGAACAGGTGACAGTGTGGAGGAGAGTGGCTCTGTATAATGTTACATTTATCACTGTTAATAGTCCACAGTATTTAATAGGGTTCTGGTTGCCAAAGAGCTCAGTACTAAGGCCCTCATTCAGACCCACTCGCAAGCGGCTGTCCGCTCGCAAGTGGGTCGATGGTGCGCATGCGCGAGACCCTATGAGCGAAGGACTTTCCTTCGCTAGGAGTGTCTCATCAAAGGGGGCGTGCTGTCGATGTTGACTGACAGCACGCCCCCTTTGGTGGGCGTGCCAGGGGTGTGCCTGCCAGACGGAGGCGTTCCCAAGGGAACGCCTACCGTCTGAAGCCGGCCCCACTGACATCACTAGCGATGTCAGTTGGAGTGATTTTGGCTCTGATAGAGCCAAAATCACTCCTGGCCTTGCGGTTGAAAAACTCAACCGCAGGCTTCTGCTCGCAGTTTCGATGGTCGCGATGGTCAAGACCATCGCGACCATCATCCTGCACGCTCGTATATGCTGTGGGTGGTGACCCACAGCTATACGAGCATCCAGGAGGACGCTCCATGTTAATGGAGGTGGGCCCTGATTCAGAGCGAGCGCTCTGGTCAGAGCGTCCGGCTCTGAATCAGGGCCTAAGTTTGAAGTGGAGTTTTGACAGCTGGCTAAATTGATAGAAAGTTACTGCTGCAGTGTTACAGCCCTATTCCCAGCCTTTATACAATGTCATAGTCCTTCAGCAAACAACTGGAAAAAAACTGTTTAATTAGCCCAACTGTGATGACTATGGCCCTCATTCAGAGCCGTACGCTCTGAGCAGAGCGCACGCTCTGAATGAGGGCCGGGCTCCATTTTCATGGAGCGTCCTCCTGGACGCTCGTTTAGCTGTGGGTCACCACCCACAGGCTATACGAGCGTGCATTTTGATGGCCGCGATGGTCGTGACCATCGCAACCATCGAAATTGCGAGCCGGAGCCTGCGGTTGAGGTTTTCAACCGCAAGCTCCGGAGTGATTTTGGCTCTATCAGAGCCAAAATCACTCCCACTGACATCACTAGTGATGTCAGTGGGCCGGCTTCTGACGGGAGGCGTTCCCGTGGGAACGCCCCCGTCAGGGAGGCACGCCCCCGGCACGCCCACCAAAGGGGGCGTGCTGTCAATCAACATTGACAGCACGCCCCCTTTGATCGGACACAACGAGCGAAGGAAAGTCCTTCGCTCGTCGTGTCTGGCGCATGCGCACGACGGAGCTCCCTCCGTCGTGCGCATGCTCAGTGCAGACCATCGACCCACTTGCAAGCGGACAGCCGGACAGTCGATGTTGCCCAAGTACGCATGCGCACGAGGGAGCCGCTGAATTGAATAGCTTCGAGAGCTCCTTCCCAGCATTTTTCAATTTGTGTTGAATCTAATTGAGCCCAAGGGGAGGAGGGGGGCTAAACTGGGAACCTATTTTTTGACACTGGGGGTGGGCAATTTTTGATGGGGATGGGAACTGAAATTTCAATATGGACCTGTGGACACAGGGGGTTGAATAAATAAATCTATTCAATACTGTCCTACCAGTTACTAGCATGCGAAAGTGCATTTGCAAACTAAGAAGTACAATGGCCCTCATTCAGACCCACTCGCAAGCGGGCGCACGTACGTTAGGCGTACGTACAAAAATATTTAAATTCAATGGCTCGCTCGTATTTTCGTTCGCATCTAAAATTCCTCCCAAAACTCTGACGACCCCTCCTCTAACTAACGAGCGTACGAAATAGCGAGCGTACATCCCCGAAATGGCTTGAAAGGAACGCACGCACAAGTATAAACAGGAAGTGGCCTTGTCAGATGTCGATTACCTGCTCCTTTATTCTGCCTACCTCCATCAATCATATCATGCCAATCAATGTATCAATTAGCTTAATTGTTTGTTTTTTTCAACACAATGCAAGAAACTTTACTCTTGTCCGTGTTTGTGTTTACCCGCAGAATACGTACGGATGAAACATTCGCTTTTATTGTTCAAAAAACATGTGAACCACAATTAAACAATTGTACTATTGCTGTGGATCCCCGCATATTTCCCTGGGTTCATTTCTTTATTTAAATTTGCTTACACATGTCACTGCATCAAGCCTATCCTAACTCTCCAGAGATTTCTGGCCCTGTCGAACACATGACTCATACACTAACCAATAAAATTGCTCCTGTTAATTTCCAAAATACATTAGCCAATCAGAAAATTTTTACACACTTTATCAAAAATGATTTTTAAGAAAAACACCATTGCCATCATGAGAGCCTCCGCATTCACCAGGCGCGAGCTGCTGGTGCTTACGGAGGTCATGGATCGCCGGATCACCAGCCAGCCTCAACCCATGACCAACCGGCAGAAGCGCTCCGCGTATGCGGAGGCACGGTCCCGCCTGCGGTCCTTCGGCTCACGCCGCAACATCGGGCCGCTGGAGCGCAGGTGGTCCGACCTGCAACGGCGAACGCCCCGCTTGCTGGCATGCTTTCGCATGCAGATCCTGGCAAGTAAGTGTTATGTATTGTGGTTTTAATGTTTGTGTTTGTGGGGCAAACTGCGTGTGCATGTTTTCCTGTCTGTTCTATTTATTATTTGTACTCATATCTGCGTGTGCATGTTTTCCTGTCTGTTCTATTTATTATTTGTACTCATATCTGCGTGTGCATGTTTTCCTGTCTGTTCTATTTATTATTTGTACTCATATCTGCGTGTGCATGTTTTCCTGTCTGTTCTATTTATTATTTGTACTCATATCTGCGTGTGCATGTTTTCCTGTCTGTTCTATTTATTATTTGTACTCATATCTGCGTGTGCATGTTTTCCTGTCTGTTCTATTTATTATTTGTACTCATATCTGCGTGTGCATGTTTTCCTGTCTGTTCTATTTATTTTTTTACTCATATCTGCGTGTGCATGTTTTCCTGTCTGTTCTATTTATTATTTGTACTCATATCTGCGTGTGCATGTTTTCCTGTCTGTTCTATTTATTATTTGTACTCATATCTGCGTGTGCATGTTTCCCCTCTATTTCTGATTTATTAATTCTACTGCTATTTGGCTTATTTGTTTTTTTTTTTTTTTTTTTTTTAGTTTGGTTGCCCGGATTTGTCCATAAACTAAACGCAATTTCTTTGACATATTTTAGGGGGACAGCCAAGACTCCGCCATCACCGTCCGTCCAGACGGCGTTCCCGGCCACTATCCCCAACCCCCAGCCAACACTCCACCCCAAATCTTTCCCCTATTCCCCACTCCTCCCCATCCTTCCCAGACCCTCTCCCGGAAATGTCGGGCCTCCTTCCCCTCCGTCCCACTTCCCCCTCTCCTCCACCCACCCCTCTTTCCAATTACCCCCTCCCCGGAGTCCATCATAACTCCTCCCCATTCTTTGGGTAATGACGGATCCTCCGAGGAGGATCATGGAGGTTTGCCCGGAGCTCCCGTTTTGTCTCCCGGTATGTTTTTTTTTTTTAAAGCACAAACTGTTTGTATGTAATCATGTGTCGTGCCTTTCTTCGTGTTTTTGTGGCTTGACTTTTGGTGATTGTGAAGGTTTGCCTTTACCTCTTCCTGGTGATTTAAACATACACATATCATACCTGTGGGAATTTGTACCTAGGCCTTGTATTTTTGCCAGCCCCCCCTTTTTTTTTTTTGGTTTGGGTTTAGGAGTGATTTGGTTGTGTTTTTTTTTTTTTATGTGGATTCCCTATTGTTGTATTAACCCACACACTTTTCTCACCCACAGAGGAACAGAGGTGTCGGCAAGAGGTGGCGGATGTTGTGGGGCAGATGCGCCAACATGTCATCGGCATTCTGGTGGCCCTCGACCGGCTGTCTGGCCTCCTTCGGCAGTAGTTTTTTTATTTTTGTTATATTTTCCAATTAAATTTATTAAGACAAATATACGTTGTGGCTCATTTTTAAAAACCCAAACCAAGATAGTTTAGCATGACATAAGTAGACTGTTCCTGCAAGGATTTCCCTTTTTTAAAAGTTAGATTGTGTTTTGTCTTTGTATGTCAAACAGACACAAGAAACACATAACAGTAACAATGTCATTTCCCTTTTTGGGTGTAGTGTCAATTACATATTTCTACATTTTCCAGGTTCCTACTTGGTGCGCAAGCTGCTTAGGCCAATCTTACTAATCCCAAGGTTGGGCCAGGCTTCCTTTTGGTGTGGATTGGGAAGCTGAAAACATATTTCAGTTTAGCTCAACTGGCGTCAGTACTGGTTTACCCCTTAGTCAAATGTAACTTGTGTTAACCTGGTTACACTTGCTGTTAACGTCCCAAAAAAGGAAGACCATTTCACTCTCCAAACATTTATTCACAACATAACAGAGAAAACAAAGTGGTCACTCCCAAAAAAAAAACACAGTGATAAATTCAAATACAACACATACCAAGAAATAATTAAATAAAAACACAAAATCAAGAACTGGTTGACGAAGGACCATGCCAACATGATTCCACAAACATGGCGTTGCGATATGGGTTCCAGAATATATGCCCAAAAGGACCAGATCCAGGTTTGGTAAGGGTAGCAGGAAGTAGTGAGCGTTGGAGTGCCAAAGATTATGTGAACAAACAGAAGATGGTGAGAAAAATAAAAATAAATTAGATGTTCGCAAACAAACACAAACACATTAGGTATAAACACTGGAGTTTTGTTCAAACTTACCTAAAAAATCTGGCCACCACATCATCGTGTATGGCCCCCCCACATACTGACCTTCGACCAACCTCGGGGGGGCCATCCTCAGGTAAGGCATCCTCTGGCTGCATTGGGACACCACTCCTTATGGCAATGTTGTGAAATATCCCACACAGGACCACAATTTTAGACACCATATCCGGCACATACATGAGCTCGCCACCAGAGCGGTGGAGGCATCTGAATCGGCCTTTTAAAAGGCCGATACAGCGCTCCACCACTTGCCTGGTGGCTGTAAGTGCGGAATTATACGCACTTTGTGGCCCTGGTGTGGGAGCCAAATAAGGAGTGAGCAGCCAGGACATGCAAGGGTATCCACTGTCTCCTGTGAACAAAAATAGACCACATCAGGAACACTGTGTATCAAGCTTAACATTGTTATGTACTAAAGGTCTCCACTTACCCAGAAGCCACGCATCACCAGCTTGTAGGTTGGTTAATTTCTGCCATATCCCTGATTGCCGGATGACGAAGGAGTCATGAGCACTTCCGGGTAATTTAGCATTCAGGGACAGGATCTGGAGGGAGGCATCACATACCACCATTACATTCAGGGAGTGATAGTGTTTCCTGTTTCTAAATATTGCCTCCAGCCGTGCTGGAGGCTGAAGTGGTATGTGAGTACCATCCACAACCCCTATGATGTGTGGGAAGCCAGCTATTTGGTAAAAATTGGCCTTGGCCACACTAAGGGCACCCATATCCAAAGGCATTTTAATAAAATGATGGAGGTGCTTGAAAAGTGCCTCCATCACTGCCCTCAGGATCCGGGAAAAGGAGGATTGGGAGATGCCCGCCACTATTCCCACCGTTGTTTGAAACGATCCTGAGGCACAGAAATGTAACACCGCCATAAATTGCGTCAGTGGTAGTATTGCTGTTGGACTGTCAATTTGCCGCTCAAGATCACTTTCTATTAATGAGAGAGTGTCTATGATGATTTTGGGAGGTAGACGGTAGCGTCTTAAAACCTCATCATCGGGCATTCCAAAAAGGGTGACACGTGTTCGAAATATCTGGGGCCTTGCATGCCTACGATGCCTACGCCTGGGACGAGTTTGAGGTTGGTCGTCTTCCGGGAGCAGGGCCAGAACAATTCGCCCCAGATCTACCTGAAATTCAAAGTTTACAATGTAAGGCTTTTGAGCCACCCCAAAAGTAACAAAAAACAACTTAGCTTTCTGATACCATACATAGCTGCTTACATGCCGGGGTATTGTCATGATACGTATAAACTGTAAAAAAGCCAAAAATGAGACATCAAAAATTTAGAGGGTGATTTTTTGTTTTTCAAATTGTTGCAAGCCAACACAGAAAATAGCCGAAACACACATTTGGCCATCGATGAAAACGACATTGCACACCGTACGTCAAATAGGGTTCAAATGGACCCCAAAAATGGAAAAGGGAAAAGCAAAACTGGTTTACATGATGAATAAGCCGCCAAAAATGCGTTAATTAATTCGCAAATGCAAGTCACTACACCAACAGTCAAAAATGCGGTAATTAATTCGCAAATGCAAGTCACTACACCAATAGTCAAAAATGCGGTAATTAATTCGCAAATGCAAGTCACTACACCAACAGTCAAAAATGCGGTAATTAATTCGCAAATGCAAGTCACTACACCAATAGTCAAAAATGCGGTAATTAATTCGCAAATGCAAGTCACTACACCAACAGTCAAAAATGCGGTAATTAATTCGCAAATGCAAGTCACTACACCAACAGTCAAAAATGCGGTAATTAATTCGCAAATGCAAGTCACTACACCAACAGTCAAAAATGCGGTAATTAATTCGCAAATGCAAGTCACTACACCAACAGTCAAAAATGCGGTAATTAATTCGCAAATGGAAGACAAAAAATGGACTTACCCAACTCGAATATATAAGATTTCCAAAAAAAAGGTCTTTGGGTCCGAAAGCCAAAAAAAACTAAAAAAGATGAAATTAGTGTTAAAAAAATTAGCTAACCAAAAAACAGAAGTAGACACCAATTGGCCACAAATTTGACTGCACAAAACTTACCAAATCAGGAAAGGATGTGGAAAAAAGGAAAAAAATGCGAACGGAAAAACAAAAGAACTGTAGCAAAAACAAACAAAAAACCAACTCTGCCAAATCCTCCAACCGCAAACAACCAAATCCAAACAACTTAACCGCCAACAATCCAACAACCCCACCTCGACTCCACACACACCAAGCCATAAATAGTGTTTATTTTCCCGCACAAATTAAGGATGAATCATAGGGACGCACAATCAATGATGCGGCCGCAAACAAAGGACGCATGTATAAATACGTCACGAAATCACATTGAATTTCTGGTTGATTTCATTCTGGAAGCAGAAACATGGCTTCAGACCAGGGAAACAATGGCCAAAAATCCGGCGGTAAGGCCTTCATGCATTTTGTCTCCATGATTATTTTAAAACAAATATATTGGTCAAGTTGTGAAGTGGCTAAATCTGCATATTTACCCAAATAGGTGAGGAGGATGACATGGAAGAGACTGCTGGCCCCAGTCAACCCGCCAAAGCTGCCAAAAAAAAAAGGCAGCCACATTTCACAAGCAAGGAGATGGAGGTTTTGATCCAGAAGTGCGTTGACATCCTGCCCCAGGCAGCCAGGAATATGAGCCAAAGCCAGAAGTGGAGAATGTGGGAGGAGGTCGCCGTTGCTGTCAATAGGGTGGGTGATTATGTCCGTCTAGCCCGGGATGTCAAACGGCGGTAAGTAAACACTTTCCCATCCTATAAACAAACCCCATTGTAAAAAAAAGGATAATGGTTCCAAATTCATTCCACAGATGGGCAGACTTCAAATATCGTCTCAAACAAAAACTTGCCGACAGGGCTAGGCATGCAAGGGGGACAGGTGGGGGTCCCACCCCTGTGTCATTGGAGTTGACAGACTTAGAAGAGATGGCACAGGGGTGTGTGCAGGCTGTGGAGGTGTTTGGCGTGTCCAACATGGATACGGACATGCCAGACTTTGCGGCTCCTCATGTTGGCCAAGGTAAGTCTTGTGATGTCACCAACTCTGAAATGCTATTGTGCCAATATGTAGATTCTAATGTGAGTCTTTTCGCAATTTTCCTAACAGAGACAGAGGCGGATGAGTCTGCTCCAGAGGGGAGCCTTGGCCGCAGAATTTCTGCTGGCTCTGCAGGGGAGGAACCAGTACATCCGGCTGAGGACCCTGCAGAAGCCAGTCCAGGGCGTGCCCCCTCGCAGGCAGTGGGCCTCCTCACAGAACTCAATTTTAAATCGGATTGCCATACGGAGATTCTGCAGAGGATGGACGCCAGTCTGATACGGGTGGCTGAGGCCCTGGAGCAAAATGCTGCGGCCAACGTGACCATTGGTCAGGCCCTGGCGGAAAATACCAGGGCCAACATCCGCATCGCCGATGCCCTGGAGCAGCTCGTTCGCCAGCACATGGTGGAGCCGACCTCCCTTCCTGCCGGAACATCCGGATCCTCCACCTCTGGCACAACATCAGCCAATCCTCCAAATGTGCCTAGCCCTGTGCCTAGTCCAGAGGCCACAACATCTGCCTCTGGACAGGCCAGCCCGATGGCATCCCGGACCCGGTCTGGCGCCCACCCTCACCCAGCCAAACGGGCGAGAAAACGGTGACAGCAATGGCGACTTTTCCCACACTCCTTCTGTGCTTGGCTCATATTCCTTTCTGGTCAAAACTTCCCTCTCCTTTCTTGTGAAATGTTTTTAAATTTTGTATTTACGCTTATGTTAGCAGTTATGGGTTTTTTTTTTTTTGAACAAATATCTTTGCCACAAAAAAAGGCAACAAAATATTAGGCCAATTTGTTTGTGTTTAAACAATAAATTAAAAACAAAAAAATGAGATTGTATTGTGACATTATTGTACAAATGGGTTACATTTAATCCTGGCCCTAAAGGCAAAAACTGACCCTCTTAAAACAAAAAAAAGGCCTCTTTAAGGAACGTTTAAAAAATCACATAGCGATGCAAATTCCACAGTAAACCAAAAAAAAGGGGAGCTAATTAAAACATGATGACATTATTGTTACAATAGGCCATAACCAACAAATTGTGGCCAAAATAAAACCCCAAAAATGTACGCTAATTGATTGTGTAATCATGACATTAGCAGCTCTGATTTCCACCTGCGTACGCTTTTGTGCTATCCCAATAAACTGCTTTCCAAACACATACCAAGCCGGATTTCAATCCAACACTAATTACTTTACTGACCAGCCGCGATTAATCGCAGCACCATCGTGGAGTCCCGGGACGGAGGAGAAGGCCATCGCCAATGTGGTCGAGTAATCCTGACCCTAAGCTGTGCGAGCATTTTGAAGGGAAAGCGGATGTTTCAGTGACGTATGAGACGGTCCGAACACATTTGACGTTCGCATCTGCTAATGTATGTACGCCCCAAAAACGCCTCGCCACGCCTGCGTTTTTTCATCTCCACCCCCGTCAACACCCAAAAACGCCCTGTTCTGTCAATCACATTTGACATGTCACTTCCTGTACGCTATTTTAGGAACGAGAGAAAAAAAACTCGCAATCTGCCGTACGCACATGCGCAGTGTAACACCGACGCATGCGCGGTTAGTCAACATCGGAACGCAACGAGCGTACTGTTGTTAACGTGCGGCTCTGAATGAGGGCCAATGTCCCAACAGCACATCGATTCATTCATGTAATCATACATTTAACAAGAATTGGCTTTGTCAGTTAATTACAATGATGTGATTGAGAAATTTAAGTCATTAATAGCTGGTGAGCGATGTCTCATTCTTTAGAAGAAACAGGATTATGTCTAGGCTGCGAAGGGGGGTGGTGTTAGGATTAGGCATTAGGGGAAGGGTTAGAGGTAGGGTTTAGGCTTAGGGACATGATAAGACACTGCTAGACCATCAGGAACCATTTTATTGACAGTTCATTATGTCGACATATTATCCGTGTAGACATGATGAAGAACGTGATCACTGTCAACATGTAAAGCATGTCAACATGCTGCATTTCAACAGTTCGACCATTTCGACATGATAATGGTCGAACAATTGTACCCATCCTACAAAAAATACTTTAGCTAAATAAAAAGCTGGTGCAAAGATACACAATGATGTTGACTTATTTGAACTACTGTACTGCAGAAGATTTTTTTTTGATTGTTTTTTTTATAAAGGGAAATACAAAGTATGAGGAGTGTTTGTATTTATATGTAGTGCCCCTCTTGCAATGCCCACTGTAGTAGTGCCCCTTATGCAATGTCCCCAGTAGCAGAGCTCCTTATGCAGTGCTCCCTGTAGTAGTGCCCCTATACAGTGCCCCCACTAGTGCACTCTTATACAGTGCCCCCAGTAATGCACCTTTATACAGTGCCCGTTATGCAGTGCCTCCAGTAGTGTCACTTATACAGTGCACCCTTATACAGTGCCCCAAGTCAGGGCTGCCATGAGGAGGGGACTGCCGGGACTGGCCTCTGGCTGAACGGGGGCGGGACCTGCCCGCTACTACCACCACTGCAGAGCCTGCAGCCTGAACTACCCCTTTGAAGAGAAGAGAGAGAGACTGGCAGCCGCTGCTACCGCCTGCCGACCCTGTCCCCGTTAGTAAATGGATGGATCATCATAGGTTGGAGGTGGAGGTGACAGCCAGGGCCCGCTCGGGCCCTTCCTCCACCAGCTTACAGTGACAGACTCCAAAACAATAAAGCTTGTTTTGGAGTCAGCGCGCATAACGTCATGACGTCGCAGTGCTCCACTGGAAGGCGAGGTCGACATTGGAGAAGCCGCAGATCAAGAGGAGCAGCCACGTCTGCAGTGCTGGCGGACCGTGCAGAAAGCAGGATCCTTCTTAACGTAAATAAGGTAAGTGGGAAAAATGGCTGGTCAGCAGGGAGCACAGACTGATTTAATAATGGGGGGGGAGCGAGGTGATAAAAAAAGGCAGGGCGAACAGACTGGGACTGGATTTAATAATGGGGGGGTGAGGTGATAAAAAAAAGGCAGGGCGCACAGACTGGATTTAATAATGGTGGTGATGGAAAAAAGAAAGGCTGCGCAGAAACTGGAATTAATAACCAGGGGGAGGGGGAGTGAGGTGGGTAAAAAAAAGGCTGGGCAGAAACTGGAATTAATAACCAGGGGGAGGGGGGGTGAGGTGGGTAAAAAAAAGGCTGGGCAGCAGGGTGCAAGACTGGATTTAATAACCGGGGAGGGGAG
The DNA here is from genome assembly GCA_031769625.1 of Taudactylus pleione. Taxonomy (NCBI): domain Eukaryota; kingdom Metazoa; phylum Chordata; class Amphibia; order Anura; family Myobatrachidae; genus Taudactylus; species Taudactylus pleione. The sequence continues at coordinate 2,525,901 of JAUIMM010000141.1, read as the reverse complement.
TGAGGTGATAGGGAAAAAAAAGCTGGGCAGCAGGGTGCAAGACTGGAATTAACCTGTGGGAGACCAAGCAGTCACCCCCGGACTGGAGGCTGTAGGACTGGTCAGAGCGGTGCTGGGAGATCTATGGTAATCGACTTAGCTGACAGGAGGCAGAGTTAGCACCGGAGCAGGATTAAGGCTTAGGAGCACAGAGCACTCTCTCACAGCAAGCTGTGAAACATGTTGTACTGGTAACTACAGAGTGCTCCAAACCCCCTTAAGTACCCAGCAGCAGAGCGTGTGTGGCTGGGAGAGATCACCTGATGCATCAGAATAGGCTCACTATGTCACATGCCCTGAGACAAGATGGCCGCGCCCAGATACCCACTGCGCGGTGATGCCGATAGTCATAACCCTACCAGCGTGACCCACCGAAATCAGACCCCTGCACGCACCCAGCGCCAGTCTCCAAGTACCAGCTCCCCTGCCGGAAGGACCACGCCACAGCGTCCGCACTGATAAGCACCGCAAGCTCCTGGGGAGAGATACCCTGGTCGTGACAGGGGGGGAGTGAGGCGATGGGAAAAAAAGGATGAGCAGCAGGGTGCAAGACTAGATTTCATAACGGGGGGGGAGGGTGAGGTGGTGAAAAAAAGGCTGGGCAGCAGGGCAAAGACTGGATTTAATAATGGGGCAAGTGAGGTGGTGAAAAAAAAAGGCTGGGCAGCAGGGTGTATGTGCTATTAACCTAAGAGTGCATATTAGGCACATTATTATTTTGATCTATTATCCGTAGTACATAACGCTTTATGTTATGTCTGTTTGTTTGAGTTCTTCCCTCTTGAGACCTCCATAGCTCATTTTACAATATATCAATAAATGTTAAGTTGTATACATAAACACTATACATAATTTTGTTGTCATGAGACTTGTAATGTATGGGATGATGTGTTTCAGCATTTGACGTACATGTGACATACTAAAACAATTTCTTTTAATTCAGTTAAAGTGCACTAATCACCTAAACACCATTGAGGCAGGCATTAGTGTAGCCTGGCAAACAGTAACATCACTGAGCCCCATACTGTCTCACTTGCTTTTCCATGATTGAAAAAGCTTAGGGGTCTATGGCCCTGATTCAGAGCCGGATGCTCTGACAGAGCGCTCGCTCTGAATCAGGGCCGTCCCCCTGAATTTTTGACCACCCACAGCTATAGCGAGTGGCCAAAAAGATGGTCGCGATGGTCTTGTGGTAGGGTCTCGTTGCCGCAAGCCCTGGAGTGCTTTCGGCTCTATCAGAGCCGAAGGCACTCCCACTGACATCACTTGTGATGTCAGTGGGGCCGTCCCCAGATGGTAGGCGTTCCCATAGGAACGCCTCCGTCTGGGCAGCCACGCCCACAAAAGGGGGCGTGCTGTCACTCACCATCGACAGCATGCCCCCTTTGGTACGAGACCCATAGTGATGGCTTGGCCGTCACTATCTGGGTCTCGCGCATGCACACGACGGAGCCGGGTCCGTCATGCGCATGCGCACTGGGCTAACATCAAAGAGCGGGTCTGAATTAGACCCTATGTACTAAGCAGTGATAAGAGACAGAGTGAAAAGTGATAAGGAAGTGATAAGATGCCAGTCAGTCAGCTCCCAACTGTCAATCAAATGAATCAAACTTACATGTGGGAATGTGAGCTTCATTCCCAAATGTAAGTTTGATTCATTTGATTGGTCAGTTGACCAATCTAAAATGGGAAGGAAGCTGAGACTTCGTGAATTCTTTAAGGATAAACAGGGATCTGTTGAACAAACAGGTGAAATTTTTAGAAAACCTGGGAGATTCGATCCGCCATCGACTAACCCTAGCTTGAAAACCTTTTTACGGATGGTTAATGAAGAGGTTAACTGTAACCGTGAAAATAGGTTGGCTAGATTTGATAATCTTAGACCTGAGGAGAGGGAAGCACTTACCACTCTCCCGGGGAATAAGTCAATAGTGATTCGTATGGCTGATAAGGGGGGAGCGGTGGTTCTCCAGGATACTGCTACCTACTATCGTGAGATACATAGACAACTCAGTGATCAACAGACCTATATCAAGGTGTCCTATAATCCGATATTGATGATAAAAAAGAAGGTTGATAACTTGCTTGACCTTGCTTTGCTAAATGGATGGATTGATGAAATGGTACATAAATTTTTGACGGTTGACCATCTGGTATGCCCTATATTGTACACCCTCCCCAAGGTCCACAAAACCTTGGTGGACCCCCCGGGCGGCCGATCATTTCCGCCCAAGGATCGGTCCTGCAACCACTAGCCCAGTTGGTTGACTTCTATTTACAGGATTGTGTTAAGCATATTAACAGTTACATCAAGGATACAGGAGATTTTTTAAGAGGTATTAAAATGCTTACTATGATTCCTGATGTTTGCTTGCTGGCAACATTAGATGTGTGTAGTCTCTATACTGTGATACCTCATTCTGAAGGGATAGAAACAGTACGGATAACCCTGACTCAGGGACAGTACTCTGGTCCTCCTGTTGAATTCTTGATTTCTTTACTACAGATGGTACTTGAGAATAATAATTTTCTTTATGCTCATGAATTTTTTATGCAACTGTCGGGGACGGCTATGGGGTCCAGTTTGGCCCCCTCCTATGCAAACATCTACATGGATCGGTATGAAAATTAATTTATTCTGCCGCACTATGGAGACAAGATAGTCTACTTTAAACGTTTTACTGACAACATTTTTGTCATCTGGCGTGGTGATAAGAACCCTTTTTTCAAGATGGTTGAGACTCTTAATGGTTTGAATTGCCCAATACGTTTCACAGCATCTGTCGATCAGGATCGAATGAATTTTTTGGACGTCTCGGTCTTTAAGAAAAGCAAACGGTTGGCACACACTCTGTTTCGTATACCGACCGATAGAAACACACTCTTGATACCGACGAGCCACCATCCCGATGCACTTAAAAACAAATTACCAACTTCTCAGTTCCTTCGTGTTCTAAGGAACAATTCTGAATGTGATCTGGCTGAACTCCAATTGGAGGAAACCAAACAGAGATTCCTGACAAGAGGATATAAAGGCCATGTTGTCGAAAATTGCCTCACTAGGGCAAGAAAGATCTTCAGTGGTGATGTGCCCACTAGAGGGACGGAAAAGAATGACAGGATGATCCTGGGTATCAGATGCGACACTAGATTACGAGCAGTACAACGCTCGATCAGGAGACATTGGCCACTTGTTGGCACTGATTCCAGCTTGGGGAATGTTGGGACGACCTCACCCCTACTAAGTATACATCGGGGTCCTAATCTTAAGGATCTATTGTACAGGACAAATATGGAACCGACAACTTCCAGTAGGGCTAACTGGCTAACTACGAATAAAGGGTGTTTCCGGTGCCTGGGATGCACAACTTGTAGAGCACTCCTAGTGGGGAAATCATTTTCACATCCACATAGTGGGCGGCGGATCCCCATACAATACTGTTTGACCTGCCAATTGGATTACATCATATACTTTCTATTATGCCCATGTGGTTTGATGTACGTGGGTAAAACCACTAGAACCTTTCGAGAAAGAATGACACAACACCGGTCAGACATCAGATTGGCCTACGAAAAGGAGAATACTGATAAACCGGTGGCGATGCATTTTTTTCTGTTGAAACATCAAGTGTCATCGTTAAAGTATATGATGATTGATCGAGTACCGTCACTCAGAAGAGGTGGTGACCGTGGCCTGATCCTGCTGAGGAAAGAGGCTAGATGGATACACAGACTCGACACGATATCACCTAAGGGACTGAATGAACATAATCATTTAAATATCTTTTTGGATTGAGCTCTCACCTAGTGATTGGTTGCATCAGAATGAGAGTCCTCTGACAGTTGCATATTTATTTATCTATATTTTCTATTTTTGATCCAGGGGGGTTGTGGGGGGGGAGTGTGTTTGTATGAAGAGTATGTTTATCTATATTAATATTTGTTGTTTTTATATTTTCATATTTCCAACTTTTGCACTATGCTGATGAGCCTCTCTCTAAACCCTGTAATAGCTATTAGGTATATTTATTTACTATCTATAATTCCAGTTCATGATCTTTATTTGGCTAATACACCTATAGGGCTGTTTAAAAACGCTCATGGTGTGTTGGTTCTGGCTTAGCACATATTGCCCTTACTTTAGGGAGCCATTAGGAGGTGAAACACTGTACTTCTGGTGTTTTGGAACGCATCGGATGATGACTTCTGGTTGCGGTGAACCGCAAACCGGAAGTACCGCTAATTTAGCTGCAAGGTGGTTTTCCCACGCTGGTACAGCCTATTTGGCATGATTTAAGGTTGGTACCATGGTTCAGCCCGCTTGGGGATGCCAGGGAGGATAGATCAGTATACTTGGTATGCCGTTTATTAGATTAAAGTGTTGGTTTACATAATTTGCCCCATGATTCCACTGTTTGGGGGCGTGGTTACTAATTAGCCTTGGGGGTATAAAAGGAGGGCTCAGCATAGTGTGCAACATGGGTCTATCTTGGTGGGATGTCTGTCCTGAGTAAGGCTACGTCTGTTAGCCAAAATGTCAACTTGTGACAACCTGCGATTATGCAGTAAGAAATAAATTAAGTTTTTTGCTACTGATGGAAAGTCCCTGGTGAGCACTCAAAGGCACAATTAAAGATGCTCAAAGTAGTGTATTAAACGTCTACGTTTCGGGGCACCAGCCCCTTCGTCAGGACACACTAAATGACATACAACGTTGTATGTCATTTAGTATGTCATGACGAAGGGGCTGGTGCCCCTTCGTCATGCCGCCCGCTGTGCTCCCACACTGTCGGCGCGATGACATCATCCAACAGGGACACACAGCCGGAACTGTCGGGGATCACATGACGCGGTTACCTAGTAACCCCCGCATCTGTGTACACACAAATACAAACGAAAGTAAGAATGAATACATACGTGAACATAAAATAGTGCTCATTAAAAGTCAGTCACAAGGTTATACATTGAGATAGATTAATAATACCCCAAATGCTATATCAATGATATAAATATTATGAAAAACGTCCGTGAACCTAAGAGACGTACCATGTTACACAAGTGAATTTGAAAAAAATAACGAAGACATATAGACAAGCATAGGGATAAGCAATAAAGGTAATGTTAGTAAACTGGCCAATATCTCAAATGAAACAAATAAGAATATAAACATATGATACAGGTCACAAGAAGCACTGCAGTCCCAGTGTCTCATTCAGTCCACATGGATTCAAGGTATCTAGGGTATAAATCCATCTACCGTATATACTCGAGTATAAGTTGACCCGAATATAAGCCGAGGTACCTAATTTTACCACTAAAAACTAGGAAAACTTATTGACTCGAGTATAAGCCCGGGGGGGACAGACAGGTGAGTGTGATGTATGTTTATTGTTTGTGTATTTATCGATGTGTTTAGTGTCTGTGGTGCCATATGTATTTCCCTGAAGACGGGGTCTAATCCCGAAACGTTGGAATAAAGGAATTTTAAACTGACCTTACAAGACTGCTGAGTGCCACCTTCATTCACCTCTATGTATTTGGATGGGCCGACATCCTAGGAGGGCAATGCAGCAAGTTTACCTTTGGTCTATATACAGGAGTGCTGGGCTTAAACCTTCATTATATATATATATATATATATATATATATTGTGACACAGTTAGGTTAGGGGGTCCCTCTCCTGGGTAGAGGACTCCTTCCTTACACACACAGCAGCTGGGAAACAGTACGCCAGACTGGATTCGAGTACAAGCTGGTCGGCGCCAGTCTTTATTGTGCAATGTCAGAAATAACATAAAGGAAACAAGACATAACTCCTAGCCCTGTCGGGGCACTAACTTCACAGGTGGTTCCCTCACTACCAGAACCTGGCAGGGCCTAATGCCCTCACCAGCAACAAAGGCACAGCACAACACTCACAGATAGGTTTTTCCAGTGTCTCTGAGCAAACTCCCTGTCTGCTCTCCCAGGTGAGACACTCAGCCCTAAACATACTAGGCTAATATTGGCCACTCTCAGGTGGAAACCCTAACAAGCCTGTTACCAGGCTGCGAGAACCAAAACCTGGAGTGGCCGTGGGTGGAGCCCTCCCTCTCCTCTCACCCACAACCCCCAGGTCCCAAACCGGCTTTTCAAAAAGCCGAGACTCAAGCCTGCTACACTGCAGACTTTCTCCTGGGGGTTTAGAACACATAAGACTGGAATCTGGGACAAATGTACCTGCCACAAACCACTTTACCAGTGATCCTATCACAATAAATATATATATATATATATATATATATATATATGTATATATACATATATATTATATAATTTTTTTTTTAAATAAAATATATAAATATATTTTTTTAAAATATTTTTTAAACTTAATTGTGCGGTGTTGACGTAAAAAAATTGTCAGTTTAGTGGTAAATAAATCTATTCAATACTGTCCTACCAGTTACTAGCTGTTCATGCGAAAGTGCATTTTCAAACTAAGAAGTACAATGTCCCAATAGCACATCGATTCACTCATGTAATTATACATTTAACAAGAATTGGCTTTGTCAGTTAATAACAATGATGTGATTGAGAAATTTAAGTCATTAATAACTGGTAAGCGATGTCTCATTCTTTAGAAAAAACAGGCTTATGGCTAGGCTGCGAAGGGGGGGCTGTGTTAGGATTAGGCACTAGGGGAAGGGTTAGAGGTAGGGTTTAGGCTTAGGGACACGATAAGACACTGCTAGACGATCAGGAACCATTTTATTGACAGTTCATTATGTAGACATGATGAAAAACGTGATCACTGTCAACATGTAAAGCATGTCAACATGCTGCATTTCGACAGTACGACCATTTCGACATGATAACAGTCGAACAATTGCACCCATTCTACAAAAAATACTTTAGCTAAATAAAAAGATACACAATGATGTTGACTTATTCGAACTGCCATACTGCAGAAGATTTTTGTTTTATTGTTTTTTTATAAAGGGAAAAATAAAGTATGAGGAGTGTTTGTATCTAATTCACTTTTTTATATAGGAAATACAACCAGGGCCGGTCGTCCCTGGGCCCCCACACACGGAGGGGCCTCCACACAGGGTCAGTGTAACCCTGCCAAGAACAGGTGTCCAATGACACCTGTTCCCGGATTGAGGCTCACTGCTGCGCTCCGGTGTTACTGTATGTAGCAGCATAGTCAGTGCTGCTGCATACAGCGCAGAGCGGCTCCCATGTCCTCTCATCGGCGTCACGTGACACATTACGTCTGTGACGCTGATGAGAGGACTAGGAAGCAGCTCTGCTGGGAGGTCCCGCCCGCATGCTGTCACTGAGGTAAGTCAGCGGCACCAGCGGAGCATTAGGCTCCGTGTGGTTTGGGGATGGGAGGCTCAGGGTGGCTAGGGGTAGGGAGAAGGGGGGCTCCGTGTAGTTTGAAGGGGGCCCCCACAATTTTGTTGCCCTGGGGCCCCCACGAGCCTTAATCCGGCCCTGAATACAACGGTCGCATTTGTTAATACCACTGTCAAGACACTGTTCTCTCGTGTGTAGGTGACAATTCATTATTTATTACATTGTTTACAAATAGGGTACTGTGACTTTAGCATTTACTACTACACTGACACGCTGTATACAGTATCTGTGCTGTAAGTAGGAGTAATCATACATATGGAGCGTACACACGGTCAGATTTGTCAGATTTGTCAGATGAACGATTTGGACGATTTGACCAAAGTTTTGAACGATTTGAACGATTGAACGATTTTTGACTGCATTAAAATGAATGGAATCGTCCAAGTCTGACTGCAAACCCATCAGATGTCAGATATCGTTATCTGACAAACGGGAACGCGCATCGTTGATCGTCCATCGTTCAGGCATGTCAGATATGAACGATTTTCCTTCAGATATGAACGACTGAATGATTTTTAAATCGTTATCGTCCATATCTGAAGAAAAAATCTGATCGTGTGTATGCACCATTACTTGTGTGCCATACCAACACCTCAGAGGCGGGCCCCTCCAGTCTAGCAGTGCAGTATACTCTGGCTTTGTGCCAGTCTCCTGGGCATGCGCAGGTCTGTGGGAACATGGCAGATTGTGCCAACGTTCCATACTTCTCCAATGCGCAGGTGCAAAACACTGGAATGGCCCATTTTCCCAGTGATTTATTTGTGCTGTACTGCAGTGCCGACTGATGAGAGACTCTGGAGAGGTAAGTATACGTATGGGTGTAGGGTGTGGGCCCCCCTGGACCTAGGGGCCCGTGGGCACCGCACACCCTGCACCCATTATAGATACATCAATGCTACACCTAGTGTAAATTGTTGTCGCATCTTGTGGTATGTCTGATGCCTGCATGCCTAGGCTCTTTTTTGTGTATATTTGTATCACAAATGTGTCCAACTCTAATGAGGCCCGCTATGTGATATCCAGGTAGTGTTGTCCTAACGGTATGCAGTCGGGATGGCGACGGTTTAAATGCCGACCATTGGCATCCCGACTGTCTAATCCGGGCAAGGGCCTAATGACAGACGACAAAATCCTGACGCCTGTCATTTTACCTACGCTGGGAGCCCGACGCCCGGCATCCCGATCGAAGGTAAGCCGGGCACCGGGTGCGGACAGCCGCGCGGAGGGGTTAGGTTAGGGGCTCCCGGGGAGGGACAGGCCACTGGGAGGGTTACGTTTAGGCTAGGAAAGGGGGGGGTTAGGGTTAGGCACCCCCCCGGGAGACTTAGGTAACGGCTGCAGGGAAGGGGGGACAGGTTTAGGCACTTAGAGGGGATTAGGGCTAGGCATGTGGGGGGGTGGTTAGGGTTAGGCACCCCTAAAGGAGGGTTAGGGTAGGGAAGTAGGTTAGCGGTGCTGAAATAAATTAGCAGTCGGAATCTTCACCCTTGCCGGGCTTCCGCTTTCGGGATTTGAACCGCCGGCCATGCTGATTCCGACCAAACACATTAATTGTACATCTCCTACGACAGTGATTCCCAACCTCGGTCCTCAAGGCACACTAAGTCCTGGTTTTAGTGATATCCATGATTGTGCACAGATGGTTACATCAATATAACTAAGGTACTAATTAAGTTATCTTTTGCTCAAGTATGGCTATCCCTAAAACCTGGACTGTTAGTGTGCCTTGAGGACCGTGGTTGGGAACTCCTGTCCTACAATCTGTCTAATTTCACATTGCCCCATCAATTGCAATAGAATACAGGGAGAAAGTGGAATTTCTGACAAATTATGAAAGGAATAGGAGAAATGATTATTTTGCACAGAGGGCCTGATTCAGAGCCGGACGCTATTTGCGAACGGTCGTTCATAAAAAGGGGCCGGCTATTTAAATTGAGCGCTCGCTCTTTGCGGTCTGTTGACGCCTCTATGTCTGAGCGAGCGAACGAAACATGCGCTCGCTATTTTGTAAAGACGCCCCCTGGCCGTTCGCATCATACGTCATCTCCGCTATTTATTAGATTAATCGGGTACATCAAAAGGCGTCTGAACTGCTCGCAGTGCTTGTGGTAGGTTTTACTTCCCGCAATCCCTGCGAGCAGTTCAGGCTAAAAGACAACCAAGTGACGTGGTCGATGACGCTGCTTTGTTAATTATGCACACCCATTAAACTCCCGTTTTGACCGTTTGGCACGACTGCGTTCGGATCTCCACTCCCCCGTTTTCAAACACCTTCCCCTGTTACCACCCACAAATGCCTCATTCTGTCACTCTAATTAGCAGGCCTTCGCTGTTTTGCGAGCGCACGATTTCTGACCGCAATGACTGGCTGGCACATGCGCATTATGACCCATATGCATGCGCAGTTGTGCGAACATCGCTCGGAGCGAGCTAGTGGCCGCTTACGAGCGGCTCTGAATCAGGCCCAGAGTTGGTACAATTTACTGACTGACTTACTGACCTGCCAGTTGCTTTTTATGGCAAAACTGTAACCTAATGTTCTAACCAGTTATCAGAGTGGCTCCCACTATTACACAGAGTGGAAGCTGCCATTGATGGGCTGAAACAGTATTCATGACAATACGGATCCACTCTAATGTCTTACTGGCTTTATTTAGAACAGAACGGAATTGCTTGCATCATAATGTACAAAAAGGAGGTTCCCTAAGTGCTTTAATGTTAAAAGGGAACTGGCTCCTAATATCCTGTAATACAATCACCGGTACTGTGCTAAAGGCTGTACGAGTCAGGAAGAGCCTGTTCTGGCCCCTGGACTAGTGCAAATACTTTCTGGGGATCTTTTTCGTATCTCTTTTACCCTAAATAGCAGTAGGAAAAATATCAATAAGTTACTTGTTTTATAATTCTTGTTTGCTACAGCTCCATCATCACCTTTGGTAACCCATACATACCTACATGTTTGTGCTCCAGCCGGGCATTCCTGGAGGGGGATGCAGGTAGATAGTGTGTGGGGCAGGGGAAATTGCACCAACATGGTACCGCCCTTATGATGTCATTTGCCAATGGGTGTGGCCAACCACCAGAGAGGAGTGGCCAGTCATTATAGAAGTGTCATAGTATGGATGGTGCGACCGATGCTGACCTATAAGATGCACCAATCGTTATCACAGCGTGCTAAAAGTGGGCGTCTGTTTTTGCACATTCAGACGCATGGCTGTACACCAGGGAAGGGCTTGTAGCGGTATTTGCATAAAGCCGCAGGAGTAATAACAACAAAAGACACAAACACAGAAGCTGCAGCATCCGACCCAGAATCAGGGTCTCCGAGAGCTGAGGGCTCCAAACCCTGGTAATATACAGTATGTTCCCTACCACATACACACTAGGGTTACATTTTTATATCAATAGTCACTTAGCCTACCTGTATGTTTTTGATTTGTGAGAGGAATCCAGAGCACCTGGAGGAAAGCTATGCAAGCACGAGGAGAACATACAAACTCCACACAGGGCCTTAGTGGGAAATTAACCCAAGACCTCAGTGCTGTACGGCAGCAAGATAATAATTGTGCTGCACCTAAATACAACATTAGTAAGTAACAGCCATTTTATTCTTATGAATAGACCTTTGATCTTATTTTTGGAATGACACACCATATCTGCTTGGAGGATAGAGACGATTCATCATAACCAACAGCCAGCAATAGAAAGTCTTCAACCGCACCCAAACGTTTTCCTTCCTTATTCCTCCAAATGCTTTCTTAAAGCCTTCATGACATATACGTACTGTACATCATTGGTGTTCCTTACAGGTCAATATTACTGCATAGTAATTATCTGCATAGATTTTACTTCAGTTACGTCACACTTCACACCCACAGCTTAAGGAAGGGACATAAAAGTGCATAAAGTTATATTACAGAACTTTGGTATATATTTCATATCAACAAACTTCATAGTCATCGTTTCCCTTTCATGGTGTACGTTGAGCAACGTAATTTATAGTTAGCAAAGGTCACAGAGAAAAAAGCATAATTCTAATCAGGAAGCAGGAATGTATATTTCAATTTAGGAGGACACTTATTCATGGGGTACATTTATAAAAACTATGGGGGTCATTCAGACCCACTCGCGAGCGCATGCGCACGATGGATGGAGCTACGTCGTGCCCATGCGCGAGACCCGGCGAGCGAAGGACTTTCCATCACTCCGGGTCTCACACCAAAAGGGGCGTGCTGTCGATGTTGATTGACAGCACGCCCCCTTTGGTGGGCGTGCCGGGGGCGTGCCTGCCAGGCGGAGGCGTTCCCATGGGAACGCCTGCCATCTGAAGCCGGCCCCACTGACATCACTAGTGATGTCAGTGGGAGTGATTTTGGCTCTGATAGAGCCAAAATCACTCCTGGCCTTGCGGCTGGGAAACCCGACCGCAGGGTTTCCCTCGCAAGTCCGATGGTCGAGATGGTCAAGACCGTCGCGACCATCTTTTTGCACGCTCATATATGCTGTGGGTGGTGACCCACAGCTATATGAGCGTCCAGGAGGACGCTCCATATTAATAGAGGAGGGCCCTGATTCAGAGCGAGCGCTCTGGTCAGAGCGTCCGACTCTGAATCAGGGCCTATATTCCATAGTAACCAATCAGATTGTACTGTAGCTTTTATTTTGCACATGACCTATAAAAGATGCAGACAATCGTGTGGTTGGTTGTTCAGTGTTACAATACTGTACCTGTTCCCTGTGGCCTCATTTTCATAAATCCCACTTTAAACAAGAACGTAAGCTCAGAATTACCAGTTAGGCCTATTAGGTACTAGGGATATGCAGTGAAGGATTTTTGTAGGAAAATAATAAAATACACAAAATACATACAAAATTTGAATGCATCCGAATACTTAATTAAGTTTGAGGATAGATAAGCACCCTGTTTGATATGTAGTTTTGTTAGTTAGTTAAGGGTTAAGTCTTAAGGGAGGGTGTGGTTAGGTAGTGGTTATTTGGGTGGTATAAGCCTATAGTAGGATTTGTGGGAAGGTTCAGTTTATCCATATATATAGCCTGGTGAGAGGAGCCATTTTCCTCTTTTCCAGTTTTCTTCAAACCAGACTGGCTAAGTGTCACTAGTGTTTTATATAGCTGTCTTTCTCTTGTCCAACTCCCTCCTTCTATTCATCCTATCTATCCATTAATACTTCATTTTACCTTTACTCATCCTGTCAGCTCCTGTTCCCCCCCTTTTTTCAACTCCTTCCTCTGATTTGTGCATTCCCCCCCCCCCGTCCTCTGACATTGCACTCCCCTCTCTCATCCCTCCAAGTCATTATGCCCAGGCCCCGCCGTTCAGCGCCCTCCCCGCCACTTGATGGAGGCTTCAAGGCTCCTCACATCCGCGGCCTCACCCCCAGCCAGGCACGGGTCACACCATTCCGCCGGCCACGATCCCGCGCGTGCCTGTACGTGCATCCTCCTCCGGCTCCCGCGGCCTGTCCACCCCCGCATCCTCTCCACACCTCATGGCTGCCTGGCTCTCCGGCGGTGCCGCGAGCAGCGCGGGCGGCCACAGCATGCCTCCACAGTCCCCACAGGCCACGGCCAGCTCGCGCCCTGCATCAGTGGTAGGCCCCGCCCACAGGGTCGCGGTGGCCATTTTAGCGCCGGACGCCATGCAGGGAGCCCGGCATAGCCCTGCATCACCCCCCTCTGCCCCCACTACTGCAGGAGTAGGGGGACCCCCTCCTCCTCCTCAGCCCTTACCATTACTGTTTAGCCATAGGGCTTCCCACTTCAGTGTGGCATCAGCCATGGGGTCCATCGTCTCTGGGGCCCCAGGTGTCCCTCCTAAACAATTATAGGCCATTGCCCCCCCCTGCATCTAGGAGTGGCCGGCGGAATGGTACACGGGGCACACCATTCCGCCGGCCACGATCCCGCACGTACAGGCACGCGCAGGATCGTGGCCGGCGGAATGGTGTGACCCGTGCCTGGCTGGGGGTGAGACCCCTTTGCCTTGTGGGGCTGTTAGTTTACAGCAACTCCAACCCCCCCCTTTCAACCGGTTTCCCTGCCCCCGGCCCACATTGCCCCCCCATTTTTTAAATCCAGCTGCTTACCATTCCGCATCCATCATGTACCACCAGCCACTGCCCACCACTCTGTTCCAGTATGCCCACCCCACAATGACCCCCGGGCCCGCCCCCCCTTTCGCAAGGGTTTGTGCCATATTATCAAGTCCTGCAGCCTTTTTCTCTGCCCCAGGCCCCCGCAGCTGTGCAACCCCAATCCACGCATATTCCACCCCCCTTTCCCTTCCATCCCCCTGCCCCCCCAGCCACCTGCAACTGCCCACGCCCCCTGCCACTCACGGCCCCCCATGTCCCTCCTTCCACAGAAGGAGTTGCTGTGCAGTCTGCTTCACCAGTGATTGTGTCAAGCCCCCAGGTCGCAGCTTCTGAGCATTCCAGTCGAGTGGTCGAGATCCAGCAGATGGATGGTGAGGTGGCGTCAGTGAATCAAGTCGTGGTGTGTGCAAAAAAGGCTTTAGATCGGGCTAAATCAGCTGGTGCGGTCGCTGAAGAAAACTTCCATTTGTACCAGAATTGGGAAGCAGGGATGTTTGTTTTTGCGGCTTGCTACCTTGAGTCACGCCCAGGGAAGTACATGAATGTCCTCAAGTATATGCATATGGTGCATGGCATGCACTCATTAGGCAAGAGTACAGCTTGGAGGCAATATAATGAGACATTTCGGAAAAAGCAGGAAGGGCAGGCGGTTTTTCAATTTGGCTTCAAGGATGTAGAGGTGTGGCTTGAAGTCAACCAGCTGCCTCGCGCTCCTTCGGAATCCCTCGGTGGTGCGTAAGCAGCCCTTTCTGGCCCGCCCAGGTGGTGCCGGAGCTGGCAGAGGGAAATGCTACCCGTATAATAACGTGCAATGTAATAAAGGGTCGGGCTGTCGGTATAGACACATATGCATGCTCTGTGGGAGCGGGCACCCAGCTAAAGATTGTGGGTGTACCGGCGTTGCAAGGGTGAGTCGAGGCGATCAGCACGACGAGCCGTGTGGCGGTGTTAAATAAAGCACCTTTGCCGGTAGACCTAGGGACTTTGAAGAGTTGGTTGCGTCGTTATCCTCTCAAGGAGGAAGCGGTCTTTTTGTTACATGGGTTTAGTGAAGGTTTTCAGTTACCCGTGACACAGGAGGTCTCGGTTGTAGCTAAGAGAAATCTTAAGTCGGCCCGCATCCACCCAGAAGTAGTCCGAGCTAAGATTGAAGCGGAAGTCGAGTTGGGGCACATGTGCGGCCCTTTTTCTTCCCCCCCTTTGGAAGGTTTGTGCGTGTCACCTTTAGGGGTTATGCCAAAGAAGGAACTGGGTAAATTTAGGCTGATACAGCATCTTTCTTACCTAGAGGGAGGGTCGGTCACCGACGCGTTAGATCCGTCGGATTGCCGGGTCGTTTACCAATCTTTTGAGCAGGCTCTAGAAATAGTACAGAGTTTTGGTAGGGGGGCTTTATTAGCCAAGGTGGATATCGAGTCCGCTTTTCAGCTGCTGCCCCTTCACCCTGACTTTTAAGTACATGGGTTTTAGAGTTGCAGGGCTCTATTATGTTGATAGATGTTTGCCGATGGGATGTTCCATCTCATGTTCCTTTTTTGAATGTTTTAGCTCCTGTTTGCAGTGGTGCTTAGAGGCAGGTACCAGGCAAGCTGGTGTGTCCCACTACCTAGATGATTTTCTGTTGGTGGTGCCAGCAGATACCCAGGTTTTCAAGGATTTACTGTTTTCCTTGCAGGCCATGTTCACAGTGGTAGGTGTTCCTGTTGCACAGGACAAGACGGAGGGTCCGTTTACACGCTTATCATATTTGGGAATAGAAATAGATACCGTGCTAGGGTTTTGCCGATTGAGAAGGTGCGATGTTTGGGGGAGTTGCTGGAAGCATTTGTTTTAGTGAAAAAGGTCTCGCTAAAGCAGTTGCAGTCATTGCTAGGCCTCCTTAATTTCGCCTGTAGAGTCATTCCTATGGGTCAGGTTTTTTGTAGGCGGCTGGAAAGAGCCACGACGGGTGTTAAGAAGCCCCATCAACTCATTCGCATATCCCAAGATCTGAGTGAGGACCTTCGCGTTTGGTTGCTGTTCCTGCACAATTTTAATGGCGTTTGGATATGGCTCCAGGCCCCTGTAGCTAATTCCAAGCTTCAACTATTTACGGACGCGTCCGGTTCCGTCATTTCGGCACCTTTTTGGAAGGGACCTGGTGCGCGGAGCCTTGGCCGGAAGCTTGGGGGGTTTTAGGCCTTACTAGGAACATCCTGTTTCTGGAACTTTTCCCTATTGTGGTGGCTTTTGAGCTGTGGGCCCACAGGCTTTGTAATGGGATCCTTTTCTGGTGCGATAATTTGGGCGTGGTTCAGGCGGTGAATAATCAGAGGGCGGAATCGCCGTTGGATTTGAAGTTGTTGAGCCACTTGACACTTCTTTGCCTGCAAAGGAATATTGAGTTTAGGGCGCAGCATGTTCCGGGTGTTTCTAATGAGATAGCAGATTCCTTATCTCATTTACAGTGGGACAGGTTTCGTTCGCTCGCTCCTTACGCTTCTCTTCATGGTTTAACTCTTCATGTCTGGCAGATTATCGTGCCGGCATCAAAGTCCTCGCACTGAAGTCTCTTGCCCCTGGCACATTAAAGACATACACGGCGGCTTGGGACGCTTGGCAGGGTTTCTTGGCTTCCATGCGCGGGGGAGGTAAGACTGTTGATGACTGTATGGCAGAGTTTGTTTGGAACTGGCATGAAGGGGGTCATTCTAAGGCGGCTATGTCTGCAGCGCTATCTGGTATCGCTTACTTTTCTAAGTTGCATGGTATGGCAGATCCCACAAAATCGTTCCTGCTAATCAAGGCGATGAAGGGGTGGGTTAAGGAACACCCTAGCGCAGGCGATACACGTAGACCAATTGACCCGGCCCTACTTAAAGATTTGATTGTGGCAGTATTGGGGGTTGCGTTAGACGAATATGAATCGGCCCTTTTTAGTTTAGCTTTTCATTAGCATATTTTGGGGCGTTTAGAATCGGCGAGCTCGTGGCGTCTAATAAAGCTTCCACATCGTCGGGTCTAATGTTTAAACACGTGGTAATTAAGTTGACATTGATATTGTGTAAAATACATAGGTCCAAGACAGATCAACTTGGCAAGGGGCGAGGGACATGGGGGGCCGTGAGCGGCAAGGGGGCGTGGGCAGTTGCAGGTGGCTGGGGGGGCAGGGGGGTGGAAGGGAAAGGGGGGGGAATATGCGTGGATTGGGGTTGCACAGCTGCGGGGGCCTGGGGCAGACAAAAGGGCTGCAGGACTTGATAATATGGCACAAACCCTTGCAAAAGGGGGGCGGGCCCGGGGGTCATTGTGGGGTGGGCGTACTGGAACAGAGTGGGGGGCAGTGGCTGGTGGTACATGATGGATGCGGAATGGTAAGCAGCTGGATTTGAAAAATGGGGGGGGCAATGTGGGCCGGGGGCAGGGAAACCGGTTGAAAGGGGGGGGATTAAGGTGGGATGGTACTTCCTCAGGTCGGGCTGCGCGGGGTGGGGATCCGCCCCTGTTATTTATTATTGATTTCCATATGGCTGTGGCCTCGGAGGACTTCCTGCCACCTATTTCTAATTTCAATTTGATCAATAAATTCTGGCTGTGACCTCTTTTAATCGCATACAGTTGTCAGTGTGTTCATTTCTAGGCTTAGGTTAAGTTAAGTTAACGAAAAAGTAAAACAAATGGGTGACTTAATAAAGATCTCCTATTTTCCATGATGGCTTGACCAATGTTAAACTGGATTCTATAAAGATCTTTCATTCACATGCAGCAATTGGGAGTACCCAAGTGGATAAATAATGTATGTATATTTTTATGAATAGTTATAGAAAATAAGATAAAATGATGTATACATATCATATAGTGTAACCTACACTAAAAAAAATATTGTAATTTTAATCTTTATTTCATCTGACAACAAGATAGAAATCATTACATGAAACTTTTATACAATATACTTTCCCATATTATGCTGCCGCTCATCAGTGGTGCATTTTTCATTAGGCAGATGCCCAGAGGCGCCACGTGCAAGAGGCTCCACTCAGCCATTTGTTTTATTACGGTCAGTGAAAGTTTCTGAAAGTATATTTTCAAAGCAAGAATGAAGCCTCTGTAACCGGTCTCACTTTTGGCTTTTTTTTTTTATTATTATTATTATTATAAAATTATTATTATATTATACTTGCAATTGTCCAAATTAGGGCTAATAAAGTAAAGTAAAATAATAACATTAGGGGTGACTAGTAATGTTGTGCTTAGGCTAGGCCTGACCTCTAATCTTCCCCTGCAAGTCTTCCCAATGTGACCCTGAGACGGTTGCATCCAGGGGCTGTTTCTGATTTGGACATAGCCGCAGATGTTATTGTGTCTCTTGCCGCAGTCGTGCCTGTGACTTTATGCTAATTCCGCTACAAAGCCATTCCCTGGTGTATATTTCTGTGGCCAAATGTGCAAGGGCCGAGATGACCACTGTCAGCATCTGTATATGCTTTGTGCATCTTTAGATGAACCATTGGACACAGCATCGATACTTACTGTCCGTCTGCTTATGGCCTCCTATGTGAGGGGTTGTCCATCTCTGTACACAATCACTTTCAGCAACACGCCTGCGACACTCCCATAAGTTACATCTCTGTATGTCTTTTTAGCCCCTCACCCACAGTTACCTCCCAGTCACCGTCCAGGAACGCTCCTTACCTGATACCGAGCATCCATATCTGTACTGCAACTCTGTAATGTATGTAGAGAGTCCTACATGTTCCTCAGATCCAAGCAAATGGAAAACGTGGCTCCACTATGTCTGATATCGCTGCTGCGTCCCACTCAGAACTATGCCCCAAATGTGATCCTCTGAATGGAGTCAGATCAGGGCCGGCTCCGGGGGTCGGAGCACCTTGTGCCGGCTCTCTATAGTCGCTTCCGAAAATGGGGGCATGGCCTAATTACCATAGGCCACACCCCCTATGTGATGTTATTTGGAGGCGAGCCCGCATGGCACGGTCCCCAACGTCCTGATTTGACCACCCGAGGTCCACTTCGGCCCACGTGTGGAGCTGAACTTGGGATGTTGGGGAGGGGTGCGCCCTCTATGGGTGGCACCCCTATTCGACCACACTGGTCGAACACCCCTAGAGCTGGCCCTGAGTCAGATGATGTTACAGAAGTAAATCAACAAAACAATGTTTTATTGTTTTACTCTGGATTTTTATTTTTCAAAATCATTCATTATGACATACTGGCCTCTCCAACATAATACCTTACACCGGCACCCTAGCCCTCCCCCTAACGCCCAATACTTACCTTCGGGATGCCGGCAGTCGGGATTCTGGTGCCGGGATCCCGCACGCCGGGGTGCTAATTACATCCCATTTTTAATGCATTTTTGTATCGCCATCTTTAAACATAAACTTGCTAATTACCGCTAAGCCCCTCACACTAATATTACTCATTTGTGTGATATATAGGTACTCCTCCTGCATCCCGCAAACTTCCTCGTGAAATGGGCAGAATGGGGAAAATAATAACTGGAATCCACGGTCCCTTACGCGATTCTATTAATATCGTGTTATTTGGCCTCGCCTCTATTCAAATTAGGGATGTGCAGGCTCGGATAGGTTCGAGTTTGAACGTGGAGTTCGGATTTTTCCCTCCAAAAAAACGGAACTCAGAAAGAGGCAAAACGTCATCTTACATGGACGAACATCATCATTCCTGGTTTTGTCCAGGAATGATGTTGTTCGTCCATGTAAGATGACGTTTTGCCTCTTTCTGAGTTCCGTTTTTTTGGAGGGAAAAATCCGAACTCCACGTGCAAACTCGAACCTATCCGAGCCTGCACATCCCTAATTCAAATATGAGCAATTTGTGGCATTTTGTCATCTAGTGACACAAATAGTCCAACCCCATCCTCATCACCGCATAACTGCATCGGTATGCAGTGGGGAATCCGGCGGACCTAAACCCGACACCCGGCTTCCCGATTGTCATATCCCGGCAAGGGTCTAAAGACAGGCGTCGAGATGCTGATGCCTGTCATTAGACATACGCCGGGAGCCAGACGCCCGGCATCCCAAAAGTAGGGGCGCCGAGCATGGATAGCTGCGTGGGGGGGAGGTTAGGTTTATGGTTCCCGGGGGGACTTAGGGTTAGGCATCCCCCCGAGGGACAGGTTTAGGCGGCGGGGAAAGGCACTTCGAGGGGGGATTAGGGTTAGGCACTGGGGGGGCAGGTTAGGGTTAGGCACCCCTAAGGGAGGGTTAGGGGGTAGAAATAGGTTAGTATATACTTACCTGAGGACGATCAGGATTTCCTCCTCTGCCGGGATGCCGCTGTCGGCATTCCAACCACCGGGCATGGGTCCGGCGGTAAATCATACCGATTCCCCTGCATCCCCTCTCCGGGCTTCTTACACTGAGGAAACTGCAAAAGTAGGCAAGTACTGTATAAGATATTGATGGGGCCCGGTTACTGCCAGATAAAAGGAACCGTAACGTCGGATGCCACTAGTGACTGCCGGGGCAATAATTAAATAATAATAATAATTATTAGTATGCAATATTAAAGTAGATATTAAGATATCATATAGTCCTGAAGTCATTAAACAGTAATACCATACGGACATTATAAGGATCAATAAGTGTTCTCAACAGGAATTGTTACAGTATTTGAGACAATTTATATAGCTCTGAAATACAGTACTTGTTGGAGCTTATCGGCTATAAATAGGCCCCATACACATCAACAGTATTTTTATTACACATTTTTCTGTGCTAGAAAAAAAAAATTCTATATATACACGCACACACACACACACACATATATATATATATATATATATATATATACACACACACACACACAGTAGATCACAGGTAATATCACCTCCAGAATACTATTTAGTAAATATGGGCACGCAGCAAATGGTGCTTTCTATTTTGAGTGGTTAGGGAAACATATTCATACTTTCTACTGTAGCGTTCTCACAGGAAGGCGTGAAACCAGAATACAGAAGATAAGAATACGTAACTTTCCACTACAGAAACAAAGCTCTGTGGTTTCTACCACCTTGTAAGTACATGTCCACTGCAACAAATATTCCCTTATAGAGGGGCTTCACAAAGGGGGGTGGGCCTTTCATACCTACCAGAAGGAAGTGCTAGTTTCTACCTACAGCCTCTTACTTAAACTAACAATAAGTCGCCCCCCAGCATTCACCCCGTAAATCCAGGTACCATCCAGACCTGTGACTTTCCCTCCACCAGACCGAACCATGAAGCTCATTCCTGCAGCGCCTCTTATTTGGCTCGGATTAGTCTTCTTACCAAGCACAAGTCACGGTGAGTTTAGTTCTCCAATAGGAAAATAATGATGTTACAGATAATATTAACATTTAATTATTAAGTTATTTATATAGCGCTTTACAGAGAATATTTAGGGTCGTATTCAGTTAGAAGCGAAAAGTCTGTTTTGGCGAAACTTTTTTGCTGATTTCAACTAATCCCCGTATTCAATTCCAAATACTTTTCGCCTAGGCGGAAAGACAATGCAATGGACCCGGCAAAAAAGTTGTGCCTTTGAATAGCAGGCGGAAAAAAGTGCAGAATTAGGGGTTTTGGGGTGCAAACGTGGGAAAACCACCCAGCACCCTCTGGACAGCCCCCCAAAGGTAAACTGTGTCAAAAAAAAAATTAAGAACACTCCAAAAAAGTACTTTTATTTTGGGAGAGAAAAAAAAACACAAAAGTTGGGGTACAAAGTTAAAAACTAGCGAAATAGGGGTCCCCAAGTATGCAGCAGGTGTTTTGATGATTGCAGGTGGTTGCGGCAGGTGAATTTTTCACGTTTTTTAGAACATCACATTGGCAACTTCAAAATATGCTAGTACCCATTTTCATGTACCCCAAATTTGATGGGACTAGTTTTTTTCTCAAAAAAACCCTCCAAAATGCTATTCTTCACCACTTTTTAAAACACACAAAATAGCACCTTTTGAGACCATTTTAAGTGCCCAAATACATTCAGCAGGGCTATACGGGGGGTATCCAGAGTGATCCTCCATGTCAGCGCATATTTTGGGAGGTGTCAGGCTGATTTCCCCAAAACTGACAGAACTTTTCGCCGATTTCAGTTTCGCCGGATCCCGTTTTCGCTTATTTGGAATTGAATATGGGGATAAGCGGTGACGAGCGCGATATTTTTTTCGCACCCAAAACCAGCGATGACGGCAAAAGGTCTATCAACAGACTTTTCGCTTCTAATTGAATACGGCCCTTAGTCTTTAATATTTAATATTTATCAACATCTGTCCCTATCCCAGTGGAGCTTACTATCTATATTCCCTACCTTATTCCCTACCCTCATTTGTGTCAGTAGCCAATTAACCTACCAGCATTTTTATTAGCATGTGGGAGGAAATTAGAGCACTCGGAGGAAACCTGTGCAACATTGGAGACAGGCAAACTCTACACAGATTGGCCTCAGCTGTGAGGTACTAATGCTAATCACTATGCCACCGTGCTGCTCCATAATACTATAAAACTAGGACAGGTGTGATGCATTCAATATGAAGTATCAAAAAGAAGCCTTGTGAAAAAAAAACGGTTGTAGAACAATGTAAAAAAAAGAAAAATACATTTTTCCAATCGATTCTGAGCAAATGCATCTATTTGTTTCATTGCTCAGGCTTCACCTGGAGTTCCCACTATACAGCTGCAGCTGCTGGTGTTAAATGTATTAACAAAAAAAAAATGCTTTCTTGGGGGGTATATTCATTATTAAGACCAGTCTGCCTAACATTACTTTGGCATCCAACTCACCGCAAGCTGCAGCAGTGGATTCTAAACTACCAGAGCAATTCTGTATTGCTCCTGTGTGGGGACAGCTGCTCCAAAAAGCAGCTGTCCCACTGGCCCTACCACTATTTGTTAGCGGCAAAAGTTTACACTGCTGGTGTTACTGTACATGCGTTATTTGTGTTCAAGCATTTACACTGCTGGCGGAAGCCTAGAGGGGATGCAGGGCGGGAGGGAGAGGAGGGATCTGAACCAAATGTATTCCTCTTCACAAACCTGGACTTCTCTCCCATAGGAAGGGGGCAGGGCTCCAGGAACTAATGCCATTAGAAGATGGAGTCAGTTCCCATAATCAAATGCTGAAAACTGAAAGTTTGAAGAATGTGGGTCCCCATACTACAGTAAGGGGTGTGGCTCTCCGGATCAGGTGGGAAAGGTAAGCAGGAGATATCAGTAATATCTCCTGCATTAACTCAGACCTGAAACTTAAATCTTACTAAAGTAAGAAAAAGTGGATCATTTAGTGAAGTTGAATATGCTCCTTGGTGTAATAATTATACTGTACTAACCATACTTTCCAACATTCAGCGCCCTCCTTCTGGTAGGGAGATGAATGTCTGCATACAGCGGGGGGCGTGGCCAGGCGATGACAAAGTATTGGGGACAATGGCGAGGGCATGGCCATGCAATCGCGTCATCGTTGTCCCGCCCCCTCTTCACAATGCCGAAATTAACAGCATTGTGAACATGAGACGGGGCCACGATGACGAGATTCAGCACGAATCGTGTCACCGCCCCCCCCCCCTACTGCGGGGGTTTCAATACTGCGGGGGGGTTGGCAGCTGCCAGGCGGCTTGCCTGCCTTTCTGGGGGGCCAAAAGCAGCGCCCGATATTCGGGAGGCTTCTGGACAAAGCGGGAGGGTAGGCAAGCCTAGCTAAAGATAAACATAGTGTACTTTGAAATGAAAAGGCAAGACGCCCATGAAGCTTGCTCCTGCCACAGAACCAACATCTTTCTTACTGGGCCTCAGAATAGGTAAAATAGTATAGGAGCCTATTCTAATTCATCCTGTCCATTTAGGTTCACCAGGCGCTGAGATGATGGTGATAAAATAAGATAGAAAAAAGGAGTCTGCCTGGGGAGAACTCAGACGTATGTACAGTATATAAATAGTGCTGTATTTACATATAACCATTGAGATGTCTAGGAATGAAATCAGCGTTAGGTCCCCTATTTTAGCCTATGACTGTTACTCACATGAAACATGACAAGACCAGACTTGCACAAATAGACACTAGTTTGTTGGTCATACTTCTCCTTTTACATTCCATTACATTGTGTGGCCATATACAGGGGTTCTACTCAATTTACTCAAACAGCCACTAAGCCATGGTTCAGGGCCGGCTCCAGGAGTCTACGTGCGTGCAGCCACACCAGGGTCCGGCTCTGGAAGAACCCCACCCACCCTTTCTGGCATTATTACTTTAAGCTCAGGGGTACGGCACGTGTAGGGAAGGGGTGGAGGGGGGGGCACGGAACGGCACTGGGTGCAGTGTAACCTAACACCAGCCCTGCCATGGTTACATACAGGATGGCCATAACTAAACTTCCCCAAGTCAGAGCCGTCTGTAGCAGATATAACAAGCAGAATGTCACATTTGGTAGGGAGCTTAATTCGGACATGGGGAGCAGTATTCCTCAAAAAACAAAAAATAATAATAATTAGGTGTGAATGCCGTTTGCACCTTTTCATCCAATTTTTACCATTTTATTGTTGGAGTTGCAGCTAATCTTTTACTATTGCTTTTCTGCTGCAGCCTCTGTTGCCTATAACTAGAGATGAGCGGTTACGGTTTTAGCTTGGATCTTCCTGACAAGTTCGGATCTCAGAACGAGGCAAAACGTCATCCTTCCCGGATATCTCGGCACAGATGTCAGTGAAAGATGACGTTTTGCCTCGTTCTGAGATCTGAACTTGGCGGGTACATCCGAGTCAAATCCCAACCGCTCATCTCTAGTTATAACATTTCTCTAGGCTGCTAACAAAAGGAGCTTAGAATTATGACATATGAACTCCTTGTTGAAATTGGCACAAGTGCCAGCGATACAGTGTTGTATACATTTTGATTGCATCTACATCAAAGAGGCAAAACTGGGTTGTGTGGTGGTGTTCTGACATAGGCGAAGTTCCATGAAGGTGTTCACGCCAATATGGGATATGCAGGGCTCGCTGCCCGTTATAAGGCTAACCTTTGGTACATAGTATAGGACAGGTGCAAGTGAGACCTCATTATAATTACTAGTAGCAGCCCAGGCGAATATGCCACAAGCGGCCGCATCTTGAGATTCGTACAGCTCTGGGGTTGGATGAATATTCCCCTTTTGTCTATGTACGCTTTTTTTAAGTAATGTGCGTCCGGTTTACTTCCAACTCTGTATCAAGCCCCAGTGATTCAGATTCAATTATAAACATACTTACCGACTTTCCGATCATCCTCTCCGGTAAGCAAAAAAAAAACACTGACAGGCGCTAGCCAGCATAAAATTTAACAGATAGAATAATGAATAAAATCAAAAAATATTAAAATAGCATGGATATAAGCAAAAAAAAGAAAAAGAAATATATATATATATATATATATATATATATACACATACATACAGTAGACACATGGAAAATAAAAAATATTGAATAGATGATAGTGCTCAATAAGCACAAAATAGCAACCAATGCAGAAGGTGAATAGTACTGGCGCAAATGTGCCCTTCTGAGTTTAACTCTAGAACATATGATCATAAGAGATAGACACAATTAATCAACTCTTAATAGTTCAATAATGGTTTGTTTCCATTAGCCGTAAGCCACACTTGAATTTGGATAATCTATATATGTTGCAGCAATAGGAAACAATGTATGTTGCTTCAGAAGAAACAATATTGCCAGAGCTCCGTAATTCCTCAACAGAGGGTTGGTACAACACAGTTCTAGTTAAGGTTATTGTGAGAAATTCTCAGCTCCAATGCTGTTCAAAAATATCTGATAAAACTCCCTTCTAAAACAGGGTATAGTTAATAGTGGAATTGTCCGAAAAAAAGGTGGCTATGTATAGGATAAGCCACTCCAACTCAAATAAAGCCGTGGGTTTTGTGCAGTAGCAATATGCTACATGTAGAGAAAATATATATACCAGTTACGCATTCATGCTAGTTTTAAACGGTATGACTCACGATCCTGCCCGAATCCACCCAGCTGGCTAGGACTTGTCTCTTGGCTCTCTGCGGACACGTGCATATACAGCGGTATGAGTAATCTGTCCGATGCGGTCACCCGTCGGTGATCAGAGACCCCAAATGGTATTAAACCAGTCCTCGGTATACACCGCCAGTGGCCCGGTTGAGTCGGCTAGCGGTCTAATGCTTCTCTACGCGTTTCTCCGCCTGCAGAATATCAGCGGCTTCCTCAGGAGACAGCCTCGCCTCCTCCCCACAGACCTGCAAATTCCCCGTAAATCCTCCCCATGCTGCCCACTCCACTAGAAAGTGGGTCGGGATGCAGGAGATCTGCCTACTTTTTTAGGGGTGCGGGGACCTACCCGAAAAATCGTGAGCCTCCCGCGACTTTCGGGAAAGTAGGCAAGTACGATTATAAATGATAATTGACTGGAAACAAATAGTGCCCAATGTATAAAATCATTAAATGTAAAAAAAATTACCTGGTAAAGTTTCTTTTACTATGAGCTAATGTTCAGTATTTTTGTGTGTGATCAGTACTGTGTTGTCAGGGGTGAATAATATTTGTATAGAAGACAGACATTAAGGTATGACAGTGCTACTATACACAGACATGTTTTCACTTTCTGAAATCTCAGTGTGTTGCTTGGGGAACCTCAGGAATCTGATTCAGCAGTGATGACTTGTGGTAGAGGAACTGATTCTAGATACTGATATATGACTCAATCATTAATTACTAAAGCTGCATACACACATAATGATTTTTTGAACGATTTAACTATAACGACATCGTTATCGTTCAAGAAATCGTCCAGCTTCTGAGTTATAACGATGAACGATAATCGTTCATGCGCGTTCCCGTTTGTAGTTTATCGTCCATTTCTGACTGACCAACTTAACGATTTTCATTAAGGGAAGGTACATTTTCGTTCATCGTTGAATAAAAGCGTTCATTACACTTCAAAAAATCGTTCACTTTTTCAAAGGAAAAACTGAACGAAAATCGTTCACTAACAAAATCGTTACATGTGTATGCAGCTTTACAGTGAAGGTTTTCCAGATATCCCTAATGGAGCAACAAGTGGTGATTTACTAAAACCATTTGAAATCCAGTTGTACTTGCACATATAGAGGCTGATTTTGAGTTAAGAACAAAGCAAAAAAACATGCTGCAATGCAGGTGGGAGCAAATACATGTATATATACATTTGCCTGCATGCAATATAATTAAATACTGACTGCTTGTAGCCCACAAATTCTGGGCAGCTTTATTTTTACACTGCAATTTAGATCTGAGATTGGGCAGACCCCTTTCAAATCTAAATCTGTCTGAGAAATGGTACATCTGCCCCACCTGCAGTGCAGCATGGTTTTACCCAGGTGCGCAGTTACTTTTTTTTTTGCTTTACTCCCAATTCAGAATAAGGCCCATATTTAACAGCAGTATTCAATATAGGGACCTCCAGCTGCTGTGAAACCAGTATAGTAACATTCTTTCCAGGGAGTATTGACGGCCGAGTGTGTACCCGCCCCCACTTGTGTGAGCAGCACCCCCCCCCCTCAACCAGGCATGTTACCTTGCTACGACAAGAGCATCTCTCCTGCTGTGCAGCGCCACCTTCCCAGTGATATTTGGGAAGATGGCACATGCGCACTAGAGAGCAAAGGCTCTGGCACACTGCTGTCACCGCGCAGCACCATCTTCCCGAAGATGTCACTGGGAAGATGGCGCCGCAGTAAAGCAGGAACTCGCTTGCTGGAGCAATGTACATATACCTTGGGTGCAGGGTGTGCGGTGCGGGGTTATTCTTTCATTCTTTCCACACCATTAAGTGCTGTTTAAATGGTTCCTGCTATCACCTGCTGACAACTTTAGACATTTAATAATGCCTAACTCTAAATTGCATTTCACTAGTATTGTATCACCTAATTGTTTGTATCTCAATTATCTGAGATGTTCCCCGTTTTGAAATGGGCAGGACAGAACAACCTGTATCCAATCAGATCAACGAAATGTTCACAGCAGCACAGAATATTTCAGGAGATGAATGTGCTAATCTTGTGGGAGCAATTAGACCGGTCTACTTGTAGCCAGCATGTGGGATCTTATAATCAGGCTCCGACTGTAGATGGCAGGAGCAGCGACAGGATGCAAAAAGGGTAATGGGGAAAACTGCAAGACGCATACTGAGGATTCCTCCAACTACACAATAGTGATTCCAGGCTCTTGGCTGCACCTCCCATAATTATATATACTGTATATATTTTCCATTGCATATTAGCCGATTTATAATAAAGTCACAGTGAACGCTCGCCTCTCCTGTGTAGGCTGAAGACCACAGCAGTATTTCACATATAGTCTTAAAGGTGGAATTTACAAAGCCCACCACCATGGTAAAATAACATGTGTGGGCTCTGAGAGAACAGAGCAGATGGAAGCCGGGGAGACGCGTACACATACAGCTCTTATGAAATGAATATCACTGCCATACAAAGGCACGCATAGACTCACACCCTTCTAGTACATTGCAAAACAGCACTTGTGGTTGGTGACAGTTCATCAGCTAAATACACCGTATACTGTACACCGGCTCATTGTGACTACACAAAGTGTTATATTGGATAGAGAAAGTGTTCTAAAAAGGGGTCACTAAAGGCAATTGCCAGTAAGAGTACAAAAAGGTGTAATTTATCGCGATGTTCAGTGTTAATAGGAAATTATCATCAACACTTTCTATAATTCTTCTAGGGGCTTATTATTCTATAAAACTGTAACTAAAAGGTTTTTAGTAAGAATGACCCCACATGCTATAAACAAGATAGGAAAGGTGATCTCCTGTATTTTGGTGTTGATTAAATCTCTACCATGGATGGATGTCACATTCTACATGACCTAGAGGTGTCATTTTTTTGCTACATTCAACAATCCCCTCCCCCATCATTCTATTACTGTTTTTCACAACATAAAATACAGAAATTTATAGATTACAAAAATAAGGGGAAAAAAATGAAAATAAATAAATAACAGACAGATATAGAGGTAAGATCAGAAATACGCTGGTACTATATATGTAACTGTTAATAATAATGATACACACAATGCTGCAAATATAATAAAATATAATAAATATAACATAATATACCTTGCCACACTGTTACCCCATGCCACGACGTGGGCCCTGCAGCCTCCGCATGTGCCTAGTGATCCTATGGTGTTATGGTTCAGGCTAGGATTCGCTGTAGCTCACCTGACTTCTCATGCTGTCAGACGTCAGGTGCGGTGGCGGATAACGTGCTGAGGATTCTTCCTTAGGCGCTGGTGGACTTACATGAGAGACCCTGTGTCTTGGGTACTGTAGTTCCCGTCATGGGCGCCTCCATTACAGTCCTTCTCATGTGTCAGTACCTCCAACCAATGGTAGTGTGGTTTGAGCCAGCTGACGCTGCCCTCCTATCAGCTGCTACCCCTGGGTATATAACCAGCCCCAGTACACCAAGAAGTTGCCTGA
Source organism: Taudactylus pleione (assembly GCA_031769625.1). Taxonomy (NCBI): domain Eukaryota; kingdom Metazoa; phylum Chordata; class Amphibia; order Anura; family Myobatrachidae; genus Taudactylus; species Taudactylus pleione. The sequence continues at coordinate 2,496,838 of JAUIMM010000141.1, read as the reverse complement.
ACAACATTTGTCCTTCTTAGTGTATACTAGTTTGGTCCTCGTTCCAGGTTCCCCTGATATTGTCTCTGTGTCTTCTCCAGTGCGGTTGTCCATCTCTGCCAGAGTGCTTACCTGTGCTACTTCCAGTGCAACAGTGCGTCATTACATCTCAGCCTGTGAGCCACTCAGTATTGCCATGCCTGCCAGTGAGCCAACTCTGTGCTATCTTCAGTGCAACAGTGCGTTATTTCACCTCAGCCTGTGTGCAAATCCTGTACTACCTTTAGCGCAACAGTGCGTCATAACACCGCAGCCTGTGTACAACTTACTTTCTCCTTCTGGAGCTGCAGTGTGTCATATCACCTCTGCCTGTGTTCTATACCAAGGAGGTCAGCTACAACGCAATTGTGCGTCTACATACCTCTACTTGTGGGTACCTCAAGTCCCAATTCTTTGTGCCACTGTGGCTTGTGGAAGGCATATTCCTCGGGCCACTGTCTGTGTGACTCTCTATTCCCACAGGGTTTGGGCACCAGATCAAAGGACCGCGACCTGTCTGCTGGGTGCAACTAAATACGCACATCCTGATTGGTAGGGGTCACTGGTGAACACCTCCCAGCAGGTAAGACTCCGTACCTTTGATAAGGTCTCGCTAACGTCCAAACTCCGTGGATGAGGAGGTCGTACATTCAGGCCCCTAGCCTCCGATTCCTTCCCCAACCCCGGACATCAGCTTTCAATCCCTCGGTGGCGAACGTGACATGTGGACTCCTATCATGAGGATATTGGTAACTCAGCAGCAGGTGTGACCAGGAGTCTCCACTGGAGAATTCTGGTACCATCTGCTGCTGAGTTATCTAAATATCCTCATGATCTGTGATCACAGTGGGAGATTAGGGGCAGAAGAACTATATATAGTCCCACTTTTTTGGAATATTACATGTGGCATCATGTTCCAGGCTTAGTTCCCCCCCTACTAATTTCCCTCTGTGATGACTGATTATGAGGAGGAGGCATCTGGATGTTACAGTAGGTGAGATATCTGACTGTAAGTGCGTCTTATGGTCTGAAAAATACAGCCTGTTATAGGATCATGGATCTTCTCTTAATTTTTATTTACTAATATTTACTTATAAAGCAACAACATACTGTATTCCATTGCACTTTACAGTAGCGTGTAATGATGCTTACTTATTCTTCTGATTATATAATCTAATGATTAGGACTGGGAATTGTAGCAGTGGACAAGAAAAGCTGTTTGAAGGTGCAAAAAACTAAATTCCCTGTTGACCGGCTGAAGAGTTACATCATACAAACCATTCCTATCGATGCCATTCTGTGAGTATCTTTATCAGAGGTCTAACTGTAACGCTATGTAACAAAGGGGATTATTTACTAAATGGCAGCTGCATAAAAGCCACTGCATAGTGTATCAGCGATCTTGCACGCTGAATTTCAATAGCTATACTATTAAGTACAAAACCAGTTGTGTTATGTACATAAACCCCAAAGAGGTATAAATGATTGTGGCTTGAGACGATGAGACAATGGTGTTTTATATACTGTAAATTCATTAACTCCAGCAGCAAATTACAAATAACTATTAAATAGATGGTAAAATAGATTTTTTTGAATGAAAAGATGATTGATTCCAAATGCGCATGCTGGAGTAACCATGCCTGGGAGATATGTATACTTGTTTAGTAAATTAAAATAAGTATCCATCAGTGGCTGATATATTTTGTCCTGATATTGTACTTCTATTTACCTCCGCTGAGAAAGCAAGATGGCAGCCCCCACTCAGGTTAATAGACTCAAAAGTTAAATGTATGAATTTCTCTTTGGAAAATGAGTTACATTTATATGCTTTACTGAAGAGTAATAGAAGATACAATCAATAAAACGTAACTTGTCTATGTTTACAGCTTGATACAGGCAATAGTAGGCCTTAGACAGGAAACCAGTTTTGAGGCCCCCTCCTACGATTGAGCTACAACTATGAATACATTATAGTCAAGAGTTCCCCAGACACTAATTACAGAGGCTCTGTCTCAGGGGGCCCCCCTCTGGCTGGAGCACACTTCTTCAGTGTGCAATAATGTGCATTTTATAAGGGCTGGATGCCAGACGACGAGTGGGGGCTGCACGGATGATGAGTGGGGTCTGTGCTGACAAGGGAAAAGGTCCGGAGGAGTGGGGGTGGGCCCCCCTGTCTTAATGTCCCAGACCCCCCGAAGGCTTAATCTGGCCCTATGCAAGGGAATTTTCCTTCAAACCGTAAATAGAAAGGAAAGAAAGACTGAAAGAATAATTAGCAATGTTTGGCTACCATAGTATATGGTTCCACAGCATCATGCAAACACAGGGGTCTATGTATCAAGCAGTGACAAGTGTGGAGAAGTGGACCAGTGGATAAATTGCCCACAGCAACCAATCACCTTTTCTGTTGTATTTATCAAGTAGAGTCTATAAAATAATAGGTAGAGGCTGATTGGTTACTATGGGTAACTTCTCCACGCTTTTCACTGCTTGATAAATAGACCCCACAGTCCCTTTGCGTCTGACTAAGAATCAGTCCCTTAGTGTGTAGAAGTTAATTGAGTTCTTTAGATTGCATCGACAGTAACAGTAATTGAGATACTACCAGGTTTTTCTAGGTTATACTTTATATTTTTCCTGGTACCACTTTACAAGAACAAAAACAATGTTGTGAATTTAACACGATCATCCTAAAATGACTTGTGAGGAACTATTTTGACTGACAACATGTCGTCATGTGATCAGGGGCGGGATGCATCAATGAGAAAAATGCGGTCAAACCCCGAAAATGCGAGTTTGACCGCATTTCTCATATGCACCAAGCCCCGGCTTGGTTGCGGTGGGTAACGCCATCTTCCTGATGTCGTTACCCATAGAAGCCTATGGGATTCTGTCGGGAGTGAGCTGAGAGAGGGATCCAATTGGAACCCTCCCAGCACCCCACACAGAATGCGCAGAAGGGCGCCGGAGAGACTTATGGGTCATAGACCCGGAATCCCCTCCACCACCAATGGCCGCTCTTACCAACAGAGCAGTCCTTTGCAGGGATCGTCATGCATACCAGCATTATCCCAGATCTGATAAAAGACCTGACCTGAGACCATCCCTCTATATCTATTCATATATATTTATGTATTATTTTACCTAGGTTTATAACAATCAAAAATAAGGAGCTATGTGCAGACCCCATGATGGATTGGGTGAAAAAAGCTATTGCTGAACTGGACAAGAGAGCCAAGAACCAATCAAGGAAGAAGCAGGCAAACGGCAACAAGAATACCATGAGGAAGCCGGCACGGGGAGACAGAAAAAGACAGGCAAAAACTTCAAATAGAAAACAGAAAAAACAGCAAAACAAACGTGTTACACCACAGATAGCCAACAAAATCATTATAACAACCAGGACTCCTTCTGTGGTACCATGAGATTACATATTACTAAAAATAAAATAACAAATATAATGATGGCACTCTTTATTTTGATAACTGTTCCAAAGTAAATAAAATCATTTAAATAGGTTTTTTTAAATGTAGGCAAGATGGCTGCTAGGACTATCATTGAGAATCTGCTGCTTCCCATTTATTAACTGACACATATTTGATATCCTTAGATTGTTTTCATTTTGACTTCACTTCTGTAAACTCTAGAAGTTTGAGGAGAATTCATCTGCAAATGGAACTTCATTCCTTATCTTATGCTAGTCCAGAATGTTCTGGCACCTGCACCATTTGTATTTAGTCAAAGAAGCTTTGCATCTACGAATATTATTGATATACACAACATAAATCATATAGGTAATGATGAGTCTTATATATTATATAAATAGCAAAGACATGTTAAAGGGTTATTACTGTCTAACATATGCTACTGTATGACTTCTGAAAAAAAAAACCTGTAATACCATGTAATACCATGTGTGACCACCAGGCCATGCTGCAGAGCTCTTTTATTACTTTGTATATTTATTGTACAATGTGTGACTATTACTATTAGACTATGATTTCTATGTGTTTGAATGAAGGCACCAGTGCTAAGCTCTGCACCAAGCAGATATAAATAATGTAGTATAAGAGTGCAAAGACACCACTGAAAATTCTGTTTGTGCCTATGATGTCTTTCAGTTAATGCTGATATCCAACAGTATTTTTACACATGGAGGAATTATTCTCCCCTCCTGTTTAAGTATATCATAGCAACATAAATCTGAAAGAGATACATGGTAAATGATCTTACACATTGCCATAAACTGCTGTATGTACAATGTTAAGTGTTAGTAGCAGATAATAGGGCTCTTAAGAGGCGCATGTGCGTTACTCTCCGCTTTTGGCGATTCTGAGCACAAGTAAGTACAGTATAAGTGTCAGCATTCTGCATTAGGGGCCGATTCAGATATGTATGTACACCTGATGGTTTCCGTACATATCCCATGTGTGTGGATCTGAGCATGTGCAGAACGACTCCTGTGTGTTAGCACGCAGTGCCCCCAAGCTGCAGCATGATGGACAGGCTGTGCCCATTTGGGGGTGGGAAAGGGCCAGCGCTGGGCTGTGTTCCTGGAAACGGTGGTGTGTTACCCTCGTTTCCTAAGAGTGCCGAGACCAGGGTCTGCATCATAGCACGCAGATTTCCTGGCATCCCAAGCAGCCAGGCTGAGAAAGCTTCAGTGTACGCAGTCTGGCCAAAGTAGCAAACATGGTCTTGATGGTGATCTGAGGCAGCGTCTACGGACGCTGCACCCGGATGGCAGAGGCATGCAGGAGGTGCCTATTTCCTACAGACACCACCGGCTGCATTTGCATTTTAGTCAGACGGTATTGCAAAGCTGCTTCCCTGCGGCCTTACAATACCGTCCCCAGATGTGTTTATTGCTAGTGCGGTTATAACTGCAGTCTACCATGAAATTACGCCTCTAGTAGCAACAAGCGGTCACGCCGAGGCTCCTGGAAACCATTGTGTTGTGCGACACTATATCATCTGTCACACTCAGATGTACCACGCTAATAATGAATATATTTATGCATTTATTTTATGTGTATCTTTTTATAATAAATTATTTTTCTACTAAAAAATAAATAAAAGATTGCTTTGTGTCAAGATACTATCTCAACTTATTGTAGAATCTGTTCCACAGTAGCAAATGCAATGTTTAAATAAGTTGTACAATTTGGTAAGTGGACAACACCTTCCCTTTGCCGGCAATACAATAAGTTATCATCATTAGCTGCAGGGAGTATTGCTGATTACAAAGTCTAGGTCATACAGGTAGCGTTCACCTGAATCACTGTACATAGGCACCCACCTATTACTGAGAGGAGTGTGGACGCAAAGTGGAGATATATATATATAATATATATATATCTCCACTTTGCGTCAACACTCCTATATGTAGCAAAGAATTGAAGATATAAACATATTATATTGAGACAAAATTATATTGAGACCATAAAACAGATTGGAGATACAAAAATATTATATTGAGACCATAAGACAAAGATTGAAGATACAAAAATATTATATTGAGACAAAAATATTATATTGAGACCATAAGACAAAGATAGGCCGATGTTTCGGGACTCACACACGCCCCTTTGTCAATGTGTGTTTTTCACCTTGACAAAAGAGGCGTGCGTGAGCCCCGAAACGTCGGCCTATCTTTGAATTATGGTCTCAATATAATATTTTTGTATCTTCAATCTTGGAGTGCTGCTAGTTATTTGCTACCTATATTCACCACTTATACAGGAGGCACCCGAGTACTTTTATCCTGTCACAGTGAGTGCCGGACTGAAATCTGCAAATATATATATATATATATATATATATATATATTATACACACATATTTTTCTTTTTAATCATTGAGAAGTTGAGACCCCATGTACAGTACTTGTTACAAAATGCAGGGAAATCTGATCCAGCTTCATGAGACCCGGATTAAATAACACCTTGAATGTAGGGCAGAACTCAGATTGAATTGCTATTGTGTACATTAGGATCTATACTTTGTTACATAAGGATCCAGACCAGGAGGAATTAGTAAATTACAGGTCATGGTTTATCTGCTGGAATGAGCATCACGCAGGTCTTGCTGTCACAGGAGCAGAATGGTGCCATAGTCAGGCTGTCAATACATATGTCACTCAAACTGGTCTTGAGGCTTTTCCCCCAAGGATCCAAGGTTAGCCTGTGATTTATGTGCTTTCCTAATACATATGGAGACACTTCATTGTCTACTATTTAACTGCTCTGACGTCCCTTGTCTAAAAAATGTGAAACACAGTTGCCATGTTAGGGTGGTGCGCAGTATTTGCAAGACATTATATATGCAATTATAGAATAAATGTCATTTAGACGGATGCCATTAGATGGTAAGTTTATTACAAAATGGAAGAAAAGGATGACGTACAAACTAAATCCTTTTATTTCCCTGTGTTTGCTGGATTTGGTGCTCTGTTTAATACAGAGAGTGTCAGTCCTTAGATCTTTGATAAATGGCTTGGGAGGCACTGTATTTCATTATGTCCCATCTCCATCTGCGTGCAGATATAATCAGTGATCCAAAACTGATGCTATCACATTAATCAGATTGTGTCCAGTTATCTCTCGTTGGTGGAGCAGGTGACCACTTCCCTCCATGGGGTTAGCGAGCGTACATCTCAGGCCCAAAGTGTTTCAGTTGGTGGTAAGGTGACTGCTATTTTTATTTGGTTTTCTATTGTACCCAATATATACGGAATTAAAATGAAACACGATAGGGTTAAAATGCTGCATGTGGCAACATAATTGATATAAAATGAATATCTGCAAATAACCACACAACTATAGTGCACTAAGCAGTAACAATTCACACATTGGTATTCAAGGACAGCAGCAGTTAGTGGTTGGTACAAATACAGTAACTATATAGGTAGAAAACAGGCATTTTGTGGTTCTGAACAACCCTATAAGTGTATGTTCTGATAGGTATGTTGCCTGGAGTTCATCAGACGTAGAATATATCAATAGCTCACCATGACAAGAGCTGGTACAATACTCACACACCACAGCAGCTTAAACACGGGATGGAACATGGATACTGCATGAGGCATGGACCATATACAAGACATAGACAAGTGATGTGCTGTACATATACTGTATGGTTTTGTAGCGATAGGAAAATGTTTTCATAGCGACAGATAAAAATACCCAGAATGAATTTAACTTATGAAAGTTCTAGCAATTGCATTATAAATGTAGAATAGCACTTTATAAATATGAGTTTGTCATAACCTAATTTAAATATATGTATACACACGATATATGGATGAATGTACTAGTGAACCAGTGAGCAGAAAATGTGATGCTGATATACTGTAGAAGACTATCTAACATTCCAATCTCCAGGTAACAAACAAATCACAATGAAAATGGTCCCAGTCTCTGAACTGGCACAGCCACGTCCTCATATGCTGAGACTACACCGGCCTTAGTAAGACTGATCTCTTTTGGTTGTGCTACTGTATGTCTCCCAACATGACCTGAACATTGGATATAGGCCCTCATTCAGAGCCGCTCGTTAACAGCAGTACGCTCGTTGCGTTACGATGTTGAGAAACCGCGCATGCGTCGGTGTAACACTGCGCATGTGCGTACGGCATATTGCGAGCTTTTTTTCACTAGTTCGGCAAATTGCGAACAGGAAGTGACATATCAAATGTGATTGACAGAACAGGCCGCTTTTGGGCGGTGACGGGGGAGGAGATGGAAAAACGCAGGCGTGGCGAGGCGTTTTTGGGGCATACATAAATTAGCTCATGCGAACGTCCAATGTGTTCGTACCAACTCATACGTCACTGGCTGATCCTCTTTCCGTTCAAACTGCTCGCACATCTTAGGGTCTGGATTACTCGACCACAATGGCGATGGCCTGGTCCTTTTGCCCGGGCCTCCACGATGTTTCATCGATTTATCACGGCTTGTCAGATAAACAATCAACTTTGGATTGAAAACCAGCTTGTTTTTTTTTTTTTCTCACTTTGTAATAGCACAAAACCGTACGCAGCTGAAAATGTCGGCTGCTAATTTCTGGATTACACAATCAATTAGCGTTTTTTGGTAGTAATGTATTTTACAATTTGGTTAGTATTTTTGCATTTTGTAACAAGATTGTATTCATCTTGGTGTGTATTGTAACCTTTTGCCATTTTTTGTTTTTTTTAAATTCATTTATTCCAAAGTGTTTTTTAAAGTAACAGTTTTTTTTAACCCTTGATTTTTTGAAAGTCCCAAACTCCGAATTCGTTTTTACCTTGTGTGCCAGAATTAACTTTAAACAATTGTCAAATAATGTCAGAATACAGTTGTGAACAATTAGTCTTTTTTATTTCCAAACACATTTTTACACAAATTATGTGCATTGTCATGTACATTTTTTGGGTCCTTGTTACCCACTAATATTGGACACATTTTTTCAAAATAAATGATATATTGGGCACACAATCGAATAAAAATAATAAAACAATTCACAAGAAAGGAGAGGGAAGTTTTGGCCAGAAAGGAATATGGGGCAAGCACAGAAGGTGTGTGGGCAAAGTAGCCAGTGCTGTCATTGTTTCTTTCCCCGTTTGGCTGGGGTAGGGTGGGCGCCAGACCGGGTCCGGGATGTCCTCTGGCTGGCCTGTCCAGAGGCAGATGTTGTGGCCTCTGGACTAGGCACAGGGCTAGGCACATTTGGAGGAATGGCTGTTGTTGTGCCAGAGGTGGAGGATCCAGATGTTCCGGCAGGAAGGGAGGTCGGCTCCACCATGTGCTGGCGAACGAGCTGCTCCAGGGCATTGGCAATTCGGATGTTGGCCCTGGTATTTTCAGCCAGGGCCTAACCAATGGTCACGTTGGCCACCGCATTTTGCTCCAGGGCCTCAGCCACCCGTAGCAGACTGGCATCCATCCTCTGCAGAATCTCCGTATGGGAATCCGATTTAAAATTGAGTTCTGTGAGGAGTGCCACTGCCTGCGAGGGGGATTGCCCAGGACTGGCTTCTGCAGGGTCCTCAGCCAGATGTACTGGTTCCTCCCCTGCAGAGCCAGCAGAAATTCGGCGGCCAAGGCTCCCCTCTGGAGGAGACTCATCCGCCTGTGTCTCTGTGAGAAAAAAGAGAAAAGAGGAACATTACAATCTACATATTGTCACAATAACATTTCAGAGTTGGTTACATCACAACATTTACCTGGGACAACATGAGGAGCCGCAAAGTCTGGCATGTCCGTATCCATGTTGGACGCCAAACACCTCCACAGCCTGCACACACCCCTGTGCCAGCTCTTCCAAATCATTCAACTCCAATGACACAGGGGTGGGACCCCCACCTGTCCCCCTTGCATGCCTAGCCCTGTCCGCCATTTTTTGTTTCAGGCGATATTTGAAGTCTTGCCATCTGTGGGTGAAAAAGTAACCATTATTCCTGCTTTTTTTTTTTGGTTTTCGGGTGGTCAAGTTTTTACTTATCGCCGTTTGACATCCCGGGCTAGACGGACATAATCACCCACCCTATTGACAGCACTGGCTATCTCCTCCCACATTTTCCACTTCTGGCTTGCGCCCATATTCCTGTCTGCCTGTGGCAGGATGTCCACACACTTCTGAATCAAAACCTCCATCTCTTTTCTTGTGAATTGTGGCTGCCTTTTCTTTTTCCCTGCTTTGCCCGGAATACTGGGCCCAGCAGCCTCTTCCATGTCATCCTCCTCACCTATTTTTTAAACGTTGAGAAATTTCAGCTTGCAAACTTTCACTATATTATGTTTTTAAATAATCCTTGTTTGGAAATGCCTGAAAAACTTACCGGCCGCCTCTTGGCCATTGTTTGCCTGGTCTGTAGCCATTTCTTTCAGCCAAACAAGAAATACACCAGAACGTTTTTTTGGGGTCGTGACGTATTTATACATGCGTCCTTATTTTTCGTCCGCATCATTGATTGTGCGTTCATATGAAACCTCCTTAATTTGAGCAGGAAAGGAAACACTATTTATGGCTTTGGGCGTCTCGAGTCGAGGTGGCGGGTGTTGGTTGTTGGAGGTTACGTTGGTCGGAGTGGATTGTTGGCGGGAATTGTATTTTGCGGTGTTTGGCGTTTTTTTCTGTGTGTTTTTTTGGAGTTTATCTTTCCGTTCGCTTTTTTTGGTGTGGTTCTTTTATTTGTCTTGTCTTTTTTTGGTAAGTTTTTGGCCGTCTTCCTTTTGTTCACTTTGTGTATCCTTCTTTTTGATAATTTTTGTTCTCTAATTTCTTTAACAATTCTACTTTGGTAGGTTTCTTTTGGCTCTGCCCCAACGACCTTTTTATCCGGTGACTTATATATCCTCTATTGGTAAGTTTGTTTTTTCACTTATTTATTAAATGTTCATGTTTTTTTTAACGCAACTTTGTTTAACCTTACAGTTTTTACCTTTGGTTTTGTGATTCCTAAATGTCTGGACTAATTTGCGGATTTTTGTCTGGTTATTTTCTGTATTGTAATTGCCAACTAATTAGCGCATTTTTGTCTGGTTATTTTCTGTATTGTATTTGCGAACTAATTAGCGCATTTTTGGCTGGTTATTTTCTGTATTGTAATTGCGAACTAATTAGCGCATTTTTGGCTGGTTATTTTCTGTATTGTAATTGCGAACTAATTAGCGCATTTTTGTCTGGTTATTTTCTGTATTGTAATTGTGAACTAATTAGCGCATTTTTGGCTGGTTATTTTCTGTATTGTAATTGCGAACTAATTAGCGCATTTTTGGCTGGTTATTTTCTGTAGTTAAATTGGTTGAGATTTACCGTTAGCAATTATTTTATAATTTGGGGCCCAAATTGTGGTAGTCTGTGCACTGTCGTTTTGCTCTTTGGCGAAATGTGTGTTTATCCCTTTTTATGTTTTGTATTGTACCCAATTTAGAATCCTAAATGGCCACCCTAAATTTTTGCATTGTTTTTTTATTTTAAATTTTAGGCTTGGTAAATCATGACAATACCCCGGCATGTAAGCATCATTGGATTGTAATGTAAAGATAAGTATTTTTTCAATTTTTTTGGAGCCAAAAAAAAATACATTCAATTCTTGCCATTTCAGGTTGATCTTGGTCGGATTGTTGTGGCCATGCTCCTGGAAGCTGACCAACCTCAATCTCGTCCCAGGCGTAGGCATCGTAGGCGTGCAAGGCCCCAGATATATCGAACACGTGTCACCCTTTCTGGAATGCCCGATGATGAGGTGTTAAGACGCTACCGTCTTCCGCCCCAAATCATCATAGACACTCTCTCATTAATAGAGAGTGATCTTGAGCGGCAAATTGACAGTCCTACAGCAATACCACCACTTACGCAATTTATGGCGGTGTTACATTTCTGTGCCTCAGGATCGTTTCAAACCACGGTGGGAATAGTTGCGGGAATCTCCCAATCCTCCTTTTCCAGGATCCTGAGGGCAGTGATGGAGGCCCTTTTCAAGCACCTCCATCATTTTATTGAAATGCCTTTGGATATGGGTGCCCTTAGTGTGGCCAAGGCCAATTTTTACCAAATAGCTGGCTTGCCACACATCATAGGGGTTGTGGATGGTACTCACATACCACTTCAGCCTCCAGCACGGCTGGAGGCCATTTTTAGGAACTGCAAACACGATCACTCCCTGAATGTAATGGTGGTATGTGATGCCTCCCTCCAGATCCTGTCCCTGAATGCAAAATTACCCGGGAGTGCACATGACTCATTCGTCATCTGGCAATCAGGGATATGGCAAAAATTAGACAACCTACAAGCTGGTGATGCGTGGCTTCTGGGTAAGTGGAGACCTTTAGTACATAACAATGTTAAGCTTGATACACAGTGATCCTGATGTTGTCACTTCTTTTTCACAGGAGACAGTGGCTACCCTTGCACGCCCTGGCTGCGCACTCCTTATTTGGCTCCCACACCAGGGCCACAAAGCTCATGTATTTGCCGGATATGGTTTCGAAAATTGTGGTCCTGTGTGGGATATTTCACAACATCGCCATAAGGAGTGGTGTCCCAATGCAGCCAGAGGATGCCTTGCCTGAGAATGGCCCCCCCGAGGTTGGTCGGAGGTCAGTATGTGGGGGGGCCATACGCGATGATGTGGTTGACAGATATTTTAGGTAATTATTGGCACAAAAGAAGTTCTTTGACACAATGTGGTAAGGATTTTGGGAGACCATCTAATTAATTTGTTTATTATTTCCCATCTTCTGTTTGATTTCATAATCTTTGGGACTGAAACGATGACTACTTCCCGCTACCCAAAACAACCCTTCATGGGGACACATTGGATATATATTCTGGACCCAAAATTGCAATGCCACATTTGTGGAATCATGTTGGCATGCTCATTCGTCAACCAGTTCTTGATTTTTCTTTACTTTTTTCATATGGTGTTTGATGGGTTGTACATTTTGTTATCACTGTGTGTATTGTTTGTGAGCCAACACTTTGGTTTTTTAGTTATGTGTTGAATACATTTTTTGAGATTGTAATTTTGCAAATTTTCTTGAACATTGCAAGCAAGTGTAACCAGGTTCACCCACGTTAAAATTGCTTAAGGGTTAATCCTGTAATGTCGCAATTTGCAAAAAATTTAAATATGCTTTCTGGGTCAAAACCAACACCAAAAGGTATTATGTAGAATCAGTATGCTTTGGAATCTCGGGCTAAGCAGGTTGCCCCCAAAATTGGAATATGTAAAATGTACTAATTGAAAAAATGTAAAACCAAAAAATGCCCCAAGCCGATTGTTACTGTTAGCTGTTTCATGTGCCTGTTTTCTAAAAATCTACAACACACAATCTTAGTGACATTAGTTGCAAATACTTGCTGCAAGAGTCTACTTATGTCAGTGTAAACAATCTAAGATTTGGAGACAAGGAATGAGACTGAACTATAAATGTAACTTTTTTATTATGAAAAATAATTTGGGTAAAAAAAAAAAAATTATGGACGCAGGATCCCAGCCATATGATCAAGGACCATCAGCAGGCCGATCACGTGGCCCCGCATCACTTGGACGCACCCGGCTAGGTCCGCCAAACGCCTCTGGTCCTCTGTGGGTTAGAAAAGTGTGGGGCTTAATACATAATTTAAGAAACACCCAGAAAAAACAAGCAAAACAGAGCTATCCAAAAATGACAATAGTGTGACCAAAAGCACATTTAACCAAAAAACCAAAGGCCACAAAAATGGACACCCAAAAAAAATCAAAAAAAAAAAAAAGACTGTTTTGCCATGTGGGATATGTGTATGGGGAAATCAGCAGTAAAAGGGAAAGACAAACAGAGATATACCCAAACTTGTGAGAAACCAAATAAAGGAAAAGGCACAGACACAGGATTAGATCAAAACATTTGAAACCACAAAAAAGGATAAAAGGGAAACATACTGTTCAGAATGACGGCTGGCCCAGAACCAACTCCCTCGTCCTCCTCGGAGGTGGCCAAATTCCCCAACGAGGTGGGAGGGGTGATGACGAATTCCGGCGAGGGGGTAGTCACGAGAGGGGTGGTTGGAGGGGAGGGGGAATTGGAATGGAGGGGAAGTAGCACAGAGGGATGTGCGACAGGGTCTGGGCAGGCTGGGGAGGAGGGGGAATTTAGGGTATTTTGGGGAGAGGATGTTTGGCTGGGGGTTGGGGAGAGGGGCCGAGAGCGCCGTCTTTGACGGCGATGACGCCGTAGTCTTCGCTCTGCCCCTAAATGATGGAAAACAAATTCAGGTTAGTTTAGAACATCACCTTGTTAAACACTAATTGTTGAACCCCAAAAAATGAAAACATGCACATGCAGATATGAGTACAAAGAATAAACAGGCCATACATGAAAACATGCACATGCAGATATGAGTACAAAGAATAAATAGGCCATACATGAAAACATGCACACTCAGTTAGGGCCACAAAGATAAACATGAAAAACAAAGTCAAATAAACTTACTTTCCGCTATCTGCATGTGAAAGCATGCCAGCAAGCGGGGCATCCGCCGTTGCAGGTCGGACCACCTGCGCTCCAGCTGGCCGATCTGGCGGCGTGAGCCGAAGGAACGCAGGCGGCCACGTACCTCCGCATATGCGGAACGCTTTTCCCGATTGGTGATGGGGGGAGGCTGGCTGGTGATCCGCCTGTCCATCACCTCGGTTAATACCATGAGCTCGCGCCTGGTGAATGCCGAGGCTCTCATGATGGCAATGGTGTCTTTTTAATAAAACAATTTTAATAAAGACCAGAAAAAAATTTGATTGGCTAATGTATTTGGGTAATTAACAGGACCAATTCTATTGGTTAGTGTATGAGTCATGTGTTCGACAGGGCCACAAATCTATTGAGAGTTATGATAGGCTTGATACAGTGACATGCGTAAGCTAATTTAAATAAAGAAATGAACCCAGTAAAATATGCGTGGGTAAAAACACAGAAAACAAATGGATAATTGCCTCAAACATGTATTTTGACAAATAAAAGCGAATGTTTAAGCCGTACGTATTCTGCGGGGAAACACAAACACGGACAAGAGTAAAGTTTATTGCATGTCAAAAAAAAAAAAAAAAAAAACTTGTGACGAGCAATTAAGCTAATTGACATATTGATTGGCATGATACGATTGAGGGAGGTAGGCAGAATAAACGAGCAGGTAATCGGAATCTGACAGGGCCACTTCCGGTTTGTACTTGTGCGTGCGTTCCCTGCAAGCCACATTGGGGATGTACGCTCGCTATTTGGCACGCTCGTTAGCTAGAGGAGGTGTCGGTAGACTTTGGGGAGGAAGTTTAGCTGCGTTCGAAATTACGAGCGAGCGCTTAAATTAACATATTTCGGTACGTACGCCGAACGTACGAACGGCCACTTGCGTCCGGGTCTGAATGAGGGCCATAGTCACCACAATACAATTCCGTAGCATATTACAGAATCAGAGAATACATACTGTATATACACAATGACAATGTATGCCTATGGATGGACCAAGTATGCAGAAAAACAGCAGTGGACTCTGTGGTTGGTCAGTCTGTCTATCTGCTTGAGAATACAGGAAGACACAGTTTACTTTGACTTTTAGCAACATAACTTTCATGCTATGTTTGCAGCCAATAGAGATGTCTTGCGAATTGTTGACTGTCTACAGCAGTGATAGATAACTTAATACTTCAGTAGCCACACCAGACCATACTCTAACCTTCAAAAGGGCCGCACATTACTCAATAGTAAGTTAAAATAATATATTGAATCAATGAAAGAGACACCTACTGTATCAGTAATAACATGTAAGCACACATTTTAAACAAGTGTTAACTTACAAGCCATAACAAAGAAATATGGCACCAAAGTAGGAAATAGCTAGGGGCTACAAGCAAAAGTTTGGAGTGTAGCATGTGGTCCTAGGGCTGCCTATTGCCTATCCTTGCCTACAGTCTTGTATAACTAGAGTGTATTAAAGACTGCACTTTGTACCATTACCAGTCCTAGAAGGTCCTTAGCATCCCATTCACCTCAATTGCATCAGTGACCGCAATAACCTTTGTGAAAAGTTAGCAAGCCAGTAGAGCAATGCTTTGGCTGACTTGGTAAGATAATTATTGCAGGATATCTTTAGACTTGATAAGATGGTATAGTAAATGTAGGAATAGAATGATCTATGACACAGGTTCTCAAACTCTGCCCTCAGGACCCCAAACAGTGCATGTTTTCCATGTCTCCTCACAGAATCAGTGAAATAATTAGCTCCACCTGTGGATCTTTAAAAATGTGTCAGTGAGTAATGATTACACCTGTGCTCCTGCTGGGTGACCTGGAAAACGTGAGCTGTGTGGGGTCCTGAGGACCAAGTTTGAAAACCTCTGGTCTATGAGAAATATGAGCCAGTGACCAGCAGAGAAAAGGAAGTGTATGGGGGAATTTCCCAAGTGACTTTGATGTGCAGCACAAAATGCTTTCTATTTGCACCTTTGTGCCTAGATGGTCAGTCCTATGCCCAGCTACTCTCTGCTCTCAGAAGGAGCCTTTGTCAGCTTGGAGTGGAGTGTTGACATGTTACAATAAATCAGCCAGCACAGTCGTCTTTCTATAAGAACCTTACTCCAACATTATTTTTATGCTGCATTTTGTACAATGGGAAGGGTTCTAAGTCACCTCGATGTTCTCCTACCATCAATAAAGCTATTTGCAGTTATGTCAGTGTGGTTAACCATTTAAAAAGAGGTAATAAAATGCTTTTTGCTACTGTTAACTTCCTGACCACAGATTACTATGGTAACAATAGAAACTCAGAGACTATCAACAGTCACTGGGGAAAATGCAGATTAACCGCACCAACACCCTAAGGGCTGTTATAGAAATAACTATGCAAATCACTAGACATATTGCAATAATGAATATACTGCAAAATAATAGTAACCAAATTCTAAAAATGTTTTTTAAAAAAATACAAAATAAAAAATCCTGGATGTGTAACATTCATTTATTGCACAAATCTGCAGATTACTTTGGGCGCACATCATAGGTCACTAGATATTTTATTCTTGAATACTCCTTTTTTTTTACAGGGTTGCTACAACAAAATGTTTACAATATACCAGTATGTTACAGATGATGCTCCATACCGTACTTTTCTGATTCTAGATCAAATTTTGTACTCATCGCTATGATTGAAGGGTTCATATATACACCAGTACATGCAAGTGTAATTAATAGTATTGCCCTTCAAAAATACTTGCCGACATTACCTGGCATTAGGGGCGGAGCGGGGTGTGTGACCGTGCAATCACCCCCGCTGCACAATGCCGGCCACCCGGGAGACTTGTCCACTTTTCAGGGCGGTCAGGAGCGCCACGTGATTTCAGGAGCCTCCTGGCTGTTCCAGGAGTGTAATCAAGTATGCCTTCAATATATAGCAACCATACCATTCGGAACAACTGTCATAAGTCACTGTCTTCAGTGAATACATAAATGCAAGAGATGAAATGGCACATTTATCATCCAGGTACAAATTCAAGAGACAACGTACCAAGCAGTAATAGTTATTAGGGCATGGTAAGAAGAAACTGGAATAAATTGATGAAAGCAGCAAGCCAACTGTTGGAGCTGAGCAGAGCTGGTCATGGAGAGAGGAAAGCGGGCATGCCATCTGTTGGAGGTGAGCAGAGTTAGTCATGGAGAGAGGAAAGCGGGCATGCCATCTGTTGGAAGTGAGCAGAGCAAGTCACGGAGAGAGGAAGGCAGGCATGCCATCTGTTGGAAGTGAACAGAGCTGGTCATGGAGAGAGGAAAGTGGGCATGCCATCTGTTGGAAGTGAATAGAGCTGGTCATGGAGAGAGAAAAGTAGGCATGCCAACTGTTGTGTCACGACCTGGGTTTCGCGGTGTGGAGGTTTGTGGTCCTTACCGGTGAAGGCGCTGTGGTGCGGTCCTTCTGGCGGGGGAGCTGACGTGTGGAGACTGGCATTGCGTATACACAGAAGTCTGCCAGCATTGGGCTATCCTGGCAAGGGTTAGTCTAGTAGCGTCTCCGCGTCATGGACGCCTGGGCGCCACCATGTTGTCTTTGGCCATGTGACATAGCAGGCCAATCGTCTGTGGGTCACCTGCTCTCTATGGCCTATCATGTTCCGTTATTTGGTACTTAAGGGTGTTTGGAGTGCCCTGTAGTTGCCAGTGCAATGTGTTCACAGCGTGAGCTGTGAGAGAGAGTTCTCTGCGCTCCTGAAACCTTAGTCTTGTGCTCCAGTGCTTGCCCTAGCTCCTTGCCAGCCTCTGGCTCCCTGCATAGCCTGCACCACTCTGCTGATCAGCCCTGTACCTCTTTAATTCTTTTACATCTCATTAACACTTATTGATTTATCTTTACACACCTATCCTTTAACACTTCACTATCACCTTTTTTCCCCTTTTCGTGTGATGCCCTGGGGGTGGTCCTTGGCTGGAATTTTTTGGGGTGCCTTGCTTCTCGGACGTGAACCCCTTAATTTTAGGGACACTGGTATAGAGGAGCCTTGACGACGGCCCAGCGCTTATTCATATATTTGCAAATGTATGTAAACCAATACCTCTGAATTTCTATTATCATGTAGGATTCAAGTATTTTTGATTTATCTGCAGTGTGCTGGAGGGCAATTTTCAGTGCCCTGTAGTTGCCAGTGCAACGTGTTCACAGCGTCAGCTGTGAGAGAGAGTTCTCTGCGCTCCTGAAACCTTAATCTTGTGCTCCGGTGTTTGCCCTAGCTCCTTGCCAGCCTCCGGCTCCCTGCATAGCCTGCACCACTCTGCTGATCAGCCCTGTACCTTCCACCAGACCCACTCCTGCCTGAACCTGTCTCCTCAGTTAACCCATTCCTGCGCAGTCATCATCTCAGCATTACCGGATTCTCCTTTCAGTCATCATCTCAGCATTACCAGATTCTCCTTTCAGCCATCATCTCAGCATTACCAGATTCTTCTTTCAGCCATCATCACAGCATTACCGGATATCCCTCTCAGCCACCATTCAGCATACCAGGATATTCACTTCACTCTTACAGTCTATCTGGATTCACCTCATTCATCTCTGTCACTGATCTAGACATTTGTTTATTCCCACTCACTACAGTTCCCTCCCGCCACATATATCAGTTTGTTTATTACTGGACTTTAGTTTATCTTATTGTTTATGTCTACCAACATTCACATTAAACAACCTACCTTTCAGTTTAAACCTGTTCCGGTGTCTACTCCTGTTACCACCCGGGTCCACAACAAACACAGACTCTAACAGTTTGCACTGGCCCAATGGATTTGGCTACTGGACAGGAGTCCAGAACAGATTTAATTCACAGCATGGCTTCCCGCCTGGAAGGATTGAAGACCATGCAACAGCAAATAGCACAGTATGTAAGAAATTGTACTCCGTCAGGATACCTTACAAGCTACACTAACTACTCCAAGTATGCCTGCAGTTACTTCTGTCTCCACTTCTGTGGTATTTGCCTCTGGAGTTCCTCCTCGTTTGTATTTACCTACACCTGGCAAGTTTGATGGCAATCCTAAACTGGGTCGTGAATTTCACAACCAGCGTGATGTACATTTTACATTACAACCCTCCAATTTCCCTACTCCTAAAACCAAAGTGGCCTATATTGTGTCTTTGTTGTCCGGTTCAGCATTAGATTGGGTTTCTCTGGTCTGGAGCGATCAGATCCGTTACTGGTTAATTATCTAGAATTTTTAATATCATTCAGGAGGACTTTTGATGAGCCCGGAAGAACCACTTCTGCTTCATCCAGTATTATGAATCTGAAACAAGGTATCCATCCTGTCAATCAGTACATCATTCCATTCCAGACATTGGCATCAGAGCTCAGATGGAACAAAGAAGCCCTAACATCGGTCTTCTGGCACGGACTATCGGATCGTATAAAGGATGATCTAGCCACTAACGATTTACCCTCTAGTCTTAATGATCTAATTTCCCTCTGCAACAAGGTTGATATACGCTTTAGAGAGCGAAAAGCTAAGAAGACCAGAGCTGATCGTTTTAGGCCTCATACTCAACCTTCTCATACCCGGTGTCTACTCCTGTTACCACCCGGGTCCACAACAAACACAGACTCTAACAGTTTGCACTGGCCCAATGGATTTGGCTACTGGACAGGAGTCCAGAACAGATTTAATTCACAGCATGGCTTCCCGCCTGGAAGGATTGAAGACCATGCAACAGCAAATAGCACAGTATGTAAGAAATTGTACTCCGTCAGGATACCTTACAAGCTACACTAACTACTCCAAGTATGCCTGCAATTACTTCTGTCTCCACTTCTGTGGTATTTGCCTCTGGAGTTCCTCCTCGTTTGTATTTACCTACACCTGGCAAGTTTGATGGCAATCCTAAACTGGGTCGTGAATTTCACAACCAGCGTGATGTACATTTTACATTACAACCCTCCAATTTCCCTACTACTAAAACCAAAGTGGCCTATATTGTGTCTTTGTTGTCCGGTTCAGCATTAGATTGGGTTTCTCTGGTCTGGAGCGATCAGATCCGTTACTGGTTAATTATCTAGAATTTTTAATATCATTCAGGAGGACTTTTGATGAGCCCGGAAGAACCACTTCTGCTTCATCCAGTATTATGAATCTGAAACAAGGTATCCATCCTGTCAATCAGTACATCATTCCGTTCCAGACATTGGCATCAGAGCTCAGATGGAACGAAGAAGCCCTAACATCGGTCTTCTGGCACGGACTATCGGATCGTATAAAGGATGATCTAGCCACTAACGATTTACCCTCTAGTCTTAATGATCTAATTTCCCTCTGCAACAAGGTTGATATACGCTTTAGAGAGCGCCAAGCTGAGAAGACCAGAGCTGATCGTTTTAGGCCTCATACTCAACCTTCTCATACCCGTTCTCCTCCCTCTCTTACAGATGAAGACCCCATGCAGGTTAATCATACCCATCTTTCTAAAGAATAACGACAAAGACACATTCAAAAGAACCTTTGCCTATACTGTGGAGACACGGGTCACCTGGTGGCTTCCTGTACCCGCAAGCTGGGAAACGCTTGTTCCTAACTAGTCCCAGGGACACTCAGTTAGGAGTAATACTTCCGTCCCCAAAGCAGAATGACTGTTTTGTCCATAGCTCTGGACATTAAGTCTAGTCCTGTATTTGTATCTGCCCTCCTGGATTCTGGGGCAGCAGAAAATTTTATGTCCTCTCGTTTGGCAGATAAATTACAAATTCCTTACGTCACCTTGCATCATGCTATCTCCTTGATCTATCGATGGTAGACCTATTTCTAATGGAACTGTGTCTAAAAAAATACAATCTATTCTAGTTCGTATTGGAGCCCTGTATGTTGAACGTATCAGCTTCTTAATTATACCCAAGGCTTCCCATGGAGATTATACTCAGATACCCATGGCTGCGTAAGCACAACCCCAGAATTGATTGGAACACTATGCAGGTTCAGTCATGGAGTGAGGAATGCCAGGGGTCTTGTCTTCCGAAGATCCGACCTGTGAGATAGGTTCAGATGTTAGAGGCCCATCTATACCTAAAGAATATCAATCATTTACCGATGTTTTCTCCGAAAGACGAGATAACGTCTTACCTCCTCATAGAGAATGGGATTGTCCCATCGACTGGGAAGATGCCTCCCCGTGGTCTGACCTATCCGTTGTCCCTACCAGAAACTGATGCCATGTCGGAATACATCCAAGAGAATTTAAAAAAGGGATTTATCCGACCATCTACATCACCTGTTGGAGCGGGATTTTTCTTTGTCTCTAAAAAAGATGGAGGCCTGAGACCGTGTATAGATTATAGAGGCGTGAATAATATTACAGTAAAAAACAGATACCCTCTACCATCGATCATCAAATTACTTGACAGAGTCAAGGGATCCACTATATTTTATAAGTTAGATCTCCAAGGTGCATACAACCTCATCCGTATCTGAGCAGGTGATGAGTGGAAAACAGCATTCAACACAAGGGATGGTAATTTTGAATACTTGGTTATGCCGTGCGGGCTGTGTAATGCACCTGCGGTTTTTCAAGGTTTTGTTAACGAGATCTTTAGGGATCTCATATCTCTCAGTTGTTGTCTATTTAGATTACATTTTTATTTTTTCCTCCTCTCCTGAGGAACACCATAATCATGTCAAAGAAGTCTTGTCTCGTCTGAGGAAGAACCAACTGTATTGTAAATTGGAGAAATGTATGTTCGGTGTACCAAGTATTCAATTTCTATATCATTTCAGGATCAGGTTTAGAAATGGACCCAAGAAAGTCCAAGCAATATTGGATTGGTCCCGTCCCACATCTTTGAAAGCCATCCAGAGACTTCTTGGTTTCTCCAATTATTATCAGTGTTTTATTAAGGGATTCTCCTCCTTGATGGCTCCCATCACAGCCCTAACTCGTAAAGGTGCCAACCCTGCTCTATGGCCTCCTGAGGCGGAGACAGCCTTTCAACTTCTCAAGCAGGCCTTTATAACAGCTCCAGTTTTGAGACAACCAGATGTCAACAGACCTTTTTTACTGGAAGTGGATGCTTCGTCTGAGGCAGTGGGAGCTGTCTTGTCCCAGCGCTTCGAGGATAACCGGATTCACCCATGTGGTTTCTTCTCAAAGAAATTCTTCCCTGCCAAAAGAAATTATGCCATAGGTGAACAGGAGCTATTAGCTGTCAAATTGGCCTTAGAGGAGTGGCGGTACCTCGTAGAGGTTGCGAAGTTCCCTTTCACCGTTTTTACAGAGCACAGGAATATTTTTTTCCTAAAAAATATTCAATGTGTAAGTCCTCGTCTGGCCTGATGGGCAATATTTTTTGCCAGTTTTCGGTTTACCCTGTCGTATCGCTCTGTGACTTTCAATTTGAAAGCCGACACCTTGTCATGGTCACTCTCCTGTGCTGGAGTCTAAGGTTTTCGCCACTATACAACTGCAACTACCTGTTGGAAAGACCTTTGTGGCCCCCATAGTTGAGGAAACAGTTGCTGACATGGGCCCACTCTTCTCGTTTTGCCAGTCATTCAGGCATTCATAAGACCTTGGAGTTCTGAAGAGATCCTACTGGTGGCCATCGATGAAAACTGAGGTAACTTGAGTTTATTTCATCTTGTACCCAGTGTGCCCAGCATAAACCTCCTCAACAGTCTCCAGCTGGTGAATTGGTGCCTCTTCCCGTACCATCTCGTCCGTGGACACATCTGTCCATGGATTTTGTGACAGACCTGCCAAATTCTAATGGATATACCACTATCTGGGTTGTAGTAGATCGTTTCTCAAAGATCGTCCATTACATTCCACTAGAGAAGTTACCCTCGGAACCTGATTTGGCTCACCTATTTGTTCACCATATATTTCGC
Source organism: Taudactylus pleione (assembly GCA_031769625.1). NCBI lineage: Eukaryota > Metazoa > Chordata > Amphibia > Anura > Myobatrachidae > Taudactylus > Taudactylus pleione. The sequence goes on along the minus strand of JAUIMM010000141.1, from coordinate 2,473,958 downwards.
CTTCATAGACTTCCTTCAGAAATCATCTCAGATCAGAGTGTCCAATTCGTGGCAAAATTCTGGAGCGCCCTCTGCTCTATTCTGCAAGTGAAACTTAACTTTTCCACGGCCTATCACCCTCAAAGTAAAGGGTCCACCGAGAGGGTGAACCAGGACCTCGAGACCTTCATGAGAATCTTTATGTCCTCATCCCAGAACAACTGCTATGAGTCCCTTACCTGGGCCGAATTTGTGCACAATGCATCATAACACTCTTCTACTAACCAAACTCCTTTGTACATCGTGTATAGTCTTCATCCTAGGGTCCCTGAGTTCCGAAGTTTACCCACCTTTGATGTTCCAGCTGTGGATACCACCGTACATAACTTTGTTTCAGTTTGGGCTCAAGTGTGGGCTGCTCTTGTAAAAACCTCCCTGCGGTACAAGGATCAGGCTGATAGGAAGCGAAAAAAAGTTCTTCAGATGCGGGTCGGGGATCAAGTATGGCTTTCTTACTGCAATCTTCGCCTCAGGGTACCGTCTATGAAGTTCGCTCCCTGGTTTAATGGACCATACTCCATTACAGAGATACTTCAACTCCGTCTTATTTAAAAATTCCTAATTCATTTCATGTATCTCTGCTCAAGCCATTAGTACTCAATAAATTGCTCAGTGTTCACCCTATTCACCCAGGATCCAAACTGAAAAGGGGGTGGAATTTGAGGTGTCTCAGATTCTGGATTCTCGTGTCCATCATGGTCATTTGCAATACCTGCTTGATTGGAGAGGCTATGGCCCGGAAGAGCGTTGTTGGACCAGAGCCGAGGAGGTCCACACTCCCAAACTCATCAGCAAATTCCACTTTGTTCATCTCGAAAAGCCTAGAAGGTGTCCTGAGGCCACCCGTAAGGAGGGGGGTACTGTCACGACCCAGGTTTCGTGGCATGGAGGTTTGCGTTCCTTACCGGTGAGGGCGCTGTGGCGTGGTCCTTCTGGCGGGGGAGCTGGCATGTGGAGACTGGCATTGCGCGCACACAGAGGTCTGCATTGGGCCATCCTAGCAACAGTAAGTCTAGTGGCATCTCCGCTGCACGGCTGTCTGGGTGCCACCACGTTGTCTTTGGCCATGTGACATAGCAGGCCAATCATCTGTGGGTCACCTGCTCTCTCTGGCCTATCACGTTCCGTTACTGAGTACTTAAGGGTGCTTGGAGCACCCTGTAGTTGCCAGTGCAACGTGTTCACAGCGTGAGCTGTGAGAGAGAGTTCTCTGCGCTCCTGAAACCTTAGTCTTGTGCTCCGGTGCTTACCCTAGCTCCTTGCCAGCCTCCGGCTCCCTGCATAGCCTGCACCACTCTGCCTTGCACTCTGCTGGTGAACAGCCCTGCACCTTCCACCAGACCCACTCATGCCTGAACCTTCCTCCTCAGTTAACCCATTCCTGCGCAGTCATCATCTCAGCATTACCGGATTCTCCTTTCAGCCATCGTCTCAGCATTACCGGATTCTCCTTTCAGCCATCATCACTGGATATCCCTCTCAGCCACCACTCAGCATACCATGATATCCACTTCACTCTTACAGTCTATCTGGATTCACCTCATTCATGTCTGTCACTGACCTGGGCATTTGTTTATTCCCACTCACTACCAGGGTCGGACTGGCCCGAGGGCCCCACCCACTCCTCTAGGGGTGGAGTAGGCTCATGGATGAGCTTGGGTGAATAATTTGCTTCTATAGAAACTACACCAAGATTAGCCCTACTGCCAATCAAAGTGGGTGGTGCTCACAAACCCTTGCCACCTCTTTTGGGCCCTGTTCTTTGTATGCCCTCTCTAATGGTTGGCCAAGTCCATCTGTTTTGGCTGGCCACACCCCCTCTGGTGGCTGGTCACAACACTTAAGCTTGGGCCCCTACCACTGCATTCCCTGGTGGGCCCTACGACACTGCTCACTACAGTTCCTTTCTGCCACTTAAATCAATTTGTTTATTACGGGCCTTTAGTTTATCTTATTGTTCATGTCTATATCTTATTGTTCATGTGTACCAACATTCACTTTAAACAACCTACCTTTCAGTTTGTCTACTCCTGTTACCACCCCGGGTCCACAACAAACACAGACTCTAACATGTTGGAAGTGAGCAGAGCTGGTCATGGAGAGAGGAAAGCGGGCATGCCATCTGTTGGAGGTGAGCAGTACTAGTCATGGAGAGAGGAAAGCTGGCATGTCATCTGTTGGAGGTGAGCAGAGGTAGTCATGGAGAGAGGAAAGCGGGCATGTCATCTGTTGGAGGAGAGCAGAGGTAGTCATGGAAAGAGGAAAGCGGGCATGTCATCTGTTGGAGGAGAGCAGAGGTAGTCATGGAGAGAGGAAAGCGGGCATGTCATCTGTTGGAGGTGAGCAGTACTAGTCATGGAGAGATGAAAGCGGGCATGTCATCTGTTGGAGGTGAGCAGCGGTAGTCATGGAGAGAGGAAAGCGGGCATGTCATCTGTTGGAGGAGAGCAGAGGTAGTCATGGAGAGAGGAAAGCGGGCATGCCATCTGTTGGAGGTGAGCAGAGGTAGTCATGGAGAGAGGAAAGCGGTCATGTCATCTGTTGGAGGTGAGCAGTACTAGTCATGGAGAGAGGAAAGCGGGCATGTCATCTGTTGGAGGTGAGCAGAGTTAGTCATGGAGAGAGGAAAGCGGGCATGTCATTGTTGGAGGTGAGCAGAGGTAGTCATGTAGAGAGGAAAGCGGGCATGTCATCTGTTGGAGGTGAGCAGTACTAGTCATGGAGAGAGGAAAGCGGGCATGTCATCTGTTGGAAGTGAATAGAGCTGGTCATAATGAGGATATGCAGAAAATAAACGATAAATATGTAAATTGTAGACCTTGCTATCAGTAATTCCAGGCAAACAGTGAGTGTGATTCAGAGATGGACGTTAAAGTAGCTGCGACTGCTGCAGGACTGCACATTAATGCTAATGCCGAAGCCGATGGGATTCATACAGAAACGGCCACCGGCTACAGCGATAATCTGCCAATTTGCGTATTAAGATTCACCATCGGTCATGTCATTGAACACTGCAACATGCCCAATGGAGGTGTACAATATTTGTCTGAATATGGCTGCCGAAAATAGTGCAACTGCGGAAAAAGCCAAAGTCGCAGATCGCAACACGTCCACATCTGGCTTGTTACGATGCATGCGCAGACTGAAAACAATGGCCGCTTGTGGCCGACACCGACACTTTGTCCACCTGTAAATCAGGCCCAGTGTCTGGCCAGTTCCACATTTGGAAAACAAAAAATAAAAAGGTAGCAGTGTTCAATCAGTAAGTTATGGGAAGCCACAATGCAGGCGAATTGTGAACTATCCTTTAAACATAAGGGACGTAGAGGACAGCATGCTGCAGGCAAAGAGCACCTCTGCCTGGGATCATCGATTTCCTTATCATTCTGATGTATGCTGAAAGACACCTGCCAGCAACCACAACCCCAGCTGGTATGCAGCCAGGATATCACCAGTCATAATTAACGTTAGGGATATAGATTTACACAAAAAAAGTCAGTCGACATGCCAACAATGTCAACATTACATTAGTGTTGACATGCTTAATCTCGGCATAATGAACATGTCAAAATGTTCAATGTTGATAATACAACCATATTGATATTTTCCTAATGAATGACAACATTGTGACTGTGGACAAAATATAGCACAACCATCAGTAGCGCACAGAAGGGGAGGGAGGTTCTGAGTACCCAGAAAACCCCCGCTGACAGAGGCCCTGATTCAGAGCCGGACGTTCTGACAGAGCGCTCGCTCTGAATCAGGGCCGGCCTTCTTGTTTTTTAGAGCAGCCTCCTGGCCGCTCGCATAGCTGTGGGTGACCACTCACAGCTATAGCGAGCGGCCAGGAAGATGGTCACAATGGTCAAGACCATCGCGACCATCGGGCTTGCGATGAGACCCTTGTGGTAGGGTCTCATTGCCGCAAGCCCAAGAGCGAAATCTCTCCCACTGATATCACTCGTGATGTCAGTGGGGCCGGCCCCAGAAGGAGGCGTTCCATGGGAACGCCTCCGTTTGGGCAGCCACTTCACCGGCCCGCCCACCAAAGGGGGCGTGCTGTCACTCAACATCGACAGCACGCCCCCTTTGATACGAGACCCAGAGCGACGGATTGCCCGTCGCTATCTGGGTCTCGTGCATGCGAACAACAGAGCCAGCTCCATCGTGCGCATGCGCTCTGGGCCACCATCGACCCAGTTGCGAGTGCTCAGCGCTTGCAACCGGGTCTGGATCAGGCCCAGGGAGAGCAGGCATCATCTTTATTAAGCCCCGCCTCCTCACAGAAAAATGTCACGATTCCCGGGTCATTGGGGAGAGGTGGAGTCAATATGACACAAATCTAATGGATTTTGGCCCTGTCCCCTCACGTTTGACCCACAAATCGATGCATTTTGCCACTAGGGCCTAATTACGTGGTGCTCGGTCCTCTCCCCATCTGCTACCTGCAGCTGCTGCAAGGTAAGAGAAAGAGTGCATGCGTGTTTGTGTGTTGTATGTGACATGTGTATGTGTGTGTAACGTTTGTGTGACATATATGTGTAACATGTATATATATGTATGTGTGTATAAAATATATTTTATATATATATACACACACACTCCCCCTTAAAAAAACTTAAAAATCCTGCGTTTGCCCCTGCACACCCCCAGCTGCCGGAGCCATGTAATGTGCACCAACATAATATAGCCACAGGAAATGTATGCATCCATTTCATTATCAACTATGGGCCGTATTCAATTAGAAGCGAAAAGACGTTTTCGCCAATTTAATTGATCCCCGTATTCAATTTCAGCGTCTTTTCGCAGGCGCAATAACGCAATGCAATGTAATTGCCAGAAAAGTTTCGCCTATGAACACCCAGTGGAAAAAAGTGCAGAATTGGGGTTTTGGGGTGCAAAGATGCGAGAACCAGCCTGCACCCCCCTGAGGCTAACCGTCAAAAACTGAAAAAAAACCCCACAAACGGACACCCCAAAAAAGTACTTTGAAAAAAGGGGCGAAAAAAAAATCAAAGTGGGGGTACAAAATCAAAAACTAGCGAAACCCCTTTGGGGGGGTCTGGAAGTATGGGGGAGGTGTATTTTTGATTGCAGGTGTTTGCTGAAGGTGCGTTTTGGGCCTTTTTTAATACTTGACTTTAGCAACTTTAAAATATGCTTGCACCCATTTTCATGTACCCCAAATTTGATGGAAATACTTATTTTCCCCCAAAATGTTGCAAAATGCTATACTTCACCCCTTCCTGACAGACGCTAAATAGCACCTACTGAGACCATTCAAAAACCCAAAATACCTTCAGCAGGGCTAATCGGGGGTACCCATAGTGAACCCCCATGTCAGAGCATCTTTTGGGGGGTGTCAAGCTGATTTCCACAAAAACGACAGGACTTTTTGCCTGTTTGAGTTTCGCCGCATCCCGTTTTCACCGATTTGGAATTGAATACGGGGATACGTGGGGACGGACGCAATACTTTTTTGCGCAGAAAACTGACTTTTCGCTCCAAATTGAATTCGGGCCTATATGTAGATTGCAACAGCCAGACCAATGAACACAATCCTCCTACTAAAATGATTTATAGTATCTTTTATTTATATAGCAGCACTAGCATATTACATAGAATGAAGAGAGGAATTTATGCCCGTGGAGCTTATAGTCTAAATTGTCTGCCATAGAAACACTAGGGTCATTTCTGTCAGAAGCCTATTAACTAATCATCAGGGCGCCTATAGCACCGCCATGTAGTTTGTGGTGGGTGGAGGATTAATCATTGCGCAGAAACAAAATGCAGCTAAATTCTCATTACCAAGCAGCACGTCTCACTTATGACAACAAGCATTATGCTTTTTCAAAACACAATAAACATATACAGTATCCATCATAAACATACTCTGTGCAAAGCAGCATGCAATGTAATACATTTACACTTTCAAGAACATTATTAGTATAGAGATCATGAAGGGAAATGGGGTAAAAAGGGGAATTTTCATTCAGACAGAATAAGGGATGTTTCTCATAGTTACACAATGCAGTTCTGTAATAAGTCTCTATGAAGTGTATTTAGGTTGCAGTGCATGCAGCGGGGGAAGTACAGTGACATAATCTGGTTCTGGTTACTATGGTTTTGGCAACATAATTATAATTATCTTATATATAAAATTAATTGGTCTGTTTGTTTGTCTGTCTGTCCAGTTATGCATTCAGACACACCTGAACCGATTGGGATGAAACCAACGCGAGGTGGTCCAGTTGGGTCTTGGCCAGGTTTTAGGGGGGTGGAGGTCCCGGTTGGACCTCCCGTTGGTGTACGCTGGGCAGAACTTTGACCGGGGGATGCTGGCAGAACTTTGACTCAGGGAGCCTGGTCTGGGCCTTCCATTGGATGAAAACTTCACAGAGGGGTGGCAACTGGTCTGG